>CM060372.1:88212977-89412977 GCA_030545235.1 Helianthus tuberosus
CTTTTGTCAATTAGCCTCTGGTGCACTTTTATGGGTTCTTTGATTATATAAATTTTACAGTTGTGGTGTATCTGAATTCAGGTCAGTGAATTACTTGGTTCTTTTGGTGACAATGAGTTGTCACCTGAGTGTCTTGATGGAGCTTAACGGTTTCTAAAGCCAAATGGGATTTCAATTCCATCATCGTATGTACATTATGTTAATTATCCGGTCAAGTTTTGTTGGTTATTTGTTAATTATTTAAGGATTTTTTTTATTTCTTGGTTTATGTCAGGTATACAATACAGTGGACATGTTATATAGTGGACATGTGGATTCACGTCATTTATGGATTCAGATTCTCATACTATGTCCATGTCATGTATGTAGGGTTGTATTTGCCCAGCTTATTTCTGAAGTACAAATTACATTTGTTGCTCTTGATGTGAGGAGGGATGAGGTTTATCTTACATTTATGTTGCACCGTTCTAACTTTGTTTCAGCAAATTGATGTTAAGATTAGGGTTACAAAGCCGCCATGGTAATCAATTTCCATTTCTTTATTGTTTCATAATCGGGTGTTTTTGTATGTAGATTAAAGCTACAGAGTTCATGTGTCCTTCATGGCTCTCCTTAGATACAAAAAGGTTGATACATCGCTTATTGGATCCTAACCTTTCTACTATAAGTGTATGTACTCACTGTTGCATTTTGTTATTGAGATCATGGCTTCATTATTACTGAAATAAGATATGGACGGTTATCCCATCTCATCATTATTAGTATATTGAAACTGTTAGATATAGGTTCTTGTAGAATACAAAAACAAAGACTCGAATCACGTGGAATGGGCAAAAGCTTTGAATGATCTTTATGTACCTAGGTTAAGGGATTATGTTAAGAGTCACTATCCTTTAGGACCAGTATGGAGTGCGACAGGTGTAACCGTAACCGCACCATCTAAATCTTCAAAACCGGGTGTTCCTGCTGCTCCTAATCCCCCACCGTCTTCACTTACCAGCTCATCATCTTCATCGTCAAAACAAGGAATGGCTGCTGTTTTTCAAGAAATCAGTTCAAAACCTGTTACCGCTGGTATGTTTCCTTTTTTTTCTTAACGGGTCAAAACAGGTTCATGTTGAAACATGTCATGTTTTTTAAATATGGGTCGAACCGCACTGGGTTGACTCAGAAACATGTTATTTTGTGTATATATATTTTAAACAGTTATAACTAAATGTGTTGATATTTATTACATGTATAGTTAAATCACTAAATAAATGATTTAGAAGGTTGTAAGTGGTAGACAAACAATCCTTGTCTGTTTCCTTTAAAATATTATAAAAACATATTATTAACAAGAATAATTAAAATAATTAACGAAAACAATTTTAGAAGGTTGTATGGAGTTCAGAATCAGGTTTCAGATCATTTGACCTGTTTGAACAAAAAATGTCAAATGACCCATTTGACTTTGAGATAAAACAAGTTCAAGAAACATGCCATTTTTTAGCATGGGTCAAAAAAGATGTGTTGACACTTTTTTGTCCATTTCATTAAAAAATAGTAAATAATCAATGCGTTAATAATGATTGACAAGACTAATCAAAATCTTTGAACAAAACTATAGAAAAGGTTGTATGCAGTAGAAAGTTGAATTGACCCATTTGCATGTTTGAGATAAAACACAATTTAACTCGACCCGTTTATAACAAAATGAATCAAAATTCCCACCTCCACTTATTCGACACTTTTTTCCAATTTTTTTCGTTTGTAAATTCGTTGTATAGTGATTAACTTTCATCATTATGGCTTTAGGATTAAAAAAAGTTACAAATGATATGAAGACCAAAAACCGAACAGATAGAGCAGGCTTTGTAAGTTCCGGTGTGAAATAAACCAACAAGAGTGTGCCATCTGGCGCTAAAGTCGGACCTCCAAAGCTTGAACTTGTAATGGGTCGCAAGTGAGTATGTTATATGCTTCAGTTTGTGTTATATGTTAAACGGGTCATCTATAAACTTTAGCGAAAAGAGGAACCTGTAAATAGATTAAAAACCTTTCAAAGTCTGTTTTTAATGCATACAACCTACTAAATTGTTTTATTCACCTATTTGTATTATTATTGCAACAATATTGTTTGTGTAGTCATAATTATTTTACATGATATGCAGATGGGTGTTGAGTATCAAATTGGTGTGAAGGATTTGTGTATTGATGAGTGTGATCCAAAGCAGACTGTTTATTTTTTTGGATGCAAAGATTCAGTTCTACAAATCAAAGGTAATATAATCCATTTATCTTTTTCTATTATCATTTCCATAGGGTAACATGTCACAGCGAGTAATATTTATGTGCCTCTTTAAATAGTATTAAATTTGAATAAAAATAATAGAATTTTTTATTTCTTGGTTTAAAGCTCAAACTGAGTCAAGCTTGGACGAGTGTTTAAATTAGAGCTCAATTGCTTAAGACTGGTGGGTGTGGGCATGGCCAAGAGGGGTTGTTGGCCCTTTAACGTCGGGTGCTCCACCTTGGGTTGGCGTTTTGGTGGGTGTTAGCCGCTTGGCGTGGGGCGCTGACCTAAGGCGACGTGGCTAACAATGGTTGGATGGGTTGGATTGTATCTCAAATATCCAGTTTTCTCACATGGTCAGCTTTATGTTGCGTTATCTAGAGTCAAAAGCAGAGCCGGTGTGAAGTTGCTTATACTAGACAAAGATGGGAAGGTAACGAGTAAAACAACAAATGTAGTCTGCAAGAAAGTTTTTTCCGGCATTTGAATAGTTTTCTGTATTTTTCTTCCAATGTATGTATTTGTACAGAATATTTAATTTCAAAGTAAATAATATGGTTTTGGTTGAAGCCCGCGTATTACGCGGGCATTAACCTAGTTGATACATAAATTGCTTTGTATCATTGTATGCTTTTTGTGTTTCTTGGTGTATGGTTAAGCCATCTGATGTATTTAGATATGTTTTTATTTTTTATATATTTGGATAGTTGGGTTACTTTTGGACAACTTATTATATGAATTATAAGACGACTTGTTTTGTGGACAGTTTCTTTTATCCAATTTTGCGAGTTTTATATTTAAGAATTCATGCATCTTTTATGGCTTGATATAATCATATCAAGCAATTATCTGCTGCTTAGATTGTCCTGACAGCGTGTTGGTAATTTCAGGTTAGTGGGCGGTGGCGGCCAAAGCAACAAAAATTATACACTTTATGGATGAGTTGAAAGTTGCACACACCGATATTGCTATTTTTGTGTGAAGCAGCACGTTTGAAAGAAGATTCAATTCTGGTGACAGATAAAGTTTATTGTCCTAATCCTAGATGCTCCACAATAATGTCAGCAAAGGAAGCTCTAAGGCATCCTGTATTGGTTTATGGATTTGGGGCTAGACCATGTTACAATTGTCATGGTAATTTTTGCGTTTATTGTAGGGTTCCATGGCACGAAAATATGACATGTGCAGAGTACAAAAGAAGAAACCCAACTTCACTTGTGGAAGAATCAAAGCTTAAAATCTGGCAGCAAGGAATATGTGGCGGCAGTGCATAAAACGCGAACATATGATAGATTTAGCAGCTGGTTGCTATCATGTGACATGCAGGTACATTACTTTCACCAGTTTTGTAATTCTACATGAGTTCTTATCTTGTCTTATTGGTACTCTTTATGTCTTCCTGAAATAATATCGACTAAGTTATTAAACTGGAAACTGAGAGCGAGGAGAAATTACATAGTACTAGAGATTTAACCATTTTCACCTTTTAAAATCTCATTAAGTGTATGGGCTCTGTTATCATGCCCTGCCTTCATGCCTTTGTTTTTCATAGACATGCTTAATTTGCATTAGAATGGGTAGTTTATTTATTTATGTATTAATATAATAAGGTCATTTCACAATGTACATGAACTTTACAGATTTTTAATGTTAATTAGTATGTTAACGTGTTACCGTTGAGTATGAGGACCATATGTGTTGCATCTAGAAAGTTGGCCCAAAAGGGCAATATGGTCTTACCAGCAAACTGTATAATTTACTCTTCATTTTACATGAAAAGTAAATATAAATTTGTGTATCTTATGCTTTTCAGAAACAAATTTAAAGTATTTTATTTTCCAAAAGAGTTAAATGCCATTTTAGTCCTTGTGGTTTGGGCTATTTTGCCGGTTTAGTCCAAAGGTTTCATTTTTAACCTGTGGGTCCAAAAAGGTTTCACAGTTGCCATTTTAGTCCACTTGGTTAACTTCATCCATTTTTTCTGTTAATGAGAAGGCCAATTTGGTCATTTTGTATGTAATTCTGTTAACTAAAATGACAATTCAGCCATATAAAATGACCGAATTGGCTTTCTCTTTAACAGAAAAAATGGATGAAGTTAACCCTGTGGACTAAAATGGCAACTGTGAAACCTTTTTGGACCCACAGGTTAAAAATGAAACCTTTGGACTAAACTGACAAAATGGCCCAAACCACGGGGACTAAAATGGCATTTAACTCTTTTCCAAAAAGTAAAATTGTTAGTTTTTAAATGAGAATTGTTACTTTTTTGATAAATAATTTTAAAGGCTAACGAGTTTGAACTTAGATCCTGATTATTCTTCTTGTTTAGGTTGCAAGATAATTTCAGTTCTTATCTTTCAGTCAAACATGTATGTAGCAGAACTCTTACACTTTGCTACTGATTATTCTTCTTGTTTTCAAATTTCACTCCTTTTTATATTTATTTAAATTGTTGTGATCTTTTAGGGGTGGATGGCAAAGGGACACTTGTGGATTTGAATGGCCCACATCTCCTAGCAATTACAGTTGATTACTTTGACCCGGGGTAGTTTCTATCAACAATGGATCTCTCAATAGACCTAATCGTTCTTGATCTTAAGGACAAAATAGAGGCATCTATTGTTATTTGGAAAAGAAAGATGAATCAAAAGGGCTCAAAATTCTTCTTGAAGTTCATCTATTATAAGTTAGGAGAAAAAGATAGCCTATTGAAGATAGAGCGCAGAGAGGAAACCATTTTACTTCTCTTGAAACAATAGTTTCCGTGACTTCCTCAATGTCACTAGAGATTAGCAAACTTGAGTACAATAAAGTGTACAAATGAAACATAATTTTATATTTTGTAATCTTTTTCTTGATAAATAGCAAAGTAAGTTGCTTATGATATATTTAGCTATTTACAATGTTGGTCATGCTTCAAAACTGAGTTGTGTGTAATAATATATGTCATCTAAGCACTTATTATGCACACACTATGAAAGTTGTATACATATTAAAAATCATACATATCCAATATTAATTTTATCCATGGTTCGACGACCACGAAGATGTGAGGTCGGTTTACTTAAAGGTTTTGGTTTTATTTTATACAGTTTTGATAACGTTAAACTTTTTGGTAGTTTACGCGCCGCAACGCGCGCGGGTATACCACTAGTTGCTTAATAAGCAAATCTATTGCTTATAAGCACTTAGTTAGTTCATAAAGTCACAAAATAAACTTTCAAAGAAAACCAACTTTTTACGCCTTTAGCCACTTTAAATAAAACTACCCTACCCTTAACCAAAAACCTACCCTTTCAAAGTCCTCTTGATATTTACAAGGATTAAGTTAAAAGGGAGGAGGTTTGATTGATTGTCAAGCTTATGGTAGGAGTAAGTTTCGTACCGGGACCGAGTGTTTCACTTATACATTTTTGGACGAGTGTTGAGTGACCACTTGTGGGGTATGTGGATATATACATAACATAATGAAATTTTAAAATATATGTTATGCTTATAAATATTTATTTTTTCTTAAAATGTTCTAAATAAATCATGTCGAATATAACAACCCTCCTAAATAAATCGAACACCCTAAAAATATTTAGAATGCCCCAATACGTCCTAAAATACACCTCGTATGTGAAAACGGACCCCGAATACCTTTATTTTTATTAAAATTAATTAAAAATCCGATTTTTAGGGATGTGGCGGGCCGCGAAGACCTACCCCTGGTCTTACCCGGGCCGCGACCGAGTGGACATGTGGCGCAGCCCGGTGCTGCCACATGTCAGCCACACGTCGAGTCTACACCGGTGACTGGGCCAGGCTTGGGCCTACCCTAGCTACCCACGCGGGCCGCGTAGCCCTTGGCTACTGCCTATGCGGGGCGCGACGAAACCCAAATCAGGCCCTATATATAGAGGGCATCGGCTGATCATTCGAACTCGCACCAAATTTCTTTTCTCTCTCGAATTTTCACATAGTTAAAGCTATTCTCGGGCATAACCGGTTACGTATTAGATACGCTGCCCAATTGATCCAGGGTTCCGTAACGGCTGTCGTGGTTCTACCCGACATAGTCGTTGGAATACCGTCTCGGGGAGGGTATTACTAATGTAAATATTGGGTTATTATACTAACACGTGTGCATTTGTGTAATTTATTGATAATCACCAGGAATTCCTTAAGGAAAACCCTAAGACAGCAATGTGAGTAATCTCCTTTTTGTAAACCTTTTTGCAAACTATTTTTACAAAACCTCAAATATTTTACAATATATTAAACATTATGTTGGGGTTTTTTATACAAAATTTGTTACTATATGGTGAGTGTTGGTGCATACGTCTGTCGACTTTGTCTTGTATCGAGTCTTGTATTAAATTAGATAGATCAGGGCACGGTATTCAAGAAAATGTGAAAAGTGGGTATTTCGCACGAAATCGGAATAGGGTATTTCGTACGAAATCACTTGGGTATTTTGCACGAAATAGCTATTTCGTGTGAGATTGATTTCGTGTGAAGTGTTTCGTACGAAATCACCATGCCTATATATACCTAATGTGCCTTGTCATTTGTAACTTACCGGTTTCAGTGTCGAACTGCTGCCGAAGTGTCTACTCGCTGTAAAACGTTGTTATATCAATCAAAAGACAGTTTAAAGTGAATTGCAAGCTGAATCAACTCGATACGTTTGTTTCCGCCTCTCGTATTGGGGAAAAACTCTTATGAACGACTCGTTTGGTCATGAAATCGATCCTATAAGTGGTATCAGAGCTCAGGAGGAAGAGTTCTTACCGATTCAGCTAAAAAATCTGTTTTCTACACCTTCTTTTCAAAATTAAACTTGATTTCACGGACAAAATGACATAAATTTCTCACATTATATGCGAAACTGTGTTTTAACAAAGTTTTGAAAGAATTAGGTCTAAAATCGGACTAAAACCTGTTCAATTTGACAAAAACATGTCCGAGTTGATGACATCAGCAGTATTTCGCACGGAATAGCATTTGGTATTTCGCATGAAATAGACCTATTTCGCACCAGATTGTCATTTCGTTTGAAAAAGTATTTCATTTCGTACGAAATCACCTATTTCATACGAAATCACTTTATTTCGTTTGAAAGTTCAGCTATTTCGTACGAAATCATCTATTTCGCACGAAACCAGTTCATTTCGCACCAAAACTCATTTCGTTTGAAGTTGTATTGCAGGTTATTTCGTTTGAAAAGTCAAAGTTTGTGAAATTTTAAAACTAAATCATGGAACAGGAATTTTATAATGCCTTTGCTACTCCGATGACTATTGCCCAGAACACAATGTTAGAAAATGAAACGGGTACCATGCAAAAACCGCCAAAGCTCATGAATATCGAGGAGTATAAAGGTTGGGAGGAACGATTCGAAAATTGGGTTCAAGCAAATTACTTGGATGCTTGGGAATGTGTTGAAACAAAATATGTTAGACCGATGAATGATGACGAAGAGATTATTGCAATTAAAGATCTAAGTGCTGAGGAGAAAAAGAAATACAAAGATGAAAAAATGATGACAAGTCTATTGCATCAAGCTGTGAAAGAAGGTATTTTGGTTTTATTGCAACACAATGGAACTGCATATTCAATTTGGAAAGTATTAAAATCAAAGTTTGTTGGAAGTAAAGAAATGATCAAGAACAAAAAATCACTTTTGAAAAAGGAGTTTGATCTATTTCGTGGTTTGAGAACTAAAAGTACTAAACAGATCATCGAAAGATATTGCAATCTGTTAGTCAACATGAAGAGGGTGAGCATTACAAAAAATAATGAAGAATTGATTGAAAAGCTGGCTGATGAATTGCCACATGAAACTTGGGGCACATATCTTATGATGTTGAGAAATAAGAAAGATTTTGGGAATTTAACATTGGGAAAGTTCATTGAAAAACTTGAAGCTCAAGAGATGGAATAAAGAAAGATCTCAAGAATGAAGGATTTTGATGGTGAACAAGATATTGGTTTATATTACAAAGGAGGTATCAGTGATAAGACCAACATGTCACCAAAGATTGAAACTGCATTCAGTGCTAAAAATTCATCTGGAGGGTCATCTAAAGGATCAAACAGCAAAATGAGTTTTTCTTCATATCCGTCATTTGATCCAAATTTTCAGCAACCAAGAGTGGCAAAGTTCTTCAATGCAACATTGCATTAAATCTTGAGAATGACCAAAACTACTCGGAAGAAGTTGCAAAAAGTCACATGTCTTTGTTGGTGACTGTGTTAGAATCGTATGGGAGTTTAGTAGCAGGAAGGATCGGGAATCCAATGTTGACTAAAGAGGATTACGATCAGATTGATGCTGAGGAGATGGAGTTGATGGATATAAAGTGGTGTATGGCGAGTGTGTTGAGAAGAGCTGAGAAGTTTAAACAAATTACAGGAAGAGATGATTTTCGTGATGCAAATGTTTCTACTTTAGGATTTGATAAATCTAAAGTTACTTGTTTTCGTTGCAGGGAAAAAGTACATTTCAAGAGAGAATGTACTAACCGCGAAGCAAGTGGAGCTCAAAATCCGTTCAGCAACAATAATTATTATCGGAAAGAAATATATCATCAAGTTGCTCAACAACCACCTCAACAACAACCACAAACTGCTCATGCTAGGAAGGAGATTGAAGAGTCAAAGAAAGCATATTTGATGAACAAATTGATAGATCAAGATGATGAAAAATTACCAGAAGGTTTTAGCTGGGAAAATTTTAGTTGGGATAATTATTGTCCAGATAAAGAGATATTAAAAGCCAAAGCTTTTGTTGCTCGAGTTGCAGAAGACAGTGATAATGATAATGATTATTATGCAAACAGAATGAAAGAGCACTTGAGAATGCTAGAAGAGAGTGATAGTGATGATGGAAAAGTTCGAAAGAAAAAGAAGAAAGTTAAGAAACATGTCAGCAGTGATGATGAAGAAGTTCCAGTAATAAAGAAAAAGGTAAAAGAAATTCTAGCTTTCAAAGTTGAAGCAGAAGTTGATACACAAAAGATTCCTGTGAAATGTGAAAACTGTGAAGCAGTGAAAAAGCAAAACAGTACTTTGATTCATAACATGAACAGATTGAAAGAATCCTATGATGTTCTAAACAAAGCAATGAATCAGTACAATAAATCAAGCAGTGAACAAGCAACATCTATGAAGACGCTTCAAGGAGCTTTTATGACAAAGCAGAAAATTGTAAACAATTACATTGAGAAGTGTGCTATGCTGGAACAGAAACTTGAAACCCAGAGAATTGAAACAGAAAGAGTAAACAGGTTGTTAAAAAGTTACTCATGTACTTCTTATGTTATTGACAGGATTTATCCAACTGTTGAAGGCATGAAGGCATTTGAAGAAGAGGAAGTATCTGAAGAAAAGAATTCTAAAAAGAAGAAGGATACTGAAGTGAATGATTCTGGTAAGAAAAAAGGTTTCAGTTACAACAAGTTTCCGCCTCCGCTTGAAAATGGATATTCTCCACGAAATCCAAATTCAGAAAGAGTCATAAAGGCAACCAATTTACAATGGGAATCTGAGTCTTCGGATAATTTGCCAGACAACATTGATGTCATTTTTACTTCGTCTGATACTGATCATGAGTCTGAGTTAATAAAGAAAGTGGTCGATCAGGTGTTGGATAAAGATGAGGTCGAGGAGTCAAAGTTGGACTCAAACTCAGAGTCAAAGTCTGAGAAGTCAAGTCAAACCGTCCAAAAGGACAAACGGGTTTATAATAAAGAATTTTTGCTATCGAAAATTAATTTGAATGATGAAACATTCAAAGTGGCTTATACTTTGAATGATTCTGACAAATTATATTCTGATGAATAATTTCCAATAAGAGGTGTTAAAACTGAAATGATGGTTTTCAAATTAACAGAAATTAATATTTCTGAAATAAAAGATGAAAATCTTTCTGAAAAACCTAAACCTTACACCTCAAGAGTTCAACAACGTTTAAACAAGAAAAAGGGTTACAATTCTGGTTCTGGTTTTAAAAAGAAACCAAACCATAACGGTAATTTCAAAAGAAAAGGTCTTGGATTTATTCCACCGAAAAATCATAAAAATAAAAAAACTTATAAAACAAAAATTGTGTTTGTTTCAGGAACATCATCTGAAGAAGAAAATGAGCAATTGTTCAGAAAGCAGACAAACAAAGAATTCCTTGCTAAAAAGCAAGAAGAAATGAAGAAAGAAGTTGCTCAGAAAAAAGAAACGAGAACCTGTTTCAATGAAGAACAGTTGGTCATATTGCCAGAAATTGTCCGAAGGCAATTCAAACAAAACAGGGAATTTCTCTTAAACTAAAAGATAAGATGGTTGAGAATGAACCACCAATCAAACAATTTAAATTTTTCAAAAACTCGAAATTTGAAGTTGGTGAATGTTCAAAAAGTTTTTACAAAAGAAAAGCAAATTTTGAAAACAAAAAGTGGGTCGTTAAGAAATCTGATGATAGTTCTAGCAATGATTCTGATTCGTCAAAATCAAAGGAGCTATTTTCTGGCAATGAATCTGATTCCACAAAGTCAGAGGAGCCACAAGTTGAACCAAAAGTTGAAAAATCAGTACCGCCAATGGATGATGCAAATTTTCCACCATTACGAGCTGAAAATTTTAAACAAAAAGTTGGAAAAGTTGAGATTTCAAATCAATTTTTTCTTGAAAAGAAAAATTTTGATGTTGAAAAAACCTTTAGCTCCAAAGTTCAAAATCTTTTTGGAAAAATGGTTGACAGGAAGGTCAAAGGAGTAAAGGAATTTTATGAGAAGAAAACGAAGAAACCAGGTAAAGATGGGTCATCCCAGGTTGGTAACTGGGATATAACCTATTATGATTAAACTCTGGACTTGCCGGAGCTCCCTAGTTGGTAATCGTGGAGCAGGAATCGACATCTTTCTTGGATTTTGTGTATTTGTGAAGCTTCAAGCGGTTGGAGAAGGGTTTTAATCTACAAGTGGTAAATCAGGGACATTAAGTTGTACTTGATTTTCTACAAGTGGTATTTGTTGATTGAATTTAAAATTGTTATATTTTTCAAAAGGTTAAAGATGAAAGAACAAGGTGATGAATTGATCTCCTAAACTACAAGTGGTTTTATGAAATCAGCAAAACTAATTTTCCGGAAAAACCATTTTGATTAAAACAAACTTAAGTGTTTTGAAATCAAAATGGGAAAATAGTTTGTTGTAAGGGGGAGTTCTGATTGTTTATGCCAAGTGGATGGTGATTTGAAGCAATTCACAACAGTTGTCATTTTATTTGTACAGTTTGTTTTCAATTTTTCTTTAAATGGTTTTGAATTTTAGGGGAAGTAAGAAATTTCAGAAAATCCAATAACATTTGAAAATTTGAAAAAGACAAAATCATGATAAAATCAAAAACGAGTTTTGTTGTAAAAAGAGGAAATGATATTACATCAGTGGATTATCACAGCACGCTAAAGGATTGGAAAGTCAAAATGTGATAAACGATCTCACTGATGATGTGCCAGTAGGTTTTTGCACATTTAGTAGATTGTGTCGAGATATAAACCTAAAATATCAAACTTACTTATCTCGTGGGGAACATCTCTCAGATATATGGGTAACCCCCGAAATCTTGTTTGAAAGGTCCCTCTTTCTGAGATACTAGGTCTTTATGCTTAGTGATATCTGGGGTATTATTCCGGGACTTCTGATTTTGCGGTAGCAATGGCCTAGTCCCTATATAATACTTTTCGCTTGCTTGAAATATAGCATCCCCCTCAGCTTAAAAAATGATGAAACATTGCAAAATGCTAATCATGTGCTGTTGAAGAAAAGATTCTCTAAAGGGAACACACCTAAAGTTGAAGCCATCATCTCTCTGATTTTGCGGAAGCAATAGCCTGAGCTCTCATGGCCCTCGCATTTAACCCTTTACAGATATCATCTAGGTATATTCACCTGTAAGACTGAATATTGGGATTTGGATACGGGAGTATATTCTGAGGTGGGACACGCGAATAAGTTTAAGTTCTTAAAACACTAATCTCGTATCTCGAAACAGTTGAACTTTGTGTGAAAATTTAAGTGGATCAGTATACTGACAATCTAAGTGAATCGTTTAGAACTTAAAATGTTTAAAGCTTAACGGTGTTGGTGATTTGTCTCAGAGTCTGATATGATCCTCTTACACAAACTCACAAAACATATTGTCTGTAAATATTTCTTTACTACATTTTCTTTTAAAGTTCAAAAATCCAAAAAGATTTTAAGTGTGTTTTAGCATATATTTTTGAAAAATACAAAAAGATTTTCGACATCTGATGTTGAAGAGCTGATATTCAAAATTCCGGGAGCTAAACATGATGAACAGGTTTGGGAGAGTTTGTTTAAATTTAGAAAAATTTTGAATATTTGTCTACAAGTGGTCTTCAGAATTTTTTAAATGATAAATCATTTTATTTCTGCAAGTGATATAAATTTGATAAATTTTAAATTTGTGAAATTTATTGTGAGGTAGAGACTGTGCAGGATTGAAATTGGGAAGAGACAGGTTACGATCATAGAGCCTGTGAAAGTGATAAGAGCCAGGTGCTTGATTCAAAGCCTGTGACAAGATTATTCCAGACTACGATCCCAGCTTATCGAACGGGGGAGTCTGAAGACAGCCAAGAAAGAGTTTGAAAGCTAAAGAGCCAGATTCAAGTCCTAGGGTTCATGCAATCTGCTGATGCTGATGAACTTAAGGAATCAAGAAATCTGATGAAGGGAATATAGAGTCAAGTTGAGATTCTGGAAGATAGAGAAAAGAGAGAAGATTGAGGATATTTACATTGTTAGATATTTCGGAGAGATCGAGAAGACTGATAAAGACTTAAGATTGAAGACTCGACACTGAAGACTTCGTCAACATCCAAGGGGGAGTCTGTTGGTGCATACGTCTGTCGACTTTGTCTTGTATCGAGTCTTGTATTAAATTAGATAGATCAGGGCACAGTATTCGAGAAAATGTGAAAAGTGGGTATTTCGCACGAAATAGGAATAAGGTATTTCGTACGAAATCACTTGGGTATTTCGCACGAAATAGCTATTTCGTGTGAGATTGATTTCGTGTGAAGTGTTCTGTACGAAATCACCATGCCTATATATACCTAATGTGCCTTGTCATTTGTAACTTTCCGGTTTCAATGTCGAACTACTACCGAAGTGTCTACTCGCTGTAAAACGTTGTTATATCAATCAAAAGACAATTTAAAGTGAGTTGCAAGCTGAATCAACTCGATACGTTTGTTTCCGCCTCTCGTATTGAGGAAAAACTCTTCTGAATGACTTGTTTGGTCATGAAATCGATCCTATAGTGAGTAGTAACATGACCATAAGTCGGGTTGACAGTACAGTGGGTGTTAACTAAAGTAGATGGAAACAAATGTAATTCCGCGACCTCCCTCAATACTGTTCAATGGTTTAACTTAACTTGATTAAACTGGGATTCACTCACTAGTATTTCCCACTAACAAAATGTTTTTAAACGCGTTTTAGGTAACAAAATGTGAAAGCCAAATAGAAGCCAGCTGGAGAACACTGAAGGCTTGGAAAAGTGGCTATAAAGTTACCTAAAATAAAGAGATTTTTATTTAAAAAAAATAGGGTTTATCCCTATAAAAATGGGTGTACTAGAAACTTGGGATTTTCCCATATGTTTAATATATTAAAAGCGTGGTATTTTACTCTGATAAAAATATTTCTTAACTACGGTCCTGATGCAATTTCTGCTGCCAAAATGATAAAAATATGGATACCACCGAAACTGGCCGCGGCCGCCCGTTCCCGGGTTGTTAGGGGACGATGGTTGCGACAGAAGGTGGTATCAGAGCTAAGCCACTAATTCAGCCACAGAAGTGCTCTGCTGACACCAAAATATTATATGTTAGGAAATTAATTATGGAAATACGTGCATATCTGTATTTTATTGTTGTGTGTTATTTGACTATTTGTTATTTTACAGTATGAGCGATCAAGGACCCCCCGACGCCTACCTTCAGTTGTCCGGCTCACCTAGGAGCGATGGCACCTCCTCACAACCTGCCCTCTCAGGGTATTCAGCTGATAATGAAGATGGGATATTTGTGTTTAAGGCTCAGTCTGAAGAGCCATTCTCTCCTAAAAAGAGAGGATGGTTCAGTATGGGAGCACATGAGCGTAGGAAGAGAATGAAAAAGTTACAACAGCAGCGAGTTCTAGGAGCCGCTAAGAGAGAAATAGATGCTCACACCCAAGATATGCTTAATAGGAGTTTAGCAAACTTCCATATTTTAGCAACCACATCTGCCGACCCAAACCTGGAGCAACTCACGGCACCCCAACCATTACCCTTGTTTCCCACGAAACCAATGGAGATTGAAAATAACCCAGAAAACCAACTCCTAGCACCAGCCTTTGATCCCACTGAGATACCTAGAGTACCAGCACCTAATCCCTTAGACCCAGACTACGACCCGTGGTTTGATGATCATAGGGATTATCAGCAACGCTACCATATATCAGAAGAACCCATGCCAAACCTAGCAGCTTACCCAGGTCTGGACCCTCTAGATCCCTATTATGACAACGATGAATACATTAGGGAAATCCTAGAAAATCCATATCCCCAGGAAGAACCCATGCCACAGTACCCAGATCCAGTACCAGCACCTGCACCCCCAATGAGTGCAGAGAATGTGCAAGAACTCCGAACTTTTGGTGAGGAGATTTTAGAAAATAGTGACAGGATGAGGCAGATTGGAGAATGACTCGTCTGGAAGTACGACGAGCGTAATATGGAGTTATGGATGAACCCATATCAGTGATGGTGATAGTAATAATAATATAATATATATATATATATATTATGTGTGTATGAAAATATATATATATATATAATAACGATAATATATATGTTGTAGTATAGACCACTTTGTGGTTAATGATGTATATTAGTATTATATTTTATTTCAGTTATATTGTAATAATGATAGATACATACTATAAGAAAGAGTAAGTCGCAATGTTCGACGCTTTTGATCAAAATGTGTGTTGTGTGATTGTTTGCCTTAAATATTATTTTATGATATTGATAATTGGCGAATGTTTAAAATTCAGATGGACAACGAAGTGAACCTAGAAAACCAGAATAACAATAACCAGTGTAACAATAACCCGAATAACGATAACCTGAACAACAACAATAATGGAAACCAAGTGGATAACAGTGATATCCAACACATAGTGGCACAAGGGATAATAGATGCAATGCCATATATTATCAAAACAGTTAAGGAAGTAGATAATAAAAGTAAACGTGATAGTAAACGACCCACTGAACCTGAACACAGCGTAAACAATGGACCCATACTTCAAATGCCCATTCCCAAAAGAAGAAGATCCATGTCATATGCCTGTTCTTATAAAGAATTATGGTCGTGTAAACCAATGGAATTCTCGGGAAATGAAGGAGCCGTTGCAGCTTTATGCTGGATAGAAAAGACTGAGGCAGTCCTAAAAATAAGCAAATGTGCAGAAGAGGATAAGATAATGTTTGCTTCCAATCTGTTTAAGAATGCAGCATTAGAATGGTGGAATACTATCCTCCAGTCTAGGGGAAGTGATAGAATTTACAACATGGAACGGGAGGAATTTAAGAATATGGTAGAAAGAAAATTATGCCCTCCCAATGAAAAGGAACAGATAGCAAATAAGTTCCTAAACCTTAGGATGACTGGGGTAGATAGTAAGGGTTATACTACGTTATTCTTCGAATATGCTAGAATAGTACCGACCCTTGCATCACCTGAACCAGTATTAATCTCCTGCTATCTCTGGTGATTAATCAGTGAGATTAGACATGTAGTCAAGCCAGCTAGACCTCAAACCATACAAGAAGCTGTAGAACTAGCAAATAACTTGACTGATGAATTAGTGCGTACACGAGAAGATGATCAGAGGAGAAACCTAGCTCAAAGGCTTACCCAAAAATTCCATTATGGAAATTCCAACCATGGGAAAAATGTAGGTTCTACCTCTACACCGTACTGCAAAGCTTGCAAGAAGAAGCATTCAGGAAGAAGCTCCACTTACTGCAATTTCTGCAAGATACTAGGGCACAAGGAAGAAGATTACAGGAAGAAACCTAATAATGGAATGTGCTTCAACTATGGGGAAAAGGTCACATCAAGCCAAACTGTGCAAAACTAGCTCCAGCCACGAACACCAAGAATACTAAAAATGCTAGAGCATTTGTTCTGACTGCAGAAGAAGCAAAGATGATCCCGGATGTGATCGCCGGTACGTTTTTAGTTAATGATGTTTTTGCTAAAGTATTATTTGACTCTGGTGCGAACCAAAGTTTTATTAATACTTAATTATTTGCAAACTTCTCAATCAACCATTAACTAAACTCCCACAAGAATGTCTAGTAGAGACCGCAAATGGAGAAACCATTAAGATTTCTGAAATCTTGCAGGAAGCAAGAATAGAATTTTTAAATCGAAATTTTATTGCAAACCTTTACCCAATGAATATGGAAGGATTTGATGTTGTATTAGGAATGGATTGGTTAATAGCCAATAAAGCCAATATTCTATGTGATCAAAAGTCAATTCAAGTAAATTCACCAAAAGGTGAAAAGATCACAATTAAAGGAGATGAACCCTCTAGATCCACAAAATTCATCTCTGTAATGAAAACAGCCAGTTATGTAAGAAAAGGATCATTAGTGTATTTGATTTCCATAATCCTTAACACTAAAGGAAAAGAATTAAAAGACATTCCAGTAGTATCCCAGTTTTCAGATCTATTCCCAGAAGAGTTACCAGGACTACCTCCAGACAGGGAAGTTGAATTCAGAATCCACCTGCTACTAGGAACAACACCAATTGCCAAAGCACCTTACCGTTTGGCACCTACAGAAATGCAGGAACTGAAGACATCTACTTAAAAGAAGTGGTTTCAAGGCACGGGGTGCCAACCTCTATTATCTCTGATCGTGACGCACGTTTCACTTCAGAACTGTGGCAAGCAATGCACAAATCTTTTGGCTCTCGTTTAGACATGAGCACAGCTTATCACCCTCAGACGGATGGGCAGTCTGAGCGCACTATTCAAACTCTAGAAGACATGCTTCGGGCGTGTGTAATTGACTTGGCAATGGCTGGGAAAGACATCTGCCACTTGTGGAATTTTCGTACAACAACAGCTACCACACCAGCATTAAAGCTGCTCTGTTTGAGGCATTGTACGGGCGTAAATGCCGGTCACCTCTTTGTTGGGCAGAGGTGGGAGATAGTCAGATCACTGGTCCAGAACTTGTGGTAGACACAACAGAACGAATTGCTCAAATACGACAACGCATGGCGGCAGCTCGCGACCGTCAGAAAGCATACGCTGATAAAGACAGAAAACCACTCGAGTTCCAAGTTGGGGATCGAGTGCTACTCAAAGTTTCACCCTGGAAGGGTGTGGTTCGTTTTGGCAAAAGGGGCAAACTTAATCCGCGATACGTCGGACCATTTGAAATCATTGAGAAAATAGGCAAAGTGGCCTACAGACTGAACTTACCAGCTGAACTCAGTGCAGTTCACAACGTCTTTCACGTGTCGAATCTGAAGAAGTGTCTGTCAGATGAGACCCTCATAGTTCCTTTGAAGGAGCTCACTATCGACGATCAGTTGCGATTCGTCGAGGAACCAGTTGAAATCATGGACCGGGATGTTAAGGTCCTCAAGCACACTAGAATACCTCTTGTTCGAGTTCGTTGGAACTCCCGTCGTGGCCCAGAGTTTACCTGGGAACAAGAAGATCAAATGAAACTCAAGTATCCCTAGTTATTCGAAAACAGTGCAACCACTACTGAGGCTGAAGCTACTACAGAATTTCGGGACGAAATTCCAAATCAACGGGGGGATGATGTGACACCCCAGGAAAACCAGTAAACTACACAACACAACTAGCTTCCTCAGTTACCGCATGCTAAATTTCGGGACGAAATTTCTTTCAAGTTGGGGATAATGTGACAACCCGAGTTTCCAAGGTCTTTCTTTGACACGTTATTTGTTTACAGTCACACTTTCATAACTTGCTTGCATTGTGATTTGCTTATACTTGATGTATGTTTGGAGCATTAAGCTATAGTGGAATGAAATAATAAACTAAGTACTGTTCGATATATGTATATATTGGTGTGTTAACATTATTAATATTATTATTATATATGTTAAGTATATGACAAAATCACAAGAGTGATTTCGCCCTAACATGCTAGACGAAAACCAGAAGGGTTTTCACCTGTTTTCGCCGGCCCAAAGCCCAGTTAGGGCCCAATCCACTTAAGAGTTTATATGCTACGCAAACTGTGCAATCGTGAAAGAATGGATCGATCAACAAACCCTACTCCCTTCCTGTTGTGCGACGGCGAAGACCAGACCCCCCCCCTTTCTTGAGTAGCATCTCATTCGGTCACATCTCTGGTTAGTGGCCTTTATCACTTGGTATTCGGGATCACAGGATATTGTTATAGGTGTTGTTTATATAAAAGATAATTTATATTTTGATTTGTCAAGCTAGAACGTGTCGGCCATGCTTATAAATTGAGAAGTTAGTTACCCAATCAATTTCAAGTAACAATGTTTGATTTGAATGAATAGCAGTTTAATTGAAAAGGTTTCTTGGGAATGTCAATAGCATGTGAAAGTTGAACATAAGTCAACATATTAATTACAAACTTCTGAAATCTTGCATGCAAAACATTGAGATTGTCGGCCATTATGTTATTATTTACTTGTTATTGTAAATATGTGAATGGTGGGCCTTATTGTTGTTGTGCTTGGAAAGTTGTCAGTAGGTTGCACGGTTGTAACAATTGCATATGTGTTAGTGGGTGTATATAATTTATTGTGGGCCGGTTGGGGTGGGAATAAGTAACATATAATCGGATTGGGGCTGCACATATTATCTGGACTGATCTAGTAACAGGCCACCACATGACATTTGGATCGCATAAGGGTTTTCGCCAAGCTTTTGTTTTCGCCACATGTGATGTCTGACACCGTAGTTCTGTTAATTCAGTAACTCTGTGAGTTAAATAACTATGTCAGTTTGTTAACTCAGTTAAACCCATTAACTCTATTAAGCTATGCATGTAACTTTGTTAGAATGTAACTTTGTTAAGTTAGTAGCTCTATTAGTTTACTAACTCGGTTAGTTAATTAACATTATTAGTTATTATTCCTGTTAAGCATGTTAATCCTGTTAGGTTGGTATGTTAACCTTGCTAATCCAGTTAACTCTGTCAAGTATGTTAATGGATAACCATGTTAGAATAAACTGTGAATGACGTTATGTGAAACATGAATCGTATGCATGTGATTAACTGTTGTGTAATGCATGATCTTAACTGCCAAACGCACCTTGTGGTATTAATTGCATGCGAAACTTTATGAATCTGAACTGATTGATTATTACGTGCACACAATAGGACTTGACTGATTACTTGTGAGCATATTTAGCATACCGAGCAAACCAAGGTGAGTTCACACTCTTACCAAGGCATGGGATTCCCGGGGTTGGGAATGGGTTTGGATGATTACTTATGCTTAAATTGTTATCGGAATTACATACCATAGGCCTCGGGAGAGGACGGTTATTAGTAGATACTGCTAGACTAGTGATACATATACTTCTCTTCACACACACGCCGGGAATGGCTGCGATAATAGAACTAATCTTCGCACGCATGCCTGGAATGGCTGCGAACCATACTCTAATCTTCGGACACATGCCTGGAATGGCTGCGAACCATACTCTAAACTTCGCACACGTGCCGGGTGGGCTGCGATACAAATATACCTAGTCTAGAAAACATGGGAAACCCCCACTAATCTTCGCACACATGTCTAGGAGACTGCGATTCAAGTACATACGATATATGGGTTACTAAACGAACATATGGTTTACAATACAATTACTATAACTGAACAACCAACTGTGAACTCGCTCAACTAGTTGTTGACTCTCTGTTACATGCCTTGCAGGACCTTAGGTACCCATGGAGCTTGCACGGGAGGCGCGATCGTTGTGGGCACATGGATTGTTGAGTTCCATGATAAACATTTACACTTTGTGAACTTAATACTTATGTTGGGTTTTACATTTATGCTTCCGCTAAACATTGATACTATACGTTGGTTTTTGGATCACCTTTCATATTGTTTGGTTGAGTTACACTTACTATTTACATTGTTCAATATGATTGGTGGCTTGATCCTGGTCAGTCACGCCTCCAAGCGGTGGTACTCCGCGTGTGGATTTTGGGGGTGTGACAATGAAGAACTTGAAGATTCTTCTAACTGATCGCATGCATTGTTTGCTCTTAAGGGAAATTATGTATTTGCCAATTAAGGGTGTGTATCCCTAAATATTCTGGAATGCATATCCCAACATGATACCATTTAGTGTTTTAAATCAATTCATCGTCTAAATGGTTATCAAATTCACAACTTCATGTTTGTGTAATTTATGGCTTAGCCAATAAGATAGCAAGCACAATATTCCAGATTGCATGTATTTATTAGTAGTGACGATAAGTTTACTTCCCTAGCTATTAATGATAGGCGGAATAAGTGTTGAACTTCTTGTAGATTATGTTCATACACAAATTGCTTTTGTTAAGACGACCACTAAATGTCTGCGATTGATAGCAAAGCCAATAATCATGAGAGCAAGTTCATGTTTATATATGAGTACATGTAATTTTACCTGAAATAACATCAAGTCACATTAAGCCAACTTGTTGTAATAATTTCTCCCCAGTATAATTGGTTTTTGGTCAGGAACCAAAGATGTCCATTCTAAGATTTTGGTTGTGCGGTATATATTGAAATTGATCCACCACTACGCACAAAGATGGGACCTTAAAAGGTGGTTAGGAATATATGATAACGAATAGAGCCTTTCACGAGATATTTATTTACGGCTCAATTAATTGATATCCAATTCAATAGATTTACATTCCCAACTTCAGGGGGAGATAACAAGCAGTTGGAAAGTGAAAAGTGGAATGAATTATCATGTCATCTTGATCCTCAGACTATAAACTGTGAACCAGGAGTTCAAAGGATAATTCATTTACTAATATTAAAGAATAAATTACTAGATGAATTCACTGACTTAAATAGAGTGACTAAGTAAGTCACATTATAACTGCTTATGCTCCAATTATATTTGTGTTCAAGAAGGACAACCACATATTTTGTTATGATCTATTACACGCCTAAAGCATGGTAGACTAGTCGATTCCAATAATAAAATTCCTCGAAAAGTGGAGCAAGTAATTAAGATGGTCAAGTCGAGGTTATATTAATAGGATCTCCAAAAGAGAAATTAGACATGATGGTTCCAGAAGAACCTCAGGTATCTGAAAATAAAGAGATCTCAATAAGTTATATCATGTCTAGAAATGCATGGTATCGAAATTAAAATCGACGTCATTATACTTTTGTCTATAATAGCGCTTAAAATGATGAGGATCGAAATTTAGGATCTGCCTATGAATTTATACATATAATTGATTGGCCAAAAGCGAAAAGACGCAAACAAGGCAGAGTTGAATTCTCTAATGAAATGGAAAGTTTTCAGACCAACCATCCATACAACTGAATTTGTAAAGTATGTTGGATACAAATGGGTCTTTTATGCGAATCATGTGAAAATCTAATTAAATGAGATAAGGAAAAATTGATGGCACAAGGATTGCACAAAAACACATATTGATTATAAAGAGACACATTCTCTAGTGGTGGATGCAATGACTTTCCAATATTTTATTCGTCTAGTAATATAGAGAGAGAATTAATATGCGTCTTATGAATGTTACGTAACTCTTGATACTAAAAGTGTACACGAAGGTCCTTAAAGGATTTGAATGATCAAAATCATGTAATTTAAGTTCTCGAGAATAATATGATCGTTATATACAAATTCATTTTTAAATACGATTGAACTCTTGGTGAGTTTTCTAAAGCTATTGAGTTCCCTAAAGGTAAATTGGAACATCTTAACGATGCAATTCTTGTGCAACAATAAACATACATAGAAAACTTGTACCTAGTGATTGTGATATCTTGATAAATAGTTTACACGCATGGTACAATATAGAGTTTGGAGATAAAAGCAAGTGTTCATACAATTTTTGCATATGATATAGAAATCTATGTGTTAAATGAGCAAGTTTATGTAACAAAACTCCTGAAGAGTGAACGCACATGCATATTTGGATAAGATGGAAAGAATTCCCTCATGGATTGATAATGCCAAAAGCATTGATATCAAAACCTCAAGAACGTACTATATGAAGTTAACATATGGTGAACTTGGTCCATTTGTTTTCACTAAAAGAACAATATGAGGTTTACAAGTATTACAATATATGTTGATGATGTCACTGAATCTCCTAAAGAGAAAAAATGAGCTCAATTAAAGCAAGAATTTGCAAATGAAATACGACACTGCAATTTTATGGCTCGATATGTAGAACATACATTTATATTACTATCCATCAGTCATAATACATCTAGAATATGGTGGACATTTTAATATGGACAAAGCTAATGGTGTAAGTACATTTAAGGATGTCCAAATATTTGATATAGAAAAATGAATTTTATCATCTTATATCAAAGAAACAAAGATCCTTGTTCCTGAAGTACCATAGTTCAATACAAATTGTATTCATATATCTTGTTAGTTATACATGAACATGTATAATTAAAATCATCATTACTGAAGCCATAGTTCGTGAAGTTCTGAAGTTTGGTGATCAGCCGAATCATCCAACATCTTTTGAACGCGACGGAGTTATCAAAGCCTTAAGAAGGATGAGTTACGAAGGAGACTACCCAACAATATTAAAGAAGTTGTTTTCGCCATATTGGAGATTACTCGTGCACATCTTCTTATAGTGCATTGTAGAAAACAAGGGTGGGCTTGATCAGTTAAACCAAACACAAGCATCTACTACGGTCGTGCTGGTGAACAACTAGGATTACAACTTTTTGGTGTTCATATTCGATAACATGAAGAAGATGTTAGAAAACCCGAAGAAGAAGTTCTTTATGTTATATCCCAGGTTCATCCAAATGATTCTCGATGCAAAGCACCCAGAGTTAGTCAAGAGCATGAATCATCTAATTTGAAGCCCATGGGTCCGGGGTGTTTTGATACTGTGTGCAAGAAGCAAGATAGTGAAAAGAAACATCAGTTCACTGGAAGGATTTCGTTGGAGAAATACGAAAAATTTGGGTCGGTGGTGCCAGCACCTAAACCTTTAAATGCCATAGTTGCCGAAGAGCATGACATGCAACTTATGATCACTGGTACCAAAATAGAAACTGAGGAGTTAGCAACGGAAGAAGAAGAATCTGATGACAATAGCGATGTGGAAATAATTGTGTCTGAGAAAGCAGAGGAACCTGTTAGCGAACCGACATTGATGACAGCCGAGAATATTCAAGCTTTGATTGAATCTTTGAAGGATAGTATCAGAAATCCTCCTTCCATAACTATTCCTAAATCAGAGGCACGTGGTAAAGAAGAGACAATAGAATATCCCGAACATGCATCAAACAATAGACCAAGAACTGAACCAGATCATGATACTCATCAAGAAGGTCTAAGTGTAGATCCAGAGCCCACTATGCAAACCGACCAAGAAATCATTGTTGCTGCTCAGGATACAAGCATACAAGATTTCTTTGATTTTGAATTTCCTGAAACAACTCTCAGATCGCAACCAGAAAGCTCAAGCGATGCCTAGTTCGATGTGGGTAGTTCTAGTGGTGCTGGTGTATCTGAGCACGATGAAGCGACCATGCGCATTACTGCAGAAAAAATGAAGCTCATTGAGTAAGAAGACAGCTATGATGATATGGATGTAGACGTGGCGAAGCTGTAGAGAAGAGTAATACTTTTAGAACAAGATACAGTGTTGAAGGATGCTCAGATATCATCATTGCAAGCACAAATCAATAACAAAGAGCAAACAATAGAAGAACTTCAAGGTGATGTAAACTTGATGATGTCTGTAGTTTATGATCTGGAAGCAAAACTAGAAAAGAAGTTCGGAAGAGAATTTGCAGAAAAGAAGAATGATCCAACGAATGCTGCTCAATGCGAACAAACTGCTGAAGAAAGGGTTGCGGCCGACGCTGAATATGAAGCCGGCCTACGCTTATCTAGCAGCCGAAACAAAGAAAAAGAGAAAGCAACCATTAAAGAAGCAGAGCAATAAGCAAATGATGGTCATAAAGAACCAAGACATGAATACTCTTGATGAAAACTTCCAACTCAAGGATCTAACTAAACAGTCTGATTGATATATCATGGAGCTAGGATCTAGTCACTACGATAAGGTTGGAAACAAATCAAAGGTTACGAATTGGAGATACAATCATGACAAGAACATGTGGTTGATAACTCGAGAGAGTGTGCACAAGGAGTACTATGCCAAAGAATCTCAATTCGAATCTTGGGTGAAGATTGATTTACAAAGCTTATTACGTGCTTCTTATCATGATTCGGATCCAAATCAAAGAGGAAGAGGTTGGGCATTTCATGCGAAGCTGGAAAGAGAAGTAAAGAACAATTTTTCAAAACATGTAGCGATCCTCACACAAAGCGAACTATGAAGACTGTTATCTGGCCACCGATTGACAAAGTGTCATTCCAGTTGCTCGCAAGTTCGCAAAAGGAATACTCAAGAACTTCTAATTTTGGGCATACGATCCTAAGATGGCCGAAGCTGTGATCGTGACAAAGGAAAACTCCATTCAGTTTGCAAACATGTTGGATCTTATGAGCTTTCACAAAGAGGATATCAAGATTTTGGTTCAGAACCAAATACGCACAAATGAACAGTACGAGGGATGCGCTAAGTCATGGACAAGTGCAGTTGGGAACGTGATAGGCAATAAGTTGTTTGCAGATGCTGCAACTTTGTATGGTGACAGTGCAGCTGGTGGTCCTTCAAGCTAATTCAGCACTAATGCCATAGACCTAGGGGAGATTGTTAGGCCCTAAAGGTTTATGCATTAGAAATTATTTAATGTTGGACTTTGTTTCTAGAAGGTTTTCATTAGGATAGGCTTAGGAGGCTAATGGGCCTAGGGTTTAGGGGGAGTGCTCCCTAAACTTTACTATAAATAGTAAATGATATATTAGGGTTTAATAGTTCTTGGTTTTGGCAACTTGTATTAGACAAATCTTTTGTATGCAAGTTGAATCAGTGAATCAACAATCTTTCTTCTTCATCTTTATTTCTTTTGCTTGAATCATTGTTTGCTTGTGTGATTCTGCCACCAAACAAACTTGTGTGATATCATTGTAACCTAGTTTTGGGACTAACAAGGACAACAAAGTGATGGCATATTTCCGACTCAATCAAAATATGTCAGAACTTTTTTAAGAAAATACTCACTTGAAAATTGCTTATCTTTAAAAACTCACATGGCCATTGGAAACAAACTTGATTCAAATCCAGAAGGAAAAGATGTTGATATTAAAACTTATAGGGGATTAATAGGGTCATTGTTATACTTAACTGCCAATAGACTAGATATAATGTTTTCAACTTATTTTCTGGCAAGATACCAATGCAGCCCCAAAGAATCCCACTTAAAAAAAGTAAAAAGAGTTTTTAGATATCTAAAAGGAACATCAGATCTTGGTTTGTGGTATCCTAAAGGCACAAGTTTAGAATTGATAACATACACAGATGCAGATCTTGCAGGATGCAAACTTGATAGAAAAAGCACATCTGGTGTCTGTCAAATGTTGGGAGAAAAATTAGTTTGTTGGGTAACTGTTAGGAAACTTTATTTGTAAGTATTGAAGAAAAACACAATCAACTGGATCTATGAAGAGATCACAGTCCTGAAGATCACGACAAGAAAAAGAAGATCAGATAGGACAACTGAAATGCACAGCATCTGCTTCAAAGAATCACAAGTCAATCAAGAGCTGAATTGGATTATCAGAGAAGGTCATTTCTGATGGATCTGATGATATTTCTGATAAAATATCAACAGTTTCTGACAAATTCTGATCATCAGGATTTTTCTGATGATTTGTTCACCAGAATTTCTGATGCAGTGGTTTATCAGAACTTCTGATAAAGTACCCCACTTGTCTGAAATCAGCTCTATCCTGCCACAATTACCGAAGCAAGTTGACATTATTGGATATCATGATGAAAAAGGCAACTTGAACGTTGGATTCAATGAATATGTCAATTGGCCACTTTTTGCAGGACTTATTGCATGAATAAACTATTGTTTATTCATGCACCCAGCCTTCTATAAATAGAAGGCCCAACCAGGAGAAGACAATTGAGTTTGAAGCTTAGCATTCAAACATACATCAAAACTCCATTGCCCTCTCACCCACAGAATTCAAGATTCATTTGTATTAGATAATAATCTTACAATCACCTTGTAAACCATTTTGTTTCAATGTGATATAAACTTGATAATTCTGTAGGTCTTGTTTCTGAAAGTCTGATTTCCATTTCCACACATCTTTTTCACATCTACTGAAATCACTTGCCATATTACGTGAAAAGAAGTTGTTAAGGCCATACTGGGTCCAACAATTGGTATCAGAGCAGATTGAATAAATTATTTTCAAACGATCAATCGCTCATCTTCTTTTCTCTAAATATGGCCAGCTTTCAATCCTGGAATAATGCTTTTAACATTGGTTCTATGTCCAAACCTCCGACTCTGGTCAGAGAGGAATACCCACAATGGAAAATCAGGATGGTCAATTTCCTTAATGGTCATGACCGAGCTCTGTTTCAATCCATTGAAAGGGGTCCACATACACCAATGACTGTAATACCAGCTATTCCAGCAACTGACCAATCACCTGCTATCACTGCCTCCCAAGCTCCCAAAAGTGATATACTTTGGAGTGAGGAAGATAAGGAAAAGGTGGCTGGGGATGAAAGGGCAAAGTCACTTTTAATTATGGCCATCCCCAATGACATATTTTCACAAGTTGACGCATGTGCATCGGCCAAGGAAATATGGGATCAGTTGGAAAATCTTTGTGAAGGAGGAGAAAGGATGAGAAGAAACAAGAGAACAAACAATGTCTCATCTTATGAAAGATTTAAAAGTTTGCCAAATGAAATATTAAATGATACATATCAAAGATTTACAAAACTTTTAAAAGAGCTAAAGAAATTTGGAATAGCTAAGTCAAATGATGAAAGAAACATAAAATTTCTTGATGCCCTTCCTAGAGAATGGAGAAGTCTAACCTTATACAGCATCTTGGTCCCCAGAGAGGAAGAAATATTTGAAGAAACCATTCAAAGAGGGGGATCTTTAGCTCTTATCTCAAACTCACAAAGATCAATAACTACCAATGATCCACAACCATCAAACAGCCAAAATCTTGAAATTTCTAATACATCATCAGACTTTTCAGCTTTTGTTGAAGCAATAGCACTGCTCACCAAAACATTTGAGCAGATGTTGAGGGGAGGAAGCCAAAGATACCAGAGAAGTGACAGAGGAAGGATGAATGGGAGATCTAAAGAGGAAGTTAGATCTAAGGATAAATGGAAAGCTGAAGTTGTGTGTTACAAGTGCAAGCAGAGAGGTCACTGTGCATCAGAATGCAAGACCAAAAAGCTTAAAGATGCTGCTTACTATGAGAAAAAGCTTGAAGAAGCAAAGAAGCAGCAACAAGCTAGCTTAATTGCAGGAACAGATACATGGTTATCTGATGATTCTTCTGATGATGAAGAAGAATAATTGGCAAATTTCTGCCTCATGGCACTTTCTGAAGGTCTACAAGAAACTTCAGAACAAAAGGTAAATTTAGACAATCTTGATCTTGAACACAAACTAAACAAGCTCATGTCAGATTTTCTAAATCTGCAAGAAAAACATCAATCATATATTAGAAAATCTGATGAGTTGCAAAGGACCTTGAATAAAATCACTCTTGAAAACCAACTTCTTATAGAGGAAAGTTTAGATCAACGAGCTAAAATTGAGTTTTATGAAAATGAAAGAAAAGATCTTTACAAGAAAATCAATGATAAAGAAATCAATGTAAGAGGTTTTCAACAAGCAAAAGAATTCATAAATTTCATTGAGTCCACACCAAAGAACAAAGGAGAGGGTTTAGGATATAAAAACTCAAGAGGAAGTAAACCCACTGTCTTTGTAAAAGCAACTCATCAGATTTCTGATAAATTTTCATCAGAATCTGAATCTGAATCTTGCAAGACAACCTGTTCTGAATACTCTTTTGAAAAACCAAACTTCAAAACAAACATAAGTGAATGCAGTCAAGAATCTGTAAAGACTCCAGAAGCAGTTCACTTATCTTTTCAAAATTATCCACTCATTCCATCACAAGAAAAATTATCAGAAAATTCTGATAAATCTTGTATGTGTGTTGACATACTGAAGCTTGTTCAACACCATCTTCAAAAGAAAAATGTAAAATTTGTTTATGGCTCAGCATATAACAGAGTTTCTGATGCAAAACCAAGAAGAAAAAATAAACTGATTAAAATCCCATCAGAAACAGTACCCAAGCATGCCTGGGTACCAAAAACCCTCTAATCATTCCATTTCAGGACCATCATGTGCAGCAGATCTGGTACTGCGACTCAGGAAGCTCCAAGCACATGACTGAGGACAGGAGCTTACTCAGCAACTTTGTTTCAAAGCTGGGTAGAATAGTAAATTTTGGAAATGGAGTGAAAGGGAGGATCATGGGATATGGATGCATAAGGTATGGATGTTTGACCATAGAAAAAGTAGCCTATGTTGAAGGCTTAAAGTATAATTTGCTAAGTTATGGTCAATTCTGTGACAAAGGTTTTCAGGTAACCTTTTTACCAGAAAAATGCTTGTTAATAGGTATAGATGATAATAAAATCTATTTAAGTGGGAAAAGAATAAGAAAATCAATTTACTATTTTGATTTCAAAGAAGAAAGTGAACATCCAAAACTATGTTTATTTTCAAAAATAAACTGTTGGTGCACACATCTGTCGTCTTCGTCTTACATCGAGTCTTTGGTTCGTTGCGGTTCGGAACAAGAATGATGTCATCATTCTTGATGATGATATCATCCAAGTGACATCATCTTTCATCATCATTACAACTCACGTAAAGGAGAATTAGAATGATCACAAGATGACAAAATAGTTTACATGATTCACTAGTAGACAAAATAGTAATTTGTTTGATTTCGCTCCTAATTGCATGTAATTGATTCCGCCCGAAATCACAAATATGTGAGTTCGCTCTTGATGTTCATTTGTTCTTATGATCGGAATCATCAGGTATATATATAGGGCACTTGAGAGCGAAATTATAAGTAATTGTCTTGTATTCCACGCCGAAGCTCTGCCGGTGTGAAGATCGATTGTACACAACGTTTATTCAATCAAATCAGTGTTTTAAGGTGAAGATAAAGTTGTTTCTACCTTTGTTTCTTAGTTTCCGCCTCTGAAACGAAGTTAAACTCCTCTGAACGACTCGTTCGGGTCAATACACGATCCTACAATTGGTATCAGAGCCAAGTACGAGGAGTTCTGTCGAATTCAGCTGGATATTATTGTTTTTCTATATTCTACACCATTCTTTTATCAGTTCAGAAAGATTTAACGGTCAAAACCAGTTCAAATTTTCACAAATTGTATAAAAGTGACTATTAACAAATCCTTGAAAGTTTCATTGCTAAAATCGACTTAAAAATGGGTAAAAATGATATCCGGGTTGATTCCGCTCGTAATGGATATTTCTGATTTCGCTCTTGGGATACAAAGTTTCTGATTTCGCTATTGATGTTGATTCCGCTCCTGACAACCAAAACACTTGATTCCGCTCCTAAACTTGATGTTGATTCCGCTCCTGACAACCAAAACACTTGATTCCGCTCCTAAACTGGATGTTGATTCTGCTCCTGACAACCAAAACACTTGATTCCGCTCCTGTGAAAAGTTTGATTCCACTCTTGTGAACATTTTGATTCCGCTCTTAGTGATCAAAGTCTGATTCTGTTCATCGTTGACCTGAAACACGACAAAGTGTCAGTACATCGGGAATATGAGATCATGTGGTTTAAATCGGTTGCATGTGAATATAATGAGTTTGTCGGTTCAGTGGAATAAAAGGTCGAATGAAATTGTGATAAGAATGTCGGTTACTTTTGATAAGTCTGCATGTCTCGTGAATTGTTATTAGAGTCCCAATAAAAGTGTTTGAGATAACCGGCCACATTCATATTTGAGAACAAATCAGATTTTTTTAAGTTGTCGGTTAAATGAGTCACAAGGCCCAATATTAGTTTATATATCATAATTCAACGGCCCAAGTTTCAAAATCCTCAGCCCAATCATTGTTGTTGGATAAGTGCATTTTAAAGGCCAAATGAGAATTGTTTAGAATCATTGTTGTCAGTGGAAGTTGTCATCGACCCATGTGATTTGTTTCATGTAACGAGGTTGTGTCTGGAAAGTACATCGTATCTTGTGTCATTTACAAGAGGTGATCAGAACGTATTGATGTGCATGTGATTTATGATGTTTGTCGGCTTGTTATATTCATCAGACAATTACATGTGATCTACATTGTATCATAAGCCCATGTGTCTACATATGTGTTCGGTCCAATCAGATTAAGAGTTCGACCCAACCTGATAATACATTGAAAGTTAGTTCCGGTTCTAGTTTGGAGTTCAAAGTTTTCAAAGGATTATAACGTTGTTTGAAAGTCCATCAGTTCACACACAGTGAGTCAGATCGGTTGTTTTTTTATTCGGGTCATAGCAGTTCGCACGGTTTGACATCAAACTCAGTTCACTCAAATTCAGTTCGCACAAAATACTCACCAGTCCGAGTATCAGTTTGTTTCAGTTGTTTAATAGTATTTAAACTGATAAGTGTTTGTTTGTTTTAATGTGATAAAGGTGTGTTACGAGGAGAACCAGTTCGTGTAAAAGCTTGTTTGAGAAATTCTTCAATTCCGAATCATGGATAACGATTTCTACAACGCATTTGCGACACCATCTGGTCCAGGTGCTATTGCTCAAGCTATGAGTTTAGAAAATGAGACGGGAACCACCCAAAAGCCCCCTAAATTGATGAGTATTGAAGAATACTATGGGTGGAAAGACAGATTCGAGAACTGGGTTCAGGCAAACCATCTTAGGTCTTGGGAATGTATACTGAAGAAATATGTGTTGCCTCGAACATAGTTGCAGGTTCTCAAAGAGTTATCAGAGTTTACGGATCAGGAACGTGTTATGTACAAAGCCGAAAAAATGATGATTAGTCTGTTGCAACAAGCCATCAAAGAAGATATTTTCATTCTGTTACAGCATGACAAAACTGCAAAGTCAATCTGGGATGCACTTAAAGTCAAATTTGAGGGTAGCGAGAACATGATAAAGAGCAAAAAGGCATTGCTAAAGAAACAGTTTGATCTGTTCAGTAGCTTACCAGGTGAAGACACAAAGAAGCTGATTGAGAGATACTGTCACCTAGTGCGATCAATGTCGATGTTGAGCATTACCAAAGATCGTGAAGAGTGGGTAGACAAGCTTGCTGATGCATTACCTCAGAAAGAGTGGGGAACTTATTTGATGATTCTGAAAAACACGGGTGTTTATGATGGGTTGACAATATCTCAGTTTATTGAAAAGATCGAAAGCCAGGATCTGGAGCAACAGAAGATAGCTAGGATGAACAGTCTGAGTGGTCAACAGGATATTAAAATGTACTACAAAGGTAGCATTCCGGTTCCAGAATCTGAGAGAATTCCGAAAATTCAGACTGCATTCAGTGCTGGGGATTCATCAGAAAAAGCTGATCAGAGTTTAAACAAAAGCAGTAGTGGATTTTCATCATTTCCAAGTGTCAATCCTAAAGAGTCAAACACAAGCTTTCAGTCTCAGAGCACAAAGACAGGAAATGGATATGTGATTCAGTGCAACATAGCTCTAAATCTTCCAGAAGGTCAAAGTTTTTCAGAAGACACTGCTAAAGACCACATGGCTCTACTTGGTTCTGTGTTGTTATCTTATGAGGGTCTAGTGGCTGGTCGGATCGGAAATCCTATGCTCACCAAAGAGGATTACGATCAAATAGACGCAGAAGAGATGGAACTGATGGATATCAAATGGTGTCTTGCGAGTGTTCTTAGACATGCTGAAAAGTTCAAAACGATTACCGGGAGAAATGACTTTCTTGATGCTCATGTATCTACTTTAGGTTTTGATAAATCTAAAGTTACTTGTTTTCGTTGCAGGGAGAAAGGCCATTTCAAGCGGGAGTGCAAGAACAGAGAAGCTAGTGGCGCTCAGAATCCGTTTGGAAAAGATGATTACTACCGGAAAGCCATTTATCAGCAAGTTGGTCAATCACAAGACTCACAGACGGCTCATGGTAGAAGAATTGAGGATTCAAAAAGAGCGTGTGCGGTGGATTTTGACTGGAACAATTATATCTCTCCTGATAGCAAAGCATGCATAGTCGATCAAGATGATGAGAGGCTACCTGAAGGTTTCTGTTGGAATATGTTTGCAGATGCGAATGGGAATTTTAAAGCTTTCATCGCTAAAATTGTCAGAGAACTAGACATGTTTACCACATGGATGAAGTCTATTGGAGTGACTGTAAAGAGTGTGGATGAAGAGTCTGTTGTTTCTGTTGAAAGTTCAGAAAGTACTGATGAAAGTCTACAAAGTTCAGATGAGAGTGTACAAAATGTTGTTAGTTCAGAAAAGGAAGTTATCTTTGATCAAACACCATCTGATTCTGGTTTATCAGATGCTAATTCTGAAAAATCTGTACAGTTTGATCAATCACCAGTTGATAGTAGCAGTGATGATGAGGAAGAGAAACATATAAATGTTGCAAAATCTCATCTTTCTCCTGAAAGTTTTCATTTCTATTTTGCAGGTCGAATAGAGAAGCTGAAGGAGAAAAGAGCTGCAAAAGAACAACAACTAAAGAAATCTGAAGATGTTGTTCAGAAAGAAAATGTTGAAAGTGTTGCTGAGAAGACTATTGAAGCTGAGAAGGTGAAAGTAGAAGAGAAGGTGATTGAAGAAGAAAAAGTGGTTGAAGTGATAAAGACAATCGAAATTGAGAAGATTGTTGAAGTTGTCAAGCCTTGCATGAAGTGTTTGGAAGCTTGCAAGGAATGTACTGCAAAAGACGATATAATTGCTGAGTATGAGAAGAAAAAGGAGTAGTTACTGTTCAACCTCAATTATGTGAAAGAATCTTATGATGTCTTGAACAAAACAGTAACTGGTCTTCAAAAGACAAATTCTGAGAGAGAACAAGCACTAACGATGATGAATGCTGTAATGATGACAAAGCAGAAAGCAATCAACTTTTACATCGAAGAGAGTGCTAAGTGGAAGCAAGAGTTGGAGACAGAAAAGATTGAGAATGAGAGGATTAGACGTTTATTGCAAAGTTATTCTAGTTCTGATTATCTCATTGATCGTATTTACCCAACTGTTGCAGGTATGGAAGCTTTTTAAGATGGAAGCCGAAGAAAAAGAAAGATTGTGGTAAGAAACCGACTGTTAGTTATAACAAGTGTCCGCCTCCAATTTAGGAAGGGTATTCTCCTAGAAAACCAAACGAGGAGCAACTTGAAAAAGCAGTCAATATAAAGCTAAAAACCGACACAACTAACGTTTTTCCAGATAACATTGATGTCACGTTTACCTCGTCCGATACTGATCATGAGTCTGAGTTAAACAAAAAGGTGGTCGATCAGGTGTTGGATACTGAGGAGGAATCCGAGTCAAAGTCTGAGTCTGGAGGGTCAAATTCGTCAGTCACCAGTCCAAAGTTGTCGGTCAAACGGTCTTACAGTAAAGAATTTTTGTTATCGAAAGCAAATTTGGATGATGAAGCATTTGAAGTTGCATACACTTTAAATGATTCGGACAAATTATACTATGACAAAGAATTTCCAATAAGAAGTGTTCGTTTTGACATGATCAAAAAGGTTTTCAAAATGACAGAAATTAATATTTCTGAAATAAAAGATTTAAATCTTACTGAAAAACCTAAAAAGTACACTTCAAGAGTTCAACAACGTTTAAACAAGAAAAAGGGTTATAATTCTGATTCTGGTTTTCAAAAGAAACCAAACCAAAATCGTAGCTACAAAAAGAAAGGTCTTGGTTTTATTCCACCTGAAAACTATAAAAATGAAAAATATGTTCGAGATTTTAAATAAAAAATGACATATGTTGCAGGAACTAGTCATGAAGAAGAAGCTAAGAAACCATTCTGGAGACAGTCAAATCAAGAATTTCTTGCTGAAAAGAAAAAGAATGGAACTGAAGTGTTTTATCAAAGAGAGACTCGTACCTGTTACAAGTGCAATGAAACTGGTCACATTGCATGGAACTGTTCGAAAAATGTCACAACAAAACAGGGAGTTTCTAAGAAATTGAAAGAAAAGGTTGTTGACGTTGAACCACCAATCGAAAAATTTAAAATTTTTGAAAACTCAACTTATGAGATTGGTGAGTGTTCTAAAAAGAATTTTTATAAAAAGAAAGAGAATGACAACCAAGTGTGGGTTGTTAAGAAAGTTGATGTGAATGTCGGCGATGAATCTGGTTCCACAAAACCAGAAGAGCCATAGATTGAGGTGAAAATTTCAGTGAATGATGATGAGTTTCCATCACTGAAGTTTGAAGAGGTTAAACAAAAAGTGGGTAAGGTTGAGATCTCGAATCAGTTTTACACAGAGAAAACTAAGTTTGATGTCGAGAAAACATTCAATGGAAGTGTTAAGAAAATTTTTGGAAAAATGTTGAATGGGAAAGCTAAGGGGGTTAAAGATTTTTATGCAACTAAAAAGCCAACTTACAACCCTACCGAACAAGAACTGAAAGCCATCAAGTCTGAGAAGACTTGGATGGAAGTCTGTTTCCCTTGAAGTCTTAGGACTTCGCCGGAGATCCCAAGTTTATATCGTGGATCAGGAATCGGCATCTTTCTTGATAATTGTTTTTTGTGATTGAATTTTAAAAATGTTTAAATTGTTACAGGATAAGTGTGAATTGCCGGAGCTTCCAGGTTGGTAAGTGCGAAGCAGGAATCGGCATCTTGTTTGGTAAAATGGTTTGTGTAGATGTTTTATTCCTACATGTAATTATATGGTTTGGATATTCTTACAAGTGGTGAGAGGTTGATTCTGACAAAGTGATTACTCAAGGTCATTAGTTTGAACTTGATGTAATCCACATATAAGAGATTGATTGGACAATGTGATGAACCAAACCCCTAACTTTACAAGTGGTAAATCCAACAAAACTTATTTTCCGGAAAAATCATTTTGGTTAAAACAAACTTAGGTGTTTTGAAATCATAATGAGAAAATAGTCTTATGAAAGGGAGAGTTCTGATTGTTTATGCCAAGTGGATGGCGATTTGAAGCAAATCGATATCGGTTGTCAAGTTTATTGTACAGTTTGTTTTCAAATTTCCTAAAATGTGTTTGCATTTTAGGGGGAGTAAGAAATTATTTTAGAAAATCCAAAAACATTAGAAAATTTGAAACAGGCAAAAACATGATAAAATCAAAAATGAGTTTTTAGTGTCAAAGAAGAGGAAATGATAGTACATCAGTAGACGGTCACAGTATGCTAAAGAATTGTATTGTTTAAATAGCGTTAAACAGTCTCACTGATGATATGCTGATAGGTTTTCATACATTTAGTAAACTTTTTCGGGATATAAACTTAAATTCAAACTTGCTTATTTCGTGGGGAACACTACTTGGATATATAGGTAACCCCTGAAATCTCGTTTGAAAGGTCCCTCTTTCTGAGATACTAGGTCTTTATACTCAGTGATATCTGGGGTATTATCCCGGGACTTCTGCTGAATGGAAGTTCTGACCTAGTCCCCGGATAATACTTTTCGCAAATGCTTGAAACATAGCATCGCCCTCAGCAAGCTGATGAAACAATAAAATTAATAGTCGCTGCTGTTGTAATGCAAAAGATCCTCTAAAGGGGACACACCCAAAAGACAGATCAAGACTGAAGATGCAAAGACTCGACATGTGAGACTCGTCAACATCTGAGGGGGAGTCTGTTGGTGCACACATCTGTCGTCTTCGTCTTACATCGAGTCTTTGGTTCGTTGTGGTTCAGAACAAGAATGATGTCATCATTCTTGATGATGACATCATGATGACATCATCCAAGTGACATCATCTTTCATCATCATTACAACTCACGTAAAGGAGAATTAGAATGATCACAAGATGACAAAATAGTTTACATGATTCACTAGTAGACAAAATAGTAATTTGTTTGATTTCGCTCCTAATTGCATGTAATTGATTCCGCCCGAAATCACAAATATGTGATTTCGCTCCTGATGTTCATTTGTTCTTATGAGCGGAATCATCAGGTATATATATAGGGCACTTGAGAGCGAAATTATAAGTAATTGTCTTGTATTCCACGCCGAAGCTCTGCCGGTGTGAAGATCGATTGTACACAATGTTTATTCAATCAAATCAGTGTTTTAAGGTGAAGATAAAGCTGTTTCTACCTTTGTTTCTTAGTTTCCGCCTCTGAAACGAAGTTAAACTCCTCTGAACGACTCGTTCGGGTCAATACACGATCCTACATAAACAAAGGTAGTAGTTGGTTATGGCACAAAAGGCTAGCCCACTTAAATTTGAAAAACCTAAGCAAACTAGCAAGCAAAGGTCTGGTAAAAGGATTACCTTTGATATCCTCAAGGAAGGATAAAATTTGTGAAGCATGAGAGATGGGTAAATCCAAGAGAAGCTCACATAAATCAATTTCCGAGTCTTCTATTTAACAAAATTTGGAACTTTTATACATGGATTTGTGTGGACCCATAAGTACAGAAAGTTTTTCTGGAAAGAAATACATACTAGTAATAGTAGATGACTTTTCCAGGTATACATAGGCAGAATTTTTGAGAAAGAAAAGTGAAACTCCTGATCTGATCATTAATTTTATCAAGAAAATTGAAAATCTGTTAAAACTAACAGTCAGAAGGATCAGAGCAAACAATGGAACAGAATTTAAAAATTCAAAAATTGAGAATTTTCTTGTAAGTAAAGGAATCTCTCATTATTTGTTTGCTCCAAGAACACCTCAACAGAATGGGGTGGTTGAAAAAAGAAATAGGACCTTGGTAGAAGCTGACAGAACCATGCTTGCTTATGCTAAGCTGCCCACTCACTTTTGGGCAGAAGCTATAGCAAATGCATGTTTTACCCAAAACAGATCCATAATCAACAAAAGGCACAACAAAACACCTTACAACATTACCTTTGATATCCTCAATGAAGGATAAAATTTATGAAGCATGAGAGATGGGTAAATCCAAGAGAAGCTCACATAAATCAATTTCTGAGTCTTCTATTTAACAAAATTTGGAACTTTTACACATGAATTTGTGTGGACCCATAAGTACAGAAAGTTTTTCTGGAAAGAAATACATACTACTAATAGTAGATGACTTTTCCAGGTATACATGGGCAGAATTTTTGAGAAAGAAAAGTGAAACTCCTGATCTGATCATTAATTTTATCAAGAAAATTGAAAATCTGTTAAAACTAACAGTCAGAAAGATCAGAGCAAACAATGGAACATAATTTAAAAATTCAAAAATTGAGAATTTTCTTGTAAGTAAAGGAATCTCTCATTATTTTTTTGCTCCCAGAACACCTCAACAGAATGGGGTGGTTGAAAGAAGAAATAGGACCTTGGTAGAAGCTGCCAGAACCATGCTTGCTTATGCTAAGCTGCCCACTCACTTTTGGGCAGAAGCTATAGCAAATGCATGTTTTACCCAAAACAGGTCCATAATCAACAAAAGGCACAACAAAACACCTTACAAAATTATCAATGGAAGAATTCCAAGTATAAAATGTTTGCATACATTTGGTTGTAGATGTTTTGTTTTCAATGATTTTGAAAGCCTTGAAAAATTTGACAGAAAAGCAGAAAAAGGTATTTTTCTTGGTTACTCTTTGTCATCAAAAGCATATAGAATTTTTATTCTCAACACAAGGACAATCAGAGAAAGTCTGTATGTTTCATTTGATGACTCATCAGAAACAGAGGTTTCTGATGAATACATGAAAGAAAGAAATTTTTCTGACAAACAAGAAAAGTATGAACATCTCTATGAAATGATAAATGAAGATTTCCTAGAACATGATAATCCTTTCAAAAATAAATCAAAAGATACTTCATGTACTAACTCTGCAAAACAAAGGTGTAGTACATCAGAGCCTCAGAATTCTGATATCTTACACACAAATGAAGCACCTGTTCAGGGGGAAACTTCAAATCCATCAGAACCAACAACTTTTCACAACAAGTTAAGATGGATCAAAGGACATGTTCATTCTGACATCATTGGCAATCCTGCAGATGGTGTCAGAACAAGATCTGCAACTGCACATGAGTGTGCATTTTCTGTGTTCTTAAGCAACGTAGAACCCAAATCTGTCAAAGAAGCTCTATGTGACCCAGATTGGATTCAAGCTATGCAAGAAGAGCTTGATCAGTTTGAAAGGAGCAAGGTATGGGATCTGTTACCCAAGCCAAAAGACAAATCTGTCATAGGCTCAAAATGGGTATTCAGGAATAAATCTGATGAGAATGGCATAATTACAAGAAACAAAGCAAGGTTAGTGGTCAAGGGTTACTGTCAACAAGAAGGTATTGATTATGACGAAACTTTTGCACCAGTAGCTATATTAGAAGCTGTAATAATTTTTCTTGCTTATGCTGCATCCAAGGATTTCAAAGTTTATCAAATGGATGTAAAATCAGCTTTTCTGAATGGTAAAATTGAGGAAGAAGTTTATGTGCAGCAACCATAAGGCTTTGTTGATCCAAAATTTCAAAATCATGTTTACAGATTAAACAAAGCCTTGTATGGGTTGAAGCAAACTCCTAGAGCCTGGTATGAAACTTTAACAAACTTCTTACTCAATTCTGGGTTTACCAAAGGTACTATTGACACCACACTTTTCCTCAAAACACACAAAGGTCATACTTTGCTGGTCCAGATATATGTTGATGACATTATATTTGGATCAACAAATGAAAAATTTTGTAACAAATTTCAAAAGTTGATGACCAGCCACTTTGAAATGAGTATGATGGGTGAGTTAACCTTTTTCTTAGGGTTACAAGTTAAACAAAGAATTGATGGAATATTTTTGAGTCAATCAAAATATGTGAAAATAATTCTACAAAAATACTCACTTGAAAACTGCTCTGTTTCAAAAACTCCCATGGCAACAGGGAACAAAAAAAATTCTGATAAGGATGGAATAAGTGTTGATATTAAAACCTATAGAGAGATGATAGGATTACTGCTATATTTAACTGCAAGCAGACCAGATATCATGTTTGCAACATGCTTTCTGGCCAGATATCAATGTGATCCCAAAGAATCCCATCTAAAAGGTGTAAAAAGGGTTTTCAAATATCTTAAAGGCACATCAGAAATTGGTCTCTGGTATCCTAAGGATACAAACCTTGAATTAATTGCATACACAGATGCAGATTATGCAGGGTGTAAAATTGATAGAAAAAGCACATCTGGTGCCTGTCAACTCCCGGGAGAAAAATTTGTATGTTGGGCAAGCAAGAAACAAAACTGTGTTGCCACATCAACAGCAGAATCAGAATATGTAGCAGCAGCAAGTTGTTGTTCACAAGTGATGTGGATGCAAACTCAACTGAAAGATTATGGAGTAACTCTGACAAGAATACCAATTCTATGTGACTCAAAGAGTGCTATTGCAATAACAGAAAATCCAGTTCCTCACTCAAGAACCAAACACATAGATGTCAGATATCACTTCATAAAAGATCATGTGGAGAAAGGTAACATTGAAATGTATTTTGTTCCAACTGAAAACCAAATTGCTGATATCTTTACAAAACCTCTTGATGAAAAGAGACACAATTTTTTTATCAGCAAACTTGGCATGGTTAATCTAAATGATGAAGATTTTTCAGAAAAGACAAGGACACAAATTGAAAACCAAATTGATGATCATCAAAGTTCTGATAATCAAAGAACAAATCAACTGGCTTCTGACAAAGCAATCCATCAATCTAATGGAACATCAGAAAATCTGATGAATCATCAATAAATGATGATTAATAAGATAATCTGAAGAAATATCAGAATATCTGGTGAAATCACCAGAAGTTCTGATATAAAATCAAAAACCAGGTTGAAACATCAGAATAATTTGTAAACATTATAATCTTCAATCTTCATGCATATCCCACACATTGTATATATTCATGTATGTGTATTATTTGTTTTTGTATTTTTTTCTCTTTAAAAAAACACAAAAAGGGGGAAAAGTAACATGCATAAAGATAAAATTCTATATTGCTGAGAAAATTAACCGTCTCAAATTCTTTTTCCAGATTATTGAATTTCATTTTTTCTGCCAATGCATGCAACGTCATTTTTTCATAAGAAACTTAAGTGACACGTAGGCACTAAAATGATTAGGAGCTATGAAAGTAGCCGCCTAGTCATTAAATGCTTACTCACACATGGGGCTTACTAGACTGTCACATTCACTGTTACATTCACTGCAACAGATATCGTCTTAATTGAAGAGATGAAAATAAAAAAAATAAAAAAACTTTGGCTGTTAATATCATTTATGAAGAACTATCACTTTCATCTATAAATATTAACAACCTGAAAAGAACTTTCTTCACACAAAAGTCATCTCTTCAAAAGCCCTTCGACAGAACTTTTCTTATCTTATAATGGGTCGCCCAAAATTGATGATTTCCTCTCCCATTTCACAGACTTCATAATATTAGATTAAGATCCAACTGGGAAGGAACTGCATGGGAGGACTGCAGGTTTGTGTACAATATGATCATGCGAAGTCCTTTGGGCTTTGCTGTATCATCACATGTCACCATTTATCCAAAACTTCTTCGAGAGTTCTGGTGGAACTCTGAAATCATTTTTAGTGGTACTTCCATGTGGATTGAGAGTGAGGTTATGGGGGTAAGTATTACCCTAAAGAGGAAACAATCAGAAATGTCCTCAAACTGGGTAATGGTCAAGAAATTGAATTCCTGGATAAGGCAGATGTGCAACAGACCTTGACTGAAATGGGCTATCATACAAACAACTCGTCAAGGGCTGTTAGCAAATATGGGTTTATACCACCTTTCCAGTTTTTGGTAACACAGCTAAGTGTCTGCTTCTCCAAGAAGATTGGACACTTCAACGAGCTGTCCCATAGGATGATGGAAGTGGTTCATGCTGTTGTATAGGAAAAACCTTACAACTATGCTAAGTTTCTCATGAGAGACCTAGTAGCAAACATCCATGACCGTCAACCTTTTATGATCTACCCTCGATTCATTACCAAGGTGATCACCAGTCAGCTAGACTTCGGAGGAGTAAGAAGCTGCTATCCAAGGGCAGAGCTGGTACTTCAAGAAAACATAAGTGAAGCCACCCTGGTGCCATCAACGAATCACACCGGTCGAATAACCAGTCTTTGGTTATATGTGAAGTGCATGTACAACGTGTTGGAGGAGGAAGAGGAGTAGTTGTTGTTTGTTTTCTCTGTTGTCTGTTTTATGTTTTTTTCTTATATATCATGGTTGCTTTAATTTCCTTTTACTCAAAAAAAATGTGTCAATAGATCTAGGGGGAACTAACACAACATGTCTGATAAAAACAAAGAAAAATCTGGTGGAAATTCAAATGAAATCTGACAGATTTTGGAGAAACTCAGAAAATCTGATAATCAATCAGAAAATCTGGCATTTATTCAGAAAACTCATCAAGCCACACAAATCTGTTCATTCACCATAAAATTTTCAAATTAACCAGAAAATCTGACAATAAATCAGAAAATCAAATGTTTTATCAGAAAAGTCTCTTGAAAGCCAGGAAGTTTGACAAATCATTAGAAAAACAGTACCTTTTAATCAGATTTAAAGAAACTTATGACAATCTAAATTTTTGAAATAAGTTTCTTTCAAAATATTTTTTTTTCTGAGGACTGAAACAAGTTGTATGAAAAATACTTCATGTATATCAGAACAAAGGTGTGGCGTTCAGAACTACAGAACAGCAATGTACGTAAAAATCTCGGAACTCTACTTATTCCCTCTCATCTCATCTCAAAAAAAATAAAAAAAAATCTGATGATTCATCCTCTGTAAATGAATCAAATGAATTCTGATGATATATGAAGAAAATACAACTCTCAAAAGTTTTATTCAAAATTTTCTGACATATATCATCAAAAGGAAAATCTGGGAAGACACACAAACTCAGAAAAGGTTTCTATTGGACCTTTTTGAAACAAAAGGGGTCCCACATAGAGAAAATGTGCAAGTTGGACATTAGTGTTTATCCGCAAAATCATTGGAATCTCTAAGTCTCTTTAAAGGATTTACATTAAATTAGAGATAAACCAAAGGTTTTTCAAAAACGGTTGTTTCATTAAAAGATTAAAACATCATAAAGGTGTCATTAACCACCTTGAATACAAACAACCCACGACAAACACTCAAGAATCTCTGTCTATGCACACTATAAATACCTCATTCAAAAACAGAGTCTTCCATCTTCAACCTTCAAATTCGAAACCCTAAAACCCTTTTCCAAAACAAAAAACAAAAACCCAAATTCTCAATGGCAGCTATCAACATCAACATACCACCAACTGAACACTCTGTTCCCTTCATCACTAAAGCTGAATTTCTTCCATTAAAGAGCAACAATGAAGCAATGAATGATAACATTGAAGAGTATGATTTGAAGTGTCAAATTCTCATTGAATTCCTAACCAGATGCCCTTTAGCTCAAGCCCTCACAAAGACCAGAGAGGTACCAGAAGAACTCATACAACAAGTTGTAAAAACTCTCAAAGTCTCAAATCAACTCGAGCTAACAGCACATGTGTGGGGAAATATCTTTATTACAATCTCACCGGAGAAAATAAGGGAATGTTTGGAACTACCCTTAAACCAAAGCTATGAAGAAGCACCAGAAAAAGAAGATATGTTCTCACAACTTGATGCTGTAATGGGCTATAAGACAAAGATTTCAAAAATCAATGAATTCAAGAGAAACAAGCTACCTGCCTTCTAGCAAGTTCTAATGGAAATTCTGAACAAGTGCTATCTTCAAAGATTGGAGGTACAGATCAGATAAATAAGAATAATCTAACAATCATGTTCAGTCTCATTAGTGGGTTGAACATTGATTTTGGAACAGAAATATTTATTCTGATCAGAAGATCAATTATGGATAACACTGGAAGGATAGATTCACAACTACCCTTTCCCAGATTTCTGTCAATCATAATTTCTGATGCTTTTTCTGAAAGGAACCTAGAAATTCCAGCATCAGAAAATATGTGGAAAACAGAAATCATGAGACCTTGGACTGCCATAGAATCTTGGAAGTCAGATTATGATGTGCCTGCTCTATCAGAAAAAATGATGAATCTGATACCAGAAGATTCACCATACAGAGCAGAATATCTAAAGATGTTGAACAAGAGGCCAGAAAACAAAGAAGTTTTTGAAAATGTGTCCCCCATGGAGCATGATGCATAAGAGTCAAGCACACCAAGAGTGGAACAGCAGGGTGAATCTGATCCTCATCCAGCTGATAAAGATGTGAATATGAGTCATGTGGCAGAAGAACATCATGCTGAAATCTCACATATGGGAGAAACAGGTGCACAACACTCCAAACAAAACTTATTTCATTTTTCTGAAAGTGATTCTGATGAATCAATTCAAGGAAAACATGAAATTTTACATAGAGGCACTATTTCTGCAAAACAAAGTGTGAGTAAAACCAAGGACCCATTTTCTTAATCAAATTCTGAGGAGGAAAATGTGGTGGCAATAGGTGGAGATCAGTCTGCTGATCAAGGAAACCTGGATGAGAAAACTAAGAGTTTCTCAACAACTCATGGAGAACCTGAAAAGGTTCAAGGATATGAGGAAAACCAGAACTTGAATGTGTTTCAATTTTCTGGTGAGGATACATAGAATTTGGAATCTACCAATCCTCTTAACCTCAGAATAGCAGAGAATGTGTTTTCTGCTGGTATTAGAAGGGGAACATCTGTTGTTTCTCCTATTTCCCAAGGACATTAATCTATGTCCCCTAAAAAACTTCACAAGGAACTTGAAGACACAACTGCTACTGTGAAAACAACCACAGAAGGAAAACTTGATCTGATACTGGAAGAAATCAGAAATCAAAAGTCAGATATCAAGGTTTTATCAGAAACTGTCAAAGCTGTGCAGAAGCAAACAGAAGACAATGATGTAGCTCTCAACAAACTGCAAAAGTCATCAGAAAAAAGAGAGAGCTCATCAGAATTAGAGAAGGCTCTCAAGGAACTGCATGATATCAAGAAAAAGATGGCTGAGGTTGCAACTGCAGGAGAAAGCTCAAGTTCAGGGAAGATTCTTGAAGAAATACAGTTCCTCAGAGCCAACAACTGCAGCATGGCTGAGGCTTTTGAGAAGTTGTTGATGGAATTGACTACACAAAGAAATCAAGAAAACCAGGAGTTTTAGAAAATGAAGAAACAAGAAGAAATAAATACTAAAATTCTCACTAATGTTCATTTGTTAGTAGAGAGATTGCAGTATAATGTTGCCAGACTAGCAAAAGTTGATCTTCATGAACTGAAAGCCTCAATTCCACAAGAAAGACAAGCAAGAGGATCAGAAACTCCTCAACAACAACAATCAGAAACCATTAAAGAAGATCAAACCAAACATACAGAATCTTCAACAGCTCAAAAACAGAAGCAACCTATGGGTCCACCTCCAGATAAACAAAAGTTACTCATGGGTCCTCCACCAAATGTCCCAAAGCCAGACACATCAAGGGTCCAACAGAAAGACCATGTTCCAGTTCAGTCATCTTCTACAGCCATCACAGGAGAAACAGAGTTCAGCATAAAGATGGATACAAAAGAGAAGAGAAGAATGGAACATGAAGTGACTTCCTCAAAAAGGCCAAGAAAAGAAATGATAGAAGATTCAAAAGGGAACATCAGAGAAATGGATGTGCTGAAAGGTGATTTACACACTATTATGTACCCTGAAGAACATCTAAAGCATTACTATTGGAAAGGTCTAGAAGACAACCCAAAGAGACCACTCTCACCATTGAGTAAAGGTATTATTGAAAATAGAAACAATGGAGGTTGGGTAATTCTACACAAGCACATGACCAATCTAATAGTATCAATTGAAAGAATTGATACTTTGACCACTTGAGGAGGTATCTTAGGTTATGAAGCACAAAACAAGTATACCCTGATCAGAAAAGATAACAGTGAATAAAAGGTTACTGATGCAAATCTGGCTGATGATATTCACCCAATGGGAATAGTCAAAATGAAGAAAATCATTGATTAAGAGAAAGGTAATTCAGTTGTGATCAGAAGAGCCCTTGAAAGCCTCAAAAGTGCAGGAGCAAAGCTATACAAAAGGGCTGCACTGGCAGACTTTGATCTATGTATCAATTTTGAGTACAGCAACAAGGTGCTAATACCTCCTCCCAACACTTCAATTCCAGCTGAAATCCCTTCCAAACTTGTGAGAACTGGAGCAATCTTTGACCAACCAGAAATGTGTGTAATCTTCAAAGATGCTAATAATGAGAAAGCTCTATTCAGAATCAGTGAAATATGCAGGTATTCAAATCAAACTCTAAAATATATAAGGAACTGCATGAATGAAAAACAAGAGCAGCTCAAGAATAAGGGAAAGAACAATGAACAGCTGAGAAAAACAATTGAAGAATGCATTGAAAACTGGATGGAAGCAAGAGGATGGTACAAAGAAATGTACAAAGAAACTCAAAAGGCAATTGATCACAAGAAAAGGCTGAAACCAGGAGAGAAATACAGAAGTGGAGTGAAGATCAATTAATGAATTGATGAGATTAAATTTCTGTTTTTAAACAATATTTTATTTTTGTCTGATTTATGGTTGATTTGACTATGTTCTATGTTTCTGAACTTAATTGGTTTTAATTTTTTTTCTTTCAAGAAGCAGTTGAAAGTTGTTTTTGTTAGATATAGAGGTAGTTCATTTTCTTACAATACTTAGGGGGAAACTGTTAGGAAACTTTATTTGTAAGTATTGAAGAAAAACACAATCAATTGGATCTATGAAGAGTTCACAGTCCTGAAGATCACAACAAGAAAAAGAAGATCAGATAGGACAACTGAAATGCACAGCATCTGCTTCAAAGAATCACAAGTTGATCAAGAGCTGAATTGGATTATCAGAGAAGGTCATTTCTGATGGATCTGATGATATTTCTGATGAAATATCATCAGTTTCTGACGATTCTGATCATCGGGATTTTTCTGATGATTTGTTCACCTGAATTTCTGATGAAGTGGTTTATCAGAAATTCTGATGAAGTATCCCACTTGTCTGAAATCAGCTCTATCCTGCCACAATTACCAAAGCAAGTTGACATTATTGGATATCATGATGAAAAAAGCAACTTGAACGTTGGATTCAATGAATATGTCAATTGGCCACTTTTTGCAGGACTTATTGCATGAATAAACTATTGTTTTTTCATGCACCCAGCCTTTTATAAATAGAAGGCCCAACCAGCAGAAGACAATTGAGTTTGAAGCTTAGCATTCACACATACATCAAAACTCCATTGCCCTCTCACCCACAGAATTCAAGATTCATTTGTATTAGATAATTATCTTACAATCACCTTGTAAACCATTTTGTTTCAAAGTGATATAAACTTGATAATTCTGTAGGTCTTGTTTCTGAAAGTCTGATTTCCATTTCCGCACATCTTTTTCACATCTACTGAAATCACTTGTCATATTACGTGAAAAGAAGTTGTTAAGGCCATACTGGGTCCAACAGTAACCAAGAAACAAAACTGTGTTTCCACTTCCACTGCTGAATCAGAATATGTAGCAGTAGCAAGTTGTTGCTCACAAGTGTTATGGATACAAACTCAGCTCAGGGATGATGGAGTAAATCTGACAAAAATTCCTATACTGTATGATTCAAATAGCGTAATTGCAATAACGTCAAATCTAGTACATCACTCCAGAACGAAACACATTGATGTCAGATATCACTTCATAAAAGATAATATGGAGAAAGGTAACATTGAAATGTATTTTGTTCCAACAGAAAACAATTTGCTGACATTTTTACTAAACCTCTTGATGAAAGAAGACACAATTTTTTGGTCAGTAAATTGGGAATGGTCAATACGAGGTATGAAGAGATACCAGAAATTGTTGTCTCACAAAATAAGGTAGATTTTGAAAAACAAAAGTTTGATCAGAATTCCGATAAAATTTTTGATGACTCATCAGAAAGCTAAGTTTACCAGAAATCTGGTAAAATTATCAGATTTTGACCAAGTCAACAGAAAAATCTGATGAACTTCAAAAAAAATCTTTCGCCTTCACACACACATTCCATGCATGTATACCACTTCACCAATACATTCCTGTACATTATTCCTTTCTAGTTTTTTTGTTTTGTTCATTTTCACGTAAAATTATTTTCTCTTTATATTATAATGTCTTTTAAAGCTCAAAACTAAAAATAAAAATCTTTTCTTTAATTTGTTTACGTCACAAAGTGGAAAATCTAAGCAAAAATTTAATGCATGCTTCCACTCTCTCTTAATATTCATTGCTTACTCATCAATACTTAGAGGGAAAGAAGCGACACCTGGATAGATCATGATGAGGATTTCTCAGAACATAGTCGCCTAGATCATAAATGAGAAGAAATCTATCTCATAATATTCTTTTATACCTGTTTTGGTCAAAAATTACCGAAGCAATTAAGTGATGAAATTAGTTTTGTGAGGTAGTGTGCTGACAATGTTTTAGAAAATATGCTGATTTAGTTGTTTGCAAAAATGGTTTTCAGGATACAGCTCAGGATATCAAGCTATATCAACAATCAAACAATGAGCATAAATGTAAAGGTTGACACGAGATGTACGAGGAAAGCCCTTGATCAATCTAGATCTCCGGCATAAAACCTCGGGAGCTGACAATCGCAGCTGCCTAGTTCTTCTTATTACTTCAAAACTCAGGATACAGTGCAGGATATTGTACGTATCAGCTAAGTGTTACAATGATTTCCAAGTGTGAGTGTTGGTGAATGTGATTACGAGTGATTAATGCTGTTAAGAGAGTAAGAAAGTGAGTGAAGTTGTGTGTTTCTATCTATCCGTACACATCTATTTATAGTAAACAGAAATAACTAACTATCCTATAACCTAGGGATGCTTCGAATATTCCCTCTTGAACGTTGGAGACCCCTTCTTCCGGCTTCAACGTTCTTCTTTCAACTGAATAGAGCGAGTCTTCAGGAGAACAAGTCCACTCAAAAGTTACAAGCTTGCCACCCTAATCTGCACGTGAATAATTAGTAACTGCCAGGATACTGCATCAGGATGTTACCAATATCCTGATCCGGTATCGTGGTCATAAACAGAAACAATAAGGTCAGGATATAATTCCGGATATGGGTTCAGAAAACCACCCATAACAATTGTCCCCAAAATATATCTGTTAGAACTTATAAATTCAAACGGATATATTTTAGTTTCTTTCACGTCGACCAAGGCAATTAAAGCGAAAGGACGGTTGATATGACAATGTGCAACTCCCTAAGCGATTTTCACTCATTGCCTATTTATCTCACTGTTTTGGTCAAAAATTAACGAAGCAATTAAGTGATCAAATTAGTTATGTGAGGTAGTGTGCTAAGAAAATGTGTTAAAAACATGCTGATCAAGTTATTTGTAAAAACAGTTTCCAGGATACGGCTCAGGATATTGAGTTGTATCTACAATCAAACTATGAGCAAAAAGTAAAAGGGGTGACACGAGATATACGAGGAAAGCCCTTGATCAATCTAGATCGCCGGCACAAAATCTCGGGAGGTGACAATCGCAGCTGCCTTGTTCTTCTTATTGCTTTAAACGTCAGGATACAGTGCAGGATATTGACCAGGTCGCTAAGTGTTACAATGCTTTTTGTGAAAGTAAAAGTTGCGAGAGAGTAAGTGTGAGAGAGTAGTGAGTGTCGTTGTCATGTCCTATTCGATCTCATTTATCCACCTATTTATAGCTGGTAAACGAAAACAAAATATCCTATAAGTATGGGATGCCTTCGAATATTCCTTAGTAGCCGTTGGAGACCAAGTAAAGCGGGTTCAACGTCTTCCTTTGAACGAATTAGACCGAGTCTTCTGGGGAAAGAGTCCTTATGAACGTTACCAGCTTGGACTCGCACTCCTGCACATAATCCGTTAGTAATCCTCAGGATACCATTCAGGATGTTACCAATATCCTGAATCAGCATCCCGGATTGGAACATATATCAGATAAGCAAGATATAATTTAAGATATTATCTAGGATATGAGCTCATAATTTCACCCATAACAATTGTCCCCAAAAATGTTACCGTTTAGTATCCTGGCACTAACGGTTATATTTTTTACGAGTAACGAGGCAATTAAGAGATTAGACTCATGATGTGACCGTTTGTAACCGCGCAGCCTACATTTACTCATTTCTCCCCTATATCTTCTCATGCTTATCCCATTTAACCTTTACCGAAGAGAAAAAGGTAAATACTTCTCTCTCTTAATTCCATCTTCTTCTCACATTCTGTTCAATATTCCGGCGAGAATATGACAAGGCAAACAAGATTAAGCTCCGGTGACTCCACTCCCACATTCATCCAGCAGAATCTTCTCCAAGATCCGGAGAAGGAAATATGCACCTTTGATAGTGCACACTTGTCAGCTCTCAAATCATCCGGCATCTTCCCGGAAGGGACGGTGTTCCAGCCGTTTGACCAGGAAATCCAGTCGGACATGGTTTCCGACGAGTGGTTATGTTTCAATGCCTTTCCCTTTACCTTAGGATTGCAGTTTCCCTTTCCCGATTTCCTCACTGATTTCTTTAATGTTACCAAAATCTGCTTCAGCCAGACAATGCCGATGCTCTGGCGAGTCTTGTCTGTTCTTGATCAGATCAAGAAAAATCATATCCCTAACCTTTTCGTTCATGACCTCCCCCTAGCGTATCGGCTTAGATGCCATGGTTCCTGTAGATTTTTATTCTATTCTACCTCCGGCGATCCACTGATACTTCATGCCACCAGGAACGAGGAGAAATGGCAATCCAAGTTCTTCTTTGTAAAAAGAGACTCCATCCCTGGTGGAACGGAATATCCGGTGAAGTGGTTGAGAAAGGGTAGGATTTAGGGTTCTAGGATGATCTTGTCTTGTATCCTGTTTTATATCTTTGAGCTAACCCTTTTTCTTTTATTGTCTTGTACAGCTGATTTTAGGAAGCTTGCACCTCCCCTAGCTGATTCACAGAAGAGAATTGACGCTATCAGACTCCTCCCAGAGGCTGAAAGAAGCTTCAACACATCTCCACCATCTCCAAGCCCTCTTTCCAGTGCAAACATGTCTGTTAAGGATCCTGCACAATATCCTGCATACATGTTTTTATTTGATATGTTTAGGAAAGAATTTTACTCCCTGTATGCAGACTCTAGCAAAGTTCCAGTCTTCCTAGATCTCGATGAGCTCGATAGCTACCCCACTCTGGTTGATGTCAAGAAAGAAACTCCTGCCGCTACCAGCTCCAAGCCACTCCCGGCTCCTAAGCCCACCACGAGGACTCGTGCTTCCACCGCCAAGAAGAGGAAAGGTTCTAAGGTCAGCACTCCAGGTCCTGAGGGGTTCTCATACGAAGAACTCAGCTTTACTGATTCCTTGGAACCGATGACATCCTTCCTGAACAAGGTAATATCCTGCGATTATATCCTGCACACATATCCTGATAGGATATCCTGACAGGATATCCTGGTTAACATACTTTGACTCATACCTGAATTTTGACTTACAGGGCCTCCAGCATCTACTTCACCTTTACATCGATGCTTACAGCACGAACGCGTTTCAAGAGGCCAGGATCAAACAGCTCGAGACCACTGTTGCCGACCAAGGGGCCATCGCCGAGGTTAAGACTCGACATTACGAGGATAAGATGAAGAAGGTCACCCAGGATGCTGAGATCAAACTGGCTACCATCCAAATGGAGCACGAACTGGCCATGGTCTCTTTCCGGGAAGGGATCAAAGCCTCTGCCATCGTTTCTCTGCTAAAAGCTCGCATTAAAATGACTTTTGAGGCCAAGGAGACAGGCCTTGAATGTCCATCTTGGCCGGTTGAATCCTGGGTGGCGAAGCTGAAGGAGCTTGGAGGCAAGGCTGTGCCCCTTCCTGCTGAAACCGGCGAATCTTCTAAATCAGCAGAGGTGGTGGACAAGGCTGGAGATAAGAAGAATGCTGGGACGGATGCTGGCGAGGATACTGCTCAAGATGCTGAGGCTGAGAAGACGGAGAAGGCTGGAGAAGATGCCGCTGTATGAGGGCATTCAGCTGGGCGATGATGGATGTATGTGCCAAGGCCAGAGCCCACTTTTTTAAATTTGATCGTTGGTTTGTAACCCTAAGACAATTTACTTTTTCTGCACTTTACTTTTCCTGCATTTGAACAATATGATGGCCAAAGGTGGAGGGATCCTGAGTTTCAGGACGAAGCCCTTGGTCATCACCGTTAGTATGTTTTGCTTTTGAACAATATAACAGTTGGAGGTGGATGGGTCTCCGTTAGAGACAAAACCTTCAACTGTTAAGTAAATACGGTAAGGAACTAACCGTGCTCTTGGTGGATGGACCTTGGTTTGAGGTGAAGCCAAGAGCACAACTTTTGGTATGTTAATAATATAACCTTCTTTTGGCTTTATCTCTGTTGTTACACCTTTACTGCATAAGTTTTATTTATGAAAACAGTTTTGTTCGAACATTCTTGGGAACACATTGTAAGAGTATCCTAAGAAATATCCTGCTCAGGATACTGACACATAATCTGTAAAAGTCAAGTTACCCAAACAAAAAGGAGAGATCATACCAGAGATTCTTAAAGAGTCAATTCCAATCTTCAATTATAGAAATGTCCCCAGTGCACACTTATAAGTTCGAATCCATCCTTTAAATTGTATGATACATGTCCCATGTGTTCCTCATGTTTGAAAGCTTAATATCCTAGGGATAAACCCTTAATATCCTGGGGATAAACCCTTAATATCCTGGGGATAAACCCTTAATATCCTGAGCTACAGGCGAGAGTGTACAAACTCCAAGACTTAGAATGGTGAAAACCTTTAAACCTTAGAGAGTATGAAAATACCCTTTCGTGAGAGAGGGTGATCAATCCTCATATACCTTTAGGATCCAGGATATAGCCAATAGTAACGAAATTGTCAGCCACTTTTACATGAACTAGTCCCGCTACCTTGAACTATCCCTAGATAACTTGCGCTCCAGGCGGGGTGTTTAAACCCAATTCGTAAGAAAAGTGAATACCTTTAAACCTTTGAAGGGATTAGAATCCCTTATACGTGAGAGAGGGGGCCAGTCCTCTAATCCTTCGAGATATCCTGAGCGTATATGTCACACCCCGACCGCGTAAAACAACAAAGCGCGGCGGAAACATCGGGGCGTGTTGCAACAGAATTAATGTTTCATAACCATGGATACCAAAAAGTGTTTCGTTTTATTAAACATTGAATAATTACATCGTCTTGAAATCTAAATACACTATTTAAACATAGTCTATCATTGTTATTGAGTCACTAAGGCCTTGTCCAGTCCTATATGAGCATGCATCTTATCAATCGATATCATTCAACAATACCTGAAACATATGTGAAAACGAGGTCAGCAAAGAAATGCTGGCGAGTACATAGGTTTTGTAGGAGTGTCGAAATCATGGCTAGTTTAGACGTTGCAATACTTTATTTAAAAACCTTGTTTTGAAAAGAGTATAATATTGCAACTTAATTAACCAACTCAAATCAAGCGGGTTATAATTTGTAAAACCTCGTAGCCATGACTCTTAACCCAAAAACATTTGTTTTAGTAAATTATTTGAAAAACAATAAGTTTAGATGATATGTATAAATAAGAGAATAATGCATGATTAAATGAATAACCATGTAAAATGAGTTTGTATAAGATAAGTTGTTTGTAAATAAATGTCTTGTGAAAAGTATGTTACTTGTATAAAATGTTCTATGTCTCAAATTGAAATGATTCAAATAACGCTACAATATGTAATACCATACAAACACTTATATATAGGAAGTACCAGCGGCGTATCCACCATGCTTGTATCATATTCCCCACGCATTGTTACTTAATCACTTAATCCAAACCAAACCACCAAAGTAATGTTCATGCCCAAATGTAAATCATGTAATATGTATAACCAAAATAATATCGTATATCGCTTTGAAGCCAATCGTTTACCCAATCGTTAAAACATCGTGTGAAAACCTATCGTTTACCCAATCGTTTAATTCGTTTTAGGTCGTGAAACTACTTAAATGGTCGTCTCGCTAATAACATTCAAACCTTCGTGACTCATCACTCGTCGCTTCTCGTTTTCGTCGCTTCTCGTTTTCGCATTAACAAACCTCCATAGGGTAAGTTAACAATTACAGATTCAGTCGCTACCTACCATACCCACACATAACCACGGGTGTAGTAAATAATGGGATTTGTCAGATCCTATGGTACCATAACCTAATACTGGTCGGCTTGATCATTGCTAATGAATGTCATTTGTTATGTAACTACAACCAACAAGTTTGTTCACTTTATGAAATCGTTATTAGTTTTGTATAAATCGTCTTAATCGTTTTTGAAACCATCGTTATAACATCGAAAACTTTTAGCACATATGAGTCACCCCAAAACAGTTGAAAACAGTAAAAGAGGGGAATAATGTACTCGCCTGATAATGCTTGGAGGTCTTGAACAACAACCAAACAAAGCTAGAGGGAGCACGGAATCAGTCGGCAATCTAAAACTATATAAATAAACCGGACTTGAATCGAGAGATCGGATAGGATGAGGCTTGGTAAACCAAATGAGTGTTGGAACTCATATGATATGGTTTAACAAGGCCTACATACTACATGAAACCTAACCTAAGTGCTTTCGACCCATCGCGACCCATTAAGGTAACGTATGCTACTTTAACGTGTCGTGCGCGTGAAACGCGTTCGGACCGTCTAACTAGTCCTATGACAAGTGTTATATGCCTAAACATGTTACATAATCAGTTATGTGACAAAAGTTTAGGTTACATATGCTTAATTACCAATTATACATGAAAAGGGTATTCTGGTAATTTACCTAAGGCATATAAACTACCTATCATACAACTACTCAAACGATGTGACCATAGGGTATAACCTCGGAAGGTTATTCCCTACCTACTATGGTCACCTAATGTATTTGGTCGGATCCTAATGATCGACCAAATGGGTCGAGTTCGAAGGTATAGGCGATTTATTAGATCGCCTACCCTACGACCCTAGACAACGTGGTAATCAGTGGGCATAGTCCCAAGGGACTATGACCAACGTGATTACAATCACGTTGCGAAGTTCAAACGAACTTCGCATTGACCATTACTGGTCAACGCTGAAAGTCAAACAAAGTTTGACTTTCTGACTCGAAAAGCAATAAAATAAGGAAAAGAACGAAAGAATACTTACGAAGGGTCCCCGAATGCTAATCCCGATCCAAGAACTCAGGTATGAAACAATGGTTTCGACTTAGAGCTCTCAAATCAGAATTCTTGTGGGTTTAGAAGCAATGGGGGGTGGGGTATTTATAGTATTCGGTCCACCGTTAAGATCGTTTCAAGGAAAACGTGCCATGATCTTGCCCGTACATGTGTCGGGACCTTATGGTGACTAAAATTCCATCCTTATCAGCTGACTAGATAATTAGGAACTTGTGGTTGTGGGTTAATCTGCTAAAAACAGGCTGTTAAGTACTCTGCATCTGGTCTGCAGACCCCTAGCGCACCGCTACACTAAAAGTGTAGCGCACCGCTAGGTTTAAGTTTGGCAGATTTACACTTTTGGTCCCTGTCATGCATTCAGCCCATTTTCGACACGTTTAAGGCCCGTTAACCCCATTTCAAAGCTCTAAAATGAAGTTAAAGTATAGGGAACTTAAAATGTGTTCAAAAATATCTCGGATGTCGGTTCGTTTGGCCGTACGGTCGCGATGTTCGCTTAATTACGACGGAATGCGCATAAGCGCGAAAAACGATCCAAATGACGCGACGAATGGATTTTTCTTATGGCGAACACTAAAATAAAATATTTTAGTGCTTACATAAATTTTTGGATGTCCGAATGTATTCAGAACGTAAGTTATGCGTAAAAATGCAAACTTGTGCACTTTTTGGCGCTTTTAGTCCCTGAATGACACAAAAGTTTATTTTAGCATACCGAACACCTCAAAGCCTATTTCTAAGCTATGTAAAGGATATTTATGGCATGTTTAACTTATGTTCATGTTCCGGAAGGTCTGTTACAGTTCAAATTGACATACTTTCGCAGTTTGTCAACTTTAGTCCCTGTAAGCGATTAAACTTTGATTTCACCACACCAAACCTTCCAAAACTTATAACTAAGTTATGTAAAGGTTATTTAAGGTATGTTAAGCCTATTTCACTTTTCCAGAGTGTTCGTTGGATTAAACTGGTTATATCTACACATCAGAGCGCGTATAACCCTCCAGAAAGCGATTTAAAGCTTGAAATCGAACAAGAGTCGATATGTGCAAACGATACACATATTTTTACAAATACCAAGTATGAAATACAATATTTCATTGGTTTGGTATTTGTTTGATGACCATGGAGGCACAGGTGTTACAGTCTCCCCTACTTTAGGAAATTTCGTCCCGAAATTTATTTAGAGGAAACTTGTGAGAGCTTGAAAACATGAGGTTGAAAAGATCGAACAATATTGGTTAGGGTTCTGAACTTCTAGTAACCTTTAATAACATCATGATTGCAATGTAAGAGGGATACTTATATACAAGTATATGAAGCGTCATTGGTGCGTCCACCGTACCCCCATTACATCGTTCTCATTTCGTTATTGTTGTCACTATCGGTTCTTACACATAATAAATCTTACTGTGTTTCTGTGCACTAAATTTCATAATTATGTACGCGTCCATAAACAGACAATTCCTTGCACAGTACACACAGTCTATTTTATAGTGTGTAGGGGAAAACCAAATGAACAATCCTGTGATGAGTGTGACTAGACCGCCATAGAGTCCTTTTAATTAAATCAATAAATGATCTAAAGAGACTATCAAGGAGTCTGTTCAGCTACATCACTAGATGTCATTCTTTAACCAGATTGTGAATCAATCTTTTTGACTAGACTACTAAGAGGGTCTCTTATGAATCATGGAGTGGTACTATATAACCCAAGGGTCTTAACTACCAGGTAGAAGCCCATAAGGATTTAAGGTAGTACCTTTTGAATATCCTACTATGAATCTCTCATATGAAGATATGAAAGATTCTATGAGGATTTGGAAAATCGTAACACACAAAAACATAGAGGAGAACACATAAACACATATCATATAACCACAAAATTGTTCGTTAATTTGTCTTGTAAATTGCGTACATGCATTTAAAGCACACTAGGAATCCATTCCGTGAATTTCATTTGGTACTTTAAACGTTATCAAGAATCCAACTATAAAGATAGAAAGATTCTAAAAGAAAATTCGATTTCGATTACTAGGAACCGAAGTGTTCGAATTAAGGTACATAAGGAATCCGATTAAGGACTCTGATTTGAATGATGATTATCCACAAGGGTCTAATTGTGGAGATAAAAAGATCCCATATGGATTTTAGAAGTTGAAGATGTTTTGAAATCTTGCACGGGATGTGCTTAAGTCAAAACATGAAGTAAAATGCTTATGAAGTTGAGATGCCTGATATGTCAAGGCGACATATGAAGCGGAATTTGAAGGTTAAGTCAATGTATGAGGAAAATATTTTTGAAAACTATGCATGGGGTTCTTTTAAGAAAAATGTGTTTAACGTTTTTGAAACCTTATATATAATATTTTTTTTTTAAATCATAAAGTAGGTGTAATAGGTAGATATATTTACAAAAATGTTTTAAAATCATGCGAAATGAATTTTGAAATTATGTATAAGGTTTTTGAAAGACATGAATGATGCTTTTCGAAATCATGCACTTGATCAGAAAATGTATTGTGTTAATATTGTCTTCAGACTATATGAAATATTTTGAAATTAGAAAGGTTGGTTTTGATAACATGGCCAATGTTTTTGAAATAACACAGACAATGCATCTAGAAAAATTGTTTTCAAACTATATGAAATGTTTTGAGATCATGAAGATTGTTTTGAAATACTGGTACTGTGTATGTTGAAAAATCAAAACGTAATGGGTATGAGATTTGAAAATACCCTTAGTTATCTAACCAAGGATTTAAAGGCACTGATGTGCGAAAAGCACGATTACTCATAATGTCACTTAATTTTCTGTAGTTTGTTTCTTAGAGTGAAACGAGTACTTAAAATTTTCGAGGGAATCATGAGCAATCATTTGAGAGAGAGAAATCACAAGAGTAGTTTGTAAGGTACATAGTTCCTTGATGTAGGTATCATAGGAAAAGCCATACACTCCTAGCAGGAGGTTGAGCTGGTTGGTTGGGGACTGCTTTACCATTGTGAGCGACCATGGCGAAGTTCTGAGAAGCCTTTCGCTTCTTTGACTTCTTAGGGGATCGTTCATCCATGGTCTTTGATTCCTCGATTGGTTTCTTGGCTGATGGTGCTGTCACCTGACTAGGTCCTGCCTGTCTTGGTGACTCTTGAGTGGCTTCATCCTGGAGATGATACATGGCAGTAGCTAATTCAACAGTCTTCAGGGCTACTTCGCCTATTCGCTGAGCGAATTTTGGCTGCTTGCTCAGATATCTGGGCGTCATCGTGATGAAGAGACATTCTTGAAGAAAAAGAAAGGCATAGGGAGAAACAGGTGAAAGATTATTGGACAATCAAAACAGAATGATAACGCATGAAGATTGCGATCATTTGTTTGTTACCTAAGGCAAACAAATGAGACGGTGACTGATCAAAGTAAATGGGTCAAAAATAATGTATCGCGAAGACATGCTCGCCTAATAAGTGAACACTCATCCCAAGAATTCCCAGGTAAGCACAACTGGTCTCGCGTCTGATGAGATGTATACGAAGTGCTTGCCTATACAGAAAACCCAGAATACAGGCATTCACCCTTCCAGTTTGCACGTGTTCACATTATTTAAAACCCAAAACCTTGACGAAGTTTTGAAAACACAAAGAGGTTCAAAACCATATAATAGAGAGTTCAAAACCTTACAATAGAGGGTTCAAAACCTAGTAATCAATCATCCTAGAACAGATGATTAGTTTTCAAAGCGGTTTTGAAATATATGTTCTTGTTGTGGTCGTCGCCTAAGGATAGGTGACGGTATTGTTTTATGACTAAACGCAAGTAAACTCGCGTTAGGGTCCTAAGAAGGTTATAGACTAGGTCAAAGCATTACTAATTACTAATAACCTAATTCCCTATAACCATTGGCTCTGATACCATCTTTTCTGTCACACCCCGACCGCGTAAAACAACAAAGCGCGGCGGAAACATCGGGGCGTGTTGCAACAGAATTAATGTTTCATAACCATGGATACCAAAAAGTGTTTCGTTTTATTAAACATTGAATAATTACATCGTCTTGAAATCTAAATACACTATTTAAACATAGTCTATCATTGTTATTGAGTCACTAAGGCCTTGTCCAGTCCTATATGAGCATGCATCTTATCAATCGATATCATTCAACAATACCTGAAACATATGTGAAAACGAGGTCAGCAAAGAAATGCTGGCGAGTACATAGGTTTTGTAGGAGTGTCGAAATCATGGCTAGTTTAGACGTTGCAATACTTTATTTAAAAACCTTGTTTTGAAAAGAGTATAATATTGCAACTTAATTAACCAACTCAAATCAAGCGGGTTATAATTTGTAAAACCTCGTAGCCATGACTCTTAACCCAAAAACATTTGTTTTAGTAAATTATTTGAAAAACAATAAGTTTAGATGATATGTATAAATAAGAGAATAATGCATGATTAAATGAATAACCATGTAAAATGAGTTTGTATAAGATAAGTTGTTTGTAAATAAATGTCTTGTGAAAAGTATGTTACTTGTATAAAATGTTCTATGTCTCAAATTGAAATGATTCAAATAACGCTACAATATGTAATACCATACAAACACTTATATATAGGAAGTACCAGCGGCGTATCCACCATGCTTGTATCATATTCCCCACGCATTGTTACTTAATCACTTAATCCAAACCAAACCACCAAAGTAATGTTCATGCCCAAATGTAAATCATGTAATATGTATAACCAAAATAATATCGTATATCGCTTTGAAGCCAATCGTTTACCCAATCGTTAAAACATCGTGTGAAAACCTATCGTTTACCCAATCGTTTAATTCGTTTTAGGTCGTGAAACTACTTAAATGGTCGTCTCGCTAATAACATTCAAACCTTCGTGACTCATCACTCGTCGCTTCTCGTTTTCGTCGCTTCTCGTTTTCGCATTAACAAACCTCCATAGGGTAAGTTAACAATTACAGATTCAGTCGCTACCTACCATACCCACACATAACCACGGGTGTAGTAAATAACGGGATTTGTCAGATCCTATGGTACCATAACCTAATACTGGTCGGCTTGATCATTGCTAATGAATGTCATTTGTTATGTAACTACAACCAACAAGTTTGTTCACTTTATGAAATCGTTATTAGTTTTGTATAAATCGTCTTAATCGTTTTTGAAACCATCGTTATAACATCGAAAACTTTTAGCACATATGAGTCACCCCAAAACAGTTGAAAACAGTAAAAGAGGGGAATAATGTACTCGCCTGATAATGCTTGGAGGTCTTGAACAACAACCAAACAAAGCTAGAGGGAGCACGGAATCAGTCGGCAATCTAAAACTATATAAATAAACCGGACTTGAATCGAGAGATCGGATAGGATGAGGCTTGGTAAACCAAATAAGTGTTGGAACTCATATGATATGGTTTAACAAGGCCTACATACTACATGAAACCTAACCTAAGTGCTTTCGACCCATCGCGACCCATTAAGGTAACGTATGCTACTTTAACGTGTCGTGCGCGTGAAACGCGTTCGGACCGTCTAACTAGTCCTATGACAAGTGTTATATGCCTAAACATGTTACATAATCAGTTATGTGACAAAAGTTTAGGTTACATATGCTTAATTACCAATTATACATGAAAAGGGTATTCTGGTAATTTACCTAAGGCATATAAACTACCTATCATACAACTACTCAAACGATGTGACCATAGGGTATAACCTCGGAAGGTTATTCCCTACCTACTATGGTCACCTAATGTATTTGGTCGGATCCTAATGATCGACCAAATGGGTCGAGTTCGAAGGTATAGGCGATTTATTAGATCGCCTACCCTACGACCCTAGACAACGTGGTAATCAGTGGGCATAGTCCCAAGGGACTATGACCAACGTGATTACAATCACGTTGCGAAGTTCAAACGAACTTCGCATTGACCATTACTGGTCAACGCTGAAAGTCAAACAAAGTTTGACTTTCTGACTCGAAAAGCAATAAAATAAGGAAAAGAACGAAAGAATACTTACGAAGGGTCCCCGAATGCTAATCCCGATCCAAGAACTCAGGTATGAAACAATGGTTTCAACTTAGAGCTCTCAAATCAGAATTCTTGTGGGTTTAGAAGCAATGGGGGGTGGGGTATTTATAGTATTCGGTCCACCGTTAAGATCGTTTCAAGGAAAACGTGCCATGATCTTGCCCGTACATGTGTCGGGACCTTATGGTGACTAAAATTCCATCCTTATCAGCTGACTAGATAATTAGGAACTTGTGGTTGTGGGTTAATCTGCTAAAAACAGGCTGTTAAGTACTCTGCATCTGGTCTGCAGACCCCTAGCGCACCGCTACACTAAAAGTGTAGCGCACCGCTAGGCTTAAGTTTGGCAGATTTACACTTTTGGTCCCTGTCATGCATTCAGCCCATTTTCGACACGTTTAAGGCCCGTTAACCCCATTTCAAAGCTCTAAAATGAAGTTAAAGTATAGGGAACTTAAAATGTGTTCAAAAATATCTCGGATGTCGGTTCGTTTGGCCGTACGGTCGCGATGTTCGCTTAATTACGACGGAATGCGCATAAGCGCGAAAAACGATCCAAATGACGCGACGAATGGATTTTTCTTATGGCGAACACTAAAATAAAATATTTTAGTGCTTACATAAATTTTTGGATGTCCGAATGTATTCAGAACGTAAGTTATGCGTAAAAATGCAAACTTGTGCACTTTTTGGCGCTTTTAGTCCCTGAATGACACAAAAGTTTATTTTAGCATACCGAACACCTCAAAGCCTATTTCTAAGCTATGTAAAGGATATTTATGGCATGTTTAACTTATGTTCATGTTCCGGAAGGTCTGTTACAGTTCAAATTGACATACTTTCGCAGTTTGTCAACTTTAGTCCCTGTAAGCGATTAAACTTTGATTTCACCACACCAAACCTTCCAAAACTTATAACTAAGTTATGTAAAGGTTATTTAAGGTATGTTAAGCCTATTTCACTTTTCCAGAGTGTTCGTTGGATTAAACTGGTTATATCTACACATCAGAGCGCGTATAACCCTCCAGAAAGCGATTTAAAGCTTGAAATCGAACAAGAGTCGATATGTGCAAACGATACACATATTTTTACAAATCCCAAGTTTGAAATACAATATTTCATTGGTTTGGTATTTGTTTGATGACCATGGAGGCACAGGTGTTACAGTATATCCTGGAGATATATCCTGAAGCATATTCTGCAAAACAATCTTAAACTAAGGTGGGTGTTAGCTTGGCTAACACCCCTCCGATGCTTAAGTCAGTATTGGGTTCAAGATAACAAACAAATTCAAACATATTTAAAAGAGGTAGAATACATACCATTCTGGGATAGAAATTAAATTCTATTCTTACTTGAAATATAGCTTTAAGTGTATAGCATTCCATGATGTTGGTAGCATATCCCCTTCCATACTCCTGAGTCGGTATGCTCCTTTTCCTGATTCTGACTCAACCTCATATGGTCCTTCCCACTTTGGAGCTAACTTTTCATCGGCAGGATTATTGGTATTTTGAAAAGCCTTTCTTAACACCCAATCACCAACTCGAAATCTTCTAGTCCTTATATTCTTGTTATATGCTCTGGATATCCTTTGTTGATATGCTGCCATCCTTAGCCTTGCTGCATCTCTTGTTTCGTCTATAGTGTCCAAATCTTGACATAAAGCTTCAGGATTTTGCTCAGGATCCCGGAGGATAGATCTTGTCGTAGGTATCACCATTTCTGTTGGGATCACTGCTTCTGCTCGAAATACCGAGGAAAACGGAGTCTGGCCAGTTGCATTTTTTACCGTTGTTCTATCAGCCCACAAAACAAAGGGTAATTCTTCTACCCATCTTCCTTTCTTAGCTCCTAGTCTCTTTTTTAAGTTGTTGACAATTATTTTGTTTGAGGATTCAGCTTGTCCATTTGCTTGAGGATGTACCGGAGTAGATGTGATCATTTTGATTCCCCAATTCTTGCAAAAGTCAGTAGTCCTCTTGCTTATAAACTGGGATCCATTGTCACAAATGATTTCAGCTGGTACTCCGAACCTGGTCAGGATATTCCTCTTTATGAAGGATACTACTTCTTGGTCTCTAACTTGAACAAATGCTTCAGCTTCAACCCACTTAGAGAAATAATCAGTCATTCCCAACATAAAGACTTTTCCTCCCAGAGCTTTTGGTAATTTCCCTACTATGTCCATCCCCCATTTCATAAATGGCCAAGGGGAAGCTATAGGATATAGTGGTTCAGCTGGTTGATGTAGTATGTTACTGTGCCTTTGACATGCATCACATCTTCGAGCATATTCTGTTGCATCTTTTTTCATTGTCGGCCAATAGTATCCTGTTCTTAATACTTTTGAGAATAATGACCTGCCCCCAGTGTAGTTGCCACAATCCCCTTCATGTATATCTTGGAGCACTTCCTTAGTTTCAGGATCCTTCAAGCATCTCAGGTATGGACCTGCGAGAGATTTCTTATATAAAACATTATTTATAATGGTGAATCGCTATACCTTCATCCTGAATGCCTTAGGATTTTCGTCTTTAGGGAAGTATCCTTCCTTGAGATATCTTATGATCGGAGTCATCCAGGATTCATCATTCTTATCAGGATCATGACCAGGATCCTGGATACTTGTTACCTCCTTATCCTGAGCTTTGAAGGGATCCACAGCAGGATACAGGATATGAAGTATCGGTATTTGGGTTCCCTCTGGTATCCTGACTGATGATCCTAAGTTTGCCAAGGCATCCGCTTCAGCATTATCTTCTCTTGGTACCTATTCAAGTGTAAAAACATCGAAATATCCTGCTAATTTTTTGAGAATATCGAGGTACTCGACTAACTTCTCACCTTTAACTGCATAGGATCCATTAAAATGATTAGTGATTAACAAGGAGTCAACATATACTTGCAAATTCTTGATATTCATATTCTTAGCCAACTCTAATCCTGCAATTAAAGCCTCATATTCTGCTTCATTATTAGTAGCAGGAAATTCACACCTAATAGCCTGGGGTAATATATCCCCCTGTGGCGATTTTAGTAGTATTCCCAATCCTATTCCTCTAACATTAGATGTTCCATCAGTATACAATGTCTAGGATCCTGAGGATTCTCCTAACTGCTGGACTTCTAGGTCTACTTCACCCTGAATGTCACTACTGAAATCAGCCACAAAGTCAGCTAGAGCCTGTGATATTATGGCATTTCTGGGTTCGTACACTAAGTCATAAGCACTTAATTTCACTAACCACTTAGCCATCCTGCCTGACATCTCAGGTTTCCTAAGCACATTTTTAACGGGATAATTAGTTTTAACATGTATCCTATGTGTCTCAAAGTAATGTCTAAGCTTTGTTGATGCCATAACTAGAGCCAATATTAACTTTTCTAAATGTGAATATCTAGTTTCAGCATCTAATAAACTTTTACTAACATAATAGACAGGATATTGCTGACCTCCGTGATCCTTTATAAGGACGGCACTTACAGCATTCCCTGATACTGCAAGGTATAGGGACAGTGGTTCACCATTCTCAGGCTTCATTAATAGAGGTGCAGTTGAGAGATACTGCTTCGAATCCTGCAGGGCTACCTCATGCTTCTCTTTCCATTCGAACTTCTTGTTTTTCTTCAGGATATCGTAAAATTCCTTGCACTTTTCCGAGGATCTCGAAATAAATCTGTTCAATGCTGCTACTCGCCCTGTTAACCGTTGTACATCCTTCATATTTGAAGGTGATTTGATGTCTAAATGGCTTTAATCTGCTCCGGGCTTGCCTCTATTCCTCTTTTAGTCACCATATATCCTAGAAACCTTCCTGCCCCACTCCGAAATGGCACTTAGCAGGATTTAGTTTAATGTTATACCGGTCCAGGATATCAAATGCTCCCTTAATATCCTGGAGATGATCCTCAGCCTTTTTAGATTTTACCACTATATCATCGATGTATACCTCCATGGTGTCCCCCAGCTTGTCTTTAAACATCATGTTTACCAATCACTGGTATGTTGCACCTGCATTTTTCAAACCAAAAGGCATAGAAGTATAACAATAAATACCTGTTGGTGTCATGAAGGCAGTATCCTCCTGGTCCGAAGGTTCCATTTGAATCTGCTGAAATCCTAAGGATGCATCCATGAAGGTTAGCATCTCATGGCCGTCAGTAGCATCCACCATTGCATCAATATGAGGAAGAGGAAATGGGACTTTGGGACAAGCCTTATTCAAGTCTGTGTAATCTACACAAACTCTCCATTTCCCATTTTTCTTCTGTACCACGACTACATTTGCTAGCCATCTTGGAAACTTGACTTCTCTAATCATTTTAGATTTCAATAGCCTCTCTACTTCTTCCTGAATGATCACATTTTGTTCTGGAGCAAACTTCCTTCTCTTTTGTTGAATGGGTTTGAATGATTTGTCGATACCGAGCTTATGTGTTATAACATCTTTGGAAATGCCTGTCATATCCTCATGCTTCCACGCAAATGTCGACATCCTGCATTTCAAAAAGTTAGTTAACTGTTCTTCAATATCCTGAGGGATATTGGTTCCTACGAGCACCGAGATATCCGGATTATCCTGATCCAGGACAACTTTCTTCATATCCTGCTCTGAAGCCTCCACGATATCCTGGGCCCGCATCTTTAATTGCTATGTTGCATTAGGCTTGGTTGAGGATTTCATTGAAGATGAGTTTCTCGAACGCGGAAAAGGATCCAAGAACTCCGAAACAATTGAACGAGGAGCCGTATGAGGTGAAAATCTCATGTACGGTTCTGTAGAGTGGCAGTAAGGGTGACTTATCTGTCAACTTTTCCACTATCACCCCCAAAAAACTAAACTCTGCCTTACGTAAAGTTGCCAGAGTACGATTAACCTCTGGATTTGAAATCACTGCTTAGGCCTCCTGCTGATCACTATCAACCTTGACAACCCCCCAAGGGGTAGGGATCTTGATGCATTGATGATAAGTTGATGGCACGGCCTTCATATCATGGATCCATGGCCTGCCTAGTATGATGTTATAGCAGGATAGGGAGTCCATCACACAGAAACGTTGTATTGAATTGACCCCTTCAACATATACTGGTAACTTTATCTCTCCCACTGTGTTCCTGGCCTCTCCACTGAATCCAACAAGCACGGTGGATTTTGAAGTGATATCCATTGGAGATACATTCATTCTTTTCAAAGTTTCTAGTTGGATTATGTTGACGGAGCTGCCATTATCTACCAATATCCTGCATACAAAATGGTTAGCCACATATAATGTTATTACCAGAGCATCATGGTGAGGATCCTGGACAGTATCCCTGTCATCACTATTAAAAGTGATCACTTTATCAGTTGTGAGGGTAGTCATCCTCACTGGTTTATCTCCCCTTTTGGCCTTAGCTTCCTTTGCATGTCTCTTGGCCGCAGAATACGAAGTCCCACAAATGTCGGATCCTCCTGAAATAAAGTTGATTATCTTGGCATCCGCAGGAGGTGATGCTGCTCGTTCAGGATCCTTCTCAGTATCCTGACCCTTATTCTTCTTTCTTCCTAGGAGATCCTTCAGATATCCCTTGCTTAGAAGGTAACTTGTTTCTTTTCTTAGAGCAATGCAATCCTCAGTTACATGTCTGAAATCTTCATGGAAGGCACACCATTTGGACTTATCCTTCCAATCAGCTTTTTGTTGATTCTTTCGAGGCCACCTAGCTTTCTCTCCTAAACCCTGCATAGCATACATTAATTCAGGTATGTTAACAGAAAAGCAATATTCAGATAATTCAGGATAGTCTTCAGGATCCTCGTCTTCAACAACATTCACTTTCTTGTTGTCATTTCTGCCATACGGCTTAGAGCGATATGGTTTAAATGAGGATTCTGACTTCCTATTGGTTGACTCATAAGTGGTGGATGAGTTCATCCTCTCTTGCATCTTCTTGTCATCCTTCAGTCGAATATATCTTAGTGCCCTGTTTTGAGCTTCATCCAAGTTCCTGCATGGGTTCATTATAAGATATTGGTAAAATTGAGAATCTTTTTGCAGCCCCATCTTGAAAGCTTGCACAGCTGTTGCAACATCAAGATGTGGAATATCTAAGGATTCTCGGCTAAACTTGTTCATATAATCTCTTAAGGATTCTTGAGGTCCTTGAGTTATCCTGTAGAGATCACTTGTTAGTTTTTCAAAACTTCAACTGCAAGAAAATTGACTATTAAATAAATTTACTAAGTGAGCAAATGATGTAATCGAATGAGGAGGGACGTCTAAGAACCATTTTAAGGCTGATCCTGTTAAGGTAGAACCAAAGCCCTTGCATAGGCATGCTTCCTTGAGGTCTGGAGGGATAGGGTTGATCTCCATGCTTTCCCTATGCTGGGAAATATGCTCTTCAGGATCCGTAGTCCCATCATAGAGCTTCATGTTGGGGGTTTGAAATCTTTTTGGGATTTCAGCATCACAGATAGGATATGTAAAGCGAGATATCATGTGGCTGTCTTGGGACACCTCCGGAATTGGCTGGACCACTCCAGGTACACTGGATATCATGTCCTTCAATTTCTGAAGCTCCCTAGTAAATGTTGTCATCATACCTGCATCCTGCAAAGATCCAATATTGTTAGTAGCAAGAGTATTATTATTATTATTTGACACGTTACCAGTCTGAGAATTCTGTCCATATCCTGAAGCATATCCTGAGCTCCTCACAGTTGACATCCTGACTGAGGAGGGTATTTCAGGAGTATGATTCTGAGAATGGCTAGGCACAATATTTCCCCTGTTATCCTCAGTATATGCGGCCGAACTGAAGTTCAAAGTTCTGGGTTGTAAAGGAGTGACAATATCCTCAGTGGGCCTGCTTGAACTAGATTTCAAGAGTTGTATTTCTCTCATCAGCATTTGGTTTGTTTCCTGTTGCTGCCTCATCTATTCCCGTACACTACCAAATAAGGTTAGAATTTCATTATTAGAAGCCAAAACAGGAGTAGATCCCTGAGTGCTCCGGGTAGGGATCACATCCCGAGCCACATGGCTTTCAGCTCCTTGCGAAAAGGCTTGCATTCTCGGAGGAGGTGGTGGAACCATGGAACCAACTGTTGCAGAGGTTGTAGCAGACACGGTGGAGGAGCTCATGTTTGATCTTGAGGCCATTGTAAATAATGTGGCAAAAAGTTTTGAGAATAAGAAACCAAGTAACGATTTCGCAAAAGTTTTTAGTAATAATAGCACCACTTGCCCCACGGTGGGCGCCAAATTGTTTTGGTCAAAAATTACTGAAGCAATTAAGTGATCAAATTAGTTATGTGAGGTAGTGTGCTAAGAAAATGTGTTAAAAACATGCTGATCAAGTTATTTGTAAAAACAGTTTCCAGGATACGCCTCAGGATATTGAGTTGTATCTACGATCAAACTATGAGCAAAAACTAAAAGGGGGTGACACGAGATATACGAGGAAAGTCCTTGATCAATCTAGATCGCTGGCACAAAACCTCGGGAGCTGACAATCGCAGCTGCCTTGTTCTTCTTATTGCTTTAAACGTCAGGATACAATGCAGGATATTGACCAGATCGCTAAGTGTTACAATGCTTTTTGTGAAAGTAAAAGTTGCGAGAGAGTAAGTGTAAGAGAGTAGTGAGTGTCGTTGTCATGTCCTATTCGATCTGATTTATCCACCTATTTATAGCTAGTAAACGAAAACAAAATCTCCTATAAGTATGGGATGCCTTCGAATATTCCTTAGTAGCCGTTAGAGACCAGGTAAAGCGGGTTCAACGTCTTCCTTTGAACAACCTAGACCGAGTCTTCCGGGGAAAGAGTCCTCATGAACGTTACCAGCTTGGACTCGCACTCCTGCACATAATCCGTTAGTAATCCTCAGGATACCATTCAGGATGTTACCAATATCCTGAATCAGCATCCCGGATTGGAACATATATCAAATAAGCAAGATATAATTTAAGATATTATCCAGGATATGAGCTCAGAATTTCACCCATAACACGCACCCTTATATCTTCTCACTTTCTAGTTGAAAATCAACCATCTTCCTCAGAATTCTCAGGTACTTTCTCTTCTCCCTTCTCTCGAGACTTTTTCTGCTTGATTTTCTTGATGGCCACCAGAACACGATCTCACTCCGGCGAATCAACTTCACTGTTTGCCAACCAAAATCTGCTCAAACATCCCGAGAAGGAGGTGTATTCTTTCGATAACGCCGACATCGCCGCATTGAGAGCCTCCGGCGCTTTTACCGACAGGGCGGTGATTCGTTCGTTTAACCAGAGCCTTCGATCAGACGTATTGTCTAAAGAATGGATCTGCTTTTCAGCGTACCCTTTCTCTCTCGGTCTCCGATATCCTTTTCCCGAATTCATCATGCAATTCTTCCATACCACTGGCCTTAGTTTTGCCCAAACAATTCCCATGGTCTAAAGAGTGCTAATCGTGCTTAACCAGATCAAAACCCTTCATATCCCTGACCTTTGCATTGAGGATATCCCGATTGCCTACCGTCTCCGTTCACACGGCAACAACCGTTTCTTGCTTTTTTCAACCTCTAGCAATCCCCTCATCCTCAAAGTAACAAGGAATGGGGATGGATGGCAACGTAAATTTTTCTTTGTTAGGCGAGACTCCATTACCGAAGGTGACATCCTATCGCTGAAATAGTTGACCTCCGGTAGGGTTTAGGGTTTTAGATTATCCCCAAGTATATCTTAATACTGTATCCTGTACTGATATCCTTACGTTTTTGTGCAGCAAATTTCAAAGAGTTGGCTCCTCCCACTGAAGAATCTGAAGAAAGAATCAAAACAGTTTACCGATTGCCAGAAAGTGATAGAACTTTTTCATTGCACCTTCCAAGCTCAAGTCAATATTCCTCATCTGATATGTCTGGTAAGGATCATACAATTTTGCACGTACTTAACTAGTTAAAAATAAAATAAGAGTAAAAATTTAGATTCTCTCCCTGTTATGCAGCACCTGCCAAGATTCCAGAAGTCTTCGACCTCAAAGAGTTAGACAACTACTCTGGCCCTGTCTAAGTAAAGAAGGAATCTAGCAAGCCCTCCACTGCTTCAAAACCTGCAACCAGCTCCAAGGCAATGGCTGTGCCCAAGCCTTCCCCCGCCATGAAGCCACGTGCTTCAAGCTCCCGCAAAAGAAAGGAGACGGACTCTCCAGCTTCTTCTGAAACCTTCCCCTATGAGAACCATGGGTTCCTCGAATCTAGTGGGTTTATGACCAGCTTTCTTAATCAAGTACATATCCTTATCCTTTATCCTGCACATACATGCTGATTATATATGTTAACTAGTTAAGATATACTGATACCCGTATCCTTGGATTGCAGGGTCTTGAACGCCTGACATGCCTTTATGAAGAAAGCTGTGGGTTAAACAAGATGCTGGAAGTGAAGCTGAAGAAGGCAGAGATCACCATTGCTGACCAGGGAGTGATAGCCGCCAAGTCACCACATTATGAGGACAATACAAGGTTGTGACTCAGGAAGCCAAGACCGCCATCAACAAGGCCAATCAGGATGCTCATGCCAAGCTCGATGTCGCCCAGCTCCAATACGAGCAGGATATGAACACCTACTGAGATGGCCTCAAAGGGTCAATTTTAATTTCCCTCCTTCAAGCCAGGCTAAAGATGGCTTATGAAGCAAGAGCCATGGGCTTTGAATGCCCTTCGTGGAACGTTAATGCTTGGGAGGCGAAGTTGAAGGATCTCGGTGGTAATCCTATGGAATATCATGCTAAACCGGTGGCTGAGGAGCCTTCCAAGGTGGCTGAAGAGGTGGCTGATGTTCGCGGTAATGCTGATAAGGATGCTGGAGCTGATCCCGGAGCAGGTGCTGGTAATGAAGCGGTGGTTGAAGAGGGTGCTGCCCCTTGAAGGCAGAGAAGTGGGCGATGATGGATGTTGATGCCTAGGTCGGAGCCCACTTTTTAAATTTGATGATTGTGGTCGTTTGAACAATTTACTTTCCTGTCTCTCAAACAATTTTAATTTCCTGCATTTAAGCAATATGATGGCCAAAGGTGGAGGGATCCTAAGTTTCGGGACGAAGCCCTTGGTCATCAATCTTTAGTATGCTTTTTTAAACAACAAACAGTTGAAGGTGGAGGGATCCTGGGTTTCAGGACAAAGCCTTCAACTGTTTTAGGTAAATATGTTAAGAACTAATTGTACTTTTGGTGGATGGATCTCGGTTTGAGATGAAGCCAAAAGGACAATCTTTTGCTATGTTAATAAACTAACCTTTTTAGCCTTATCTTTTGTTGCTCATATTTTTTCTTTGAAAATTAGGTTGTATGTGCTTGATTTGAATTTTCATAAATAGTTTTTCCCTTATTTCCAATACTATTCTTCAAATATTCTGACCAAATATCCTTGTCAGGATACTACTATTGCACGTAATACCTTAATCACAAATGTTTCATTATAAATTTGTCAAAGACATTTTCAAAAACTTAAGTTACTTAAATAAGGCTTTTAAAGGGCAAAAAGGGTAGACCATACCAGAAACATTTAGAGAATATATTCTAACTTCCATCTTTTGAACCTCTTACAGCCCTTCCACCAGGGATGTCCCCTGTCCAGAACACTTAGCAAACCAAGTTCAAATTTCATCCCTTAGACCATTTACAACGTATCAAGATGGATGTCCCCTGTATACAACATTCTTAGTAACTTTTTGGTTTAGATGGGAATGTGTACAAACATAATCACAATTTATGTCACACTTGTAAACAACTTTAGTATTACAGGGGATAAACGCTAAACATCTTTGAGATAGATCCTTAATATTCTGGGGATAAACCCTAAGTATCCTGGGGATAGACCCATGTTTTCATGCGCTACAGGAAAGAGTGTTCAAACTCCAAGACTTAGAAAGGTGGAAACCTTTAAACCTTAGAGAGTATGAAAATACCATTTCGTTAGAGAGGGTAATCAATCCTCATATACCTTAAGGATCCAGGATATAGCCAATAATAATGAAATTGTCAGCCATTGTTACATGGACTGGTCCCGCTACCTTGAACTATTCCTGGATAACTTGCGCTCCAGGCGGGGTGTTTAAACCTAATTCGAGAGAAAGGTGAATACCTTTAAACCTTTGAAGGGATAAGGATCCCTTAAACGTGAGAGAGGGGGCTAATCCTCTAATCCTTCGATTCATCTTGAGTATATATCCTAGAGTCACATCCTGAAGCGTATCCTACAAAACACCTTTAAACTAAGGTGGGTGTTAGCTTGGCTAACAACTCTCCGATGCTTAAGTCAGTATTGGGTTTAAAAGAATAAACAAAATCAAACATATTTAAAAGAGATAGAATTCATACCATCCTAAGTTAGAAATTAAATTCTAAACTCACTTGAAATACAGCTTAAGGTGTGTAGCATTCTAGGATCTTGGTAACATATCCCCTTCCATATTCTTGAGTAAGTATGCTCCTTTCCTAGATTCTGATTCATCTTCATATGGTCCTTCCCATTTTAGGGCAAGCTTTCCATCAGCAGGATTAGTAATATTCTGAAAAGCCTTCCTTAACACCCAATCTCCAACTTGAAACCTTCTAGTCCTTAGATTTTTGTTATACGCTCTGGACATCCTCTGTTGATATGCTGTCATCCTTAGATTTGTTGCATCCCTTGTCTCATCGATAGTATCCAATTCTTGACATAACGCTTCAGGATTCGTCTAAGGTGCCCGGACGTTCGACCTTGCTGTAGGTATCACCATCTCTGTCGGGATCACTGGTTCTGCCCCAAATACCAAAGAAAAGGGGGTTTGCCCAGTTGCACTTTTCACAATCGTCCTATCAGCCCATAGTACAAATGGTAGTTCTTCTGCTCATCTTCCTTTTTTAGCACCTTGTCTTTTCTTCAAATTGTTGACAATTATCTTGTTCGAAGATTCTGCCTGTCCATTTACTTGATGATGTACCGGAGTTGATGTAATCATCTTGATCCCCCAACTTTTGCGAAAATCAGTAGTCCTCTTGCTAATGAACTGAGAGCCATTATCACAAATTATCTCAGCTGGTACCCAAAACCTAGCCAGGATATTCCTCTGTATGAAAGATACTACTTCTTGATCTCTGACTTGAACAAAGGCCTCAGCTTCAACCCATTTGGAGAAATAATCTATCATTGCCAGCATAAAAACTTTTCCTCCTGGAGCTTTTGGAAATTTTCCCACTATATCCATACCCCATTTCATGAATGGCCAAGGGGAAACAATAGGATATAATGGCTCAGCAGGCTGATGTAGTATATTGTTGTGCCTCGGACATGCATCACATCTTCGAGCATATTCTACAGCATTTTTTCTCATAGTCGGCCAATAGTATCATGTTCTTAGCACATTCGAGAACAATGATCTGCCCCCAGTATGGTTGCCACAATCTCCTTCATGTATATCCAGAAGCACCTCCTTGGTTTTAGGGTCTTACAAGCATCTAAGGTATGGTCCTACAAGAGACTTCTTATACAAAACATCATTTATAATAGTGAAACAAAATACCTTCATCCTGAAAGCCTTAGGATTTTCATCCTTTGGGATGTATCCTTCCTTGAGATATTTCATGATCGGGGTTGTTCACGATTTAGGATCCTCCTTAGGATACTCATCACCGGGATCCTGGATACTTGCTACCTCCTTATCCTGAGACTTGAAGAGTTCCATCGCAGGATACAGGATATGCAGTATTGGTATTTGAGTTCCTTCCGGTATCCTGACCGTAGATCCTAGATTTGCCAAGGCATCTGCCTCGGCATTATCCTTTCTTGGTACCTGTTCAAGTGTAAAAACATCAAAATATCCTGCTAATTTTTTGACAATTTCAAGATATTCGATTAACCTTTCTCCTTTAACTGCATAGGATCCATTGAAATAGTTAGTAATTAACAAGGAATCAACATATACTTGCAAACTTTTAATATTTATACTCCTGGCCAACTCTAATCCTGCAATCAAAGCTTCATATTCTACTTCATTATTAGTGGCAGGAAATTCACACCTAATAGCCTGGGGTAATATGTCCCCCTATGGCGATTTTAGTAGTATACCTAATCCTACACCTCTTACATTAGATGCACCATCAGTATATAATGTCCAAGATTCTGAGGTTTCTCCTAGTTGTTGTACTTCTAGGTCTACTTCACTTTGAATGTCACTACTAAAATCAGCCACAAAGTCTGCTAAAGCCTGAGACTTTATAGCATTTCTAGGTTCATATACTAGATCATAGGCACTTAACTTTACTGACCATTTATCCATCCTACCCGACATCTCAGGTTTCCTAAGCACATTTTTAACAGGATAATTAGTGTTAACATGAATCCTATGTGTCTCAAAATAATGTCTGTTAGGGGAGGATTTTCCAAAGATCAGTGATCCTCAATTACTATCAAGCTTAGGAATCCTCAATTCTGTTTGAATTAGTGATCCTCAGAGGGTATTATAGGATCAGGATCATGGATCATCATAGTGATCCTTACACTAACGATTGTCTGCTTTGAATATGATGTTATTTTGTAGGAGTACAAGCTTGGACTTGGTCTTGGCGATATTCCTGGAGCATATTCTCTATTTATTCCGCACGTGCTTGACTGAAGTGGACGTTATGGAGGTCGTGGAAGACTTGCACAAAATGCGGATAGTTAGTTAGCTTAGATATTTTCTAAATTTATAAGGGGATAGCGAGCAAGATTAGAACACTTGGCTATTTTTAGCTTAACACACACACTCGTAACTGCTCTCATCAGCTCTCGACAGTTCACTTGGCGATTACACACTTTTTTGCACATTACACTCTAGTGATCCTTGTAACTAGCTCGCTATCATCCAAAGTTGTAATAACTTGTTTGTTTAATCTGAGTTGGTGATCGGTAGTTTCCATCACCCGAGGTTTTTTATGCCGGATATCAACTCTTGATCAAGGGCTTTTTCCTCGTATAAATCTTTGTGTCAATTGTTCATTACATTTCTGAGTGATCCTTAGCATTGTTCATTGATTCAAGCGTCACACCTCACAACAGAAAGTTTGGTTGCATTATTTTAGCTTGATTTTTGACCAAAACAGTTTGGCGCCCACCGTGGGGCAATTGGTGCTTCATTCCTGAGAAGATTCATATTTTTGTGGTCATTTCGGTTCGTTACAATCAAGCAAATGGCTTCCTCAGCAAAGAACACATCAAGCTCTATGCCAGCAATCAGTTCTTCACAAGGTGTTCCTCCTTTACCTCTACCACCTTCTGGATCCCAGAAGAATGCTGAAAATGCTGCGAAGAGACAAACCCCCATTTTCTCAAAACCACCAACTTCTTCTGTTTCCACTAATCCTACTACTAATGATCTTTTTAATCTGATTTTGCAGATGAGGGATCGCATGCAAGAGCAGGACAAAACCAATGAATGGATCCTCCAAGAGATTGGCGATATAAAAAAACAGAAGAAATCAGTGGAGGATCACTCTCCTCTGATGCCAAGTTCCTTGAATTTTGACACTCCGGTTGTAACTACCCTACAATCGGCAGTTCTGGGCATCCAGTATCAGAGTGGTCCATTAGAAAGGTGTTATGGAATAGCAACTATGAGTCAGGAATTTGGCTCCCACTTCCAGCCTCAAGGATCCTGTTCTCAGCCATCGAGATCCTCTTCTCAGCATCAAGGATCCTTCAGCTCAGGAGGATATTTGGGAATGCACGCGGTCCAAGGATCCTCCCAGGTCCAAGGATTCTCTATTGTTCCAGGATCCTTTCAGGTTCAAGGATCCTCTCAGCCCCAAGGATCCTTTCAGCTTTAAGGATCCTCTCAGGTTCAAGGATCCAACATCTTTCAGGATCAAGGATTCTTAAGGAGTATGCAGCCTCCAAGCTCGGATGTTCATCAAGGAGACTTCATACCAATGCAGACCATTGCTTCCTCTGGTCCTTCAATCATACTAGAACCCCGTCAACATGGATTCACATCCGGAATTCCAAACATTAATCCAATGGGAGGTAATACTTTCAATAATTCATATAACACTAACCATGGCTCTATGCAGGATACAGGTATCAATCAGGCTATGGCTAGGGAGCTACAGAAGCTTAAGGATATGATATCCAGCGTACCAGGAGTGGTTAAACCCATTCCTGAAATTGCAGATGGTAGCCATAGGATATCTCGCTTTGCACCACCTATTTGTGATGCTGAGATACCAAAAAGATTCCAGATACCTTCCATGAAGCTGTATGATGGTTCGACGGATCCAGAGGAGCATATAGCTCAGTACAGGGAGAGGATGGAGATCAATCCAATTCCTGAGAGGTTAAAAGAAGCATGTCTATGCAAGGGTTTTGGATCCACACTCACAGGATCTGCTCTTAAATGGCTGCTAAGTCTTCCCCCTTACTCTATTACTTCATTTGCCAATCTAGTTAATTTGTTTAATAGTCAATTCTCTTGTAGTAGAAAGTTTGAACGATTAACTAGTGATCTATATAGGGTAACACAAGGTCAAAATGAATCACTTAAAGATTACATCACCAAATTTAGTAAAGAATCCTTAGATATCCCTAACCTGGATATAGCTACGGCTATAGAAGCCTTTAAAATGGGATTGCTTAGGGATTCCTTATTCTATGATGATCTTGTCATGACCCCTTGCAGGAATCTTGATGAAGTAAGAACCAGGGCCCTTAGGTTCATCCGTCTAGAGGATGACAAAAGGATCCAGGAGAGATTGACAGGATCCTCAAAACAGGAAAAGCAAGGATCCTACTTTAAGAATAACAAGTTCAAGTCCTACAACAAGTCTGACAACCAGAATGTGCATGCAGTGGAACAGGAAGAGGATGATGAGGATTATCCTCCCATTTCTGAATACTGTTTTTCTGTTGATAACAATGAACTAATCCTTGCAATGCAGAATCTAGGTGAGAAAGCTAGGTGGCCGAGAAAAAGTGATAAACCAGCTGCTACAAAAGATAAGTCCAAGTGGTGTGCATATCATGAGGATTTCGGGCATCTCACTGAAGAGTGTATTGCACTTAGAAAGGAAATTGGTTACTTGTTAAGCAAGGGGCATTTGAACGAGCTTTTGGGACGAAAGAAGTCAAGGATCCAGGATCCTGAAAGGATCCCGGAAAAGGCTCCTGCTCCTCCAGCGGATGCACAAGTTATAAACTTCATATCCGGCGGATCAGACATTTGTGGTACTTCCTTTTCAGCAGCCAAAAGACATGCCAAGGAAACCAAGATGGATAATGGAGACAGACCCATCCGGACGTCCATTGTCACCGAGGATAAGATCATAACTTTTGATGTTCAGGATCCGCATCATGATGGTCTTGTTATTACCTTGTTTATTTCTAATCATTTTGTTCGCAGGATCCTTATAGATGGAGGAAGCTCTGTGAACATCATTCAGCTTGATGTCCTCAAGAAGATGAATATCCCGGAGTCTGATATTGTCCTAAGATCCTCAGTCCTTGTGGGATTCAGTGGGGAAACCAAGAACACACTGGGGGACATCAAACTCCCTATCTATATTGAAGGACTCCATTCTTATCAAACTCCCTATCTATATTAAAGTGATAAGCAAGCTGTTTCAAAGTCAGTTTCTTATTTTCCGCATCTAAAACTGATAAAATCTCTTCTGAACGACTCGTTTGGGTCACAAACCGATCCTACATTCTTATCAGAAGTTTTGTGTTATAGATTGCTTATCTTGTTGTAATGTTATCCTTGGCAGGCCATGGATACATGACATGAAGGCAGTCTCATCCACTTATCATCAGTGCGTGAAGCTTCCTAGTCCATGGGGAGTGGTGAAAATTGAGAGTGATCAACAAGAAGCTAAGAACTGCTATACCTCATCAATAAAGCCAGCCTCAAGACCAAGGGAGCAATAGCAATTAAAGTATCCTTCAAGAGATGTCTTGGAGGCAAGAGAACAGGATGTAAAGGAAATCCTCATGGATCCTCATGATCCTGAATCCAATATCTTCATAGGATCAGGGATCCTTAGCGACATTGAACAGGATCTAGTATCCTTCCTTAAAAGAAGGAAAACTACCTTTGCCTGGAAGCATGAAGACATGACAGGTATATCTAAGGATATAATTACTCATAAGCTTGGCATTGACAGGTCATTCAAGCCTATACATCAGAAGAGGAGGAAGTTTGCACCTGAAAGGAATGCTATTATCCAGGAAGAGGTAGATAAACTACTTCGGGCAGGTATGATAAGAGAGGTTAAGTATCCAAGGTGGTTAGCTAATGTGGTTGTTGTTCAAAAGAAAAATGGAAAGTGGAGGGTATGTGTCGATTTTACTGATTTAAACAAGGCATGTCCCAAGGATCCTTTCCCATTACCCCACATTGACTCCATGGTGGATGCTACCGCGGGTCATGAGTTGTTGACTTTTATGGATGCTTCATCTGGATTTCAACAAATTCGGATGGAACCATCTGATCAAGAGGATACAGCCTTTATGACCCCAACTAGTATATATTGTTATATTGCTATCCCATTTGGACTAAGGAATGCAGGTGCTACTTATCAAAGGCTAGTCAATATGATGTTCAAGGAACAAATTGGACACACTATGGAAGTCTATATAGATGACATGGTGGTTAAGTCCAAGAAACCTGAGGATCACCTTAAAGACTTGGAGGAAGCATTCAATATCCTTGATAAATTTAATATGAAACTAAATCCTTCCAAGTGTCATTTTGGTGTTAAAGCAGGTAAATTCTTAGGCTATATGGTGACAAAAAGGGGCATTGAAGCAAGTCCAGAGCAGATTAAGGCTATTGTGAACATCAAATCTCCTGCCAATGCCAAGGATGTGCAAAGATTGACAGGCAGGATCGCAGCCTTGAACAGGTTCATATCCAAATCCTCAGAAAAGTGCAAGGAATTCTATGACATCCTGAGGAAGAACAAGAAATTTGAATGGACTGAGAAGCATGAAAGTGCCCTCAAAGCTCTTAAGGATTACCTATCCTCAGCCCCCGCCTTGATGAAACCAGAAAAGGGGGATATATTATCCTTATACCTAGCAGTATCCTCAAAAGCAGTGAGTGCGGTCCTTGTTAAGGATCACCAAGGTACACAACATCCTGTTTATTATGTAAGTAAGAGTTTACTTGATGCTGAATCCAGGTATTCACACTCAGAGAAACTTATCCTTGCATTAATTATGGCATCTACTAAATTAAGACATTATTTTGAGACTCATGCAATTATTGTTAAGACTAATTTCCCAATTAAGAATGTTCTTAGGAAACCTGAAATGTCAGGAAGGATGGCTAAGTGGGCAGTGAAGCTTAGTGCTTATGATATAAGATATGAGCCTAGAACTGCCATTAAATCCCAGGCCTTAGCTGACTTTGTGGCAGATTTTAGTAGTGACTTGCAAAAGGAAGCTGAGTTAGAGGTCCAACAGCTAGAAGAAACTAAGGATCCTTGGATACTCTTCACTGGTGGTGCTTCTAATGTTAAAGGAACAGGGCTTGGAATACAACTAAAATCACCACAGGGGGACATAATACCCCACTCCATAGCTTGTGAATTTCAAACTACCAACAATGAGGCTGAATATGAAGCCTTGATAGCTGGTTTGCAAATTGCCAAGCATATGAGGATCAGGTATCTTGAGGTACATGTAGATTCTTTATTGATCACTAATCACTTTAATGGATCCTATGCTGTTAAAGGTGAAAAGCTAATCAAATATTTAGAGATAGTCAAAGAATTGGCACTCTCTTTTGTTTCCTTTAGTTTGACACAGGTACCAAGGGAAGAGAATGCAGAGGCTGATGCGTTAGCAAATCTAGGATCATCCTTGAAGATCCCGGAGGATATCAAGATCCCTATTATCCATATCCTGACCCCTGCTATCGAGGATCATGTAGCTATGGAGATAGGAGAGGATTCCGCAATCATCCCTAGTGAGGATACTCAATCTCATTCAGGATCATGGATCATCCCAATCATGAGATACATACAACATGGAGAGATTCCTACAGGAGAAAACCCTAGGGCTTTCAAAATCAAGGTATCTCAATTTACAATATTGAATAATATGTTGTATAAACGATCTCTTGCAGGACCATATCTAAGATGCATTGAGGATCCTGAAATCCAAGAAGTCCTAAAGGATTTCCATGAAGGAGATTGTGGAAACCACACTGGGGGCAGAGCATTGTTCTCAAGGATCCTGAGGACAGGATACTATTGGCCTACTATGAAGAAGGATGATGTGGAGTATGCCAAGAAATGTGATCCTTGTCAGAGACACAGTAATATCCTTCACCAACCAGCAGAACTTTTGCATCCTATATCCTCTTCATGGCCATTTATGAGATGGGGAATGGATATAGTTGGTAAGCTTCCTAAGGCACCTGGTGGAAAAGTATTTATGCTTGCTATGACTGATTACTTCTCCAAGTGGATAGAGGCTGAAGCCTTTGCTCAAGTCAAAGAAAAGGAAGTGATATCCTTTATTAAAAGAAACATTATTACTAGATTTGGTATCCCTTCTGAAATTGTTTGTGATAATGGATCCCAATTTATTGGGAATAGAACTACTAACTTTTGTGACAGCTGGGGGATTAAGATGATAACATCAACACCAGTCCACCCACAAGCTAATGGTCAGGTAGAATCATCCAACAAGATCATCATCAACAATTTGAAGAAGAAGCTTGGATCCAAGAAAGGAAAATGGGCAGAAGAACTACCTTATGTACTTTGGGCTGATAGGACAACTCCCAAGAATGCCACTGGCCAAACTCCATTTTCTTTGGTATTTGGGGCAGAATCAGTGATCCCTACAGAGATGGTGGTCCCTACTGCAAGAACAAGCATTTGTGATCCTGAGGAAAATGCTGAAAACTTGGTTCAAGATTCGGATACTATAGAAGAACTCAGGGATTTGGCAAGGATAAGGATGGCCGGTTATCAACAAAGGATGGCTGGAGTTTACAACAAGAATGTCAGGTTCAGAAGATTTCAAGGTCCCTACTTAATTGAAGCGAAATGGGGCACATCATTTGTTAACAATAGATGGTGACCTCTTACCAAGAGCTTGGAATGCCGTTCATATAAAGAAATACTTTAAGTAAGAAGGATCAGGGATCCTCAGCGATACCAGTATTCTGATTAAGGATCTGGGATCCTCAAAGGATATATGATTCTACATTTGGTAACACATTACTTTCATTTTCATTCATTTTATACTTATTACTTATCATAAGGCAAAGATGTTAAACATTTAACATCTATTTTCATAAAGTTTAAGCTTTTGCAGAGTTATTATCATTTTACAGAAGATCAAAATGGTTGGCCAACTCTCCAAAGTTTATTTGGGCTTGTCCCCAGTTATTTGGGCTTGACCCCAGTTGTTTGGGCTTGACCCCAGTTTGGGCCTGTCCCCAGTTTCGCCAGTAGCGCACGATGATCCTGGTATAGTTCATGGCAATTGATCCAGTACTCACTTTAGGGGCTGACAATTTCATTGTACTGGCTATATTCAGGATCCTACGTATAATGGTAGACGTACCATACATCCGTTCCTAAGGTTTCTAACGTTTTCACGTTAACTAAGGTTTTGGCATTTTCATGTCACTAAGTTTGGATAGTCGCCAGTGAGGGCCATACTCCAGTTTACACACGATCCTTTGGGCTTGTCCCCAGTTATCCTTTGGGCTTGTCCCCAGTTATCCTTTGGGCTTGTCCCCAGTTATCCTTTGGGCTTGTCTCCAGTATATTGGGCTTGTCCCCAGAATTGTTGGGCTTGTCCCCAGTTATTGTCTTATATTGTCTTAGTCCCAAGTTGTATCCTATTTCAGGTTTTTGAAGCTAAACGACCAAGGATCCTTGATCCTTACCTTCTACTAAGGTTTGGTTAACCTGAATATAAGTGTTAAAGGTTAGGATCCTAACTTGGATTCTTAGGTATGATCCTTAACTATTTAGATTTTATTCATTATTCATCTGAGTTACCCTTATCCTTTGACAACTGAACTTGTGATCCTTAAACTACACTAGTTTTCAAAAATTGTTGACTATAGGATATGTGATCCTTGATCATATCCTAAACTTTTTGAGAATATTTGTTAAATTTTTCTTCTTTACTTAATAAATTCAGACAAAATATGTATCACAACAATTGAAAAGTAAAGTACTCACAAGGATAACAACACAGGAAAAAAGCCAAAAAGTTAAAGTTATTTTATTCACAAAACATTAAACCCTTTAAGGTTGTCAAAATTGCCAACCCACGTTTCTACCAGCAAAACGTGGCCCATCCACATGGGTTGGCAAAGGGTGTCCATTGTTAACGGGTCTTAAGAGTGCAGGAAATAAAAGATGGCAGGATAACGAGTGGCTTCATCCCCCAAACAGAGGATCCATCCACCACCCATTATCCTACCTATTGTCTTAGGATCCATGATCCATAACCCTAGAAACTATTGTTCAAATACAACCCAAGATTGTTTCAAAACACCATAACCAAAATAAAACTACCAAGTCCTAAAAAATGGGCTCCGACCGCGTCTAGAAATGTCCATCATCGCCCACTTCAGTAGCTCAAACCTTGGCTGCATCACCACCAGCATCATCAGCACCCGCATGATCCTTGACCCCACTACTGCCAGCCTCGATTGCCAGGATATCACCAGCCTCTTCTTCGTTGTCCAGCTCAGCTAACCTTGCCTTCCAGCCCTCTACGTCCCAGTTGCTCTTGTCAAAGTTAGGATCCAGAGCTTCTTGGGCCATCTGTAACTGGGTTTTGTACATAGCAATGGCAGCGGAGACTTTAGCATCATTTGTGATCTTATTCTTCTCCTGATCAGCAGTGATATGAGCCAAGACAAGTTCCCTCTTCACCAGATTGACATCGTTTTCGAGGGAGGCAATCTTCTAATCCTTGGCCAGCATGATCTTTTGGAGGTCCAAACACTTTTGCTCAACCTCTTCAACATTGCCTACGTAGTCCTCGATTTCAGCAAATTTCTGCAAAAAGACAATGTGAAGTTTAGGATCACATGATCCTCAAGTGGGCAGGATAACTAAGTTAAGTCAGTAATCCTTACATCAGCAAAGTACTCAAGGAACTGGTGGCGGATTAAAGGCAGGCCTTCTAGATTGTCAGCCTCAAAGGCTTTCCTCTTCTTTCCCTTGGAAGCAGTAGCCTTGGGGATGGCAGTACTTGGGCTAGCAGCAGCCTTCTTCCTTCCAGACCTGGGACCAACAGTGGCGAGATCGGTGACACTGAAGCGAGTAGCAGACTTCGATGATTTTCCAGCACCTACATACCCAAAACAGATAAGTATCCTTATTTCATTTTTAATTTAAACATCTAGTTATGCACAAAATGGGATACTTACTTGACATTGTAACAGAGCCTGAGGATACTTCTTGAGAATCCTGGGTATTTGCTTGAAATGTTCTTATTGCAGGATCGAGCCTCCGAAAAGCAGCAAGCCTTTCCTTCGTTGCAGGTGTTGTAATAAGGTGTCAAACAGTAATAGCTGCAAAATGGAGACAAAAGGATGTTAGTGATCCTCAACAAAAACAAGGTTATCATGTGATCCTTCTCAGGATCCTCTATCCTACCATGGGTGGTCCATTTTCTTGGCAGATCCTTTCCATCAGGGATAGAATCCCTTCTGACAAAGAAGAATCGCCGTTTCCAATTGGTGTCATTCTTTGTGGCTTTGAAGATGGGGTGTTCTTCACCAGGTTTATGTTTGAGTAGATATCGGTGAGATCCATGGCTCACGAGGTCATACATCTCTGCAAACTCCGACATTCCCAGATCAATACCTTCACGCTCAATGATTCTTTTAAGGGTATACAAGACCCTCCAGATCATTGGCATTGCTTGGATGTAGGAGATGAGGGTGAGAGAGAAGAAGGATTGAGTGAAATCTGGAAAAGGATACGAGTATCCTATTGTAAATGGGGTAACCGGAAAAGCTACCCAGGTTTCAGAAACATAGTCACTCAGGACGGTGGGATCAAAAGTTTTGAAAACGGTGTTCGCCGGAAAACAATGCCGAATCCTATCTATCTGTGGATCAGTAAAGCAACATCGTTCCTTTGCAGAGTCTTCGATGATCTTTTGGCTCTTTAAGGGACTGTCCTTTTTATGATCCTTAGCCAGTGAGGATCTTAACATCATATTTGGCATAATGATGGTGGAGAAGAAGAAACAGAAGGAGAATATGAAGAGAGAAAGGAAAGAGAAGTACTTGATCAGATCTTCGAATGAAGATTTAAAGGATGAAACGCACGAATTTAAATGCTTCCTAACCCTTATCTCTAATTTCAATTTATAATCACGATCTTGCAGGATAGTCACTTTAGTGACATCAGGATGGCAACGGCTAGTCAGATAGTAACGGCTATATATCCATTGGTTTGTTACGGATAAGAACGAGAAAATACAACTCGTTTATTTAAACTTCACTCCTTATATTTTGGGGGCAATTGTTAGGGGAGGATTTTCCAAAGATCAGTGATCCTCAATTACTGTCAAGCTTAGGGATCCTCAATTCTGTTTGAATTAGTGATCCTCAGAGGGTATTATAGGATCAGGATCATGGATCATCATAGTGATCCTTACACTAACGATTGTCTGCTTTGAATATGATGTTATTTTGCAGGAGTACAAGCTTGGACTTGGTCTTGGCGATATTCCTGGAGCATATTCTCTATTTATTCCGCACGTGCTTGACTGAAGTGGACGTTATGGAGGTCGTGGAAGACTTGCACAAAATGCAGATAGTTAGTTAGCTTAGATATTTTCTAAATTTATAAGGGGATAGCGAGCAAGATTAGAACACTTGGCTATTTTTAGCTCAACACACACACTCGTAACTGCTCTCATCAGCTCTCGGCAGTTCACTTGGCGATTACACACTTTTTTGCACATTACACTCTAGTGATTCTTGTAACTAGCTCGCTATCATCCAAAGTTGTAATAACTTGTTTGTTTAATCTGAGTTGGTGATCGGTAGTTTCCATCACCCGAGGTTTTTTATGCCAGAGATCAACTCTTGATCAAGGGATTTTTCCTCGTATAAATCTTTGTGTCAATTGTTCATTACATTTCTGAGTGATCCTTAGCATTGTTCATTGATTCAAGCATCACACCTCACAACAGAAAGTTTGGTTGCATTATCTTAGCTTGATTTTTGACCAAAACAATGTCTAAGCTTGGTTGATGCCATAACTAGAGCTAATATCAATTTCTCTAAGTGTGAATATCTAGTTTCAGCATCTAATAAACTTTTACTAACATAATTGACAGGATACTGCTGACCTTCATGTCCTTTACCAGAACAGCACTTATTGCATTCCCTGGTACTGCAAGATATAGGGATAATGGTTCACCATCCTCGGGCTTCATCAACAGAGGTACAGTTGAAAGATATTGCTTTAATTCTTGTAGGGCCGCTTCATGCTTTTCTCCCTATTCAAATTTCTTATTCTTCTTCAGGATATCGTAGAATTCCTTGCATTTCTCTGAGAATCTTGATATAAACCTGTTCAAGGCTGCTACTCGTCCTGTTAATATTGGCACATCTTTCATGTTGAATGGTGATTTGATGTCTAGGATAGCTTTGATCTGTCCCGGGCTTGCTTCTATCCCCCTTTTAGTCACCATATACCCTAAAAACTTTCATGCCCCCACTTCGAAATGGCATTTGGCAGGATTCAGCTTCATATTGTATTGTTCCAGGATATCAAATGCTCCTTCAATATCCTGAAGATGATCCTCAGCCTTTTTGGATTTTACCACCATATCATCAATATATACCTCCATGGTGTCCCCCAGTTTGTCTTTAAACATCATATTCACCAATCTCTAGTACGTTGTACCTGCATTTTTCAAACCGAAAGGCATGGCAGTATAACAATAAATACTTGTTGGTGTCATGAAAGCAGTATCCTCCTCGGAGGGTTCCATTTGGATCTACTGGAATCCTGAGGATGCATTCATAAAGGTTAGCATTTCATGACCAGCAGTTGCATCCACCATCGAGTCTATATAAGGCAAAGGAAATGGATATTTAGGACATGCTTTGTTTAGCTCTATGTAATCTACACAAACTCTCCATTTCCCATTCTTCTTTTGAACCATGACCACATTTGCTAGCCACTTGGGGAATTTGACTTCCCTAATCATTTTGGACTTCAATAACCTTTCAACCTCCTCCTGTATGATTGCATTCCTTTCAGGAGCAAACTTCCTTCTCTTTTGTTGAACGGGCTTGAAAGACCTGTCAATCCCAAGCTTATGAGTTAAAATATCTTTAGAGATACTTGTTATATCCTCATGTTTACATGAAAATGTGGACATCCTGCATTTTAAAAAATTAGTTAACTGGTTTTCAATATCCTGAGGGATATTAGCTCCTACAAGCACCGAGATATCTGGATTATCCTGATCCAGGATAACTTTCTTAACATCTTGCTCTGAGGCTTCCACGATATCCTAGGCTCGTATCTTTAATTGTTATCCTGCTTTAGGCTTTGTTGAAGACTTCATTGAGGAAGAATAACATTCCTTTGCCTCTTGTTGATCGCTTTCCACCTTGACAACCCCCCAAGGGGTAGGAATCTTGATATACTGATGATAGGTTGATGGTACAACCTTCATATCATGGATCCATGGTCTGCCCAATACAATATTGTAGCCGGATAATGAATCCATGACACAGAAACATTGCATTGAATTCACTCCCTCAACATATACTGGTAGCTTTATTTCTCCCACAGTATTCTTGGCCTCTCCACTGAATCCTACAACTACAGCGGGCTTTGAAGTGATCTCCATCTGGGGGATGTTCATTCTCTTTAACGTTTCCAGTTGAATAATGTTGACAGAGCTGCCGTTGTCTACCAGTATCCTGTGCATAAAATGATTAGCAATATATAATGTAATTACCAAACCATTATGATGGGGATCCTGGACACTATCCCGGTCATCACTGTCAAACGTTATCACTTTATCAGTTGTGAGGGTTGTCATCCTGGTCAGCTTGTCCCCCCATTCTTCCTTAGCCTCCTTTGCATGTCTCTTTGCCGCAGAGTAAGAGGTCCCACAAATGTCAGATCCTCCTGAAATAAAGTTAATTATCTTGGCGTCTGGAGGGGGTGATGCTGCTCGTTCAGGATCCTTCTTAGTATCCTGACCCTTATTCTTTTTTCTGCCCAGAAGATCCTTCAGGTATCCTTTTCTTAGCAAATAACTTATTTCCTTTCTCAGGGCTATGCAATCTTCTGTCACATGTCCAAAATCCTCGAGGAAAGCACACCATTTGGATTTATCCTTCCAGTCGGCTTATTGCTGGTTCTTCCTGGGCCACCTCGCTTTATCTCCCAAACCCTGCATAGCATACATTAGTTCGGGTATATTAACAGAAAAACAATATTCAGGCAATTCAGGATACTCCTCAAGATCCTCATCCTTAACAGCATTCACTTTCTTGCTATCATTCCTGCCATATGGCTTAGAGCGATATTGCTTGTATGAGGATTCTGACTTCCTGTTAGTTGACACATATGTTGAGGATGAATTCATCCTCTCTTGCATCTTCTTTTCGTCTTCCAGTCTGATATATCTCAAAGCCCTGTTTCGAGCTTCATCCACGTTCCTGCAAGGGTTCGTCACAAGATCCTGATAAAACTGGGAATCCTTTTGCAACCCCATTTTGAATGCTTGTACAGCTGTGGCAACATCAAGGTGTGGGATATCCAAGGATTCCCTGCTAAACTTGTTCACATAATCCCTTAAGGATTCCTGAGGACCTTGAGTTATCTTGTAGAGATCACTGGTTAGTTTCTCAAAACTTCTACTGCAAGAAAATTGACTATTAAATAAGTTAACTAAGTGAGCAAATGATGTATTTGAATGAGGTGGAACGTTTATGAGCCATTTTAAGGCTGATCCTGTTAGAGTAGAGCAGAAGCCCTTGCAGAGGCATGATTCCTTGAGATCTGGAGGAATAGGGTTAATTTCCATCCTTTCTCTATACTGAGCAATATGCTCCTCAGGATCCGTGGTTCCGTCATAAAGCTTCATATTGGGAGTTTGAAATCTTTTTGGAATTTTAGCATCACATATAGGATATGTAAACTGGGATATCCTGTGACTATCCTGGATACTTCCAGAATGGGCTGAACAACCCCAGGTACACTGGATATCATATCCTTCAACTTTTGAAGCTCCCTAGAGAGTGTCGAAGTCACACCTGTATCCTGCAAAGATCCAAAACTGTTAGTAGCAAGAGTATTAGCATTATTAGACATGTTACCAGCTTAAGGATTCTGGCCATATTCTGGAGCATATCTTGAGCCTATCACAGTTGATACCCTGACTGTTGAAGGTATCTCAGGAGTATGACCCTGGGAGTGGCTTGGTACAACATTGCCCTGATTATCCTCAGTATATACTGCCGAGCTGAAATTCAGTGCTCTAGGCTGCAAGGGAGTGACAGTATCCTCAGCAGGCCTATTAGAGTTAGACTTCAAGAGTTATATCTCTCTTATCAGCATTTGATTGGTCTCCTGCTGCTGCTTCATCTGATCCTGTATAATACCAAATAAAGTCAGAATTTCATCGTTAGAAACCATAATAGGGGTTCTCCCTGAGGCAACAGATCCATGGACATTTTTAGTAGGAACAATATCCCGATATGTGTGAGTTTCAATCCTCCTTGGAGGAGCTTGAGGCTGTGAAGAAGCTTGTGTCCTTAGAGGTGGTGGAAGCACCGGACCGATTGTTACAGAGGTTGTAGCAGACATGGTAGAAGAGCTCATGTTTGATTTTGAGGCTATTGAAAATAGTTGTGCAAAAAGTTTCGAAAAAAGAAAACCAAGTAAAGATTTTAGCAAGGATTTTAGTAAGAAAAACACCACTTTCCCCACGGTGGGCGCCAAATTGTTTTAGTAAAAAATTACCGAAGCAAGTAAGTGATCATATTAGTTTTGTGAGGTAGTGTGCTAACAATGTTTATAGAAAATATGCTGATTTAATTGTTTACAAAAATGGTTTTCAGGATACAGCTCAGGATATCAAGCTATATCAACAATCAAACAATGAGCAGAAATGTAAAGGTTGACACGAGATGATGAGGAAAGCCCTTGATCAATCTAGATCTCCGGCAAAAAACCTCGGGAGCTGACAATCGCAGCTGCCTAGTTCTTCTTATTACTTCAAAATTCAGGATACAGTGCAGGATATTGTACGGGTCAGCTAAGGGTTACAATGATTTCCAAGTGTGAGTATTGGTGAATGTGATTGCGAGTGATTACTGCTGTTAAGAGAGTAAGAAAGTGAGTGAAGTTATGTGTTTCTATCGATCCGTACACTCCAATTTATAGAAAACATAAATAACTAACTATCCTATAAACTAGGGATGCTTCGAATATTCCCTCTTGAATGTTGGAGACCCCTTCTTCCGGCTTCAACGTTCTTCTTACAACTGAATAGAGCGAGTCTTCAGGAGAACAAGTCCACTCAAACGTTACAAGCTTGCCACCCTAATATGCACGTGAATAATTAGTAACTGTCAGGATACTGCATCAGGATGTTGGTGCATATTTCGTACGTCTGCCACTGTGCGAATAGTTAGATAGAGCATGTGTTGAATATTGTATAGAATAGAGAAGTTGGACAGGTTTTGTAAACATCAAGGTTCATCCGGATGGATGACCATCCGGTCAGATGGCAATCCGATCGGATGGACACATAGAGTAGGTGATGTCTATAAATAGGGACTTGGGGTTCCCATTTGGACAAGCTTTTGGTTCCTAGAGGGGAAATGTTGTCCAACTGGTCTCGTGGTACTGTAACATTGAATAATCAATAGAGACCAGATTGTAAGTGATTACTCGGTGTCATATCTATCTTCTACTCCTTTCTTAGTCGTAATAAACGCACCGAACACATCGTTTCGGGACCGAAGCTCCGTCAAACTCACCGGATCTTGGAATCAACAGTGGTATCAGAGCTACGGTACCGATTTAATCGATCTAATAGTCGGTTAAATCACCCAAAGCTCATCAATTTTGGGTAAAATGGGATTTTTGACGTTAAACAGAGAAAATCATCAAAATAAAGGTCAATTCACGGATGGATTTTGGAATTGAAGACATCATTCTATTCGGAATTGATTCGCGCACAATCCTGTGAAGTTTCATCATGAAATTCACACAAATAAAGATTCTGGATCAAAAAAACGTGATTTGGAGTGTTCTTGAGCTGTTAGAACATTTCTGATCGGATGGCAATCCGATCGGACGACCATTCGATCCATATCACTATCTTGCTTGAAGGCTTATTGAAGATTTATATGCTTTCAATCGGATGGCAATCCGATCCATGTCACTATGGGGTGTTTGAAAGATTAGTTGTTTTCAATCGAATGGCAATCCGATTGGCTGACCATCTGATCGGAGGGCCATCCGATCCACAAACACATGTTTACCCACTTTGTCCTTCGATCGAATGGCAATCCGATCGGATGACCATCCATCACATGCCATTCGACCAGATGATCAAATGCCTAAAAAAAGGCATTTTTTATCGCAACGACGAGGAGAGTCTCCAGAAAAAAATTTGGTGATTGACAATTTTTTCGGGTTTTTAACAACCAAGCTGGGTTGTTCGGGGACACCGTCGGGGGCTTCAGTGTACAGATTTGATGATGCGATCACGGATTGTGAAAATTAGTGGGGTAGTCAGGATACCAGTACAGAATTGTCATATTCTGACTATTTATGGGCCAAATTGTAAAATCCGCAAAGACGAAAAACTGACAATTGTGGCGAATATTGTGATATTCTAGTTTGGTTAAGTTTTTTCGGAGAAGAGAATTAGAAACTGAATTCTGTTTCAGGGGGAATTCAGTATTAGGGACGTCAGAATTTACAAAAATGAGGGGGAATAAAAATTTCACTGTCGTATGTTGAAATTCCGGCATTTTTGAAATTCGTGACACTGCAACAGTATTCGGGTACTTTCAACTTCAGATTGTCAGGGAGAATGTGAATCTGATAGTGAGTGTAAACTTTCGAGATCAAGAGGTGTTGATATCTGATTGTGGACAAAAGCATCAGAGATCTGAGAGTTATCGTGGATGATAGCTTCTGAGATCTAGATTATCCGAGGAGATGAATCTGATTGTGGACGAATGCTTCAGAGATCGGATTACATTACCAGATGATTTGTTTTCCAATGAAGATTTGCTGATTGTGGAGAATACCGTTTACACGGATCTTTCATTCTTATGGTGCGTTATCGTTGATCAAGGTAAACGGGATTGTCACACCCCCAAATTCCACAAGCGGAGTATCACAACAGGAGGCGTGACATGACCAGGATCAAGCCACCAATCATATTGAACCATGTATTAAATTAAATATAAAACCAACCACGATATAATTGGTGTCCAAAACACATTAACTAAGTTCAAGTTGTCAGCAGAAGCATAAAGTTTAAAACCAAAACAACAGTTTAAAAGTTCAAATGTTTAACATGGAACTCAACAGTCCATGTCCCACAACGACCTCCCCTTCTCGTGCAAGCTCCATCTAAGCACCTAACGACCTGCAAGGCATGTAGCAACGAATCCACAACAAAGTTGAGCGAGTTCACAGTTGGTTGGCCATTTTTAAAGTTGTTCCAAAAACCATAAGTTCTTTCGAAAACCAGGAGTTAATCAGTTCTTTATTTCCCAAACCATAACCAGTGGGGGCTACCCCATGTTAACCACTAGACCCATTATCGTATCAACTACTGACTGAAGACATGTTTATGTGCCCTGCGTCAATGTCTATCATCATTGACTAAGTGCCCAGATCCAGTCCTCTGTGGCACGGTGTGAGGCTTGTCAAACCTAATAGCGCTATTTAACTAATGACCCGTTCGCCATTGGCCCGGCGATTAAGTAGATATAAAAATGAGGGACTTCGTGATAGAGTTTTGTCTAGTAAGTTATATGTTGTCATCCTTCCAATGGAGGATGGAGGTACGTAACCTACCCAAGGAGAATACGCAGGTTTAATGTTGTCATCCTTCCCATGGAGGATGGAGGTACATATCCTACCCAAGGAGAATATGCAGGTTTCATTTTAGTTCCTTAACCCATTTCCAAACCACCGGGAATCCCATGCCTTGTAGAAAGTGTGAACTCACCTTAGGGTAGCTCGGCAGATAAACGAAAATGGCAATTGAGCTGCTAGTGGTCAACCACGTCCTAACATGGTTACCATATAAGTCAGGTCTAGGTTCAAGTAGTGCACATAAGTTTACACATAAGCGAACAGGTTACGAATAGGTAATGATCATGGCAAACACGTAGAGCACATTTAACACGTTAACAGTCAAATACACATAATGTCTAAACTTGTGCTACTTAGATGATTGGGCCATTGAGCTTGTGCACGCCCAATCATCTTATGGGATCCAATATTAAAGCCCAATAACAACCGACCCAACCTGTTGTGCGTCCAGCACAACCTTGTGCGACTCACAACGGGTTATGCGATTGAAAACACACCCGGCCCAATACATGCAACCCAATATTCACACGGTCCAAACAAATAAACAAAAAATCAACTTGTGCGGTCCAGTTACACTTGTGAGATTGGGGTTTTGGGCTATTCGGCCCAACAGCATAACACAACCTATTGTATAAGCAGCCCAACATCTTGTGTGATCAGCACAACCTTGTGCAATTCACAAGATGTTGTGCGACTGAGCTTTAAGAGATTATACGATGTTCTTTAACAGTTGTACCCTAACATATCTTGTGCTACTGGCTTGTGCGACTGGCCTTGTGCGATCGGTTTTATCATTCCTAAAATCATGCAATCCGTTTTTCTATTCTAACCGTTTCCATATTTTCACCCAATCAATCGACACAATCAACAGTTTCTACCCAATCCCTTATTCGATCATATCAAGGTTTTTATCCATTAATTCCTATGAACCCTAATCACATTCATAGCATGAACAACAACCATAACATTAAACACATTAACAGGTTCATGATCTTGATTATCAACATGCACCCTAACACAACAAATCATCCGAATATACTCTCATAACAGCCGATTAACATGCATTCGGTTCCAGATCATCATTAACATCACATGATTATCAAACCCTATATTGATCTAACCAGACTACACATATGAGCCGATACATGAACACCAAACCTCATCAATTTTCATCATAATCAATCACAAAACATCTCTAAGTCACTATGTAGAAGCATATAAACCACAACATCATCTAACATACAATCAATAGTGAGATACTAACCGGTTAGAGGGTAGAACAAGAGTTGATCCGAGCAAGAAAACTTCGAGAAGAGGGGATGTTGCTGTCGGCTTCGAGAGGAGAGAAAGAGAGCGAGTAGGGTTTGTGTGTGTTGTGTAATTTGCAAGTAATGAGGAGTATACACCCTCCTCATGGGGTTATACGTGTAAAGAGTGGGCCGAACCCATCATGGGCTGCCCTTAGTTTCGGGTGCAAGGATTGTGGGCCGAGAGTGGTGTTGTGCGATTGGATTAGTGTTGTGTGATCAAGATTATTATACATTTATACTTATAACACAATCACACATAACATGTAACATTTAATCATTCATTAAAACCAACATATCAATTAGTCACATAGAGTTCATACAAATTACATCAATCACAAAGATAGGTTCTGAAATACGAGTTGTCACATCATCCCCAAGTTGAAAGAAATTTTGTCTTGAAATTTAGCACGTAGTTACTGAGGAAGCTAGTTAGGTTGCGAGGTTTTCTGGTTTTCCTGGGGTGTCACAGGGATATCAGATCTTTAGGGGGAATCACGGATTTGAAGTTAACCACTGGAGAATTTGAAGTTTCTATCAATTTCCGGTTGAGTTTTTGTACATTCTTAGATCGAGCAGACGGAATGCGAAGATCGTGGTGCTAACTTGTGATATCAAAAACTGAGCTCGGATGTGGTTAAAGTTGAAACAGAGGATGCTGGATTGATTAGTTTCAAGTTAGTGATTGTTCTTGAAGGTTGCAGTTTAGCAAATCAGAGGAGAGTCGTAAACTGTGCAAAAGACCTGAAGATTCATTCCAGGGGGAATTCGTGCTTTACTTTGGCAAAAGCAAACCCGAATCATCAATCGAGGGGGAATTTGGATAGTCAGATTTCAAGATACCTGATTGAAGTTGCAGAAAAGTTGAAGATTATAGAATATTCAAACATGGCTCAAGGTTCTCAAAGTTTTAAAGACGATTCGACAGTGACATCCGAGGGGGAATCTGTTGGTGCATACTTCGTATGTCTACCACTATGTGAATAGTTAGATAGAGCGTGTGTTGAATATTGTTTAGAATAGAGAAGTTGGACAGGTTTTGTAAATGTCAAGGTCCATCCGGACGAATGACCATCCGGTCGGATGGCAATCCGATCGGAAGGCAATCCGATCGGATGGACACATAGAGTAGGTGATGTCTATAAATAGGGACTTAGGGTTCCCATTTGGACAAGCTTTTGGTTCCCAGAGGGGAAATGTTGTCCAACTGGTCTCGTGGTGTTGTAACGTTGAATAATCAATAGAGACCAGATTGTAAGTGATTGCTCGGTGTCATATCTATCTTCTACTCCATTCTTAGTCATAATAAACGCACCGAACACGTCTGGGACCGAAGCTCCGTCAAACTCACCGGATCTTGGTTGCTTAAACTGCCAAATCTATAAAGCAAGTTGATAGGGGGAGAAAGTCAAGTAATCCTGGATATATTCATATTATTATATTTTAGAGCCAGGATCTTGATTAAAAGTTTTTGAGGGCCAGGTCATCATTCCTGGACAACCGAAAATGCTTTCACCGTCGAAATGTTTTAGCTTATGCTGAAAGAGCCAGTTTTTTTTCAATCCTGGATGTTCAAAATATTTTCACTTATAAATGTTTGAGAAATTACAGATGTTGTACCAGATTACGATCCCGATAGCCGAGTCTAAGGGGGAGTCTGAAGACGAGCTCGACGCAAGGGGGAGCTTGTATCCGGAAAGCCTGGTGTCGATCCCAAAAGCATGGAAGCTTGTTGAAAGGGGGAGCCTGAAGAAAGAGTCTTAACGAAAGGGGGAGCTGAAGCTGAAGACAGATCCACGGGGATTCTGTTCAAGCAAGAGGGAGTCTGTGTTGCAGGAGATGTGATAAAGCTTCAAGAAGACTCAAGAGAGAGAGAGAGACAAGACGCTACGAGATTGACTGCGGCAATATCCAAGGGGGTCTGTTAGTGCAGTAATGTCTATCGCCTCTGTCAATACGATTCGTTGCAAGAAATTGAAGAAAACAAGCCTTTTATTCTAATATTTAGTTAGTAAAAGCAAGGTGACATTTTGGTAACTAATGAGTACTCTCATTAATTCCATGGCCTATAAATAGGAGTCTCATGTTAGACTTTTAGAACTTTTGCCATTTGCTATATTGGAGAGCTTTGAAGCTAGAGAGAGAAAGTAGAGAGAGAAAGTGCAAAAGGTAATTCAAGTGATTGTATTTGTTACATCTTTTTATAGAATCACAGCTGATAGTACGGTTCTCGTGTTCGGTCCACGCACGTGTACGGATTCCGCACGTCACACGTGTCATACGCAATCGTTCGGGAGTCAAAAACCGATCCTACACAGGATGTTACCAATATCCTGATCCGGTATCCTGGTCATAAACAGAAACAATAAGGTCAGGATATAATTCAGGATATGGGTTCAGAAAATCACCCATAACAATACCCCTGACAACAAATCTTAACTATAAAGAAAACCGGGAAGAAAAATCTGAGTTGGTAGGTGCTATTTATGGTAAAGTTGCTCTTTCACTTATAAATAACTACCACTTGGTGATTTTCTTCACATTACCAGTCACTTTCATCCTCATCTTTTGCTCAGAAACCCTAAAACAAAACTCTTTATCTTACAAACCCTAACCATGGCACAGATTGAATCCACACACTTTCCACTACCTTACCACTCGATACAACATAGGATTCGCATGGACGTTGCAGGTCCTGCATGGGAGTGATGCAACATCATCCTGGTCATGCTTCTCCACAGCTCATTGGCCTATGCTCTTATCGCTCATATCTGGATCCATCCAGATATTTTGCAAGAGTTTTGGCTCAATGCCAGACTCATGTTTCATGAGAGGGGACTGACTACCATTGGTAGTTGGGTGATGGAGAGACACATTGTCCTGAATGAATACATCAACATGGAGGTGCTACACCTCAAAGATGATAACAATGTGCTAACCTTCACCCACCAGGAGCTGAACAACACTCTCACCTAGATGGGATATCATGTAGATGGCCATGCTAGAGCCATTACCAAGTCCAGATTTATCCAACCATCGCAGTTTCTTCTCACCCAGCTCGAGATATGCTTCTCAAAGAAGATTGTGAACTTCAATGAGATCTCCTACAAGTTCATGAAACCTGTGCATGCAATAGTTCAAGATGTTCCATACAACTTCTCTCATTACCTAATGAGAGATTTTGTAAGTAACTTGTGGTCTAGCAGAGCATTTTTGGTCTATCTTCGTTTCTTAATGAGGATGATTACACATCAGCTAGACTTCGGAGGAGTTCCAGTTTGGTATCCTAGAGCTGAGATGATATTTCAAGAAAATTTTCACAATGCACACCTGTTGCCTACTGCCAACCATACGAGGCTTGAAACTCATCTCTAGGCTTTTTTTTGAACTAGTTTTTAACGTAGATTAAGTTTTTTTTTGTAATCCTATATATATATATATATTGCTACAATTCTGCTGCAATACATAGATAGGGGGAACTACAACAGGCTTAAAAAACCAAATTTTTAGGTCAAAACAACTAAACTTTAAGGACATCAGATAGAAAATCATTTAATGTCACACAATTCTGATGAAATAAATGATCATTCCTGATAAAATATGAACAATTGTCTTGTAAATCTAGTAAAATCAGGAATAGTGGAACAAACTGCTAAAACAGGAGAATACCATCAAAGTTGTTCAAATCAAAATCTTGTCTAAAACATAAAGAACACTTGTCATGTTATTTCTCTTTCTCCTTTCAATTTTTCTTAAAACATCTTCTCAAAAAAGAACAGGAAGTTCCACCAGACAAACATGTGTAAGTACCATTTCTGCTACCCTACTCATTCTCTCTCATCTCTCAAAAAAATGGGGGGGGGCGGCTCTATCAAGGGGGAAAATACAGTTCTGATGACCTTCTGATGTAAATGAAAACAAGAAAATCAATTCTGATAAACAAAATGTTAGACACATATTCTGATGACATCATCAGAAATTGAATTTTGCCTTTCAAAAAGGGGAAGAATGTCAGCTTCTAGAAAGAATATGATTGGACCATTTCTCTAAAAGGGGTACCACAAGAGGTAAAAGGTATCACATGGCCGTTAGTATTCACCAATCGCAATTCATCTTGTTGAGGAATATTGGAGATATTTTTGAAAGTTCAAAAATGGTTTGGATAAAGTTAAAACACAATTAATTTATCATAAACCAACTTAAATACTAACCATCCCACAATCTCTATCCCCACAAATCCTATAAATACACAATTTCAAAAGCCGGGACTTCACCTTCAACCTCAAATCCACTTACAAGCCCTAAAATCCATTTGATTTTTGAAAAGAAAAATTCATCCCCAAACCACCATGTATGCATCAACCTCTGTCAACCTTAACATTCTAGCAGTTGAACACGATGTCACCTTCATCAAAGAAGACGAATTACTACTTATCAATGAAAACAATCTCCTGGTGAATGTTTAACACTCACAGTATGATCAAAGATGTCAACTTTTGGTTGAGCTCCTGTTGAACTGTCCGATTACCCAAGCTATAACGAAGACCAGGGAGGTACCGAAAAACTTCATACAACAGCTTGTTCACACACTCAAAGAAACCGGAAAGGATGAAGTTAAAGATCATCTCTGGGGAAGTATTTCAGTAACAATCACTCCAAGAAAAACCAAATAATGTTTGCAACTTCATATTAAAGCCAGCTACATGGAAGCATCGAAAAAGGATGAGCTGATGAAGGAGTTCATCGAAAAAGAAATTCAACAAATTCTAATTCTGAAGAATCTGTTCAAGCTAGTTACAAAATTGTTCCTAGACAATCTGATGCAATAAATGAGGAGATTATCAGTCCTATACATCTTGACTCCAAATCAATTGGTGAGAAGGAGTTTGAGACAACAATAGATGGAGATCAGTCTACTGATCAAGGAAACCTGGAAGAGGAAACTAGGCTTTTCTCAACAATTCAATGAAGGTCATTCTCTAGAATGATTCAAGGAAATGAGGAAATTCCAGATGTGAATGTGTTTCATAAATCTGGTGAAGGTGTTCCTGATTGGTCTCATGATCAATCTAACCCATTAAAAACACCAGCACGTGTGTCTTCTGCTGGTTTGGTAGTTGGAACATTTGTTGTTCCTCCTTTTCCCATTGAAACGCCACTCATCTCAAGGGAATAACTTGACGTTGTGCTTGACTATGTCATAAAAGTTTTAACAAAACCATCAACAAAAGAAACAAAGTCACCAGCTGAAGCTAAGCTAGACATGATGCTAGAAGAACTGAGAAGCCAAAAATCTGATGTGAAAGCTTTATCAGAATCAGTAGAAGCAATCAAAAGTCAGACTGAAAAGAATACTGAAACTCTGAAAAATATGCAACAACCACCAGAAAGTTCAACAGAAAATAGAAGATTCACAGTAGAATTCAAGAAAGTTTTTGAGGACATGGAAAGCATAAAAACTCAGATGAAGGAAGTTGTTGAAACAAGAGGAACCTTAAGATCTGGTGAGATTCTAGAAGAAATCAGCAACTTAAGAGCAAGAAATAACAGTTTATCTTATGCTCTTGAGACATTGGTAAAAGAATGGGCAGGACAGAAAGAACAAGTCAAATCCAAATTTGAGAAGGTGCATGAAGAAGAAAAGAAAAAAACATAACTAATGAATGATGTGCATTCACTGATGTAGAGAATGCATTATAATGTTGCCAGATTGGCAAATATAGATATTCAACAGTTGATGACCCCCATTCCAAAAGAAGCTTCACACATCGAAGTCCCAAAGATCATTCGCACAACTCAGCCAAAACCAGTTGATCCAACCAGTCAATACAGGCCTACACCAATGGGGTCTTCACCACCAGTATCAAGGTCAGAAATTCTCAAAAGAATTGAACTCTCTCCTCTAATCATTTCTATTGAAAGCAGTGGCCCTTCAAGAGACAAAGGAAAGCAGGAAGCCCCACCAAGAAAGACCTCATCAGATGAAACTACCTTTAGTGAGTCCTTGAACCTAGCAGAAAAGGGAAAATGGGAAGAATCTACAACATCTTCAAAAAGACCTAAGATAGAGCAAGCAAAGGATTCAGAAGGAAATGTCATTTTTATACAAAAAATTGAAAAAGAAGACATGATGTTCCCTGAAAGCAAACTCAAATAATACTACTGGTCTGAACAAGACAAAGAAGAAAGTCCACTGAGCCCTATGAGCAGGGACTTGAGTCTAGAAAGACATGAAAGAGGAAAATACAGCATTCACAAAGTTCAAACCAATCCTGTAGTGAGAGTCAGAAAGGTGGATCCCCTTGTAACACCAGATGACACTTTGGGGATCCATGAACAAAACAAATATACTATGATCATAACAAATGGTGAAGAAGAGGTAATCACTGATGGTGATTTAGCTGATAAGCTCCACCCAACAGACCTGATCATGCTGGAAAAAAAAACTATGATGGAAAAAAAAGGAAACACAAGAGTAATAAGGAGAGCCCTTCATAGCCTCTCAAAAGCTGGAATGAAGTTATTCACTCGAATAGCTATAACTGATTTTGATCTTTGCGTCAATTACGACTCTGTGATTAATAAAAATTTCTTCATGCCCCCTCCTATCACAACAATCTCAACAGAACTACAAGAAGAAGCCAAAACAGGAGTTATCTTTGAAAATCCAGAACTTTCTATTGTTTTCAGGGATCATGAAGGAGAGAAGGCTCTTTTTAGAGTAAAAGAGATATGCAAGTACTCAAACCAGACTCTAAATTACATAAAGGAATGCATGAACAAGAAGCATGAGCAGCTTAAAACAAAGGGTCGTGACAAAGAAGTGCTGAGGAAAATGATTAAGAAGATCATCAATAAATGGATTGAAGCAAGAACCTGGTACAAGGAAATGTTTAAGGAATGCAAAAAACCTATTAACTACAAAAAGATATTGAAGAATGGTGATCTCTACATAACCAATCTTGACAGTACTTGATAAACAATGTATTTGTTTTTGCCATTTTTTTTTTTGTTGAACAATGTTTGTGTTACAGTTTGATCATCTGTGGTTTGGATTTCCGTTAAGTTCCTTGTTATGAGTAGTTATTTTTCATACAATACTTAGAGGGAAATTGTTAGGTAACTTTGTAAGTATTGAAGAAAAATATGATCAGTCTAATCATGTACTGAAAATAAAGTCAAAAGAGCACACAAAAAGAAGATACAAGATAAACAAGGCAAAAGCAGAAAGGCAGATACAGCTTCAGCAAGTATTAAAATTAGATCACAAATGAAGAATGACGATCAAGGGGAACCAATCTATTAAGTCTGATGATAAATCTGATGATTATCATCAGAATCTGGTAAACTCTGGTTATCAGAAATCTAGTGATCAGTTCAACAGATTTCAGGTAAGTTATTCATCAGAAAATCTGATGAACCAACTTCTCTTAAAGATAATGCTCTGCCACCAAACCATAGTAAAGTAACAAGTTGACCTTGGATGGATTCAATGAATATGCCAAAAATCTACTTTATGCAGACAAGTGCATGAATAAACAAATGTTTACTCATGTCAAAGCTTCTCTATAAATAAAGAAGTCATCACCAAAGGGAGTTAAGTTAAAAGCCTAGCATTCATTACATACAACAAAAACTCCATTGCGCTTCATTACAAAATTCTTAAAGTATTCATTTGTATTAGCCAATAAACTCACAATCACCTTGTAAACTTTGTTTCAGAGTGATATAAACTTCATAATTCTGTAGTTGTGTTTCTTGAAAGTTTGATTTCTATTTCTGTAAATTATTTTCATATTTGTTGAAATCACTTGCCAAATTTAGTTAAAAGAGCATTGTTATCTGGGATCAACATAATCAATTACGTTTTTTATCCCTGTGGTTTATCAAAAATCACTATTTCAATTCATTAGTTTAAAAATTGTCCAAACAGTCCTTGTGATTGCACTTTCGTAACTGTGACAGTCTACCCACACTAACGCCATCCAGTTATTTAATTTATTTGAAATGATGATAATGCCCATGTTATTAAACTTAAAATAATAAAGAGTTAGTTACGTTTTTCATCCTTGTGGTTTGTTAAATAAAACCATTACAATCCATTAGTTCTAAAAATTGCGAAAACAATACCAGTATCTTCCACTTTACTTTTAACTCTCCCCGTTTTTAAGATCCGGCCACCTAATTTTCCCATCACAATCCACGTCAGTTGGAAAACTTGAGCTACCTAAAAAACTTAAGGTGTGGAGATGAAGTATGGGCGGTGCCCTGTGTAGTGGTCGGAATTGGTAGTTTTCATCGGTAGAAAAGGAGTTGGTCGATGATTTGTTTGAAGATAATGGCCATGAGGTGTGGGCGTAGCGGTGGTGGTAGTTTAATGACAGTGGTGGGCATAATGGGTGGTGGAGGTGGTCATCGTTCAGGTATGTGTCTGTAGTGGTTGGAGATGTTGAAGATGGATGAAGTGGAGAGGGTGTAGAGCCGGAGCAAGTGATCTTCCAACTGTATTTGAGGAAACAGAGAGAGTGAAAAGTAGAGTTAAGGATAGTAGATAGATAAAGTTGTTAACCACCATTGTTGGTGAGTTGAAAGTGGAACTTGTGAAAATATTTGTACTGTTTTAGAAATTTTTAAACTAATGGACTGTACTAGTTATTTCAACAAACCGCGGGACGAAAAACATAATTACCTCTTTATTTATTTATTTTGTAGTTTTAATAACAATGACATCATTGTCATTTCAAATAAAGTAACAGAATAATTGGATGGTGTTAGTGAGAGAGGACTGTTTTTTCAATTTTTAAACTAATGGACTCAAATAGTAATTTTTGATAAATCGTAGGGACGAATAACGTAATTAACTCTTTATTTTTATAGGCTTGGGAGTATGTTTCAAAATTGGGCTTGAGCTCCTTTAAACCTCACTCATTTCGAGCTCTTAGCCCCGATCGTAAATAGTTCAGAAACAACTCAACTCGCTAGCATTTTTACCATGATAGTTTGAGGATTGAAGGTCACCGCATGCCAGGCACGTGAGGGGCAGTTGGGTAATTTTATCCTTCTAATCATCTCCCAAAATATCCAGCCATCAAAGGTAACATCACTTGGACCGTAGCTGGATGTAATTGATTAGGTTGGTTAACAGTCCATCGAAGAGGGGCCCTGCATTTGTGACTCATTGACCAGTCCATACCTCTATTTACTTGTATGCTGCCCTACATTATTTAGCTATCATCCAATTCATTAGACGAGTAAGGCTACGGGGTGTGGATGGAGCCCCATGGGGCTTTATAGGTGCCACATAGGATTCACGTCAGTGCCATGTCAGCGTTGGGGCTTTATCATGCCCCCCTTTAATTTGGAGGGTGTGGATGGAGCCCCGTGTCATGATTACCTAATTATTTTTTTATTTAAATATTTAAAAAAAAAAAAACACTACATAATTTCATTAAAAAAATAAAAAACACTAGATAATTTAATTTAAAAAATAAAAACACTACATACTTTCATTAAAAAAAAATAAAAAACACTACATAATTTCATTTAAAAAAAAACACTACATAACTTCATTTAAAAAATAAAACCACTAGTCGTCGTCTGTGTCGAGTCCTCCTTGTTCACGATAAAACCATAGGTGCTCTGTCAGATCGGCTCGAAGGTTTTGGTGTGTGTGCCTAGCCCGTATCATTGCTTGGATATCTTCTTTCTCCGCGTATGTTAGTATTGGGTTCATCGGTTGGATACTTTCATCATAGCTTTCTCCACAAAATGTTCTACCAGAGTCCTCCAATATCATGTTATGCAAAATGATACACGTATACATAACGTTTCTCATTTTACTTTTTTCAAGTATCCTCGAAGGCTGGGAGATGATAGACCATCTTTTCTTTAACACACCGAAAGCCCGCTCAATATCTTTTCTTGCTGACTCTTGTTTCTTCTTGAAATACATTCTTTTTTCGTCATCTGGACATGAAAGAGTTTTCACCAACGTCGCCCACTCCGGATAAATACCATCTGTGAGATAGTACCCATACTTATACTCCACGTTGTTTGCATAGAATGAAGTATCTGGTGCAACACCGTCTATGACATCGTCGAATAGATTTGAGGACATTAAAACTGTAATGTCATTGTTCGTACCAGCCATGCCGACGTACGCATGCCAAATCCATAAATCTTGAGAAGCGACCGCTTGTAATACTACCGTTGGACCATCGTGGTCACCACGATGATGTTGCCCTTTCCAAGCGGTTGGGCATGCCGCCCATTCCCAGTGCATGCAATCAAGACTTCCCAACATTCCAGGAAACCCATGTAAGCGCTGATGGGCCTCGTATAGAATTGGAACGTCGGCTGCGGTTGGCATCCTCAAATATCGTCTCCCGTACAGAGAGATTACACCTGATAAATTATTGCTAATTTAAAAATAATAACGACGTAAAATAATAATAAATACTAGTGTTAATAAAAGTTACCTTCACAAAAATTTTCAAGAGACTCACGACACATTCTTGACGACATCCTTATATACTCATCCCACGCATCACTCGATGTGCCGTAGGCTAGTTGCCTAATTGCTGCCGTACACTTTTGTAGTCCAGAGAAACCAACCTTGCCAGTTGCATTTACCCTTTGCGTGAAAAAAGGGGATTCACCCGCAAGATCATTGGAAATTTTAACGAATAGTCGTCGGCTCATACGAAACCTACGCTTAAACTGATCATCATTGTACACGGGAGTTTCACAAAAATAATCTTGCACTAGACGTTCATGAGCAGCTAACCGATTTCGTTCAATAGGCGGTTGTCTGGTACGCGATGCAGAGGATTCGGCTTCTTGCAAATAATTAATCATCTCCTGCGCCATGACGATAACCATATCATCAAGAACACCGTCGGATGACGAGCTCGAAGAAGACATTTTTAAAATTGTGATTGGTGTGTGTTTAAGTTGTGATTGGAGTGTTTTTTGGTTGTGATTGATGAGTTTTTTAGTTTAGAATAGGTTATATATATATATAATAAAGATTAAGTTTTTTTTTTTTTTTTTTAATTTTCGACCGTTCCACAACGGTCATTTTGACCTTTTCAAAATTGTTCAACGCGTTGCCACTTGTTACCACGATGGCGGATGACCTATGGCGCCCCGGCTATGGCGCCGGGGGTGTGGGCGATGGCGGATGGGGCGCTATGGTGGTCCAGGTGGCCGAAGGGTGGCGCCCCACACCCTCTAGCCTAATACTGACTTAAAAATGGGTGTTGAAAGCTACCCTTATAATCAAATCGTTCTTTTTGTTTTTTGTTTTCTGTTTATATATATATATATATATATATATATATATATAGGGAGGAGTTCATGCGAGAACCACCATTATTGCGAGAACCGCGAGAACCAATGTGAACACAACCTAAAATAGCTAAAAAAACCTAACCCCCCCCCCCCCAAAAAAAAAGCTAAAATGCTAAAAACTAAACCCCCAAAAAACCTAAAAAAATAAAAAAAAAATCTAAATTTTTTTTAATATTTTTTATGCTCAAATCGCTATTTTTAGTGGCAAAAAAAAATATTTTTTTTTTGCTTCGAAAAGTAGCGATTTTTATATAAAAAATATTAAAAAAAAAAAATTGTGTGATTTTTAGCTATTTTTAGGCATTTTTGGTTGTGTTCACATTGGTTCTCGTAGTTCTCGCAATAAGAGGTGGTTCTCGCATGATCTTCTCCCTATATATATATATATATATTCTTTTGTTAATATTGTTCCTTGGTAACTTATTTATCTTTACTTTTCAATATCTTATCAAAATATCAAGAGCTTATGTGGTTTTTGCTTTTTTTTTTCTCTCGTGCACAAAGCTATTTCTAAGGGTGTCTAGTTGAAACCGGACTGCAATTTTCGGAAATCAAAACCAAAGCTTGGACCGATGTATGATTGGTTGGTTTCGGTATGTTTTGATGTTGCATGTAATCATTTATAACTAATAGACTGTGCACAATCCAATTTATGAGACAAGACAAAATTAAAGATAAATTCAAAATTTATAAGACAAACAAATTTGTACAACCAATATTTTATATGTATCATTAACATAATTTACGAAATTCAAAAGTTTTTTAGGTTTTTACTCGAACCAAATTCCATTCCTAAAATTAAAGACCGAGAACGAAACATGGTTAATCGGTCTGTTCTTGGATTTGTCCCAGGTTGTTACTCAGTCAAACTCACTCCTAACTTTTCTTCATGTATTTTTTTTAAATAATTACTTGTATTAATAGCTAATATATAGACTGAAACACAAGGGTGCATAAGATATCTAAGGGGTTTATATTTTTATCATGTATGGGTGGATATGATTGCTAAACGTGCCTCACTTTTCAAATATTTTATCGTACTCTCTCTTGAAAACTTAAATTGTGGAGATCTTTTTTGTCTTCTTGGTATAAAAAAATAGAATGTTAGTGATTTAACAACTTAAAGTAAAGTAAGGTACGACAAGAAAAAATAGAGTGGGTAGGCAGGGCCGGTCCTAGAATTTTCGGGGCCCAAAGCGAATTAAAAATTTGAGGCCCTTTTTAATTTTTTGGGCTCGTAATTTCAGTTTGTATCTGATATGAAATATATTCGGAAGAAACTTATAAAACACTTAACCATTATATAAACTAGATGATTTCCCTAATCAAATAATGTTGGGATCTAATACTTAAATCAAATCTAAGTTGGTCAAAAGAGTTTAACCTAACAAATAACAAATTACATTATGTGTGAAAGGATTTAAAACATGCTACTTATTTTAAGTATACTATTGTTATTAGTTAGAAACGATTTTTTTTTTAAATAAAATTTTACATGGACGTATCGGGTGGAGATACAATAGGAAGTTTATTTGGTTAGGAAGGCTAGGAAGTGATCTTGACCATCCATTTAGTTAATCAAGGGCTAAGATTAAATGATGGAAATTGAATGGGAAGAAAAGAGGCGCGTGAGTTTGTTTAGGGGCATTCTAGTCAATCCAAGCCAATAGTTTCTCTCTCCTCCAATTCCCCCCCATTTTTTAAACGTTAATAACTCTTTCATACGACATTATTTTTTTATAAAAATTGCACCAAAAAACGAGCGTTTTTTTATCTTTAAAACGAGTATACTATTGCTATATTTTCAAAAAAAAAATTAAAAACCAGTTGCGTAAAACGCAATAGAAAAACCCTCAGTTACGTAAAATGCAATGAAAAAAAAACCTAAAAATGACATTTTTCTAAAACGCAATGCACAAAAAACACAAAGAAATGTGTTATTTCTAAAACGCAATGGCCAGAAAACACAAAGAAATGTCTTATTTATAAAACGCAATGAAAAAAAAAACCTAAAAATGACATTTTTCTAAAACGCAATGCACCAAAAATAAAAAGAAATGTCTTATTTGTAAAACGCAATGGCCAGAAAACACAAAGAAATGTCTTATTTCTAAAAAGCAATAGCCTAAAAACTCAAAAGAAAATATACTTTCTAAAACGCAATGGACTAAAAACACATAAAAATGTGTTTTACCTAAAACGCAATGCACCAAAAACACATACAAATGTCTTATTTCTAAAACGCAATGGCCAGAAAACACTTAAAATGTCTGTTTTCTAAAACGCAATGGACTGAAAAGACATAAAAAAGTGTTTTACCTAAAACCCAATGCACCAAAAACACAAAAAAAAATGTCTTATTTGTAAAAATGGCCAGAAAACACTTAAAAATGACTCATTCTAAAACGCAATTGCCTAAAAAACAAAAGAAAGTGTTCTCTGTAAAACGCAATTGACTGAAAACACTTAAAAAAGTGTTTTACCTAAAACGCAATGCACCAAAAACACTTCAAAAATGTGTTTTTCTAAAACGCAATGGCCAGAAAACACATAAAAATGTTTTAGTTCTAAAACGCAATTGCCTAAAAACACCAAAGAAAGTGTTCTCTCTAAAACGCATTGAACCATGACAATAGTTTTGTCTGTGCTGTGAATTGTCTATGCTGTGAACTGTCTGAACCAATGCAGTTTCCAGAGGCAATTTACAGAAAATTAATTTTTCTGATGCATTTTTATTACAGCAATTTAATCGAATGCAGCTCAACCCCAGCCAGGGGCTGCCGCCCCTAGGACCCCGCTACCAGGGGCGCTGCCCCCGGACCCCCGCCAAGATCGTAAAACGCAATGACTAAATCAAAAACCCAGATCGTAAAAATGAAATTAAAGAATTTCTTACATGGATCGAAGTGATTTCTTCAACAATTGACGAATTTTGAATGATTGAAACACTTATCAGCGCTCGAATCGAACAGATAGTATCTTCAAAATCACCGGAAAAAACGAGATTTTGTATGAAATTAAACTGGGTTTTCTTCAAAAAAAGCTGAAGAACACGTTGATCGGGTGTTTGAATCATTGATTGGTGACGAAAATCGCACTATAATGTAGTGATTATTGAGATAGAAAGTGAAGAAATGGTTGAAGATGGTGGGTTTTGAAAATGGTGGGTTTTGAAGTTACTGGGTTTTGAAAAGGAAGAAGAAAGAGTTGGATTGACTAAAATACCTTTTTTCTTTATTTTAAATGTTGCCACATGTCCTAATCCTATTGCTTCCTACACTTCCTAGCCAAAATAAACTTCCTATTTGATCTTTTCCCTGGATGTATCATGTTAAAAATTGTGTGGACAAAATATTTTAACTTATTAAATTAAGAGAGGTGCTTAAAAAAGATGCATTTATAACCCTTTATTAAAAGAGTGAGTGAGGTGATTAATAATTTTGAAAATGGGTAACATATGGGATTTGAACCCAACCCTCTACAACAACCAAATCAGTTCTTATCATCAAATTACCCTTGTATTAATGTTAACAAATATCATCGTAAATCTAATATTCTTTTTTTATAAATACAGATTAATTTTTTTTTTTGATTTTGGAGGCCCTAAGCCGTCGCCTAGCCTAATTACACTAACGGGCCGGCCCTGTGGGTAGGTAGTTTAAGCATAAGCAAACATATATATTAGTGAAGAACAAATATTTTCTAGCAAAGGCAATGGAGATATGCATAAATCAAACACTCAATTTCCTATATTGTTACCGCCACAACACCGAACACATAAAATAGAACATGACATACAATTCTCATTGATGAAGTTTTGAGTGAAGTAGTCATCTATAACACCAAGCCTTGCACCGCATGATAAATTCTTCGACGTTCCTTCTTCATTCCATCTACTAGAAGGAGTGACTGACCGAACAACAAATGGCCACAATAGGAACGAGCAAAATGCTGCGTTGAAGTTGCAATAAAACGCCATCGGTTCACAAACATGGTTAAGGGCATGTTAAAGGACTTTTTGTGAAAAAAACTTATTGACTTATGACTTTTTGAAAAGAAGTTTTTAAAAAAATGTTTGGATTAGCTTATAGGATGGAAAAAGCTAACAAGTCAGTAAGTTGTTTTTTAAAAAAGTGTTTGACTTAGCTTATTGATGTAAAATAACTAAAAGGGCTCAAAAAGTTATAAGTTGCTCAAAAAGTCACACCATCTTAACTTCTCAAAAATGACTTTTTCTTCTTTACAAAAAGTTATTTTGAAAAGTTCTTTTAGACTTGCCAAACACAAAATCTCCTTATTAGCTTTTTGAAAAAGCTAATAAGTCAATAAGTTTGTTCAAAAAGCTTAGCCAAACATGCCCTAAGCCGGATACTTCACCGGATATATGAGGGAGAGGCGGATGTGGGAAATAGAGAGTCTTTTGAATATTGTAACAATAAAAAGGTAAAATAATCATTTTATAAATTTCAATTCGACTTTTGAAAAGTGTTACAAAATAGAGTAAATTACAAAAATCTTCCTTTATGTTGACACTAAATTGCAAATTGTGTCATTTATCTTTAAAAATTACAAAAATCGTCTCAATGTTTGCAAACTCTTACACATTATGTCTTTTATCCATAACTTAGTTATTCTTCCTTCTTCTTCCCAGTAACATCAAAACCCACCATTTTCAAAACCCACCATCTTCAACCATTTCTTCACTTTCTATCTCAATAATCACTACATTATAGTGCGATTTTCGTCACCAATCAATGATTCAAACACCCGATCAACGTGTTCTTCAGCTTTTTTGAAGAAAACCCAGTTTAATTTCATACAAAATCTCGTTTTTTCCGGTGATTTTGAAGATAATCACTCGATTCGTTCGATTCGATCGCTGATAAGTGTTTCAATCATTCAAATTTCGTCAATCGTTTAAGAAACCGACTTCGATCCATGTAAGAAATTCTTTAATTTCATTATTATTATCTGGGTTTTTGATTTAGTCATTGCGTTTTACGATCTTGACGGGGGGTCCGGGGGCAGCGCCCCTGGTAGCAGGGTCCCAGGGGCGGCAACCCCTGGCGGGGTCCAAGGGCAGAGCCCCTGGCTAGGGTTAAGCTACGTTTCAGGTAAAACACATTTTTGAAGTGTTTTTAGTCATTGCGTTTTACGTAAAACACATTTTTAGGTGTTTTCAGTCCATTGTGTTTTAGAGAGAACACTTTCTTTTGTTTTTTTAGGCCATTGCGTTTTAGAAATGAGACATTTTTAAGTGTTTTCTGGCCATTGCGTTTTATAAATAAGACATTTCTTTGTGTTTTTTGTGCATTGCGTTTTAGGTAAAACACATTTTTATGTGTTTTCAGTCCATTGCGTTTTAGAAAAAACAGAAATTTTAAGTGTTTTCTGGCCATTGCGTTTTAAAAATAAGACATTTGTTTGTGTTTTTTGTGCATTGCGTTTTAGGTAAAAACACATTTTTATGTGTTTTCAGTCCATTGCGTTTTAGAAACTACACTTTCTTTTAAGTTTTTAGGCTATTGCGTTTTAGAAATAACACATTTCTTTGTGTTTTCTGGCCATTGCGTTTTACAAATAAGACATTTCTTTGTGTTTTTTGTGCATTGCGTTTTAGAAAAATGTCATTTTTAGGTTTTTTTTTTCCATTGCGTTTTACGCAACTGGGGTTTTCAAAAAAAAATTTCAAAAATATAGCAATAGTATACTCGTTTTAAAGATAAAAAACGCTCCTTTTTTGGTGCAATTTTTATAAAAAAATAATGTCGTATGAAAGAGTTATTAACGTTTAAAAAATGGGGGGAATTGAAGGAGAGAGAAACTATTGCCTTGGATTGACTATAATGCCCCTAAACAAACTCACGCGCCTCTTTTCTTCCCTTCAATTTCCATCATTTAATCTTAGCCCTTGATTAACTAAATGGATGGTCAAGATCACTTCCTAGACTTCTTAGCCAAATAAAATTTCTATTGTATCTCCACCCATAATAATAATAATAATAATAATAATAATAATAATAATAATAATAATAATAATAATAATAATCATCATCATCATTATTATTATTATTGGTTTTTTTAATAAATTGGTAATTTATTTTAAGAGATCTTAGATATTTTAACTTTATCCCTCCTTGCTCGGTTAACTAAAAAAACTTGATCGATCCAATAAAATTGGAGTCACCTAAATCGATGTATGGTTTTGGTGGACTAACATTTTTATTAAAATATTTGGTTTGTGTTTTTAAGCTAAGGGTGATCGTAATGCCCTTGTTTTCGGAAAATAATGTTTGTTAGAATACTTTGAATTGATTTTAGTGTCTGAAGAGGTATGGTCTTTAACCATACGTTGACGAGAGAATCTCAGGTGGTACGTGTAGCCATACCCAAAATAAGCAGAATCCAATACGATCATTTTTGCAGACGGAAATAACGCAAGCCCAAGAAGTGCAGGCAACCCATGCGCCAGCAGGGTACAAACAGTACGATCGTCAGAACAGATGGTCAATTGGCGCACGACAGGCTGTGTCCATTAATGTTGCGCGATGGGCGACCGTGCAGAAGACTGGAAGTACACAAGGACACATACGTGTCACCAATCATCGTGTGCCGACCACTGCTCTATGAACTCCATTTAACTGCTGATTACAGACCCGACAACAAGGACAAATACCAGGCCACGTGGATCCATTCACCGTGCGCCAAGTTCCCTCTAGCCTTTAACACCAATGGTCGTGCTCCAGGAGGCAAAGAGGATATTTTTTGCTGTCGGCGTCTGGCCCAAGGCTCCTCAGCCCATCTCACAATTATCTTCGGCTAAAAATAGAAAACTTCATCTCTAGGTTTAAGGATCGCTCTGTTGCTCTCTGTAACACCCGTAAACTTTTACTTGAATTTAATAATAATTCATACCATTTTATATAAAAAGATGTCTAAGTTATGACATAGTTTCCACAAGGTTCAAAAGTAGCAAGGATTAGTCAACTACCGACTAATTCAAATATACATAAGTTGTTTAGCAAAAATGTTTACATTCCAAAACATTGTCTATTAAATTAAGATAACGCGGAAGCTCAAAAGATTATGTTCGGTTCTTCGACTACTTGCTTGATCGCCATCCGTAAGATTTCCAAACATCACCTAAAGTCAAAACCATCCAAAATGTTAGTTTTGACAATGAATTGAATCCTGCAAACTAGTTCTAGCATCAAAACATGGAAAAACCAAATAAAATTTTGATTTTAGTCCTGCCGCGTGTCGCGGCAGGTTCCTTAAACTCTGTCGCGTATCGCGGCGACCTCCGCGTGTCGTGGGAGATGAAATGGATTCCTCCGCGTGGCGCGGGGGAAACAATTTTCCAGCAAGTGCAGGTTTTCAGCCTGCATTTGCTGCCAGCTCCGAAAAATTCAGATTTTTGACTTAAATAGTCATAATTTTCAGCTCGGTTGTCCGTTTTAAGTGATTCTTTTTCCTGAACGTCTGTAAATTCATTACCGACGTATCTATTAAATCTTTGATACCGAAAATTTAACTTGCGGACCGAACAACTAAATGTCTCTATGCATTTATTCGACCCATTATAACTCTACTTATTTGCTACCATTTAACTAGTAACCTTAAGGCGCTTATTACCCAACTTCCGGGGCTTATCTTCACCGGCACTTCATTACCAAACCTATGGCTTCGTGCTCTTGTGACCATTTTCGTCATTTTTATCTATCTACAATATTAATACTTACAAAATATCATTATTTGACCCGTTTGGTTCATCTACGGAAAATCCTCCATTTTGATGACTACCAAACGACTACAAACCAATTCTTAACCTACAGATTTAAGTAGCGTACATGATCGCTACAATCAACACAACTTTTAATCAACAACGCATAGTTTAACCACAATTCTTCGAATGTAACGGGTCAAGTTACATACTTGCGTAATTCATCAACATTGGTTTCTAACCATAGTTACCCATTCCCGGGCTTGTCTATCTTAGCGTATCACGTCCATTCCATGGATCACGCCTTTATAACTCAATTTAAATGAGTGATGTTTCAATCACTTCAACACTACAAGATTCGACCATTATTTGACCCGTTTGGTTATTTAATGGTAACCACCATTTTACAACATACCAAACTTGTTCTAACTAACATTTAACCCATTTACTTATCTAGTGATCTTCGTCACTTCAACTAGACATCCAAATTCATACTCTATTCTAAATTCAAGTCTATTAGAAAAAAAATACATAACAAACATGACGTAACAAAACCGTGGTTACGTACCTTTAGTGCACGCCCTTCAACGCGAATCGCCACCGGCTTGTCCACTCGACGCTCTGGTATCTTTTCCTATAGAGTTCAATCACGACTTGTTTAGAACTCCTTTTCAACCATATATCGCATAATTTTGTCAAATCATCACAATCATGCGTCTAACTTTAAATTCCGTTTTCGAGCCTTCTTTGAGGCATTTCAACAAACACTTTAAGGGCAGAATTTTACATGATTATATAGCAATTCTCTAGCTTATAATCTAGCCCAAATTTCACACCAATCAACCCTTTTTACACAATTGTTAACTTCTAAAATCCTGAAGTCACTTTACCATTGTCAAATTACACTAGAACAACACCCAATTTCCTAGTGTTTATCAAGTTCTACAAAACCCACTTATCACCTACAATGATGTTCATGGATTTTACTAAAATTTCACATGATTTCAACTTGTATTTGTCTAGGGTTTGTCCCTAGACTCCATATTGTTCCTAGTTCATCATATAACAAACATGCAACCATAAAATTCAGATTTTCCCAATTTCATGAGAATTTCGAGTTGAGAGTTTTCATCAAATTTTACATACCTTTTAATCCTCTTGTGATGAGGATCAATAATCTATGCTCAATTTTTTGTTTTAGACTTGATTTTGGCCTTCAATTCAAGGGATTAAGTAGGAACTAGGGCATGGAAGGGAGCCCTGGATCGCCCCCTGTGTTTCTGTCGATCTCCACACACATCAGTGTGTTAGAGATTTTAATTTTTTTTGTTTTATAAATATTTAGTTTCAATTTAAGCACATTTGGTCCCTTGCCTTTTGTTTTATTTAAAGTTTGGTTGTTTTTAACCATGTTATAAGTTATTTCTAGACTTGTAACTAACTAGGTTAAAACTCCTAGTTAGTAAATTCTTGTTTATTTATACTTTATAACTCTAATATAAAGTTTCATATTTTCGGGGTGTTACAAGTCCACCCCCCTTAAAAAGGGTTTCGTCCCCGAAACCGAATTACGTATCAAATAAAGTAGGGTAGAGACATCGCATCTCCCTTTCGGATTCCTACGTAGTGTCCAAGCCTTTCCTATGCTCCCACTTGATCCTGACTTGATCAATTTGTTTGTTTCGTAATTGCTTGACCTTTCGATCCAAAACCTCCAATGGTCTCACCACATAATTCAGGCTATTATCCACTTCGATATCATCGTAATGGATATAAGTTGTTCCCTCCGTTAGACATTTCCGCAAATGCGACACGTGCAACGTGCCATGTATTCCACTCAACTCTTCCGGTAGTTCAAGGAGATAAGCCACCTTGCCAACCCGTTCGATGATTTTAAATGGCCCGATAAACCTCGGGCTTAATTTCTCTCTTTTTCTGAATCAGATATCACCCTTTCTTGGGGAAAACTTTTAGCATAACTATATCACCTATTTCCTATCCCTTGTCCCCCTTTTTGATCAAGTTGTCTTTTGACCATTCAGTCACTAAGTCCATCAGCATACTTACTCGACACTAGTCTTATATTGACAAGCGCTCTCCATAGGTCACAGTGTTATTTAGGCTACAACTTGTTTTATTGCCTAAACTAATTGGTCACCATTTCACCTCATACCTCGTCATTCGAGTATGCATTATTGCCGTCATCGGCCTTTTGCGTGCTTATAATTTTATATCTAGTCATTCACACTATAACGTGATTACATTCTATATTACTTTCGTGTCCGTGATCACATCACATCATGTTTAGTTTTACATCGACTATTCATTCTTAAGAATCTTTCCTCCGAATGCTTTCGGCATTAGGACCTATATTCTTTAGTACTAACCATTTTCTAGTTTCTCTCTCGGTATTTATAGGTGCTAGAACATCGTTTCTTTACTAAAACTGAATTTTAGTTTAATGTTTTTCTCTTTATTCATTGTCGATTAATCATATCAAGGAATTGACGACAAGGGATTATTCTTCTGGGTTATCATTTTACCCGAGAAATCATAATTGGTTTTCCCACGCTTTATATTATCGACCCGTAGGTTCCTTTACTTAGCTTTGTAGACTATTCTATTAGGCCTTCACCTTTTTAGGGTGAGACCCCCCCCCCCCCCTTAGTATGTTCCATTTGTATTTGCGACCCTATGGTCATTTTGTTCCCGTAGGCCTTTACATTGTTTATAATTTGGAGGTTATGGTGATCCCATGGATCATCTTCTATTCGTTTGACCTTGACCGTAGTCTAAGGCTACACTCATTTTCTTTCGGATTATCTTTCCGACTCTATGACTTTTTATGTGTCCTTCGCGTCGGTTTATTTTACTCACACCGTTAATTGGTTTATGCCTCTATTTCCTCTCAACCCGTTACCTGGGTTCTTCATCTTAATGGTTTTAACACTCTGGTTTTATTAGTTTTTCGTTTCCCTTTCCATATTCTTTTACGACCTATCACATAGGTTCGGTAATATTTTACACTTCCATTATTCGTTTCACGCTTACTCGGAATATCAGGTATTATACTTTATTCAATCCGTCCAGCATTGCAAGAGTCGAACATAAATATTGAAATTTCTGTTTTTGCAAAATTTTATCGTTTTCTCAGTCATAACTCTTAATCCGAGTCTCTTGACTTTTAATTCGCGTTCTCGACTGTTGGTTACGCATTTATCTGAAAACATACCTATTAATTGAGTATTTTATCGTTATTATTTTCATAGCAACCCTTCCGGCATTCCTTAAGACTTTGTTTTCTCGATTTATTTGGTTGTATCAGCAGAATCTACTGCTTTTACTCAACCAAATCTTTTATTCTTTCACTCGTCTGGTTTGACTTGTTCGTATGAGTTCCATCTCCTATGACAGTCAACTTTATCCTTATGCCTTGACATTCTAAGTTGTCGATTCATATTTTCGTTTACTTGATTCTTATCCCTTCCCTTGGGCTCATTATCTTAATGTAATATGTTCCCATTATCCGTCTCCTGTTTACTTTTATTATTAAGCACTTTACTTAATTAATCCGTACACCATCTTTCTTTTGTCAGCGACCCATAGGTCTGTTTCTTTTACAAATGTCCCGAAGGCCAGTCTTATTTGGTAAACTACTGTTATTGTTATTCGGCCTTTGGGGTTTACTCGTTCTTATTCTAACGCTTTCATAATGTTTGTCTTACTAATTCTTTTACATATTCACCTTCATCAAGGTGATTATCGTTCTTCCTCAGGAGGAATTTATTAATAACTTGTTACTTGGGTATCTACCCATACACGAGCTTTTAAATCCAAATTTATTGGTATTTCATTATTTACAGCAACAAATAATACGTATTGTCCATTTAGTTTCTTTTTCGAGGATATTCCTATCCAAATCTTTATCTCTTGATTTTTGACTTTAACCCATTGTTATAATAACAAAATCAATTCATTTCATGTTATTGTTTCATATCGTTGTATGGAATTTATCCACATCGTTTGTTGACATAAACGATGCTTCTATCTGTTTCATTTAGTTTGGCTTAGTCTATAGCCATGTCCTTGTCCTTGTCATCTATTACTATTGTAAACTCCCAGGGCTTGGGTGTTATTACACTCCTCCCTATTATGATGCTTATCTTTCATTACGTCCTCGGGTTCGAATGTGCGTGCACCCCTTCCCAAGGCAATATTTATCATGATTATTTTTACCTTGATGCTCAACGTACAGTTTCAGCACCTCTTATAAACAATAGAATTTTTATTATTACCCCCTTTCTATTTTTTTTTCAAAGCCTTGGTAATTTCGTTAACACTAATGTAGAATGTTAAATAAATCGATATAAAACAAACGATTTATTTGCACTCGTAATAATTAAAAATTTATGCTGAAATTTAATTTACTAGAGTATACCTGAAACGGCATCAGGTTCAGCTTTAGCCTCCGTGGCTGTTATATAAAACAACTTTGTCCTTGATTTCTGGGCATCAGACTTTGTGTCGGTTGTGTCCTTGGTTCCAAGCCTCTCTGGACATTTAGACTTTTTATGTCTTGGCTTACCACATGTGCCCTTATGAATTTTCCACAAAATCCACATTGATGTAACACACTTTTTGTAACTCCCTTCTTGGAAGCTTTATTAGACTTGGACTTCTTTAAGGATCTTGGATTCATATCCAACACCCTCATTTCTTTTGTTTCTTGTAGTATGCTGTCTTTCAATTCAGCCATCATATCGTTCACCACCGGCACGATTGTGGTTTGTAATCTATCAATATACTGTGATAGACTATTTTCTAGAGCTTTTCCGACCTCCTCGGAAATCTTAGCTTTCATTTGTTCAGTCAATTGAGATGTCGAATCATCTCTGGTTACTCCAGACATTTCTTTAACTGAAACATCCATCACGATTTATCAATAATTATTTAATTCATTTCCATCTTATTATACAGAAATTTATATCACTCTCACTCAATCATAAATAATGTGTTATTCTTTTGTTTTTTCGGTTTGGTCAAGTATATATCTTGCCTTACCTTTCTTACTTAGTGTATTTTCCCGGGTTCGAGCGCATTCATACACTCCTCCCATCTTTCCGTCATCTTGAAATTGAAATGTTTACACTAATTGTTAAACATTTCATTTATGACATATGCGTCATTCATTTTGGTCTAGCCAAGTTCACCACTTGCTTAAACCATTTATGCTTAGTGCACTTTTCCGGGTTTGAGTGTGTAAACACGCACTTCCCGTGCATATCAATTCAAATTTCCTTTTTCTAGTATTCTAGTAAGTCTACTAAAGCAATTAATTCTTACCGGACGATCGATCAAGCTTGAACCGAACACTTTGTTGACAACCTTAAACTCTGATTACCAACTTGTAACACCCGTAAATTTTTACTTGAATTTAATAATAATTCATACCATTTTATATAAAAAGATGTCTAAGTTATGACATAGTTTCCACAAGGTTCAAAAGTAGCAAGGATTAGTCAACTACCGACTAATTCAAATATACATAAGTTGTTTAGCAAAAATGTTTAAATTCCAAAACATTGTCTATTAAATTAAGATAACGCGGAAGCTCAAAAGATTATGTTTGGTTCTTCGACTACTTGCTTGATCGCCATCCGTAAGATTTCCAAACATCACCTAAAGTCAAAACCATCCAAAATGTTAGTTTTGACAATGAATTGAATCCTGCAAACTAGTTCTAGCATCAAAACATGGAAAAACCAAATAAAATTTTGATTTTAGTCCTGCCGCGTGTCGCGGCAGGTTCCTTAAACTCTGTCGTGTATCGCGGCGACCTCCGCGTGTCGCGGGAGATGAAATGGATTCCTCCGCGTGGCGCGGGGGAAACAATTTTCCAGCAAGTGCAGGTTTTCAGCCTGCATTTGCTGCCAGCTCCGAAAAATTCAGATTTTTGACTTAAATAGTCATAATTTTCAGCTCGGTTGTCCGTTTTAAGTGATTCTTTTTCCTGAACGTCTGTAAATTCATTACCGACGTATCTATTAAATCTTTGATACCGAAAATTTAACTTGCGGACCGCACAACTAAATGTCGCTATGCATTTATTCGACCCATTATAACTCTACTTATTTGCTACCATTTAACTAGTAACCTTAAGGTGCTTATTACCCAACTTCCGGGGCTTATCTTCACCGGCACTTCATTACCAAACCTATGGCTTCGTGCTATTATGACCATTTTCATCATTTTTATCTATCTACAATATTAATACTTACAAAATATCATTATTTGACCCGTTTGGTTCATCTACGGAAAATCCTCCATTTTGATGACTACCAAACGACTACAAACCAATTCTTAACCTACGGATTTAAGTAACGTACATGATCGCTACAATCAACACAACTTTTAATCAACAACGCATAGTTTAACCACAATTCTTCGAATGTAACGAGTCAAGTTACATACTTGCGTAATTCATCAACACTGGTTTCTAACCATAGTTACCCATTCCCGGGCTTGTCTATCTTAGCGTATCACGTCCATTCCATGGATCACGCCTTTATAACTCAATTTAAATGAGTGATGTTTCAATCACTTCAACACTACAAGATTCGACCATTATTTGACCCGTTTGGTTATTTAATGGTAACCACCATTTTACAACATACCAAACTTGTTCTAACTAACATTTAACCCATTTACTTATCTAGTGATCTTCGTCACTTCAACTAGACATCCAAATTCATACTCTATTCTAAATTCAAGTCTATTAGAAAAAAAATACATAACAAACATGACGTAACAAAACCGTGGTTACGTACCTTTAGTGCACGCCCTTCAACGCGAATCGCCACCGGCTTGTCCACTCGACGCTCCGGTATCTTTTCCTATAGAGTTCAATCACGACTTGTTTAGAACTCCTTTTCAACCATATATCGCATAATTTTGGCAAATCATCACAACCATGCGTCTAACTTTAAATTTGCGTTTTTGAGCCTTCTTTGAGGCATTTCAACAAACACTTTAAGGGCAGAATTTTACATGATTATATAGCAATTCTCTAGCTTATAATCTAGCCCAAATTTCACACCAATCAACCCTTTTTACACAATTGTTAACTTCTAAAATCCTGAAGTCACTTTACCATTGTCAAATTACACTAGAACAACACCCAATTTCCTAGTGTTTATCAAGTTCTACAAAACCCACTTATCACCTACAATGGTGTTCATGGATTTTACTAAAATTTCACATGATTTCAACTTGTATTTGTCTAGGGTTTGTCCCTAGACTCCATATTGTTCCTAGTTCATCATATAACAAACATGCAACCATAAAATTCAGATTTTCCCAATTTCATGAGAATTTCGAGTTGAGAGTTTTCATCAAATTTTACATACCTTGTAATCCTCTTGTGATGAGGATCAGTAATCTATGCTCAATTTTTTGTTTTAGACTTGATTTTGGCCTTCAATTCAAGGGATTAAGCAGGAACTAGGGCATGGAAGGGAGCCCTGGATCGCCCCCTGTGTTTCTGTCGATCTCCACACACATCAGTGTGTTAGAGATTTTAATTTTTTTTGTTTTATAAATATTTAGTTTCAATTTAAGCACATTTGGTCCCTTGCCTTTTGTTTTATTTAAAGTTTGGTTGTTTTTAACCATGTTATAAGTTATTTCTAGACTTGTAACTAACTAGGTTAAAACTCCTAGTTAGTAAATTCTTGTTTATTTATACTTTATAACTCTAATATAAAGTTTCATATTTTCGGGGTGTTACACTCTCTCACTTAATACACACACTTTTATCCTTAAAACAAGTTCTTATTCTAATGTCGAATGATGGTTACAAGGAGAACCACCCAATTCTCCTCCTTGTAACGAGTTTCACGGTGTTGTGGTTGTTTTGCAGGATTATTGCAGTAATTAGTCAAGGAAGAAAGAAGATTAACCTTATTTGACAAGACACAAATCACAAGTTAACCTTGGATTAACTTGGTGTATCTTCATTGTCTTTCATAAGTGTAAAAAGAAATCAATATAAAATCAAAATATAAGGTAAAAGTGTTACATATAGTTCATATCATCAATTCACTAACTTGAGTAGAATCAGATCATGCCTCGCTAGTGACCATGTACCTAGTCCAATTTTAGCATATACGGGGGCACAAATTGACCAAGAAGGAAAACAAGTGTGATTGTTGAGTGAGCATAATGAGTTTCTCATAAATAAACATTCAAGTAGTTCATAATATCATTTGGTATTTGAATCTTGTTTTCAAAAAGACAAATTACTAACACCGTTGAGCTTTAAACACTTTAAGTTCTAAATGATTCATTTAGATTGTCAGTATACTGATCCACTTAAATTTTCACACAAAGTTCAATTGTTTCGAGATACGAATTTAGTGTTTTAATCACTTAACTCATTCGCGTGTCCCACTTCAGAATATACTCCCGTATCCAGACTTCTATATTCAGTCTTACAAGTGAATGTACACTAATGATATATGTAAACGGGTAATGCGAGGCCATGAGAGCTCAGGTTAGAACTTCCGTTTAGACAAAGAGATGATGGCTCGTCTTTTAGGTGTGTCCCGTTTGGGGATCTTTTCTTCAACATCACATGATTAGCATTTTTCAATGTTTCATCATTTTTATGCTGAGGGTGAGCTTTATAATTAAAGTAGTGCAGAGTATTATACGAAGACTAGGCTATTGCTTTCGCAAAATCAGAAGTCCCTGTATAATACCCTAGATATCATCACGCACAAAGACCTAGTATGTCAGAAATAGAAAATCTATCAAACAAGATTTCAGGGGTTACCTATATATCCGAGAGATGTTCCCCACGGAATAAGAAATCATTTGATATTTAAGTTTATATCTCGAACACAATCTACTGAATGTGTAAAAACCTACTGGCATATCATCAGTGAGACCGTTTATCACATTTGACTTTACAATTCTTTAGCATGCTGTGATTGTCTACTGATGTACTATCATTTCCTCTTTTTCATAATAAAACTCATTTTAATTTTTCAATGTTTTTGGATTTTAGATTTTATCATGTTTTTTGATTTTTCAAATTTTCAAAATTTTTAAAATTTTTAAAATTTTTTACTCCCCCTAAAATCAAAAATATGTTTCAATTTTTTATTTTCAAAGAAAATTTGAAAACAAACTGCAATAAACTGTACAAATAAACTGACAAACTGATGTGAATTGCTTCAATTCGCCATCCACTTGCCTTAAACAATCAGAACTCCCCCTGACAACAAACTATTTTCCCATTATGATTTCAAAACACTTAAGTTTGTTTTAATCAAAATGGTTTTTCCGGAAAATTAGTTTTGTTTGTCATTTCACAAACATGGGGTTTCATCACATTGTTTTTTCTTTAACCACTTGTAAAAATTTAACACTTGTAAGTTTTTCACAAAAACATTTTTCAAGAATGATGCCGATTCCTGCTCCACGATTACCAACTTGGGAGCTCCGGCAAGTCAGGATTTTATTTTTTAAAGAATCTCTCCCATGCCTGAGGAATCATGGGTGAACCATCTTCATTTGGTTTAACAATTTTTGACTCATAAAATTCTTTTACTCCCTTCACCTTCCCATCAGTCATCTTCCCAAAAATATGTAACACTTTGCCATTAAATGCCTTTTCAGCATCAAATTCTTCCTTATCAGCGAAGAATTGATCTGAAATCTCAATTTTACCAACTTTTGATTTCAAATTTCCGTTTGACAATGGTGGAAAATTTTCGTCATCCATTGCTGGAACGGAATTTTCATCTTTTTGCACAACAGGTGGCTCCTCTGACTTTGACGAGTCAGACTCATTGCCAGAACTAACATCTGAATTTTTAACAACCCATTTTTGTTTATTTAAATTTGTTCTTCTTTTGTAAAAATGTTTCGAACTTTCACCAACTTCGAAAGTCGAATTTTTGAACTCCACAAATTTTTCTGTTGGTTGTTCTTTTTTATCAACACATTTTTCTTTCAATTTAGAGTTAGAAGAAACTCTCTATTTTGTGTTGGTTGGCTTTGGGCAATTCCAAGCAATATGTCCAACCTCTTGGCATTTGAAACAGGTTCTTCTTTCAATTCTCGGTTCAGATTCCTTCAACATATTCTTTTTTCTTTCAGCGAGAAACTCCTTGTTTGATTGTTTCCAGAATGGTTTCTCCTTCTCCTCTTCAGAACGTGCTCCTGAAACAAATTTAGTTTTTGGTTTATAATTTTTCTCATTTTTATAATTTTCTGGTGGAAAAAACCTAATCCTTTCTTTTTGAAATTACTGTTATGGTTTGGTTTCTTTCGATAACCCGAACCAGAACTGTAACCCTTTTTCTTGTTCAAACTTTGTTGATCTCTTGAAGTGTATTTTTTAGGTTTTTCAGTAAGATTTACATCTTTTATTTAAGAAATATTAATTTCTGTTAATTTAAAAACCTTGTTAATCATTTCAGTTTTAACACCTCTTATTGGAAATTCTTCATCAGAATATAATTTGTCGGAATCATTCAAAGTATATGCTACTTTGAATGTTTCGTCATTCAAATTATTTTGTGACATCAGAGAATCTTTATTGTAAACCCTTTTGACCGGTGAATTCGATCTTTTGTCTGATGAACTCAAATTTTCAGATTTAGACTCTGACTTTGACTCTTCATCTTTATCCAACACCTGATCGACCACTTTCTTAATCAACTCAGACTCATGATCAGTTTCAGACGCTGTGAAGGTGACATCAATATCATCTGTCAATCCATTGATAGACTCGGATTTCAGATTCAGATTGAGTGCTTTATCCACCTTTTTAAAGTCTCGGGGGGTATAGCCATCCCACATTGGATTTGGAACTCTGTTATACTTCAAACCAGTTTTCTTACCAGAATTTTCTTCATCATCTGCAAACTTATGAGCTGCAACGGTAGGATAGATGCTATCAATAACATTATCTGAACTTTGATAACTTCGGAGTAAATTGTTCAGTCTTTCGGTTTCAATCTTCATTTCTGCCAATTCTTGTTTCAGCTTAGCATTCATCTCAATATATCCGTTGATTGCAGTTTGCTTTTGAAGAACTGTTGCTTTCAAAAGATTTTTCATCTGAACGTATTCATCACAAGCTCCTTTGTACAAGTTCACTTTGCTACTTAGGAGATCATATGACTCCTTTATGCTCCTCACATTGTGCAGTAAGTCCTCTTTGAGCTTCTCCAATTCAGCAATCTTTGTATCTTTTTCAGTACAATCTTTGCAAGATTCTAAACACTTAGTACAAGGTTTTTCAACCTCTACAATCTTTTCTACTTCGACAATTTTTTCAACTTCAACTATTTTCTCAACTTCGACAATTTTTTCAACTATTTTCTCCACCACCTTTTCAATCACAATTGGTTCTTTCTCAACTTCTATCTTCACTTCACTCTCTTTAACCTCGACCTTCTCTATCGATTTTTCTTTAACTTTTTCCTTTTCTTCAGCAACCCTTCTTTCTTCAATTTTTGCCTTTTTCTTCAGCAATCCTTCTTGCTTCCATTTCTCTCTTCAGTCTAGCAGCCTTTTTCTCTTTCAAAATCTCGATTTTATCTGCAAAAAACAAATTAAAACTATAAGGATCCAATTGTTTTCTAGCTTTATTAATATACTCTTCCTCATCATCAGTGTCTTCATCACTTCTTGAAGATTTAAAAAACGGTTGTCTTCTAGGACGGTTCTTAGATTTGACTGATTCTTCTCCCGAGGTTGAGTCTTCAAGGATTCGAGCAACAAATGCTTTAGAAACTGAAGGTCGGTTAGGATCATAATCATCCCAATTAAAGCCTTCTGGAATTCTCTCATCATCTTGGTCTATCAGACCATAACAAGCTCTACCCTTTGATTCCTCAATAGAACGTGAATGTGAAGATTGTTGTTGATATGGTTGTTGAGCAACCTGATGATAAATCGCTTTTCGATGGTAATCGATGTTTCCAAATGGATCTTGTCTTCCGGTTGCTTCTCTGTTTGTACATTCTCGTTTAAAATGTCCTTTTTCTTGGCAACGAAAACAAGTAACCTTTGATTTGTCAAAACCTAGCTGAGATGTAGCAGCATCACGAAGATCATCTCTTCCGGTGATTTGTTTGAATTTTTCTGCTCTTCTCAAAACACTTGCTAAACACCACTTGATGTCCATCAACTCAAGTTCCTCAGAATCAATCTGGTCATAATCCTCTTTAGTGAGCATCGGGTTGCCAATTCGTCCAGCAACCAAACTTTTATACGACTCTAACACAGTAACAAGAGATGCCATGTGTTGCTTTGCAATATCTGGAGTGAAATTTTGACCATTTTGAATGTTTAATGTCACATTGCATTGCAAAACTTGACCATTAAGGTTTGTTGAACTTTGTGGTTGAGAACTTGGTGTTGAGCAATTTGGTTCAAAACTTGAATAAGACGAAGAATATCCACCACTCTGAGTTGTAGTGCTAGCATTTATTCCGGAAGTACCATCAGCACTAAAAGCAGTCTGATTCTTCGGACTCGGAGTAGTCTCAACTTTGCTTCCTCTATAGTATAGACTAACATCTTGTTGAGCACCCAGATTCTTCATGATAGCAGTTTTCTGAACAGCCAATTCATGTTCTTCAAGCTTCTGAATGAACTTACACAAATTCATATCTTCAAATTGTCGGTTATGCTTTAAAATCAACAGATATGTTCCCCATTCATTCTGTGGTAACGCATCAGCTAGCTTATCAACCCATTCTTCATCTTCTTTCTTGATGTCCAATCTTTTCATTTCCTGGACAAGATGACAATATCTCTCGATAATCTTCCTAGTCGTCTCACCTTCAAAAGCTGTAAACATATCAAAATATTTTTTTTAGTAATGCTCGTTTATTTTTTATCATTTCAGCACTTCCCTTAAACTTTTTAATCAACGCTAACCAAATTGATCTAGCAGTTCCCTCATGTTGAAGCAAGACGAAAATATCTTCTTTTACCGCTTGTTGTAGAATGCTAATCATCATTTTTTTCACTGGTGTATCTTAATTTTTCTTTCGGTGTAAATTTACTTAATGGTTTTTCATTTTCAAGATCATCTTTTGGTTTAGTGTAATCTTTCTCTAATGAAACCCATGCATCAAACTTATTAGCTTGCACCCAGTTTTCAAAACGATCTTGCCATCCTTTAAAATCCTCAATGTACATAAGCTTCGGAGGCTTTTGAAAAGTTCCCGTTTCATTCTCGATACCAACAGTTTCGGCAAATGTAACTGGAACAGCAGGGGCAGTAACAAACGTATTGTAAAACTCGTTTTCCATGTTTCGGTGAAAAATTCACAAAATCAGACTTTCAAACGAACTGATGATTTGAAATGAACTGGTTCAAACGAGCTGACTAATCTCACGCGACCTGAAGACCTCGTACGATCTGGTATTCAATCTCAAACAACCAGATCACTTCGCACGACCTGGATCTATTTCCAAACGACCTGAATGACTTCGTACGATCTGAAGATTTCAAACCGTGCGAGCTGGAATATCACAATGTCACAAATCCTCAAACCGTGCGAGCTGGAGTTCAATTTCAAAAGACTTGGACCAGATTTTCACCAACCCATGCGACCTGATCCGATTTCAAGCGATCTGACTTCACTTCGTGCGAAGTGAAAGAATTTTCAAACGATCTGACTCAGTTTCGAACGACCTGAGATGATTTTCACGCGGTTTGGTCCATTTTAACAAGATTTAGGTTGAATTAGGTCCTGATTTTTTCAGGGATTGTTTAAAACTGTGTTTTACGTGTTATATGTGAAAATCAATCCATTTTATCCGTGAAAACGTTGAAATTTTGAAGAAAATGTGTAGAAGAAGGAGTAGAAGTCAGAAGTTTTGAATAAAACAAGCTGAAATGGTAAGAACTCTTCCTCCTGAGCTCTGACACCACTTGTAGGATTGAGGTTTTGACCTAAATGAGTGTCACAACCCCCGATCCCTAATTCCCAGGAACGGGCGACCGTGAGCCAGTTTCAGTGGTATCGCGTATTATCTAATTTGGCAGCGGAATTTTCATCAGAACCGTAGTTAGGAAATATTTGATCAGAGTAAGATACCACATTTTCATAATATTAAACACATGGGATAAAACCCAAGTTTGCAGTACACACATTTTCATAGGAATAAATCCTATTTTATTTAATAAAAACATCTATTTTATTTTAGGTAACTTTATTGCCACTTTTCCAAGCCTTCAGTGCTCTCCAGCTGGCTTTTATTGGCTTCATATTAAGTTACCAGAAACACGTGTTTAAAACATTTTATCAGCAGGAAATACTGGTAAGTGAATCCCAGTTTAATTAAGAAACATTTTATCAATTAACACAGTATTGAGAGCGATCACATTGTTTATTTCTACACAATTACTCCTTTAGTACTGTCAATCCTGACTTGTGGGTCATATTACACATTGGCTAACTCATTGTCCAATGGTAACATATTGTCATCCCGACTTACTACTCATAGTGTAGTAAATTTTGTATACAAAACCCCAACATACCGGTAGTAATGGAAGAATTACAAAGACTCAATCACTGCTAAATTGCATGGTAAAATAGTTAAGGTTTTGTAAAAACTGTTAACAAAAAGGAGATTACTCACATTGCTATTTTAGGTATTTCCTTTGTGGCTTCCTGGTTATAATCTAGTTAAATAAACAATGCACACGCCTTAGTATAATAACCCATTTTAACATTAGTAATACCCTCCCCGAGACGGCATTCCAACGACTACGTCGGGCAGAACCACGACAACCGTTTACGGAACCCTAGATCAATCGGGCAGCGTATCTAATACGTATCCAGGGGTTATAATACTTGCAACGGAGCAGAACTTCGTTATTAGGGGGTATTATACCCGAGATTATGCCTATACTTTAGAGAATTCAAGATTGAGAAAAGAAAAGGGACGAATTCAACTGAAGATCCGAGGCCCTCTATATATAGTGCTGATTTCTTGTCCTCTCGCGGCCAGCGTAAAGGTAGAACAAGGTCTACGCGGCCCGCGTCAACGCTGGTCAACAGCGTAGGTGATCCGGGTCACTATCTAGCTTCGACATGTGTTGGGCCACGTGGCGGCCCAAGGTGTCGCCACCTTTTACCTTGTCGCGGCCCGCGTAAGGGTTAAGGGGTACCTTACGCGGCCCGCCTAAACCCCAAAATCAGATTTTTATTTATTTTTAATAATATTCAAGGCATTCGGGGTCCGTTTATCGCCTACGGGGTATATTTTAGAAAGTGTAGGGTGTCAGGGGTGTTTTAGGAGGGTTGTTATATTTTGGGTATAACTCCTGGGTTATTAATAAAATATATAGTGCACTCACACTAAGTATAGTAACCCAATTCCACTTTATCCCTACGTCACGAGACAGAACCCCAACGAATTTAGGCAGAGCCTTGACATACGTTACGGGGCCCTACGTCAGTCGGACAGGGTATCAGTGATCTAGGGTTAAAATACTTAAAACGGGGTAGGGCTTGGTAAGATTTTGGGGTGATTTACTAAAGAAAAATGGAAGTATATAGGGAGGGTATAGAGGGGACAAGGGCAAGATAGTATGCTGGACATCACTTCCTATTTATACTATGATTCTGAATCTTGTTTGTTAAGTTTCAAAATATTCCTTCTGCTTACAAATGCTCCATGTATACATGCATTTATTTCATGCATATTAGAATTTTGATGTTGTGTCCACGTAAACATTCATATTTGAATGTTTTAGTTTGATTATTTTATTTAATATATATATTATATTTAATTTAACTACTTCACTCTTTTGGCGCTTATAACTTCTAAAATATGACGTTTTATAAAGTAATAAATATGTCATTAGAACGAGAATAATTTTATCTACATTTTGAACCAAGTTTCATTAAAAACAGAGTAGGTTTTAATATAATGTATTTTTATAATTTAATTATTAAATGGTTTCTACGCTTGCCCAAAATACCTCATATTTCTATCGGTCAACTTAACCATGATGCATCCTTTTAATAACATAAGTTTATATATATATATATATATATTGGGAATGTTACATCCTCCCCACCTTGTTTTAAATCTCGTCCTCGAGATTCCCTGAAATATGGATGAATATTTTTAGTTAGTTTAGTTTCTAGGTATATTCTGGTCCTTGTTTTTTACTTTGACCAGAACTATTCTCTAAGAGATTCTTATGCTTGACTGGAATATGTTTTGTATTTTAACACAACTTTTAGTTACAGGTTTCCTAATGCGTTAATAATTGCAAAGGAAATTCTTATACTTTTGATGGCGTCCCAACTTAAAAAGTTCCTGTTGTTCATCTTGTCGCACGAATTTCGAGACGGATGATCAAACGAAATAGTGTTTGATATCGGAATTATAGATGTATACGAGAGATTCCTAATAAATCTAAAATTATTATTGACACACCTGTTCGTGATTAATTCCTAATTATCAATCATTATGGTCTTTGGATCTCCTCAGAGACATACATGTCCATATAATCATACATTTTACATACTGTTATATACACACCATTCATAAGATCAATGTATTTAACAGATTCATATTTGCAAAAACAGGTCAGACATCAGGTCATGGTACTATTTTAGGGAATGTCATACAACATATACCCCATCTCACCCGGTCTCGCCGGAGAGGTACCCCCATCTTACCCGGACAAGCTGGAGAGTCTACTACACCATACCCAGTCTTGCCGGAGAGGTAATTATCATTGTAATTCACTTAAATAGTATTTTCTCAAATCATGATTTTAAAAGTGCATCATTTATTTTGACTTATATCAAGAAATAAGGAAATTAGTATTCTCATGATGGATCATATTCTAGAACCGAGTAGTATTAATAAACAAGAAATACTAGTGGCCAAGTGTTATTGCTTATTTATCATACTGGCACTGTTCTAGTCATCATCCTCACGGGATACCAATAACCATTACCCTTTATCTATGCAAGTAATTGGCTTATCTCAAAGCTTTATACTAAGGCATTTTCCTTAGGTTCAAGTCTAAATACTCTCCTGGGTGTTTACCAGTAATTATCAAAATTCTAACTCTTTTATTTATGCATATATATAACCTTAGATTCCGTTACAATGAATATTTTATTGAGACATATGGTATTTTTAAAACATAGTAGGTTTCATGGTTTATAATGACTTCATGTTTTCATATGAATCACCAATGATATTTTCTCTTATGTTTATCTTACAGAAGATATTATATTGTGTATATCATCAAGAAATTCTATTGGGTATATGCATATATGTGTATAAAATTTCAAATCTCTAGTTAATATTAAACTTACGGAATATATACACATATATATAAAATAATAACTATACATCTGATGGTACCAATCATCAAGCTTATTTCCATGACTTTATTTTATCCTTTTATAAAAGTAGTATATTGAAATAAATTTTTGTCAAATATAATATTTTGGAATTAAAAGTTTAGGGAAATAAATTACTCAAAATATAAATTTTATGGACTCATAAGAACAATTTCATTTTTAACTAATGGGTTAAACTATACAAGACTCACTATTTATATTACCTTAATAATTTCTCCTCAAGTAATCATCTATATATCTATTCTAATTATCACATTCCTACCTTTTCCTTTATAAGAATCAATTATAATATACATTTAAGATTGAGAGGCATTATTTAGAAGAATATGTGCATATGTGACCTATAACATTGTATTTATGGGTTACCAAGAGATATATATACTATACATAAATTACTTTCTGTAATTGAAAACTTTAGTTATAACAATATAGCGGACATATATAAGATTAATTATTAATATATAGTATAAACTCAAAAGACATAACATTAATTTACGATTTTGCCCTCTGTTCAAAAATGTGAATTTTTTTTCAAACCTTATGTAGAGTACTTCATCCCATACTATCAAAGTATGTCTATTTTTTATTCAAAATATATTTAGTGTTTTGATTTATGTTAAGATTAATACTTTACCTCGTATATATTCGAGATCTATATTTAAGTATTTAACTAAATAGATCTTATATAGATTCACGTTACCGACTTTATAAAATTTATTTGTGTCACGGGTACATCACTGATATTTTATTGCCACAGTTATTTTATGAGAATCTCCATCTCCATTATTTAACCAATCACAATTCAATCTCATCTCTTTTATCTTCATTATAATCTTTTTAAAGTATGAGAACTTCGAAACTACTTAAGGTAAGTTTAGCATTCAATTTATCAACTCAACTCATTTACTAATATTGTATTATTTAACTATTATACATCAGCCAGCTGACTCGAATATTTTTCTTTATAATTTAGGATACACAATCCTATAACTAATATGACTGGTAAATCTTAAAATCTTATAATAATTATTTCCAGGCATAAGACCTATTCTGGACATACCTTAATATTAAAGATTTGTAGAAATGCTTTCAACGTTTAGTTAGGCCTTTCTACGTAGTCCAACTAACCCAAATCTAAAAAATTTAAATGATTTTATTTAATCATGAATACCCATCACATTCATTTAACCATCTATTTTATCACTAAGTATTTCAATAGAAACTTTTACAAGTAATCCCAACATCAGTTAATTCATAAAACTATGAAAGTATGAAGTCTTTTGGCCAACTGGTTACAAACCAGAAGGATAAAATGGAGTGGTAAATTGGCACACCTGGGTTTCAAAACTTGCTTTGGTTAGATCACATTCATTTAACCATCTATTTTATCACTAAGTATTTCAATAGAAACTTTTACAAGTAATCCCAACATCAGTTAATTCATAAAACTATGAAAGTATGAAGTCTTATGGCCAACTGGTTACAAACCAGAAGGATAAAATGGAGTGGTAAATTGGTACACCTGGGTTTCAAAACTTGCTTTGGTTAGATCCACTAAAGTAATCTTTTAAATTTTTATTAATTCTTAAAATCCTTTCGGTTAATTTAATAGCTTTGGTTTTATTTATTTAAATATAAATTATTTTGAAACAATATTATTAAAACCACAAAGTTTTAAAGTTTTATACCATATATTTCAATATGTATTTTAAACCAAAGTAAATGATTGGTTCCAAAAGAGAATCATAAACATGACTGCTTTGTTAATAACTAACTTAGTTTGATGTATATTATGATATTATTTGAGTAGGTGGTATTAATTATCACAGACAAATTTCTAGTATAAACATTTGGGTACAATCATAAAATAGATTGATTAAAAATTGTGACTTATATATATATATATATATATATATATATATATATGTATATATATATATATATATGTATTTATTACAAACTACAACTGGAATTCAAAATATACTAGTGATTATGCATCCGTAACTTATTTTAGTCTATCTAGGTTATAGGAGTATTAGGCTCAATATGCTTTTATATAAAGTTTATTCTATCTCCTGTCTCAACTAAGTTGTTATCTAATAGGCGAAGTTCCTTTAAAGTTTCTAGCTCATAGGTGGCATGGGTGCTGGTACTAGTTTGGCCGTTCGACTATTTAATATAGGTTAGTATTTACTGCTGTAGTGGCTAACATATGGAGATTTACCCATTGTCCATCTAATTCATCGTCCCATGGTAGGTTATTGCCTGTTTCCCGAGTTTGTGTATTTATTTCCTTATTGATTATCACTCCCTTTGGTTGTGATTTCTTTATTTTCTCTTGACTTTTTCTAATAATGGTAAATGGTTTCTCAGACTGTGCCTTATGAATAAATATTCCTTCCTCAGTATCTGCTGAGTATCCAGAGGGATTTGATTGAAATGAGGTTCCCTTATCTTTTGGTGAACTATCTAATTGACGATAAATGTCCTAAATTCTTTGCTTACCCATACTGTAGACTAACAAATAGTCAAATAACATAAAACACATAATTACGTAAATTATTTCCTAACACAGAATTTAAAATTTAAGTGTCAGCAGAACACTTCTTTGGCTTAGACCAGTGGCAAGGCTCTGATACCACCTTCTGTCACAACTCCCGATCCCTAATTCCCGGGAACAGGCGGCCGTGAGCTAGTTTCGGTGGTATCGCGTATTATCTAATTTGCCAGTAGAATTTTCATCAGGACCGTAGTTAGGAAATATTTGATCAGAGTAAGATACCACATTTTCATAATATTAAACACATGGGATAAAACCCAAGTTTGCAGTACACACATTTTCATAGGAATAAATCCTATTTTCTTTAATAAAAACATCTATTTTATTTTAGGTAACTTTATTGTCACTTTTCCAAGCCTTCAGTGCTCTCCACCTGGCTTTTATTGGCTTCATACTAAGTTACCTGAAACACGTGTTTAAAACATTTTATCAGCAGGAAATACTGGTGAGTGAATCCCAGTTTAATCAAGAAACATTTTATCAATTAACACAGTATTGAGAGCGATCAATTTGTTTATTTCTACACAATTACTCCTTTAGTACTGTCAATCCTGACTTGTGGGTCATATTACACATTGGCTAACTCATTGTCCAATGGTAACGTATTGTCATCCCGACTTACTACTCACAGTGTAGTAAATTTTGTATACAAAACCCCAACATACCGGTAGTAATGGAAGAATTACAAAGACTCAATCACTGCTAAATTGCATTGTAAAATAGTTAAGGTTTTGAAAAAACTGTTAACAAAAAGGAGATTACTCACATTGCTATTTTAGGCATTTCCTTTGTGGCTTCCTGGTTATAATCTAGTTAAATAAACAATGCACACGCGTTAGTATAATAACCCATTTTAACATTAGTAATACCCTCCCCGAGACGACATTCCAATGACTACGTCGGGCAGAACCACGACAGCCGTTTACGGAACCCTAGATCAATCGGGCAGCGTATCTAATATGTATCCCGGGGTTATAATACTTACAACGGAGCAGAACTTCGTTATTAGGGGGTATTATACCCGAGATTATTCCTATACTTTAGAGAATTCGAGATTGAGAAAAGAAAAGGGACGAATTCAACTGAAGATCCGAGGCCCTCTATATATAGTGCTGATTTCTGGTCCTCTCGCGGCCAACGTAAAGGTAGACCAAGGTCTACGCGGCCCGTGTCAACGCTGGTCAATAGCGTAGGTGATCTGGGTCACTATCTAGCTTCGACATGTGTTGGGCCACGTGGCGGCCCAGGGTGTTGCCACCTTTTACCTTGCCGCGGCCCGCGTAAGGGTTAAGGGGTACCTTACGCGGCCCGCCTAAACCCCAAAATCAGATTTTTATTTATTTTTAATAATATTTATGGAATTCGGGGTCCGTTTATCGCCTACGGGGTATATTTTAGAAAGTGTAGGGTGTCAGGGGTGTTTTAGGAGGGTTGTTATATTTTGGGTATAACTCCTGGGTTATTAATAAAATATATAGTGCACTCACACTAAGTATAGTAACCCAATTCCACTTTATCCCTACGTCACGAGACAGAACCCCAATGAATTTAGGTAGAGCCTTGACATACGTTACGGGGCCCTACGTCAGTCGGACAGGGTATCAGTGATCCAGGGTTAAAATACTTAAAACAGGGTAGGGCTTGGTAAGATTTAGGGGTGATTTACTAAAGAAAAATGGAAGTATATAGGGAGGGTATAGAGGGGACGAGGGCAAGATAGTATGCTGGACATCACTTCCTATTTATACTATGATTCTGAATCTTGTTTGTTAAGTTTCAAAATATTCCTTCTGCTTACAAATGCTCCACGTATACATGCATTTATTTCATGCATATTAGAATTTTGATGTTGTGTCCACGTAAACATTCATATTTGAATGTTTTAGTTTGATTATTTTATTTAATATATATATTATAATTAATTTAACTGCTTCACTCTTTTGGCGCTTATAACTTCTAAAATATGACGTTTTATAAAGTAATAAATATGTCATTAGAACGAGAATAATTTTATCTACATTTTATCTACATTTTGAACCAAGTTTCATTAAAAACAGAGTAGGTTCAAATATAATGTATTTTTATAATTTAATTATTAAATGGTTCCTATGCTTGCCCAAAATACCTCATATTTCTATCGGTCAACTTACTCATGATGCATCCTTTTAATAACATAAGTTTATATATATATATATATATATATATATATATATATATATATATATATATATATATAAATAAAAATTTTGGGAATGTTACAATGAGTCGATCAGAAGAGTTCTAATCCAAACCAGAGGCGGAATTCAATGATTTGGATATGATTGTAGGCTTGTTTAACACTAAGAATCACTTTAACTGTCGTTTAGATTGATTTGAAAGCTATTACAGATCGTACGAAACTTCGGCAGCACTTCGTCTCTGGAATCAGAATGTTACAAATGAAGACCCAAGCTCTCCTATTTATAGGGAACACCAGTCCGCACGAACCACATATCACCAAGTCGTGCGACCTGGTCAGTTCGTACGAACTGGTTTAGCCAGTTCGTGCGTCCTGGACTCTTAACCCTAAACTTCTATTTTCTAGCCTACCGAGCACTGGTCTATCCAATCTAGTTTACATGACTCAATACAAGACATAAGACGAAGTCAACAGACATATGCACCAAGAAGGTTTGATTTCTCTGTTTCATATTGTGACACCTATGCCTCTGCGACCATCAAACAAATACCAAATCAATGAAATATTGTGATTCATACTTGGGATTTGTATAAATATGTGTATCATGTGCACATATCAATTCATGTTCAATTTCGAGCTTTAAATCGCTTTCTGGAAGGTTATACGCAAACTGATGCGTAAATATAACCAGTTTAGTGCGACAAACACTCCGGGATAGTGACATAGGCTCAACATACCTTAAATAACCTTTACATAACTTAGAAATAAGTTTTGAATGGTTTGGTGTGTCGAAATCAGGTTTGTTCGATCGCAGGGACTATTTGCGTCAAACTACGAAACTATACTGATTTGTATAGTAACGAACGTTCCGGAACTTGATCATAAGTTAAACATGCCCTAAATATACTTTACATAACTTAGAAATAGGCTTTGAGGTGTTTTGGTGTGCAAAAATAAACTTATTGATCAACAGGGACTAAAAGCGTCAAAAAGTGCCCAAATGACCAGATTCATTGTATCTAGTCCAATTTTGGTGTTTTGATGGTTTTTAACCCCTAGTTTTGCATTCTGTAGGCTAAAATTTGATGGTATTTCATGTCACCTTGTATTGCAATACCATGTGCCCACATGGGGGGTCAAGATCAAGGCACGAAATGCGAGAAACGATCCCAACGGTTCTCCGAAATCAATAAATACCCAAGCTCTCATTCCATTTTCTTCACATCTTGATCTGATTTTATCCTCTAAGTTGAAGCTTTATGCTTCATACCTGAGTATTTAGATCAAGTTCTTCCTAGCTTGGACCCTTTGTAAGTTTCTTTCATGCTTTTATGTGTTTTTAAGCACGAAAGTCAAACTGTGTTTGACTTTCAGCTTTGACCAGGTTATGGTCAACACAAAGTTCGTTTGAACTTTGAAACGTGAGCGTAATCACGATGGTTATAGTCCCTTGTGACTATACCTACTGATTACCACGTTGATTAGGTGTAGTGACGAGTCATAGTTTCGGTCAAAATGCGTATTCATGCGTATTTTGGAACCAAACTATTCTTAGGTATCAAAACCTTTTGTTTTGATATCGAACTTGTTTTCTAACTTCGTTAAACATGTTTTAACATATTTAACTCGTCACTTTTAGTTTAGTGCTTATATAGGGTCGTAAGATAAGCGGTCTAAACAACCACTTAGACTTTCGAACCCGACCCGTTTGGTCGATCATTAGGATCCGACCAAGCATTTATTGTGACCATGGTTGTATAGGGGATAACCTTCTGGGGTTATACCTTATGGTCACTTCATTTAAATAGTTGTATGATAGGTAATTTATATGCCTTAGGAAAATGACCAAAATGCCCTTTTTACGCATAAATTCATTTTAAGCATATGTAACATAAATTTTGGCATCTAAACTGATTAGGCAACATTATTAGACATGTTAAGGCATATAATACTTGTCATGGGACTAATTAGGCGGTCTAAACGCGTTTTACGCGAACGGCGCGTTAAAGTGGCGTAAGCTACCTTAACGAGTCGTAATGGGTCGTAAGCACTTAGGTTAGGTTTCGTTTTAGAATGTATGCTTTGTTAAACCATATTACATGAGTCCCTACACTCATTTGGTTTACGAAACCTCATTTTATCCGATCCTCCGATTTAGGTCCGGTTTATTAACGTAGTTACATATATTAGGTGCCGTTTGATTTCCGTGATCCCTCTAGCTTTGCTTGGTTGTTATTCAAGACTTCTAAGCATTCTCAAGTGAGTACATAGTCCCCTATTTTACTGTTTTTTAAACATTTTGGGGTGAAACACATGTGCCTACTTGTTACTTTCATGCTTTTCATGTTTTTATATCATATGCTTGTTATGTTCATTAGTACATATATGGTACATGATTTCATTATGTTTTGCTATGTATGTTCACTTAACATGCTAGCACATTGATTTTTTGTATATTACATTTTGTTGCATATGTTCACTCAGCATATGGACACATTGTTTTACATTTTGAACCGTTTGTAACTGTTTGATTTATATGAACCGTTTGTAACTGTTTGATTGTGTGAACCGTTTGGTATTGTTTGAACCGTTGGGTTAGGAAAGTGATTAGGTAACGGGGCGGGTGTAATGTGTTAAAAGCATGGTGGATACGCCGCTGGTACTTCCTATATATAAGTGCTTTTAATACATTATATATCGTTGCGTTATCTAGATCACTTGGGCAAGTTTATTAAAATAAAGTTATATTACAAGGTTTTTCTAACAATATAAAACATTCGAGTTTTATTTCAAAAACGATTTACAATTTGGGTTTATATGAACAAATATTTTGGAGTTAAGATTCATGGTATCGAGGTTTTATAAAACAAATATGTTTTGACTTAGTTATTTCAATTTACATTACAAACATTTTACAAAACTTGGTTTTCTAATTATCAATTTACAAGGGTGTTTAAGTTATATTTTCAAAACATAAACGAGCCATGAATCTGACACTCTTATAAAATCCTATGTACTCGCCGGCATTTTATGCTGACGTATTTTCACATGTGTTTGAGGTACCATAGTTGGTGATATTTGAGGATGATATTGATGCATGCTCACATAGAAACGAACGATGCCTTAGTGATTTAAATAACAACGAAAGTCTATTCGTTCATGTTTTGTTTCTAATTTCAATGTAATGTAATGTAATGTAATACATTTAATTTAATAAAACAGAACTTCAATCCATGTGTTATGAAACAATGATTCTGTTACAACACTCCCCGATGTTTTCCGCCACGATTTGTTGTTTTTCGTGGTCGGGGTGTGGCAGTAAAGTTGGTATCAGAGCTCATGGTTATAGGGAATTAGGTTATTAGTAATGCTTTGACCTAGTCTATAACCTTCCTAGGACCCTAACGCGAGTTTACTTGCGTTTAGTCATAAAACAATATCGTCGCCTATCTTTAGGCGACAACCACAATAAGAACACAAATTTTGAATCCGCTTTGAAAATTAATCATATGTTCTTGGATGATTTATTATAAGGGTTTAAACCTTCAAAGTTTTCAAAAATCTCGTCAAAGTTTGGGTCTTATTAATGTGAACACGTGCAATCTGGAAGGGTGGGTGCCTGTATCCTGAGTTTTCTGTCTAAGGCTAGAGTGTTCGTACAAATCCACATAATCGGACCAGTCACTCTTACCTGGGAACTCTTAGGGTGAGTTTCCACTTATAGGCTAAAGCGTGTCTTCGCGATACATTATGAGGACCTATTTACTTTGATTCAGCTTTTGTGTGTCGTTTGTTTGCTTCGTGGTTTAAACAAATAACCATCACCCATGCTTTTGGTCGGTAATTGTAACATCCTATTCTTACCCAATGCCATTTCATTTGTTTTCTCTCATGCTTCCTCTTTTAGAATGCCTCCATGACACGACAATCAGGTACCTAATGAAGAACTGACAGCTATCATTACGCAGCAAATGGCTGCTACAATCCCAAACATCGTTGCTCAATGTAACCAAGCCCTTACTAACAACAATAATGCTCCATGCAACTTCAAGACATTCAACTCTGCCCATCCATCAAAGTTTTCTGGGTCCCAAGGAGCAAATGCACTTCTGCAATGGTTCGAGAGTCTAGAGAGCACCTTCAGACATGTTCAGTGTCCGAACGAGCGAAAGGTAGAGTTCACATCCAGCGTCTTTGAGAAACGAGCTTTGACATGGTGGAATGGTGTAAAGAGGGACAGGGGTGCCGACGTGGCACTTGCTCAGACATGGGAAGAGCTTCGAGCTCTAATGATGAGGGAATTATGTCATCGTCATGAGATTAGGGCATTGGAAAGGGAATTTGACGATCTTAAGCAAGATAGCGGTGAGCATCGAGCCTACACGGACCGTTATGAGGAGTTGAGTCTGTTATGCCCGAACATGGTTACGCCCTTGGATAAGGCAATCGAAAAGTACATTGATGGCCTCCCTGACTCAGTACAGGACACTGTTACTGGTAGCAACCCCACTACAGTTAGACAGGCCATTGAGCTATCTGCTACCTTGACTGAATCTCAGATCAAGGAATCGAAACCAAAGGATGAACAGACTGGATCCCCCAAGAAGTCAAAGAAGCGAAAGGCTTCTCAGAACTTCGCCGTGGTCACTCACAATGATCAAGCTACCCCCAACCAACCAGCTCAACCACCTGCTAGGAAGCCATACAACAGAACTACACCCTTGTGCAACCAATGTACCCTTCATCATCATGCTAGTGTGAAGTGCCGCAAGTGCCAAACTTATGGACTTATAGGTCATACAGCAAGGGTTTGCCCAACTGCAGCTGCACCAAATCAAGCTGGCAACAATCCTGCTCAAGGTCGTTTTCTTCCAGATTCTTGCTTCAGCTGTGGCGAGATGGGCCATTTCCGAAGAGATTGCCCAAAGCTTGCTAATGCGAATCCAGCGCAGGGATGAGCATCTGACCGACTAGAAGACGACGTAGTTTAGAAATAATTGAGCCTTATGTATTATTTTCTTTTGTTGTCAAGGTCGATGAAACAGTTGTTGTTGTTTATAAATAAATCCTTTGTTTACATTGCAATATACAAATGTGGTGGCATGTATAAACAACATAACCCCTACAATACCAACAATCAAGGAACCGTATTCCTTGAAAAACAGACTACTCCCAAAATTCTTCTATTTTATGATCTCTTGCGTTTTCCACAAAAATCCTAAGTACCCGTTTCTTCCAAGGAAACGAAGTACAAGGCGCAAGTTACAACTCTGGACGAATACCCAATCCTTGATAGGGTACCTAAGGGTATTTCCGTAAGTCCTTAATTGTTGTGTACCTTAATTCGAATGTTATGATTCCTTGTAATCAAAAATCGAATTTTTGGAAGATCATCCTATCTTCATAGATAGATTCTTGAAAATGATTAAAGTGCCAAATGAAATCCACGGATTGGATTCCTGGTATGCGTTAAATATCCATGTCCAAAGATAACAAATTAAAGGTCAAGTTAAACAATTATGTGATTATGTGCTTATGTGTTCTCTTTTATGTTTTTGCGTGATCCGAATTTTTCATTATCCAAATCCTCGTAGAATATTCTATATCTTCGTATAAGGGATTCATAGTAGGATATCCAAAGGTACTACCTCAAATCCTTAATGGGCTTCTACGTAATAGTTAAGACCCTTGGATTATAAGGTACTATTCCATAATTAGACCCCTTGAGTGGTCTAGTTAAACAGATTGATCCAAAAATCTGGTTAGGAATGTCATGTGATGATATAGTTGAAAAGATTCCTTGATGGTCTATTTAAAGAGATCATTTGTCGATCTAATTAGAAGAACCCTATGGTAGTCTAGTCACACTCATCACAGGTTTGATTTTTCTTCCCATACACATTATGAAATGCACTGTGCGGACTGTGCAAGGAATTACGTAATTATGGATGCATACATAATTATGGAATTTAGTGTACAGAAACCACAGCAAGTTTCGTCATGTGTCTAGAGTTAACTCTATTCGTTTCCATTTCTGATGAAGCACCTGTTGAAAAGGACTCCGTCCGTTCATTTTCGTTTCTAAAGAATGTCCATTGAGGGAAATGAATATCCTTTTGAGTTAATTCTATTCATTTCCATTTCTGATGAAGCACCTGTTGAAAATGACTCCGTCCGTTCATTTTCGTTTCTGAAGAATGTCCATTGAGGAAATGAATATCCTTTTAATTATTCCTTCATTTCCATTTCTGATGAAGCACCTGTTGAAAATGACTCCGTGCGTTCATTTTCGTTTCTGAAGAATGTCCGTTGAGGAAATGAATATCCTTTTGATTATTCCTTCATTTCCATTTCTGAGGAAGCACCCATTAAAAAAAATGACTCCGTCCGTTCATTTTCATTTATGAAGAATGTCCGTTGAGGAAATGACAAGATTATGCCTTGCATATCTTTAGTGGTTATTTAACACAAAGTCACAGACAGACTCCTACGAATAAATTTCGGGACGAAATTTACTAAAGTATGGGAGACTGTGACACCTGTGCCTCTGCGACCATCAAACAAATACCAAATCAATGAAATATTGTGTTTCATACTTGAGATTTGTATAAATATGTGTATCATGTGCACATATCAATTCATGTTCGATTTCGAGCTTTAAATCGCTTTCTAGAAGGTTATACGCAAACGGATGCGTAAATATAACCATTTTAATGCGACAAACACTCCAGGATAGTGAAATAGGCTCAACATACCTTAAATAGCCTTTACATAACTTAGAAATAAGTTTTGGATGGTTTGGTGTGTCGAAATCAAGTATGTTCGATCGCAGGGACTATTTGCGTCAAACTACGAAACTATACCGATTTGTATAGTAACGAACATTCTGGAACTTGATCATAAGTTAAACATGCCCTAAATATACTTTACATAACTTAGAAATAGGATTTGAGGTGTTTTGGTGCGCAAAAATAAACTTATTGATCAACAGGGACTAAAAGCGTCAAAAAGTGCCCAAATGACCATATTCATTGTATCTAGTCCAATTTTGGTGTTTTGATGGTTTTTAACCCCTAGTTTTACATTCTATGGGCTAAAATTTGATGGTATTTCATGTCCCCTTGTATTGCAATACCATGTGCCCACATGGAGGGTCAAGATCAAGGCACGAAATGCGAGAAACGATCCTAATGGTTCTCCGAAATCTATAAATACCCAAGCTCTCATTCCATTTTCTTCACACCTTGATCTGATTTTATGCTCTAAGTTGAAGCTTTATGCATTATACCTGAGTATTTAGATCAAGTTCTTCCTAGCTTGGACCCTTTGTAAGTTTCTTTCATGCTTTTATGCGTTTTTAAGCACGAAAGTCAAACTATGTTTGACTTTCTGCTTTGACCAGGTTTTTGGTCACAAAGTTCGTTTGAAATTTGCAACGTGAGCGTAATCACGATGGTTATAGTCCCTTGTGACTATACCTACTGATTACCACGTTGATTAGGTGGAGTGACGAGTCATAGTTTCGGTCAAAATGCGTATTCATGCGTATTTTGCAACCAAACTATTCTTAGGTATCAAAACCTTTTGTTTTGATATCAAACTTGTTTTCTAACTTCGTTAAACATGTTTTAACATGTTTAACTTGTCACTTTTAGTTTAGTGCTTATATAGGGTCGTAAGATAAGCGGTCTAAACAACCGCTTAGACTTTCGAACCCGACCAAGCATTTATTGTGACCATGGTTGTGTAGGGAATAACCTTCCGGGGTAATACCTTATGGTCACTTCTTTTAAGTAGTTGTATGATAGGTAATTTATATGCCTTAGGAAAATGACCAAAATGCCCTTTTTACGCATAAATTCATTTTAAGCATATGTAACATAAATTTTGGCATCTAAACTGATTAGGCAACATTATTAGACACCTTAAGGCATATAATACTTGTCATGGGACTAATTAGGCGGTCCGAACGCGTTTTACGTGAACGACGCGTTAAAGTGGCGTAAGCTACCTTAACGAGTCGTAATGGGTCGTAAGCACTTAGGTTAGGTTTCGTTTTAGAATGTATGCTTTGTTAAACCATATTACATGAGTCCCTACACTCATTTGGTTTACGAAACCTCATTTTATCTGATCCTCCGATTTAGGTCCGGTTTTTTAACATAGTTACCTCTATTAGGTGCCGTTTGATTTCCGTGATCCCTCTAGCTTTGCTTGGTTGTTATTCAAGACTTCTAAGCATTCTCAAGTGAGTACATAGTCCCTTCTTTTACTGTTTTTCAAACATTTTGGGGTGAAACACATGTGCCTACTTGTTACTTTCATGCTTTTCATGTTTTTATATCATATGCTTGTTATGTTCATTAGTACATATATAGTACATGATTTCATTATGTTTTGCTATGTATGTTCACTTAACATGCTAGCACATTGATTTTTTGTATATTACATTTTGTTGCATATGTTCACTCAGCATATGGACACATTGTTTTACATTTTGAACCGTTTGTAACTGTTTGATTTATATGAACCGTTTGTAACTGTTTGATTATGTGAACCGTTTGGTATTGTTTGAACCGTTGGGTTAGGGAAGTGATTAGGTAACGAGGTGGGTGTAATGTGTTAAAAGCATGGTGGATACGCTGCTAGTACTTCCTATATATAAGTGCTTTTAATACATTATATATCGTTGCGTTATCTAGATCACTTGGGTAAGTTTATTAAAATAAAGTTATATTACAAGGTTTTTCTAACAATATAAAACATTCGAGTTTTATTTCAAAAACGATTTACAATTTGGGTTTATATGAACAAATGTTTTGGAGTTAAGATTCATGGTATCGAGGTTTTATAAAACAAATCTGTTTTGACTTAGTTATTTCAATTTACATTACAAAAATTTTACAAAACTTGGTTTTCTAATTATCAATTTACAAGGGTGTTTAAGTTATATTTTCAAAACATAAACGAGCCATGAATCTGACACTCTCATAAAATCCTATGTACTCGCCGACATTTTATGCTGACGTATTTTCACATGTGTTTCAGGTACCACAATTGGTGATATTTGATGATGATATTGATGCATGCTCACATAGGAACGGACGAGGCCTTAGTGACTGAAATAACAATGAAAGTCTATTTGTTCATGTTTTGTTTCTAATTTCAATGTAATGTAATACATTTAATTTAGTAAAACAGAACTTCAATCCATGTGTTATGAAACAATGATTCTGTTACAACACTCCCCGACGTTTCCGCCACGATTTGTTGTTTTTTCGTGGTCGGGGTGTGACACATATTCTAAATTAGGGTCAACTGGTAGATGTGTTAACCTAAACATTAGACATATTTACCCCTGAAAAGTTGATCCCTAGGACTGATATGCTTTACATGGATAGACAAGCAAAACTTGTTTGAACATGAATTATAAGCATCAAAATGTTTTCAGGAAATCAAAAATCCATCCTTAAAAATAGCTAAAAATGAAAATTTTCATTAATCCTTTAAAGTCTGCCATAACCACTGTTTTTGGTTCAAACATTTGTTCTGTGAAATGCTGTCCACTGCTGAAAGTCAACCTTTGTTCTCTCATTTCATTGGTAATCACTGTTGATCAAACATCAGTGTTTTCATCCACTGATAGGCTATCCACTGATAGTTAAAAGTCAGCCACTGTTTCTTTTTCACCACTGTAAACCACTGATAATTGATCCATCAGTGGTTTCCTAAAAACAACTGTCTTTCATTATTCATCAGTGGTTGGCACGTGGACAGTACTTAGCCGTCAGATCTTTTGTAACCGCTGCCACGTCAGCATACACTTTTTCACATATAAAACCCTTATCAAAATCCCAAACAGGGTTTTCACTGTCGAATCGAATTCAAAATTCTTTTCTCAAAGCAGTTACCATCAATTTCCCTTAAAACTATCATCGTCTTCTTCCTCTCACAATCACACTCAAATCACCATGGCTCTTCCATTGAAAACCCCTCATAACTACCTGTGCATACTTGAGAAACCAAGTGACAGCACAACATTTCACTCCATTATTGATGCACTATCATCTTCAAGGTACAAAACCTTGTTGAGTTGCAACCCATCCATATATCTCGATACTCTTCGTGATTTCTGAAAAAATGCACAACTGGAAGTTCAGGACAAAAAGCCCTGGGCTATTACTTCTTCGGTAAAGGGAATTAAGGTTGCTGTCACACCTAAAGATATTTCTGAGGTGTTTGAAATGAATGACATTACAGGTAAAACTTCCTTCCCAAAAACCGATTATCAAACTGATTTCCTTGAGAGAGGGTATGCTGAGGAAATGAAAAAGGATACTTTGCAAAAAGGCAGTTTTCCTCCTGCCACAAGGTTTTTGTTTCATACCCTCCTCATGTGTGTTTCAAATAAGACCACAGCTTTTAATGAAATTCCATTAAAAATCCAATACTTGGGATATGCTATCCTGCAAAATGAAACTTTTAATTACTCCCAAGAGATTTTTAATGACATGGTCAAGAATGTTAATAATATCAAAGACAAGAAAAAACCATTTCTTTTATTTCCAAGGTTTTTGAGCTTTTACTTGCAAAAGAAGATTCCTAATGATACTGCTCATGTACTTATCCAAGGTAACCCTATTCAAATCAACAGCCTATGTTTTGAAACTTTTACTAGGCTGTCAAAACCTTCAAAAACACAAACAGAGGAGCCTGAGCAGAATTTAGCAGCAACCACTGCTCCTCAGGTCACTTCTGTTGAGCCCACTGCTCAAGGTGATCACAGCAGTAAAACCACTGCTGTGAAACCCACACCTAAAATCACAAAAAGACCCCAAAAAAAAATGTCAAAAAGCCCTCCAAACCCACTCAAAAGGTAACTCTGGAAGATGAGATCCCAGAGATTATACCACTGACAACACCAAAGTCACCAATAACCACTGCTACTACTTCCTCACAGCAGATGGAAGAAAGATCTCAACCCGAGCCTCAAACTCCTCCTGTTTCCTCTCAAAAGGAACATATTGTAACAATTGGGACACCACATTATGATGCTCTGGAATAAATTGATTCCATCATCCACAACCCTCCAACCGGGGCAAATTCGCTTTCTACCCCTATCCCCACTTCACAAATTCCATCACAAATAATACCCTTGTTGGATGCACTTGATATAGCTCAGACAGAAATCAGTTCTTCTCAACCACCTATAACTGAGAATATGCCTCAACAAGTAACTGAGTCTGAGCTTCCTATCATTGCTAACCCACCAACAATTGAGGAGGTTACACTGCAGGAAGTACATGTACTTTCTGTCAGTAGTTCAAGTGGAGTAGCTACTACAAGTGTTGAACCCACTGGTTTACACTTGGATAGTAGTTTCATTAGTCAGACTCCCTTGAAGGCAATTTCTTCATTGGGAACCAGGGTGTTTCCAGTATTTACTGGATCACTAAAACTGGTTACCCCTATTGAAGGAAGAAGTCCCAAGTACCAAGAAAAAGGGGCATCAGTGGATGATTTCTTGGAATCTTTCCCTAAGTCAACTGCTGATACAACCACTGCTAGTGGGAAATCAGATGATCCCATTAACTTGGGTGATGGTTTAATGTACAAAGAATTGACGGAGAGGGTCGACAAATTGGACACATCTGTTGCAGACATCAAGTCTATGCTGCAACAGTTGTTACAAGCACAAACGACAACACCCACTGCTGCACCAGCTGCAACATCTGCTTCATCATCTGCTCCTACTCCCACTAAGCTTTGGGAATTATTTCAACCTCTGTTTCACAAACAAAGAGAGTATGCTGATTATCAACATGAGGTTCAAACTCAAAAGATCAGAAATTTGATGGAAGCTAGGTTCAAAGACACACAAGCAGACATCAAGGCAATTAAGGCACATCTATTGCAAACCACTGGCACTGCTCCTCCTACAATAATTTTTGTTGATAATCCTCCACCTAATGATGCCAAAAAGGGGGAGAAAATGAAGCAGTTAAAGAAAAAGGGATATGAAGATGGTCTCTACATTGAACCGGATGCAAAATCTAAATTGATGTATAACATCCCTAAGCCAGATGGTACTAAAAAGGTTGATGTAACTCAAAGTGCCCTTGCTGCAGCAAAAGCAAGTGTAAAAGAGACCTTGGAGATAAAAGGGGATAAAAGGTTTGAGCAGGAGAAGAAAGTTTTTATGGAGATGGAAGAGCAGGGTATTTCTGAGCCCAAGGATGAGGAAAATCCTAAGCCTAAAAGAAAATAGCCCACTAGAAAAGTGAGGCAACCCAAATCCACACCTTCCAGAATCACAAAACATACTCCCCAAACTCCCAAAAACTCCTCTCATCAACCTTCCAAACCAACAGATGATAAAACACATGCTGTATCAATAGTTGTTGGTACTTTAGTTGTTTCAACAGATGTTACCCCAACAACTGCCACCAATACTACTTCAACACACACTTCAACCACTGCCCTCACCATTTCAACAACAACTATACAACCCACTGCCACATTACAAACAAAGCCACCAAAAACATCCTCACTACCATCAACACCACCTGCCATAGTGCAGAAGACAACAGTTGACAAATCAATTGTTGTAATGACAACAGTGGTTGAAACACCAGTTGTTTCAACAACGGTTAGTCAGTCACCCATTACCACAAACATCTCCTCACAAGCCATTATTCCCTCAGTTCCAACAGTTCAAACAAAAACACATTCTCCCAAAAAGGTGTATACAAGAAAGAGAAAATTTCAAGTGCATGATGATGACATACCAGCACCTGATCCTATTTCATCTGCTCCTTATAATGTCATTAAGCCTCAACCTTTCATTCCTCCAAAATTTGCCAACCCAATCAAAGATCTAATAGAACTTCAAGGATATGACCCTGCTGATGTTGTACCAGTAGCTGCCAGTTATCCACTAGAACTGCTTGCAGTAAAAAATGAAATGAGGCAGTTCTACACAGTGGATGATCCTTCAAAAAGGAAATTCCCTTCCCTGATTGGTTATAGAGATCCAGTCAACATGGATGAATATCTAAAACTCAAAGTCAGACAAGCAGATTTAAGAGCTAAACTTGAATGCAAAGGGAAAAGTGACAATAAAACCTCAAGTTATATGCAGTTTTTGCCCACCAAGGTTAAACAATTAGAAGACTATGCAAGAGACCTGAGTAAAGAAATGTCTAACCTGCCTCCAGAAGCTAATTTGCATGTAGACCTGAAAGAAGACCTCATCAAACTAATCATGAGTGAAAAATTTTACCCTGCCACAGCTGAACAGTTCCAAGATTGGCCTATGGTTGCTCTCAAAACAGAACTTAATAGAATTGTAAGAATAAAAAGAGATCCAGGCATGAAAAGGTCAGCACCAAATTGGAGCAAATACAAAAAGAAAATTGATGATCTTACTTTGGAGTATAAAAGGAAGAAACAGGAGTTGGTTGATGCAAAGGTTGGAACTGCCAAAGCCATATCAAAATGGACAAGGCAGTACACTTATGAGGCTTATGAAAGACTGAGAAAAAGGAGAGAAACAGATCCTAAGCTTCTAAAGAAGCCCGATTACAAAACCACTGCTAAACCAAAGCAACAGGCTCACACTTCTGAACCACTGTTTACATCATCAGATACCTCTGTCATTGTGATAAACCAAAGAAAGAGGCAAAAGCTGACTGATGCAGAAGAAAAAGAAAAGGAAGCTGAATATTTTAAAGAGGCTATCAAGCAAATGGCTCTAGAAAGTGATGACTCAGCACAGCTTCAAAAGATAGTAAAAAATGTTCTAAACAGGCCTCCATCTCTAAACTCATCTAAAATAAAAACTCTCCCAAGAAACCCACTGAACTCAAAAATACTAAAGTGGATGTCTGATCAAAAGACCCATGTATTGACTTTGCTCAAGTCCAGTGGAGAAGTGAAGCACATATCAAGGGAACAAGCACTAGGCCTGGGTGTTGAAGATCTACAAGATCTCATTGAGCTTACACTGTGCAGGGATGAGAATGATGAAGATTCCATGAACTTTGAATTACAATTCAAAGGGCAAGTAAGGGAATTATTGATGAGACAATAAAGATCTGAAATAATGAAGTGTTTTGGCATCATCTGTTCCAGGGGGAGATTGTTGGGATTGAACCCTACAGAGGAATAGATGATAAAAGCCAAAACTGGTTCAGTACAACAAAGATCCATCATAAGCAGTGTTTACACTGGACTCTCCCCTTGACAGTGCTTATCTAGAAACTGATAGACTTCAAAGCACTACTCAATAGAACAACTGTTACTAAAGTACTGATGAAGATTAAAGACTGAAGCTCAATCTACTGATGGAATCCAAGCACTGTTGAAAGATCAAAGCACTGCCCATTCAAGGTCTGATCATCCGTTGAAGAAAGCACTGATGCTCAACATCAGTGGTTAGACTACAACAGTGGAATGTAGAATCAGTGTTTATATATCAGTGTTTAGAATGTAATCAGTGTCTGTATTGTTAGTAGTCATAGATCAGTGGTTAGAGTTTGTTAGTTTGTTAGATGTCACTTTCATGGTGACGTCAGCTTAGATTCTAGGTGGTTTGGTCTGTACTATAAATAGAACAGTACCCGTACTGTTCTATTGGAGTTTTCAAGCTTTTAGCTCATCTCCTTTCATCTTGTACGATCAACCATTAAGCTCATGCTGAGGGGGAGTTTAGTATGTAAGCATGTATGTAATCTTTTGATTGTAGTCTTTCGACTAATGAGAAGCATGTGTTTACGAAAAACTATTTACCCTTTGATTGTGTTTACAAAGTTTGTTTCCATTTCCGCTGCATCTAATCTCATTTTACTTTCATTCATTTGTTCAATTATGACAAACAAACACAATCATGACAACCTCAGATCCTAACACCCATAAATTGTGAGTTTTGAGCCTTTACTGAGCATTCAATATCATATATTTTCTAAATGCTCACTTTTCATTTTTTGTGTGATAGCTTGTACGGTTCTTACAAATCTAGAACTTGACAAGACAATACATTCCCGGTCCTTACCGACTAATCCAAGTAAGTAAATGATTGAGGCATTAGGACTATAAAACCCTTTTCGTTTCAACCTTATTTTCTTTTCATCCCCACCAGAAACAACAACAAAAAATCCATTGGTTAACCCCTTTTACCTTAACACCTTTCGTTTAGAAACCCGCAAAATACAGTTATGCATAAATCACCCATCAGCTAAAATCTTTTTACTTTTACACCCTTTATTTTAGTAAAATTCGGTTCTTTTGAAAAATAATAAAATATGTGACTTACTGTCTCTTGTGAAAACTCTCTTCTATCAAAAAAAAAAAAAAATAACTAGTTGCTGGAAATAAATAAGCAAATTTATTGCTTATAAGCCTTTAGTTTATACCTAAGTCACAAATAAATGAATTTTCAAAAGAAAACCGACATTTTACACCTTTAGCCACTTTTCAATTAAAAATACCTACCCTTAGCCAAAACCTACTATTTTTAAAAGTCCTCTTGATATTTACCAAGATTATGTCAAAAAGGAGGAGGTTTGATTACTTGTCAAGCATATGGTAGGAGTAAGTTCCATACCGGGACCGAGCGTTTCACTTATTTATCTTTGGCCGAGTGTTGAGTGATCACTTGTGAGGTGTGTGAATTTGTATATAGCTTAATAAAATTTTACAAGGGCATGTTATGCCTGAAAATATTTATTTTTCTTTAAAAGAGTACTAAATAAACCATGTCGAATAGGATTGAAAATAAAATTTAAACAAAAATAAAGAGAACTTGGATTCCCGACACTCTAAAACAAGACCCAAAAAAACTTCTTCTCTACCCTATTCCATTTGGGTGTGTAAGCAATATTAAAGAGATTTGCTTGAGGCCAAGCAAAGATTCAAGTGTAGGGGTATTTGATATGCACTAAATGCAACATATAAATATATCAAATGAGGTATAAAATCAACCCTTTATAAGTACCATTGTTGGAAAAAGTGCGTTTCTTTGTATACTTTTGATTTTTAGGATGAAAAAAGCTTAAATGTACAAAAGGAACAAACTAACGGAAAAAACCGACACAAATACAAAAGAAGAGAAGTTGATACATCATACCGACCCTCCGAGCTACACCCCAAATTAAAAACAACACCTAGAAGACAAGCACGTGGTCGTGCCACCAAAGCATGGGGTCGTGACCCACTCTAGATTTCATGAAGAAAATGACAAACAGAAGAAGACAAGAGACACGGGCCGTGTCCCTGGACACGGGCCATGGTCAACTCCCAGATATGTAGAATCTTGGATAGTACAGCAAGTACAACGACCATGGGGCCGTGCCGTTGACACACGGGGCCGTGTGAGCATACGGACTCACACAACTCATTAAATGAAAACAAAGAAGGAGGCATGGGTTGTGCTCCCTAGGCATAGAGCCATGTAAACTGTCTGTTTCTAACTATAAATTGGGGTGCTTGGTTCAATTGCAATCCATCCCTTGGCAAACCACTTCTTTCACACCTGCCACCACTCCACCGCCATCATCAACCACATTCCTCCATCATCCATCTTTAGAGTGTGTAGTAGAGATCCAAGATTGATCATAAGATTTTTTTATCAAACAATGGCCATGCTTGGCTAATCTCTTACATCACTTAGTGAAGACAAGTCTTTTATGTATTACTTTTGATTTCCAAGCTTTGGTTAACTTTTTAATTAGGTATGTATTAATGACTTTAATAACTTGTTTTTTTATATTGAAAGTGAACTATATTCTATTATCTCTTCATGTTTTGTTGATTCACTCATTCGTGTCTTTACCGTCTTTATAAAGCGCATTAACTGCATGGAAGGTGGTTTGAAGGGTGATTTGGGTAAAGTTCTTGCCTCATTCTGTGTATAGATCATGCGAGGACTTGATTCAAGCTTATTAGGACTTCCTCTGAGGCAGATAGCATCAATTCGGGGGAAGTAAGAATGACTTAATCCCTTAAAAATAAACTACTATTAAAACTTTAAACCCGCCTTGCGGGAATGTATCCCTATTACCTCAGACCAATATGGTCGTTGGTAGCATTGCATCCAAAAGAAGGACATGCCACATTTTGCATTAATAACTTACTTAATTATATTTCAATATTCCGGCCTTGCGGTACTGTATCCCTGATGACTCAGACCAATATGGCTGAGGGTAGCATTGCCTCCAAAAGAGGGACATGCCACTATGACTAAGACAATCTCTTAAAAAACCCAAAGTGCGGAAATCATTAAAGGATACGTAAAAGATAAGTTGGAGTCAAGTGATTCTATCTTGTCTATTTGTTTCTTTTATTATTTTAGTTTCTTTCTTTGTTTTAACTACTAAAAATCTTTTCTCAAAATTTGGTTAGATTAGACGTTGACGATATTCTGGTATTAAAAGCTCTTGTGTCCTTGGACGACCTCGGTATCTTACCATCACTATACTATGCCCACGATGGGTGCACTTGCCCTAGCGTGTGGTAGAGAGTGATAGTGTTATATCATTTTTTGTAAATTTAAAACTTGATAAAAGAGTAAAAGTGCTTAAAAATATATTAAAAATCATACCACACTCGCATGACGTCTACAACATCGCTAGAGAGCCCTCCTAAGGAGAAGGTAGTGTAGAAAGAGTTTGATAGGATCCCATACCCCGCTAGGCTTAAGTCACAGAAGATGGAGAAAGAGTATGGTCACTTCCTTGATTTGTTCAAGCAACTTAAAGTAAATCTCCTATTTGTAGAGCCGCTACAACATATGCCTAAATATGCTAAGTTCTTAAAGGACCTCTTGTCCAACAAGAAGAGATTGGAGGAGAATTCTACTATGTCTCTTAGTGAGGATTGTTCTGCGGTGATTCAAAACAAACTGCCTCAGAAAATGACAGATGCGAGTAACTTTACTATTCCATGTCTTTTTTATGGTTCATCTGTGAGTAACGCGTTGTCCGACCTTGGTGCTAGCAACAATCTGATGCCTTATTCAATTTTCTTGAAGCTAGACCTTGGTAAGCTTATACCGACGCGGATGAGCATCCAGTTGGCTGATAGGTCGGTTAAGTATCCTACGGGGATCGTAGAGAATGTCTTGGTTAAAGTAGAGAAATTTTTCTTCCTCGTTGCTTTCATTGTTCCTGACTTGGAGGTTGATGATAGAGTTCCCCTCATCTTGGGACACTCCTTTTTACGCACCGCCAAGGCATTGATTGATGCCTTTGATGGTAAGATCACACTTCGTGTAGGGATGAGACCGTTACCATTGATGTCACTAAGTTTGTGAAGAGCTTGAGTGGTCAGGATGATTCGGTTTTCTTTCTTGATACTTCCAAATCTAATATGGATCGTCACCCTAACCGCATTTGTGAGGTTACCACTGAGAAGGTAGAGGATAAGCCCTCGGTGAAGGCACCACGATCCTAGGAAAAGAAGAATGTGAAAGAAGCTAAGTGTGGGGGATAGTATTTTAGTGTGTAATTCGAGGTATAAATCCCCCAGATTGAGCATATGTCAAGTTGGTTTGATGGCGAATTTTGGAAGAAGAAGAGTTTTGGTACGAGTGATTTTGATAGCGGACCAAGTGTTAGGTTCGGGGGAGAGTGGGATCTTAAGGATTCCACGTAGAGTGTTGATATGATGGGAGATAGTTCTTGGGTTAGAACCCGAGTGTAGAGTTTGTATATTTTTCGTAGATTTTGTGTTAATTTTTATTTTGACTCGTGCAAGTCTGTGTTAGTCAGTTTTGAGTCGGTTTTCATTCGCACCCGAGGAGATTAGATATTTGTGCAAGTTTGTTTAACCCGTCCGTATTAAATCTCCATTCGGGTGGGGATGCGAAGTTATTGATCATTATGTAAAAGGCAACTCAAGTGTACCAGTTTGTGAGTTTGTTAGATGGCTGTGAATGAAATGCTATACAATCATGCTCGCTTTGGATTTGAACTTGAAGACTTTTGCTACCAGGTGAGTTTGTTCCATTATACATTTTTAGTTTATTTTTCTTTCTTGTTTATTTTTCTATCTTGTTTATTTTTTAGTTGTCTTTCTACCTACATTGGGGACATTGTAGAGTTTAAGTGTGGGGATGGGAGACTACGTCTTTTTAGGTAGATTTAAGTAAAAAAAGAGAAAATAAAATTTTTTAGAAATTAATTTTTTTTTTGAAAACATAAAAAATATGTTCGCGATTTTGTGCAAATAAACGGAAAATGATAGAAAAATTTGGATTTTTGGGTTTTGAAAGTATAATATATATGAGATAAATATATATATAAAAGACACACTTTCTGGGATGTACTGGTATCCCCGGCTGACTTAGAGGGTTCCCTAGATTATTTTAAGAATATCTTTTTAAAAATCATAAAATCTTGTAGGTTCTTATATTAGGAGATATAGAAAAGTCGAAACTATTGAGAGTATAAAAAGAACCACCATAAGTAAATAGCCTATGAGTATTTTGAGTTAAATTGGCACGTTTTTTCCTTTTTAGGAAACTAAATTCAGATCTAGTGGTGCCTAAAAAAATTCCATCACCCATCTATATGAGCTAATTAAAAAACTCAATAACCGAAGCCTATGGTATTAACCACTGGGATGGTGACTCGAGTGGGGTATACCGGCTAAGTTGAAGTTAAAGAAAAATGTGAGGCTTATGGTGTTTCCGACTGGGTTAGCGACTTGGTGATAATGCCTTCTGAGTTAATCATAAAAGAAATTGGCAAAGCTCAAAATCATCATCATCAATCAATCCATCAAAAATTTAATTTTAAATACATAAGGGTTTTATATAAAGTGGTTGAGTTTTAGCTCTTTGCCTTATAAGCTTCATACGAGATTAGGTGGATAGGTGGATTCTAAGCATGAGAAATATAGATTGATTGTTAACTTATACATAAAGCTAGCATGAAGGGGGGGGGGGCTAATGAGTTGGCGGCTGGATTTATGTGGGTAATAATACCGGTATTCATGGTTTATACGTGTTTATATCTTTTAACTAAGTAAACTAAAATTTTGAAACTGATTCTTTCGATTATGAATCCGTTAAATATTTTTTCAGGGATGTATTTTTATATTATTTTAGTAGTTTTCCAGTCTTTTTAGTCTTTTATAGCTTGTACTTAATTAATTTGGTGTTTTGTAGGAGAAAGTGCACAAAGGTGTTAGAATTTGATTAGAGTCACCACCCCGTACATCCCTTACACTTCTCGAATGTATTGTTTCTAGTGAAACCAAGAGGTAATCTAGAATTAGGGTCCCATAACCTGGTTAGAGAGACTGAGAGGTGATCTGACATTAACCGATAAGTTTACACACTTTTTATGACCCTAGATTGTGACCTGTTTGGATAATGATTTGCCAGCCAGTTTAGGTCTTGTTTAGTGAACCTTAGGATCCTGGTAGCCAAAACTTAGTTATTCCATTCCGAATCGTAAGTGAGTTGACATGCATCTTGCCTAAGTAGTTACTTTTTCCATAATCTGGTCGTACCCAAATCTGCTTTTTGTGCCCTGCTTCATTTTTTTTCTTAGTTAATTTTATTAATTAATAGAACTATGAAATTCCACCCAAAATTGCTTCACTAGGACTCGACAAAAGTTTAGTATCGAGAGTGGCGCCATTGTGTCCACGGATTGATATTCGGTCTTACCGACTCGACTACATAACGACCGGTGCACTTGCCGATTGTGTGTAATTAAGCTAGTTTGACTCTTTTTAACTTGTGTTTTTAAAATCATATATAAACATTTTACACATCAAGTTTTTGCAACGTTGCCAGGGAATAACGCTTTCAAGAATGACTTGACTCGGGGATCTAATCACTTTACTGCTTTCTTAGATTAGTTAGTTCTTATTTGGTTAAAAAAATAAAAAATCAAAAAAAATTTAAAACTGTTGGATCGTCGTGTGACCCTAACGAGTCAATCTGAAGAGTTCAACATCAAAATCAAAGGCGGCATCAATGAATTTGACGTAAACACAGCTTGATACTTTCTAATTATCTTCTCTTATTGATTTCCTGAGCTTTTACAATTCAAATAACAATCCGGCAGCACCTCGGCTCCGAATCAATGGTCTAATTCCGTTTCAAATGACACGACATGATCAGGTATTTATAGGCGTTTAATTCCGCTTGAAACCATCTCAAACAGAATTACATTTTCATACGGAATTACCTAATTCCGTGCAGAATTAGTAATTTCGCATGAAACTTCTAATTCCGTTTGAAATAACATCAATTCCATTTCAAGCGGAATTACCCTCCAATACTGTTTTCTCGATTTCCATGCCCTGATCTATCTAATACAATACAAGACTCGATAAAGACGAAGTTAACAGACATCAGTGCACCAACAGACTCCCCATTGGATGTTGACGAAGTCTTTAGCATCCAGTCTTCAGTCTTTAGTCTTGATCTATCGTTCTCTGCCCTAAATTATCTTGACATTGTAAAGCATCCTTCAAACTTTTATTTTCAAACTCCCCTTTTGAATGTTGATCCAGAATTTTGACTCCCCCTTTCGAAGACTCCCCCTCACGATAAGCTGGGACTCGAATTCTGGTTCAAACTTTAACATTTTTCTTTGCCATGGGGATCTTGACTCCTGTTTCCTGCACAATCTCTACCTAAATATAAGATTTATGATTATAATAATTTCAATCCAAACTTACCATTTGACTTCATTTGTTGGTCTTGTCAGAATTTAGAAATCCACTTAAGTATCCAGGTCCAAATTAATGGCCCTGTGCACTTAATTTGTCTACCAAGTCCAACTTAATGACCTTGGTTGACCTGAGACAAATCACAATGACATTTTGTACAAACTAGTTCAAACAATTTTCTGAAATTTACAAGTTTCAAATTAATGAACTTGTTTTAACTTTTCAATTTTCTCAAATTTAACATGATAAGCTCCAAACTCATCTTCCAGCTCAGAAACTTCCTGCATCTGCTTCAATTCGAATCTGAAGATCAACTCTCCACTTTGGTTTGTCGGAAAATAAAGCAGAAATGAAAAAATCTTTTTGAATTTTTAATAAAGTTTCTAAACTAGAAATGAATTACAGAAATAAAATGCAATAAAAGTAAACTATTTATAAACATATTTTTGGTGAGCGTGTTAGGGAATCATATCAGCTATTCGACAAGTCACAAGTACCGTTAAGCTTTAATTTCATACTCAGAATTAAACAATTCACTTAGATTGTCGATATACTGATCCATTTAAATTCTCACACAATTTTCAATCTGTTCAGGATACGAATTAAGTGTTTTAGAGATTTAAACTCATTCATGTGTTCCACCTCTTGAATAAACTCCCGTATCCAAATCCCAATATTCAGTCTTACAGGTGAGTATACCACAGATGATATCTGTAAGGGGTTAAATTGCGAGGGACCGTGAGAGCTCAGGTCGGAACTTCCGTTCAGCAGAGAGATGACGACTTCGACTTTTGGTGGGTCCCCTTTAGAGGATCTTTTTTTACAACAGCAATGATTAGCATTTTTAATGTTTCATCATTTTTGTGCTAAGGGCGATGCTATATTTCAAGCAAGCAGTAAAGTATTCTCCGGGGACTAGGCCATTGCTTCCGCAAAATCAGAAGTCCCGGGATAATACCCCAGATATCACTGAGTATAAAGACCTAGTATCTCAGAAAGAGGGATCTTTCTGTAGGATCGTGAAACGACCTAACGAGTCGATCAGAAGAGTGCTCAGACCGAATCAGAGGTGAAATTCATTGATTCGGTCTTCGTTTAGCTTGTATTCACTAATAAATGTCTTGTTTATTGATCTTGAAAGAATATACAGCACAGAGACACTTCGACAGGGCTTCGCCGTCGGAATCTAGAATGTTACAAATGATGACAGTTTGAAGCCTATTTATAGGGAGAGACCCCTGACCGTTTGAAGGTGACACACCACTCTTCAAACGGTCATAACACTTCAAACGGTCATGCCTTGACTTCAAACGTACATGTCAAATTCAAACGGTCAACACAAACAATTTCAATTTCAAACGGTTATAACATTCTGTTTTGACTTTTAGTGATGTATACTTCCATGATGTCATGTGTGATGTCACTTGTTATGTCACCTATGTGATGTCACTTGTGATGTCATGCTTGTTTAGATCCGCTACGAACCCGAGACTCGACATAAGACGAAGACGACAGATGTATGCACCAACAGACTCCCCCTCAGATGTTGACGAGTCTTAAGTGTCGAGTCTTCGCATCTTCAGTCTTTATCAGTCTCTTTTCTTTCTTAGCATATACCAGGATCTTCTCTTTGGCTCTAACCTCGTCAGACTCCCCCTCTCATCATGATGGGATCGCTGTCTGGAATTAGCTATCACCTTGAGATCAATCCCTGGCTATATCTCTGATCAGCTCATTTCCTGCACACATTTTCTCATCACAACATAAGTTTTTACTTAAATCAATAAGAAAAACTTACTAGTAATAGTTACATCAAGTTCAAATTAATGACCTTGATTAACTAATCTAACTTTCTTTCTCAAAATCAGTTTCTTCTTTTAAACACACACTCCCAAACCAGTTCATCATGTTCAGCACTTGAAATTTTGAAAATCAGCTTTTCATCACCAGTTGTCGAAAATCTTTTTGTATTTTTCAAAATTTATGCTAAAATACACTAAAATCTTTTTGGATTTTTTTAATAACAACGGAATGCAGTAAAGAAATATTTACAAACAATATTTTTGTGAGTTTGTGTAAGAGGATCATATCAGTTTACGTGACCAATCACTAGCACCGTTAAGCTTTAAACATTTTCAGTTCTAAACGATTCACGTAGATTGACGATATTGTTGTCCACTTAAACTCAATCTAAAAACTTTCGAAATGCTTACCGATACGTTAAGGTATATTAAGATAGCACTAAATTCTTATGGACCCCATGATCTCAGCATATCCCCTCATCATGCAATACACTGACTCAAGTAATGCCTTTAAACTTTTATCAACTGTGATTTGTGCGAAAATAAAGCAGAATGTTTAAACATTAACAATCAGGTCGATACTTCCGTATACGCAGAGAAAGTCCAATGTTTAAACAAAATAAGAAAATAAAAATAAGTTGAATTTGTTTAGGCTTTAACCACCAGGTCGATACTCCCGTATACGTAGAGGTGATCCAAAGCTTAAACGAAACACCAAAGAAAACAAAGCAGAACGTTTAGGCAACAACATCTAGGTCGATACTCACGTATACGCAGAGGATGTCCGATGCTTAAACAAAATAAAGAAATAAAACAAGTTTAAATCTTTGCAAAATGAAATGCACAATCACAGCGACTTTTCAGCAAAGTTGTGAAAGTTCACAAACTTAACCAGTTTTATGTCTTTCGACAATCAGCGATTACTGAGTAGGCACACAGTCAAGAAGGACAAAACTAAGTACTATGCTTTCGACCATGTTTCCCACTAGAACTAGGCTTTTTCATTTAAGTTTGTATCGTTATCGCAAATCTACTAGTCTAGTTGAGCCTATCGTCACATCTTTAGTAAGATCGCTTATCACATTTTGACTTTACATTTCTTTAGCATGCTGTGACAGTCTAACTGATCTACTATCATTTCCTCTTTTTACAACAAAACTCATTTTGAATTTTTCAATGTTTTTGACATTTTCAAATTTTTTAAAATTTTTACTCCCCCTAAAATCAAAATATGTCTCAATTTTGATTTTCTGGGAAAATTTGAAACAAACTGTACAAACTTGACAACATGATGAGAATCACTTCAATTATCCATCCACTAGGCATGAACAATCAGAACTCCCCCTGACAACAAACTATTTTCCCATAGTGATTTCAAAACACTTAAGTTTGTTTTAATCAAAATGGTTTTTTCGGAAAATTAGTTTTGTGTGTCATTTCATAAACTCGGGGTTTCATCACCTTGTTCTTCAAATTACCACTTGTAAAAACTAACATTTTTAAGATCAAACCTCAAATATCACTTGTAGAAAATCAAGTACAACTTAATGTCCCTGATTTACCACTTTTAAATCGAAATATCACAAATGTGAATTTCTCAAGAAATGTGCCGATTCATGTTCCACGCTTATCAACCTGGGAACTCCGGCAAGTCAGGTTTTTTATTTTAACAGATTCACCCAAGCCTGACAGTCCTTGGGTGATTTTGAATTCTTGTTCAACAACGGTGGAAAATTTGCATCATCCATTGTTAAACCTAAATTCTCCATTTTTACCTCAACACATGGCTCTTCTGGCTTTACCACACCAGATTCATCGCCTGAACGTGGCTTGTCTGACTTTGATGAGCCAGATTCATCGCCAACATGTGGCTCCTTTGTTTCCGAAGAAACAGATTCATTGCCACAAACTTTCTCCTTCTTCTTTCCCTCTTTCATCCTCAGATTTGTATCTGATGAATTCATCTTGTTTGACTTGTCATTCTTTGGTGAGCAAGATGATTTATCAGAACTTTTATCTGTTTTACCAGCTGTATCCGAGGACAAAATCTTCTCCAGATACTCTCTGGCCTTCTTCCTCTTCTTCCTCAGTCTGTCTTTTTGCCCCTGAGAAAGCTTCACTTTCTTTTCTTGAACTTTAGGTTCTTGAACCTTCTGTTCTTTGGGCTTGACATTTACTGGTTTCTTCACCTGCTTCTGAGATTCAGCCCTCGATCTTCTCATTGAGCAATCTCTAGCAATATGGCCAATGATGTTGCAGTTAAAGCATCTCCTTGACTCAAACTTCCAACTCTGGCAGTTAACAGCAATGTGTCCTTGATAGCCACATCTGTAACACACTCTGTTATCGTACCAATCACCATTTTCAGTCCAAACACTTAGATCAAAGCACTGTTTGGCTTGGTGATAATCTTTCCTCATGTTTGATGGATTTGGCTTTTGAGTACTGTGGTCAAACCTGCACCACTTATTACCAACAATTTTTGAGTTTTCATTTTTTACTTTTTGTGGTTTTTGATTGCGATTGGATGATCGATCTGATGAGCTGTTATTCTCTTTTTGAACATTTTTCAAATTTTTCTCTTTTTGTTTTTGTTCCACTTTCTTCTTCAAAGGTTTTTGCTTAGAGCATTCTCCCTTTTCAGTTGATTGTGGAACAGTTTCTTGAAATTTTACTTTTAACTTCAAAAATAAATTCTTTTTGTCAATTTTTTCTTTTTCATCATCAGATTTTTCATCGCAATCTTCAACTATGACTTTATCATAGTTTGTGACATCGTCACTTATTGGAACTGAATTAACAGATTTTGGGCAAGGAATAGTTGAAGTATTCACAAACACCTTCAACTTTTATTCCCATTCCTTGATTTTCTTTTGAGCACATTCTGCCTCTTTTTCAAGTCGAATAATCTTTTCAAGATGATAATTGATTGCAATTTGTTTTTCAAGATTGTTTTTACCAAACAAATCTCTCTCATCTTCTAAAATTTTTATTTGACTTTGAAAATCTTTCTCAATTTTTACTTTTTCATTTTCCAAATCGTATATTTGATTTTTCAAAACATTTTATGATTTTTTAAGATTTTTGTTTTCTAATGACAAACTCTCTACATTCTTCAAGAGTTTGGCATTGTCTGTCTCAGATTTTTCACAGTTTAAGCATTTTCCAGGAATCTGTTTCTCTTCAGCTTTCGTCTCAACCTTCAAAGCTGAAATATTTTCAACCTGTTTCTTCTCCTCATGAACACTTTCATCCTTACTATCTTCTTCTGATGAATAATCAAAGATAGGTGCGTCTTCTGCAACCTCTTTCTTTATCTCTGGTTCAGGATTCACAGATACAGGTTTTACAGATTCTTCTTTCTCAATCTTGACCGATGGAACTTGTTCAATCTGCTCAGCTCTGATCTCTTCTTTAACAATGACTGCCTTTTGATTCTTTCTTTTTGCATCTTGTTTTTCTTTCAATTTTTCAATTTTATCGGCATAAAATAGTTTTCCACTACGTTGATCAAATGGAAGTTGTTGTTTAAGATATTCAAGTTTCCGGATTTCCTCTTCATAATTGTCACTCTCTTCATCAGACGAATGATAAAAAACCGGAACCTTTTCAACTACTTCTTTTGCTGAGACAGTTTCTTCTTTTTGTTTTATCGGAATATACTGCTGAGATTCATAATGCACATATGCCAACAATTCCTCAAACTCCATGTTTCGGTATCGAAATTTCTCAAACAAACTGAATCAATTTCAAGCGACCTTGTGCGAATTAGATTGATGTAACTTGAATTTGGTGCAAACTGACCCAAAACTCACAACACAAACTGAACTGATGCAAGTTGAATTTGCTGTGGACTATCCCAAACCTTGGGCCGAGATATTTATGTGAAAAGAATTTACAAACTCGGAAAGACCAAATCAAAGATAATATCTCATGGGCTTTCAATTAACACAAATCAAATGCTGATTGGATCTTGACAATTAATGGACTGACAACAATCTAAAACATATGGATATGATTTCAGTGACATGGGCAGACAACAATCAACTAGTTCACATGTATTTCAAACAATGTCCGACAAATTTTAATACCAAACTTGACTTCATTGGAACTTGAACTCCACTAAACCAAACAAGCAATATTTAATGATCACATGAAATGATGGGTCGATCAGTTTCACCAACTTTGAATGCACACTTTGACTTAATCTTGTGAATATATCAAGTGGCCGACAACTGATGATAGCAATTGATTTGAAATTTAGTCGCAAGTCTTGATCAAAGTAATATGCACACGCGGATTGTTTAAACCGAGATATTCATATGCAATCTGACTTAATTCACATGATCTCTTATCTCAATTACTGACACCTCGTAACACGTTATACACAACTCGATGCACTATCACGTGAAATATTGAATCACTATCAAACTGGATGGCTAGCTTCAAACCGGATGGACAGTTTCAAACGGTCACGATGGCAACTTTCAAACGGTCATGTGCATTTTCAAACGATAAGGTGTAATTTTCAAACGGTCAGGTCAGTTTCAAACTGTCAGGCGCTGATTTCAAACGGTCAGGCCAGTTTCAAACTGTCAGGCGCTGATTTCAAACGGTCAGGCGCTGGTCTCGTTCAAACGGACACCAGTTTTCAGTCCATTTTTACCACTTTTTCTTCGAATTTTAAGCTGAAACTTTCAAGGGTTTGTTAAAATGCACTTACGCACACATTGTGAAAGTTATAGCTGATTTTAACCGTGAAAAGTATCAATTTTGTGAAAGAAGGTGTAGAAAATCAGAATTTGCTAGCGAAAACGAGCTAAACGGTAAGAACTCTTCCTCCTGAGCTCTGATACCACATGTAGGATCGTGAAACGACCTAACGAGTCGATCAGAAGAGTGCTCAGACCGAATCAGAGGCAGAATTCATTGATTCGGTCTTCGTTTAGCTTGTATTCACTAATAAATGTCTTGTTTATTGATCTTGAAAGAATATACAGCACAGAGACACTTCGACAGGGCTTCGCCGTCGGAATCTAGAATGTTACAAATGATGACAGTTTGAAGCCTATTTATATGGAGAGACCCCTGACCGTTTGAAGGTGACACACCACTCTTCAAACGGTCATGACACTTCAAACGGTCATGCCTTGACTTCAAACGTACATGTCAAATTCAAACGGTCAACACAAACAATTTCAATTTCAAAGGGTTATAACATTCTGTTTTGACTTTTAGTGATGTATGCTTCCATGATGTCATGTGTGATGTCACTTGTTATGTCACCTATGTGATGTCACTTGTGATGTCATGCTTGTTTAGATCCGCTACGAACCCGAGACTCAACATAAGACGAAGACGACAGATGTATGCACCAACACTTTCAAACGAGATTTCAGGGGTTACCTATATATCCAAGTAGTGTTCCCCACGAAATAAGCAAGTAAAGATTTTAGGTTTATATCCCGAACAAACCTACTAAATGTGTAAAAATCTATCGGCACATCATCAACGAGACTGTTTAAAACTTTTTAGACTTTACATAACTTTAGCATACCGTAACTGTCAAGCCAATGTACTATCATTTTCCCTTTTTTACACAAGCTCTTTTCTGGTTTTTTGAAAATATCTCATGTTTTTGGATTTTTGAAATTTTTTATTGTTTTTGTATTTTCTGAAAATATTACCCTATACTCCCCTAAATACCAAAACAAGTAAAAAATCGACAAACCATTGCAGATTGCTTCTCAACATCATCTACAATGTCTCCTTCATCAACGCCAAGAATCTCCTCCAACACCGATAAAAGCTTCATACCGTTCAGTTTTAGCAAATATTGAAAACGAGTTTTATTAAATGCTTTGGTATGTAAATCAGCTTTTTGCTCGTCAGTGTGGATTTTCTCAAATCGTATCAACTTCTTCTCGAACAGTCTCGGATGAAATGATGACGAATTTCAATGTGTTTCGTTTTAGCGTGACGAACAGGATTTTTAGTAATGTTTATCGCAGCCTCATTATCAACAAAGATAGGGGTGTTAAGAAATTGCAAACCGTAGTCGCGCATCTGTTGCTGGATCCACAAGATCTGAGAACAGCAACTGCTAGCAGATACATATTCAGCTTCACATGTGGATAGAGCCACAGAGGTCTGCTTCTTACACTGCCAGGTGACCAAACGTGGTCCAAAGAACTGACATCCCGCAGTTGTTGATTTTGTGTTAACTTTGCAGCTTCCGAAGTCGGAATCAGAATACCCTTCGAGCGTGAAATCGCCTTCTCTTGGATACCACAACCCCAATGATGGAGTTCCTTTCAAGTAGCGTAATATCCTTTTGACAATCACCATATGCGAAGCTCTTGGGTTAGATTGAAATCTTGCTGCGAGGCAAGTTGGATACATAATATCGGGTCTTGAAGCTGTCAAGTACATCAGCGATCCGATCATGGAACGATACAACGTTTCATCTACCTTCTCTCCGGTGAGATCAGCGTTTATCCCATGGTTCGTCTCTAACGGGGTTGAAGCTGGAGTAGAACCTGACATCCCAAATTTCTCCAAGATATCATGAACATACTTCGTTTCATGTATGAAAATTCCCTTAGGCAGTTTATCAACCTGAAGTCCCAAGAAGAATTTCATCTCACCCATCGATGACATTTCAAATTTCTGCTTCATAACTTTTTCAAAATCTTTGCACAGACTTTCATTTGTAGACCCAAATATGATGTCGTCCACGTATATCTGAACTATCAGAAGATGTGCGTCGACCTCTTTGGTGAAGAGAGTGGCATCCACTTTTCCTCGGATGAAGCTATTGGCTAACAGGTGTTGAGACAATGTCTCGTACCAAGTTCTCAGGGCCTGGTGTAAACCATACAGCGCCTTATCCAGTAAGTAGACCTTGTCTTTGTGGATTGGGTCGGTGAAGCCCGGTGGCTGTCCGACGTATACCTCCTTTTTTACCTTCCCATAGAGAAACGCCGATTTAACATCTAACTGATAAACTTTAAAACCTTTCCAAGATGCAAAGTCTAGGAAGATTCTGATTGCTTCAAGTCTAGCAATTGGAGCATATACTTCAATGAAATCTATCCCCTCCTGCTGACTGAAACCCTGAACTACGAGTCGAGCTTTGTTACGAATAATAACCCCTCTATCATCTCTCTTGCACTTGAACACCCACTTGGTTTTTATCTTCCTGTGACCATCAGGCAAGTCTACCAATTTCCACACTCCTAACTTCTCAAACTGACTCAGCTCCTCTTGCATCGCATTGACCCAAGAATCTTCAGTTAGCGCCTCCTTATATGTTCGCGGTTCGATCTGCGAAATAAAACAACTAAGTGAAAACTCAGTTTGTAACGAAGCAACTGTAGAATAAAAACAAGTAAGCCCTTGGTCAATTTGTCGTCTAGTGCGGACGCCTGATTGTAATTCTCCAATAACCAACTCTTCTGGATGGTACGAAAAAGTTCTCGGCATCACCTCGCCTGGAACATCTACCTCGCCTTCCAAATTTGTGACATTCTGATTTACACCTTGTTAACTGAATGGAATAGTTTGACTTGAACTCTGGATCTGCTCCCCCTCATAATCTGAATCACCATGATCAAATACATGCATATTATCAGATTCTTGATTATCATTGACTGCCGTCTGATTATCATGAGAAACTTCATCTTGTTGAATATCATCATGTTCTCCAGCATTGCTTGGACCTGCTTCATCGTCATTTAAAGCTCGATTTTGACGTCTAGAATACTCAGCTGGGAACCTTTCCTGCGATGACTCATACTCTCTCAGAATATCCAACTCATCAAAGAAATCTTCTTCTTCTTCCTCTTCCATGTCAAACGAATTCCACAAAGTATCATAGTGAAAACGCCAAGAATCACCGGGATTTTGCGGTGGCATTGTGTAGCCTTGACATTCAACATTATGTGCCTCAATAATCCGCTTTAAGCTCGGAACAAAGACTCGTTTCAAAGGACTTGAGTATCCCACAAATATTCCCTCGATACTCTTTAGACCAAACTTTCCAAAAGGCTCTAGAACTGTGCAGGGAGACACAAACGGTTCTAAATACTTCAGGTTTAGTTTGCGGTTATTGATCAGTTCGAAACATGTCTTGTTGAATTTCTTCACTATGAGAACCCGGTTGAGTGTATAGCATGCAGCTGATACTGCTTCTGCCCAAAAGTTAACAGGTAGTTTAGAATCAGTAAGCATCGTCCTAGCCGTTTCAATTAGCGTCCTGTTCTTTCTTTCAGCTACTCCATTCTGCTGCGGAGTGTAAGGAGCACTAAATTCATGCAGTATACCTCTTTCATCACAATATTCTTCCATTTTGAAATTATTGAACTCAGTACCATTGTCAGTACGTAATCTTCTGATGCGGGTTTGGTACAAGTTTTTTATCTTCTTGAACAGCATCATCAAACGATCAAACGTCTCATCTTTTGACTTCAAAAATAATACCCATGAAAATCTTGAGTAATCGTCTGTAACTACTAGACAATAGAGATCCCCAGTTATGCTTTTGACATTCACTGGACCAAACAGATCCATATGGAGTCTCTCTAAAGGTTTCAAAATTGAGTTTTCCTTCTTCTTAGGGTGAGATTTCTTCTTTTGCTTGCCTTTGACACAGCTAATGCACTCCCCCTCAAGATGAAACCCTTTCACATGAACACCAATTACTAGGTCATTATGAACCAGGTGATTCATTTTTCGCAAGTGAATATGACCCATTTTTCGATGCCATAACTGTGATTCTTTTTCCGTTGCTCTTGACATAAAACAATGAGCCTGACCCGTAGTAGTAGTTGCTACACTCATGTCCATCACGTACAGATCATTGACTCTGGGCGCTCTCATGATAACCCACTCTTCGGGAACAACAAATCCTGGTTTCAAGATCAAACATTCTTTGTCTGTAAAGTGCGTTGTATACATACGATCACAAATCTGAGAGATACTCAGAAGATTGTTTTCAAGCTCGGCGATGTAGTTTACTCTTTCAAACGTGACAAGTCCATTCGATAGAGTTCCTTCACCAACTATTCGACCACCTTGATTTCCTGCAAATCCCACATATCCTCCATTAAACCCACGAACATCATACAGTAGGGTTTTCTTCCCTGTCATGTGCCGAGAAGCTCCACTATCCATAATCCAACGTGAAACGGATCTTGGAAGCTCCTGCACATATTACAAACACTTAGTTAGAAGTTGATGCCACCCAAGCCTCTTTTGACTCGGGCAACTTGACATTTAAGTGAGTTTTGCAATGTAAAGTGGTGGAAAATTCTTGTCATTCATCTTTAAGCTCTCCTCAGACCCAATCTCAACCTTTTTGTATAAAAAGAAATCATTTTGAGAAGGTTGACCAGATGATTGGTCTTTCTTTGGTACATTCTTCTTTTCAGAAGTAGTAGACTTTTGTTTCTCCAGTTTCTCATAGTGATCCAAAGGAACATTCATCTTTACCGGAACGGTAGAAGATGGTTGTTTTTCTGTCTCAGAAACCTTTGGTTTTGGAGAAATTGACTTCTTGTCAACTGATTTTGGCTTCCATGCTTGTTGAGGCGAAGCAACCCGTTTGTAAAATTTGTCAGTTTTAGTTACCACATTCTTTACAAGTTCAGTTTTGATCTTGTTGTTTTCATTTTTCAAAATTTTCTTCTCAACAACCATCGGAGCTTTTCCTTTCACATCAACTTTCCTTTTCTGAATCTCGACAACTTCAGTCTTAGGCTTCAAGTTGGTACATTTTTGTGTAATATGTCCAACTTGATTGCATTTGAAACATGTTCGGGTGTCAACTACCCGACTTGTGCCTTCAGACTGAGGCTGTGAGGCCTTCTTCTCAAAGAACTCTTTGTTTGATTTTGAAAAAAATTTAGATTCTTCATCAGAAAGTGAACTCGAACTTGAACTTCTCACAAACACCCTTTTCTCAGCAAACCTTCTGTTTTGAACATTCTTTTTCTGATAATTCTTACCACCCTGATATCCACCCGACCATTTGTTTTGATTGTTGTTTTAAAAACGCGGTGGAACAATAGGCTTCTTGTAGTAAGCTTTATCTTTTTCAAAGTTCATTTGCCTCTTTGTCTGATTTAAACTTTCTACTTCAGACAGATCAATTTCAACCAATTTGAACACATTTTTCAATTTAGCAACATTAACATTCTCCAGTGGAAACTCAGAATCCGAATACAACTTATCCGATCCCGACATCTTGTACATGACAAGAGTAGGTTCTTCATTTAAGTTGTTTTTGGATTTTGGTTTCGGAATGTATCTATCCAAAAAACATTCATCATCCTCAGTAGTGTCACTTTTAGTTTTTAAAACATTTTCAGCCATGCTTTTAACAATTTCAGATTGGACACTCTTCATCAGATGATGTATTGAATGTAACATCAATTGTGTCTAGAAGCTTAACATCATTTTCTTCTTCATCATTTACCAACCCGGATTTCTTCTTTGAGAAATTGTTTAACACTGGTGGTGGAACCTGGTGAAACCCAACCCCGGTTCCATCAAAGTATACATCTTCGCCTGCTTTGTTTTTCCTGATGGGTTTGGGAACAATGTGTTGTAAAACAAAGCTTGCAGAGTTGTAACTGTTCAGTTTTAACTGGATGCGTTCATTTTCAATTTTAGCTTCTTGAAACTGAAGCTTCAACTTAGCAATTTCATCCAGTTGCTGATTGATTAACTCTTCTTTAACTCTAAGAACACCGGTCAGCTGAAGATTTTCTTTGTCTGTTTTACCATTTCTTTTATCAGAATCTTTTACCGTTCGTTTTAATTTTTCAAAATTTTCTGAAATTTGACGATTTTCAAGAATCATTTTTTCATTTTCTTTCCTAATTCTTTCTGCGTAATTTTTATTGTTTTCGATTTTCTCAGTTAATTCTTTTAATTTATCGTTCGAAGCTTTTAACAATTTATCACGGTTTAAAATCTGATCTTCAACACTTCTGACTCTACCAGTCAGTTCTTCAACCTTCTTACCACTGAGGTAAGCATTTGTACTACAAACTTTGCACTCTTTCATGCAATTTTTGCAGTTGTTCTCAGATTTAGCTTTCTTACCTGACTCATGTGTATCATTTGAACTAACCTTGTTTTGGACTCAGTTCCAGAACCAGAAACTACCTCTAGTTCTTTTGCAGCAAGAACTTTGTCAGCCATCTTTTTCAAGTTCTCAGAGGTAAATTCTTGTGACGTATCAATAATTCCGTCATCAATCTTCTTTGGCTGCAGTTCTTTTTCTGTCTCTTTCTCTTTCTCATCAACTTCTCCTCCTCCCCACCACATTCTTTGCCTAGCTTCTTCTTCATCAGCAATTTGTTTTGTGAGAACTTCAACATCAACTGTATCTGGATCAACAACTATGTTTCCATTAGGATCGAGATAACATTCTCTATCAGGATCCCATCGATTTGCTTTCTTTGCTTCCTTCCATGTACGATAGATTTTACTTTTCATGAATTGAGTTGTTGCCTTCCTATTGACGTACTTCACTTCTTCAGATCTGGTATCTTTAAAAGGAACAATCTTTGCTGTTGTAAAGGCATATCCAACTCCATCTTCCTCCGGCAAAACATCACTCCAATCATAACCTTCATCATCATGAAAAACAGGAAGTGCCTTGGATTTTTCTCTGGGTGCCTCCTCTATCTGCTTCATCCTGGGAGGTTCTGCTTTATTTTGATAATAAATTGCTCTTTTGTAATAATCCTCTCGAAAAGGATTTGCAGTATCATCAGTGTAAGCATTTCGACACTCACGCTTAAAATGACCTTTTTGTTTACCTTTAAAGCACGTGACTTTTGACTTGTCAAAGCCTAACTTGGTAGAAGGTCCACCAATAGACTGTCTTCCAGTAATCTCCATGAATCGTTGCGCTCTTCTTACTGCACTCGCCATACACCACCTTATATCGATCAACTCCATCTCCTCAGGGTCGATCTGATCGTAGTCTTCCTTTGTTAGGTTGGTGTTACCTATCTTTCCTGCAACGAGACTTTCGTACGATTCTAACACAGACGCTAAAAACACCATCTGTTGTTTGGCAGATTCTTCACTAAAATTCTGACAATTCTTTAAATCCACAGCAATGTTGCATTGAAATAGATTTTTCGGAACAGATTGACTTTGAGCAGTCGACGAGGATCCACTATGATAGCCACTGCTAGGAATTTCTTGATTCACTGTATTTGAACTTTCTGCAGAAAAAGCTATTTTTGGTGATGCAGATTTCGGGATCATACTTCCTCTGTAATACTGCTCCACATTCTGCTGGTATGATGTGTTGTTAACTTTATTGGATTTTCTGATCTCCAATTCATGACTTTCCAGTCTTTCGATAAGCAGATCCACTGTCAAATCAGTCAGCTTCATCGTATTCTTCAGCATCAATGCAAAATACTGCCAATCTTGCTCATTTGGTAGCGAATCAAATAATTTGTCAACCAACTCCTCTCGAGTATGATTTCGTGTCTTGCAAGCTCCATCTTCAAATGCCCGAATCTTTCAATCATCTTGGAAACAGACTCATTCTTTAAACAACCAAACAAATCAAACTCTTTTCTTAACAATTTCTTTTTGTTTTTAACTATCTCAGCACTACCCACACATTTCACTCTTAGTTTCTCCCAAAGGTCTCTCGAATCTTTGTACTCTATCAGTGAAATAATGTCATCTCTGACAGATTGATGAAGCAGAGCAATGCACTTTTGTTCAGCAACATATCTTTCTACTTGGTTGTCTTCCAAATTTTCATAATCTGTTCTCCCCATATCAAAACCATTTTTCAAACTTTTCCAACTGGGATATGCAAATGCTTGAAGCCATTCTTCAAATCTTGTAGCCCACCTATTGTAATCTTCAATTGCCATCAACTTGGGCGGCTTATTGTATGTTCCATATGCACTGTCTACACTCATAGCATCAGAAAGAATTTTCTTTGCACTTGATGTTGGTGTAGTTTCATTCGTGTTATTTGGTGTGCCGTCTCCCGAACCACTAGTAAATGCAAACACATCACAAAAAGGATTCATGAAATCATCAATCTTTCAAGTACCTGAAACAATCAACAAACACTTAGAAAAAATTTTGAAATTTTGAAAAATAGTTACAAACGGAATTAGTTCAAGCGGAATAGCTCAAATGGAATAAGCCTTTTCAAGCGAAATAAGCTTTACAAACGATATTACCAGTTCACGCAGAATACCTACTCAAACGGAATTAGGTATTTCAAACGAAATTAGCTACTTTGAAGCGCAATTAGCTACTTTGATGCGGAATTAGTAATTTCGTTTGAACGTTTCAAACGAAAATAGATTTCGTTTGAAATTGACTGCACTTTTCAAGCGGAATTAAGATCCAGTTCATACGGAATTATGCTGATGTCATTTTGTCCGAACAGTTTTTCAAAAGGAATTACCCATTTTTATCAGAATTTGTTCGAATTAAGGTCCAATTCTTTCAAGGATTAGTTAAAACTATGTTTTACTTATTATATGTGAAAATCAAGCCATTTCAACCTTTAAATCTCGTTCAAATCAGAAAAGAAAGAGTAGAAGTAAGAGAATCCGATGAAATCAAGCTGAATTGGTATGAACTCCTCGTCCTGAGCTCTGATACCACTTGTTGGATCGTCGTGTGACCCTAACGAGTCAATCTGAAGAGTTCAACATCAAAATCAAAGGCGGAATCAATGAATTTGACGTAAACACAGCTTGATACTTTCTAATTATCTTCTCTTATTGATTTCCTGAGCTTTTACAATTCAAATAACAATCCGGCAGCACCTCGGCTCTGAATCAATGGTCTAATTCCGTTTCAAATGACACGACATGATCAGGTATTTATAGGCATTTAATTTCGCTTGAAACCATCTCAAACGGAATTACATTTTCATACGGAATTACCTAATTCCATGCGGAATTAGTAATTTCGCATGAAACTTCTAATTCCGTTTGAAATAACATCAATTCCATTTCAAGCGGAATTACCCTCCAATACTGTTTTCTCGATTTCCGTGCCCTGATCGATCTAATACAATACAAGACTCGATAAAGACGAGGTTAACAGACATCAGTGCACCAACAAAAACCCGAAAAAACAAAAAAAAAATAGTTTAGTTTCCCTTCTAGTCTTCTAGTGATTCGTGCCATTTGCTTCTCAGCTTATGCGCACTTGTTGTTCGGGCATACCTGAAGATTCCCTATTCTTTGAGCCCGAATCTGAATTCCGCCGTCACCTACGCTAGCTAAAATTTAGGGTCCCGAAAGTTGAATTTAATCTTGATTCTAACTTAGAAATGGCTGCTCGTAGAACTGTTGATGATATGATAAATGTGACTCCATCGCACATCCAGTCCAGTATCGCTCAAACCGCTGTTGAGGCCAATAACTGGACCATCCCACCCCTCTGACTAACACCATAGCTCAGTGAAGGGGTATGGTCCCAGATCTCGCGCCAGCATGGCCGCGAGTGACCATTACCCTTATCAAAAACCCCCACCGGCAAGAACTTATATGTGTCCGTGGGAGCACGCGCGAACACGGCGCTCGAATCCAATCGGTCAAGTGATGAGAAGACTTACCTTGTGTATGAAAATGGGTGTACACATAGCGATGCGGCCTGGCACCGCATCCTATGAACATTTTCGTCACGACAAGGGATCTGGATAACAACAACAGTCACCACAAGTGGCGATGCGGCCTGGCACCGCATCCCTCAGTCTTCGCCAGAGTAAGAACACGGAAACAGCAGCAGTTACCGCATGCAGCGATGCGGCGCGGCACCGCATCCTGCCCACGAGGCAAGTGGGACTGACACCACAGTGCAAGTGGCACCAATGACAGTTGCCTGTCAGCCCATATGTAAGCAACAGACTGACACCGTAGTAGGACGTGGCTTCACCTCCACAGCCGACAAGCCTGACACACCTACATAAGGGCGGCGCGTCGTCAGTCTGACCACTCAACTACCCTCCTCTACTCCTCGGCTAAAAATACCCATCCCAAACCAGGTTTGAGGTATCGCTTCTCAACTCTCTCACTACTACTACTGCTACTGCTACTGCTACTGCTACTGCTACTGCTACTGCTACTGCTACTGCTACTGCTACTGCTACTGCTACTGCTACTGCTACTGCTACTGCTACTGCTACTGCTACTGCTACTGCTACTGCTACTGCTACTGCTACTGCTACTGCTACTGCTACTGCTACTGCTACTGCTACTGCTACTGCTACTGCTACTGCTACTGCTACTGCTACTGCTACTGCTACTACTACTACTACTACTACTACTACTACACACTTTGCTTCACAAGCAAATTACTGATTCTCACGCCGGAGAGTGGTAACAAGGAGCACCCCCCACCCCTTCCTCCTTGTTACGAGTCACGGTGTGTTTTCCTTGTGCATGAGACAGCCCAGCTGACGGTCCAGCCACCGATCCTCGGAAAGAAGGGATTAACCTTACTTGAGGAGACCAATGAATTAATCTCTCTTGGTTAACCACTGTTTCATCATTGGCGCCTGTCACAACCCCCGACCCCTCCCTGGGAGCGGGTGCTGCGAGCCATCCAGATGGTATCGGTGTTTTTTAATTACGCAGCGGAATTTTTTTTTATCAAGATCGTAGTTAGGAAATAATTTCAGAGTTTATAAAACACCAAACTTTTAATATTAAACAAATGGGCTAAAACCCATATTTAATTCAATTGTTTTTATAGGGATAAATCCAAATAAATAAAACATAATTTTCTTCTTTTGTTCAGGTATTTATAGCCACTTTAGTTAAGCCTTCAGTGCTCCATAGCTGGCTTTTATTATCTCTACAGCAAGTTACCTAAAACGTGTTTTAAAAACATTTTATCAGTAATAAATACTGGCGAGTTCATTCCATTTTTATCAAAATATTTTATTATATTTTTCAGCATAAAGGGTTTTTATATTTGTTTATATTTACCCAAAAACTCAATCAGTATTTTTCACATGGTGGCAGTTCCGATGTGACAGTGGTCATATCACTCATTGGCTTACTTTTGTCCAATACTGAATTTATCAAGTAATTATATTTTACTATTATTCAAAGTCTCTGCCACTAGGCGATTCTTGTGACGGTGGTCAAATCACTGTTGATCATTCTTTCAACTAGTGACGGGGGCGTATCACTGGTGATCATTCTCTCAACTAGTGACTCTGGTCATATCACTGTTGATCATTCTTTCAACTAGTGACTCTGGTCAAACTTCTGGTCATATCACTGTTGATCATTCTTTCAACTAGTGACGGGGGTCGTATCACTGTTGATCATTCTCTCAACTAGTGACTTTGGTCATATCACTGTTGATCATTTTTTCAACTAGTGACTCTGGTCATAACACTGTTGATCATTCTCTCAACTAGTGTCTTTGGTCATATTACTGTTCATATCACTGTTGATCATTCTCTCAAATAGTGACTCTGCTCATATCACTGTTGATCATTCTCTCAACTAGTGATTGTGTTGAAACAAGGTGGGAGTCATTAGAATGATAAAATCACTACTTATAATTTATATATAATATTATAAGGATGTATATGTTACACGGTTAAAATTTTCTATTATAGGTATTACTTTAATAAAATTTACACCACATGCTTTTCAAGTTTTCTATATGTAAATTGTAATTACACTAATATTATATTTACTTCATAATATCCCATTAATTTAAAATTATATTAATAATACTAGTAGTTGATCCTAATATTATATATAATACATATAGTCACTGTATTATAGACTTTTTCAACTTTATCGTACATATATTAGGATATACAATATTTATATAGTCAACAATTTATAATTATATATGTAGGTTGGATATCTTAAGTTTTATATGTAATTTAAATACATATAAACCATATAACGGTGATATACTATTTTACATTTGGGCAAATATTAACTTATATATCTTATTTAAGAACTTTTAATGTATTTATATACATATAAATACATTAAATAGTAATTAATTATAATGCCTATACCATGTATATAAACTGTTTTTAATGTTTAATGATAGTTAAGATTAAAATATAAGTGTAATGAAAACAAGTAGAGTTTTTTGGTAAAGCATTTTTAAATAATAAAGGTATTATAAAAGGGTGAGAAAAAGAAGAATGACTCACCTTGTAACTTTAGGATTCAACTAGAAAGCTTCCTGGTATAAATCTTGGGTATAACTCCCGAGCTATTTAAATATATATATATATGCACTCGTGTTAAGTATAGTAACCCTAATTCAACCTTATCTCTACGTCACGAGACAGAACCCCAACGAACTTAGTCAGGCAGAGCCTTGACATGCGTTATGGGGCTCCAGATCAATCGGAAAGGGTATCAGTGATCGGGAGTTAAAACACTTAAAACAGGGCAGGGCTTTGTAGGATTATGGGGTGAAATATTAAAAGAAAATAGATATATATGTGAGAGAGAAAGACGACGAGAGGGAAGCATCCAAACAAGAGGTGAATACTTCTTATTTATAATGGTTACATTCCTGGAAGCCACGGAATCTTAGAGGGACACGTCTCATCTACCACCAATACATGTATACGTAGAAAATTGCATGCATACATTTTGAAATTCATGTTGGACACGTACAACTTTCTCAATTTCATTTTAGTTATTATTATTTTATTCTTATAATTAAATCACCTGCTTCACTTATTTGGCGCGTATAACTTATAAAATATGATGTTTTATAAAACAATGAATATGTCATTAGAACGAGAATATTTGCATCTACATTTTGAACCAAGTTTCATTAAAACGGAGTAAGTTCAAATATAATGTATTTTTTATAATTTACTTATTAAACGGTTCCTATGTCCGTCTAGGTACTTCATATTTCTAACAGTCAACTTATCCTTAGCCTACCCGTTTAATAATATAAGTTTTTATATACTTTATTTTAATATAGAAAATAGCAATGTCACACATATACAACCCAATTAGTATAACATTCCAACCAAATATATATAAAATAGTTTTTAAAACTATATGGGTCGAATAATTATTTTAAAAATAAAACTAGTTACTAGTGGTTAATAAATTCAAACAACGTCTAACTCTTATATGAAATTTTTTTAGGAATGTTACATCTTCCCCCCTTGTTTTATATCTCGTCCTCGAGATTTGGGCTACGATGTCTCCTCTAGAGTTATGTTATGTTTTAGTCAATAAGAACATTATTAAGGTAAATGATACAGAATCAAAACATCAAATTTTGTGAATACGAGTTGTAAAATAAATACGACTCAATGGTTTAACTGAATTAGTTCAAGAAATCGATGTCAACTGGACGAGATGAAATAATTTCCAAGGTGACTAAGTTTAAGACAAAAGAGATATATGATCTAAATTGAATGTTTACAAGTTGTAAATGACTTTTAGAATCAAATAGAATTCACTGTCAAAAGAAAACTTACTTTGATTGTTAACTGAGGAAGACTCAGAATCAACAAGCTCAAATGAAATAGAAGCACGAAAATGATTGGTCAATTATTGAACCATAACATGAGAAAAATCAATATGTTGACATTTATTGAATTGCAAGGATACAACGAAACACAACAGAGTTTAGTGTATCATTGTCTTAATACGTAATTGCATTGAGGCTATTTTCAATGATGAGTCAAACGAAAGACATACGTAGTTTTGCATGATTTGTATGATTATGATTAGCCCAAGCTACAAGTTTATATCGGCGCCTCAAGGTGTGGTAATGATTGAAATAGTTCAATAATTACAGTGACCGAACAAATTCACTGTGTAATCAACTAAAAGTTCTAATGAAGTAAATTTGGAGATTTATTTCAAATAAATCTTATAGGATTTTCAATTGATGATGAAAGACCAAATGATTATCATAGAATTTTCGATCAATGATGAAAGAAACTTTAGAGATACACTGGAATGTGATATAAATTGGTGTACTATTATCTTAACACATAATTGTATTAAGACTGTTTAAGATAATGAACCAACAAAATTAAATAAATAAATCCGTACATCAGGTGTGAAAAAGGAGACTAGCTCAAGCTTTAAATTAAAGAAAATGCCACCACAAGGTGTCGTAACCAATTAAATGATTCAATGAAAGCGAAGATCAAACAAGTCTGTTATGATTCTGAATAGATGAAGTACTTGACAGAATGCATTTATTTATAAACTTTTATTTGTACTAGGGTCAAATAATAACTTAACTTAGATATTACATATCAGCGATTACGTCTGGAATCATTTCTGCTTCTTGCGTAGTAAGTGCAAATGCTCGCACGTTCTTCTTAGCTCCGTCTGTTGTTTTTGTCTTGTTGTCGAGTGCTTTAGTCAGTTTCGGGCAATATGGTTTTATGTGTCCTGTTTCTCCGCAATTGTAACAGATATTAGTTTTCCTTCTACATTCTTCCTCTATATGCCCGGTCATCTTGCAGAAGTTACAGTAGAGTGTTCTCCTAAAATGGCATCTTCCTGAACGCTTTTTGTTACAGCTTCTGAAGGTAGGTTGTTCAAATGACGGTTCAGTTCCTTTCTTCTTGAATTCTTGGGAAATTTTCTGGGCTAACTCTTTCTTCTTGTTTTCTTCTCTTGTACGGATTAGTCCATCTGTCAGGATGTTAGCTAGTTCAACTGTTTCTTCAATAGTCTGTGGTCTGGCGGCCCTGACCATGTCTCGGATTTCACTCACTAATCCCCAAATATAACGAGAAATTAGTACGGGTTCTGGCGAAGCCAGAGTTGGTACCATTCTTGCATATTCGAAGAACGTCGTAGTATATTCACGACAATTCACATCTATCATTTTATGATCTAGGAACTTGTTAGCCATTCGTTCCTTTTCATAAGGGGGACAAAATTTCCTTTCTGCCATTTCCTTGAATTTTTCCCAGTTCATGGCATAAGCCATATTACTTCCTTTTGCCTGAAGAATTGTATTCCACCATTCTAAGGCTTCTTCCTTAAAATCACCTTATCTTCTTCGGCACATTTGCTGATTTTAAGAACAACTTCCGTCATTTCCAACCATCGTAGAGCAACCGTGGCTCCTTCACTGCCTGCGAACTCAGTTGGTTTACAAGCTAGAAATTCTTTGTAGCTACACCCGAGAGTCATCGCCTTCTTTTTCTTGGGAAATTGGGTTTTGATAATATCATCATTGTCTCCATTGACACTATGGCTAAAACTGTCATTGCGAGTATGCTTGCTACTCACAACATTGGTGGGTTCTACGGGATTTTTAACGGCTTTAATTATTAAAGGTATAGCATTAGCTATTCCTTGGGCTATCATATTTTCTATAGCATTTTTATCTAAAGGATTTTCATTATTAGTATGAACTTCTGGATTATGTGATACTTCATTCGACATCTGAATGGCAAACATTTTCAACTATTAATATCACAGAATAATTAAAACAAAACAATATTTCCAGGAATCACATGTACATATCTACATATATATATATATTTACATATATATATATATATCTACATATATATCTACATATATATATATAGGGTGAGAGTTGGCTACAAAGTCCATTTTTCCTAAAAAGTGTACAAAGTCATAAAACACCACAATTTCAGACATAAAACACACTCAAAACCCACAAATAACAAAGTGAAGATTACTAAAACACAATATTTGTGGGTTTTGTGTTGTGTTTTGGATGATAAGGCTTTGATTATCGAATAACTAAAATTAGTGTATTTTATGATGATTATAATGTTGTGTTTTACATTCATAGTTCTACGATGGTTTATTTGAAGTTTTTATGGGCAGATAGGCTTTGGGTATTGTGTTTTAGTGATTTTCACTATATTATTTGTGGGTTTCGAGTGTGTTTTATGGTTGAAATTGTGGTATTTTATGACTTTGTACACTTTGTAGGAAAAATGGACTATGTAGCCGAACCCCACTCTATATATATATATATATATATATATATATATATATATATTCATATATTTAAATCTACAACAATAACACATGTTACTTTGTATTAATTTCCTAACTTTATTGTTTCAGATTAGGTATTAAAAGAACACCTAAATAGCTTAAACAAGTGGCTCTGATACCACCTTCTGTCACAGCCCCCGACCCCTCCCTAGGAGCGGGCGCTACGAGCCATCCAGATGGTATCGGTATTTATTAATTACGCAACGGAATTTTTTTTTATGAAGATCGTAGTTAGGAAATAATTCCAGAGTATATAAAACACCAAACTTTTAATATTTAACAAATGGGCTAAAACCTATATTTAATTCAATTGTTTTTATAGGGATAAATCCAAATAAATAAAACGTAATTTTCTTCTTTTATTCCGGTATTTATAGCCACTTTATTTAAGCCTTCAGTGCTCCATAGCTGGCTTTTATTATCTCTACAGCAAGTTAGCTGAAACGTGTTTTGAAAACATTTTATCAGTAATAAATACTGGCGAGTTCATTCCATTTTTATCCAAATATATTGTTATATTTTTTAGCATAAAGGGTTTTTATATATGTTTATATTTACCCAAAAACTCAATCAGTATTTGTAACATGGTGGCAGTTCCGATGTGACAGTGGTCATATCACTCATTGGCTTACTTTTGTCCAATAGTGAATTTATCAAGTAATTATATTTTACTATTATTCAAAGTATCTGCCACTAGGCGATTCCTGTGACGGTGGTCAAATCACTGTTGATCATTCTTTCAACAAGTGACGGGGGCGTATCACTGTTGATCATTCTCTCAACTAGTGACTCTGATCATATCACTGTTGATCATTCTTTCAACTATTGACTCTTGTCAAACTTCTGGTCATATCACTGTTGATCATTCTATCAACTAGTGATGGGGGTCGTATCACTGTTGATCATTCTCTCAACTAGTGACTCTGGTTATAACACTGTTGATCATTCTCTCAACTAGTGTCTTTGGTCATATTACTGTTCATATCACTGTTGATCATTCTCTCAACTAGTGATTGTGTTGAAACAAGGTGGGAGTCATTAGAATGTTACAATAACTACTTATAATTTATATATAATATTATAAGGATGTATGTGTTACACGGTTAAAATTTTCTATTATAGGTATTACTTTAATAAAATTTACACCACATGTTTTTCAAGTTTTCTATATGTAAATTGTAATTAGACTAATATTATATTTACTTCATAATATAAAATTATATTAATAATACTAGTAGTTGATCCTAATATTATATATAATACATATAGTCACTCTATTGTAGACTTTTTCAACTTTATCGTACATATATTAGGATATACAATATTTATATAGTCAACAATTTATAATTATATATGTAGGTGGGATATCTTAAGTTTTATATGTAATTTAAGTACATATAAACCATATAACGGTGATATACTATTTTACATTTGGGCAAATATTAACTTATATATCTTATTTAAGAACTTTTAATGTATTTATATACATATAAATACATTAAATAGTAATTAATTATAATGCCTATACCATGTATATAAACTGTTTTTAATGTTTAATGATAGTTAAGGTTAAATTATAAGTGTAATGAAAACAAGTAGAGTTTTTTGGTAAAGCATTTTTAAATATAAAGGTATTACAAAAGGGTGAGAAAAAGAGAATGACTCACAAACTGTGAGAAAAGAGAATGGACTCACCTTGTAACTTTAGGATTCAACTAGAAAGCTTCCTGGTATAAATCTTGGGTATAACTCCCGAGCTATTTAAAATATATATATATGCACTCGTGTTAAGTATAGTAACCCTAATTCAACCTTATCCCTACGTCACGAGACAGAACCCCAACGAACTTAGTCGGGCAGAGCCTTGACATGCGTTATGGGGCTCCAGATCAATCGGAAAGGGTATTTGTGATCGGGAGTTAAAACACTTAAAGCAGGGCAGGGCTTTGTAGGATTATGGGGTGAAATATTAAAAGAAAATAGATATATATGTGAGAGAGAAAGACGGCGAGAGGGAAGCATCCAAACAAGAGGTGAACACTTCTTATTTATAATGGTTACATTCTTGGAAGCCACTTAATCTTAGAGGGACACGTCCTCATCTACCACCAATACATGTACACGTAGAAAATTGCATGCATACATTTCGAAATTCATGTTGGACACGTACAACTTTCTCAATTTCATTTTAGTTATTATTATTTTATTATTTTATTCTTATAATTAATTCAGCTGCTTCACTTATTTGGCGCGTATAACTTCTAAAATATGACGTTTTATAAAACAATGAATATGTAATTAGAACGAGAATATTTGTATCTACATTTTGAACCAAGTTTCATTAAAACGGAGTAAGTTCAAATATAATGTATTTTTTATAATTTACTTATTAAACGGTTCCTAGGTCCGTCTAGGTACTTCATATTTCTAACAATTAACTTATCCTTAGCCTACCCGTTTAATAATATAAGTTTTTATATTCTTTATTTTAATATAGAAAATAGAAATGTCACACATATACAAGCCAATTAGTATAACATTCCAACCAAATATGTATAAAATAGTTTTTAAAACTATATGGGTCGAATAATTATTTTAAAGAGTTAATTGTCATTTTAGTCCTTGTGGTTTGGGTCATTTTGCCAGTTTAGTCCTAAGGTTTTATTTTTAACATCTGGATCCAAAAAGGTTTTATCGTTGCCATTTTGGTCCAACTGACTTAACTCTATCCATATCTGTTAAGTCTGCCAAGGGCATTTTTGTCATTTCAATTTTCTTTTTATTAACCCTTTTTTCTTTATTGCTTTTTCTTTTAAATGAAATGACAAAAAATGCCCTTGGCAGACATAACAGATATGGATGGAGTTAAGTCAGTTGGACCAAAATGGCAACGATGAAATCTTTTTGGATCCAGATGTTAAAAATGAAACCTTTGGACTAAACTGGCAAAATGGCCCAAACCACAGGGACTAAAATGGCAATTAACTCTATTTTAAAAATAAAACTAGTTACTAGTGGTTAATAAATTTAAACAACCTATAACTCTTATATGAAAAAATTTGGGAATGTTACATCCTCCCCACCTTGTTTTAAATCTCGTCCTCGAGATTTGGGCTACGATGTCTCCTCCAGAGTTATGTTATGTTTTAGTCAATAAGAACATTATTAAGGTAAAATATACAGAATCAAAAAAATCAAATTTTGTGAATACGAGTTGTAAAATAAATATGACTCAATGGTTTAACTGAATTAGTTTAAGAAATCGATGTCAACTGGACGAGATGAAATAATTTCTAAGGTGACTAGGTTTAAGACAAAAGAGATATATGATCTAAATTGAATGTTTACAAGTTGTAAATGACTTTTAGAATCAAATAGAATTCACTGTCAAAAGAAAACTTACTTTGATTGTTAACTGAGGAAGACTTAGAATCAACAAGCTCAAATGAAATAGAAGCACGAAAATGATTGGTCAATTATTGAACCATAACATGAGAAAAATCAATATGTTGACATTTATTGAATTGGAAGGATACACCAAAACACAACAGATTTTAGTGTATCATTGTCTTAATACATAATTGCATTAAGGCTATTTTCAATGATGAGTCAAACGAAAGACATACGTAGTTTTGCATGATTTGTATGATTATGATTAGCCCAAGCTACAAGTTTATATCGACGCCGCAAGGTGTCGTAATGATTGAAATAGTTCAATAATTACAGTGACCGAACAAATTCACTGTGTAATCAACTAAAAGTTTTAATGAAGTAAAATTGGAGATTTATTTCAAATAAATCTTATAGGATTTTCAATGGATGATGAAAGACCAAATGATTATCATAGAATTTTCGATCAATGATGAAAGAAACTTTAGAGATAAACTGGAATATGATATAAATTGGTGTACTCTTATCTTAACATATAATTGTATTAAGACTGTTTAAGATAATGAACCAACAAAAATAAATAAATAAATCCGTACATCAGGTGTGAAAAGGGATATTAGCTCAAGCTTCAAATTAAAGAAAACGCCACCACAAGGTGTCGTAACCAATTAAATGATTCAATGAAAGCGAAGATCAAACAAGTCTGTTATGATTCTGAATAGATGAAGTACTTAACAGAATGCATTTATTTATAAACTTTTATTTGTACTAGGGTCAAATAATAACTTAACTTAGATATTACATATCAGCGATTACGCCTGGAATCATTTCTGCTTCTTGCGTAGTAAGTGCAAATGCTCGCGCGTTCATCTTAGCTCCGTCTGTTGTTTTTGTCTTGGTGTCGAGTGCTTTGGTCAGTTTTGGGCAATATGGTTTGATGTGTCCTGTTTCTCCGCAATTGTAACATATATTAGTTTTCCTTCTACATTCTTCCTCTATATGCCCGGTCATCTTGCATAAGTTACAGTAGAGTGTTCTCCTAAAACGGCATCTTCCTGAACGCTTTTTGTTACAGCTTCTGAAGGTAGGTTGTTCAAATGACGGTTCAGTTCCTTTCTTCTTGAATTCTTGGGAAAATTTATGGGCTAACTCTTTCTTCTTGTTTTCTTCTCTTGTGCGGATTAGTCCATCTGTCAGGATGTTAGCTAGTTCAACTGTTTCTTCAAAAGTCTGTGGTCTGGCGGCCCTGACCATGTCTTGGATTTCACTCACTAATCCCCAAATATAACGAGAAATTAGTACGGGTTCTGGCGAAGCCAGAGTTGGTACCATTCTTGCATATTCGAAGAACGTCGTAGTATATTCACGACAATTCACATCTATCATTTTATTATTTAGGAACTTGTTAGCCATTCGTTCCTTTTCATAAGGGGACAAAATTTCCTTTCTGCCATTTCCTTAAATTTTTCCTAGTTCATGGCATAAGCCATATTACTTCATTTTTCCTGAAGAATTGTATTCCACCATTCTAAGGTTTCTTCCTAAAAGAGGTTAGTCGCATACATCACCTTATCTTCTTCGGCACATATGTTGATTTTAAGAACAACTTCCGTCTTTTCCAATCATCGTAGAGCAGTCGTGGCTCCTTCACTGCCTGCGAACTCAGTTGGTTTACAAGCTAGAAATTCTTTGTAGGTACACCCGAGAGTCATCGCCTTCTTTTTCTTGGGAATTGGGTTTTGATAATATCATCATTGTCTCCATTGACACTATGGCTAAAACTGTCATTGCGAGTATGCTTGCTACTCACAACATTGGTGGGTTCTACTGGATTTTTAACGACTTTAATTATTAAAGGTATAGCATTAGCTATTCCTTGGGCTATCATATTTTCTATAGCATTTTTATCCAAAGGATTTTCATTATTAGTATGAACTTCTGGATTATGTGATACTTCATTCGACATCTGAATGGCAAGCATTTTCAATTATTAATATCACAGAATAATTAAAACAAAACAATATTTCCAGGAATCATAGTACATATCTATCTATCTATATATATATATATATATATATTTATATTTATATTTATATTCATATATTTAAATCTACAAAAATAACACATATGTTACTTTGTATTAATTTCCTAACTTTATTGTTTCAGATTAGGTATTAAAAGAACACCTAAATAGCTTAAACAAGTGGCACTGATACCATCTTCTGTCACAGCCCCCAACCCCTCCCTGGGAGCGGGCGCTGCGAGCCATCTAGATGGTATCGGTGTTTATTAATTATGCGGTGGAATTTTTTTTATCAAGATCGTAGTTAGGAAATAATTTTAGAGTTTATAAAACACCAAACTTTTAATATTAAACAAATGGGCTAAAACCCATATTTAATTCAAATGTTTTTATAGGGATAAATCCAAATAAATAAAACGTAATTTTCTTCTTTTATTCCGGTATTTATAGCCACTTTATTTAAGCCTTCAGTGCTCCATAGCTGGCTTTTATTATCTCTACAGCAAGTTACCTGAAACGTGTTTTGAAAACATTTTATCAGTAATAAATACTGGCGAGTTCATTCCATTTTTATCAAAATATATTGTTATAATTTTCAGCATAAAGGGTTTTTATATTTGTTTATATTTACCAAAAAATTCAATCAGTATTTGTCACATGGTGGCAGTTCCGATGTGACAGTGGTCATATCACTCATTGGCTTACTTTTGTCCAATAATGAATTTATCAAGTAATTATATTTTACTATTATTCAAAGTATCTGCCACTAGGCGATTCCTGTGACGGTGGTCAAATCATTGTTGATCATTCTTTCAACTAGTGACGGGGGCGTATCACTGTTGATCATTCTCTTAATTAGTGACTCTAGTCATATCACTGTTGATCATTCTTTCAACTAGTGACTCTGGTCAAACTTCTGGTCATATCACTGTTGATCATTCTTTCAACTAGTGACGGGGGTCGTATCAGTGTTGATCAATCTCTCAACTAGTGACTCTGGTCATAACATTGTTGATCATTCTCTTAACTAGTATCTTTGGTCATATTACTGTTCATATCACTGTTGATCATTCTCTCAACTAGTGACTCTGCTCATATCACTGTTGATCATTCTCTCAACTAGTGATTGTGTTGAAACAAGGTGGGAGTCATTAGAATGATACAATAACTACTTATAATTTATATATAATATTATAAGGATGTATGTGTTACACGGTTAAAATTTTCTATTATAGGTATTACTTTAATAAAATTTACACCACATGCTTTTCAAGTTTTCTATATGTAAATTGTAATTAGACTAATATTATATTTACTTCATAATATCCCATTAGTTTAAAATTATATTAATAATACTAGTAGTTGATCCTAATATTATATATAATACATATAGTCACTCTATTATAGACTTTTTCAACTTTATCGTACATATATTAGGATATACAATATTTATATAGTCAACAATTTATAATTATATATGTAGGTGGGATATCTTAAGTTTTAGATGTAATTTAAGTACATATAAACCATATAACGGTGATATACTATTTTACATTTGGGCAAATATTAACTTATATATCTTATTTAAGAACTTTTAATGTATTTATATACATATAAATACATTAAATAGTAATTAATTATAATGCCTATACCATGTATATAAACTGTTTTTAATGTTTAATGATAGTTAAGGTTAAATAATAAGTGTAATGAAAACAAGTAGAGTTTTTTGGTAAAGCATTTTTAAATATAAAGGTATTACAAAAGGGTGAGAAAAAGAAAAATGACTCACAAACTGTGAGAAAAGAGAATGGACTCACCTTGTAACTTTAGGATTCAACTAGAAAGCTTCCTGGTATAAATCTTGGGTATAACTCCCGAGCTATTTAAAATATATATATATGCACTCGTGTTAAGTATAGTAACCCTAATTCAACCTTATCCCTACGTCACGAGACAGAACCCCAACGAACTTAGTCGGGCAGAGCCTTGACATGCGTTATGGGGCTCCAGATCAATCGGAAAGGGTATCACTAATCGGGAGTTAAAACACTTAAAATAGGGCAGGGCTTTGTAGGATTATGGGGTGAAATATTAAAAGAAAATAGATATATATGTGAGAGAGAAAGACGGAGAGAGGGAAGCATCCAAACAAGAGGTGAACACTTCTTATTTATAATGGTTACATTCTTGGAAACCACGGAATCTTAGACGGACACGTCCTCATCTACCACCAATACATGTACACGTAGAAAATTGCATGCATACATTTCGAAGTTCATGTTGGACACGTACAACTTTCTCAATTTCATTTTAGTTATTATTATTTTATTCTTATAATTAAATCACCTGCTTCACTTATTTGGCGCGTATAACTTTTAAAATATGACGTTTTATAAAACAATGAATATGTCATCAGAACGAGAATATTTGTATCTACATTTTGAACCAAGTTTCATTAAAACGGAGTAAGTTCAAATATAATATATTTTTTATAATTTACTTATTAAACGGTTCCTAGGTCTGTCTAGGTACTTCATATTTCTAACAGTCAACTTATCCTTAGCCTACCCGTTTAATAATATAAGTTTTTATATACTTTATTTTAATATAGAAAATAGAAATGTCATACATATACAAGCCAATTAGTATAACATTCCAACCAAATATATATAAAATAGTTTTTAAAACTATATGGGTCGAATAATTATTTTAAAAATAAAACTAGTTACTAGTGGTTAATAAATTTAAACAACCTATAACTCTTATATGAAAAAAATTTGGGAATGTTACAGCGCCCACCGCTACTCTTAGCACTTTGTTACGCATCCTTTTCTTTCTTGAAGATCATGTCTGATCGTCAAAACAATCCTACCGGGGACAACCTCAACCCCGAAAACTTGGTACCTACGGGGAACACCACCCCGGCACAGCCAATCGGCCACACAGGCACATCCGCACAGGGGGCTCTCCCCCAGTGTTCATGCCAGAGTTTTCACAATTCGGTTCAGTGATACCCCCAGGAATGGATCTCCATTCCTGGTTTTACCAACAACAGGCTGCCCTTGCGGCAGCCTACAATAAAGCTTGCGCAGAGGCACAAGTAGCCGGAGGACCCACCCCCACACCATACACACATGCGCCTCGTATCTTGCAATACGAGAGTAGGGCACCCACAATCCCGGCCTCCCGGGATAGAATAGAAGAACGTGGATCCTCCTACTGTAGCGTCCGCACGATCGATGAGGACGATTCTACATATGGATCCCGCCGTAGGGGTCCAATACAAAGCCGCCTGGGCCCGCATGGCGAAAACCGGCGGCAAACAACAGCCCACTGCGTCTCCGGCATCCACAGCCGCCTGGGACCACAGCCCCACAATGAAGGGCATGATCGCACTGACCCAGACGACCACACATATTGCGGAGAATCCCACTCCGCAAACAGCAGACCGGGAGGATACAACTACATTCCTCCCAGTTAACCTTGCACTACATACGTCCGCGCTACAAAACGCATACCAACCCAACCTTACAGGCCAAAGTCCGCGTCCGAAAACTCCAAATTCGTTCCGGAGATCGCCCACGCCGAAGTCATAACGACTAAACTCCCACTCACGATTGGGAAATACAGTGGTTCATCCGACCCGGACGACCACATGAACATTTTTACCGGCGCTGGGTGCAATGGAAAGTGGGACGAGGCTACATGGTGCCATTTTTTCCCCCAGACCCTCACTGGATTAGCGAGGGCCTGGTTCGATTCTTTGCTAGTTGGAGCGCTGGCTTCATTTGAACAACTGCAAGCAAAATTTCTAGCACACTTCAGCCAGCAACGACGTCACAAACGTGATTCAATGGACGTCATGAACATCTGGCGCGGAGACAATGAAAGCCTAGAATCTTTCGTTATCCGCTACAATAAAGAATGCCTTGAGATCAGCGGGATAACAGATCAAATGGCCCGCAACCATTTCATTTTAGCCGTCAAGGACAATGAAATGGTGATGACCATCTCAGACAAGGAGGGCTTGCCAGAAAAGTGGGACGACGTCATGGCCGCAGTCAAGACGTACGCCCAAACTCAGCGGTCTCTCAAACCGCACACTGCCATGGCACAGCCCAACGCGGAAGGTCAATCCTCCCGCCAAGACGCCAAGTGCAATAATAAGCGCAACCGGGACATATGGAATCGTGGCAACGATTCCAAACCTTATATCCCGCGCGCCTACCAGCCCGACGCAAGGGCAACGATCAATGCCCAACACGAACAACGGGCATCAAAGAAGGAATCTCGGGACCGCAATTGGACCGAGATCAACAAGTCGCCAAGAGAAGTCCTCCAGATGGACGCACAGTTCTTGCGACCGGCCCAACCGATGAAGTCCAAAAAGAACCAAGATCTCACTCTTTATTGTGAGTATCACAAGGACTCGGGCCACTCAACCAACAATTGCATATGTCTCCGATTAGAGGTTGAACGAGCCCTAAAAGAGGGGAAGCTGCAACATCTGTTGACAGCCGCGCAGAAGCAAACCAAGCCCAATGGTAGGCACACGAGGATCGAGGAGGTAAACTTCATGGTTTTACCCCACACCTCCAATTATGACGTACTTCTCGGGAGAGAGTCCCAAGGCGACTTTAACATGATTACGTCTATCCCCCACTCTGCCATTGGTTTCCCAACCGAGACGGGGGGTCACCATAATTTACGCCCACAGAGAAGTTATGTCAACGGACGAACTACGTCCGACCAAGACAGCAAGGCTTACTCCCAACACCCAACCAGAGAAATGGGTTCTTAACGCAAGACACCCAGAACAGCCGGTGACATTGGGTCACGCCTTATCTAATAGCACAAGGGCGCGCCTGAAGCAACTCCTCTTCAGGAATCAAGATATCTTCGCATGGACACTCGCAGACATGATAGATGTGCCACGCGAAGTGACATAACATTTCTTGAATACCCTACCAGGTATCAAGCCGGTGATCCAAGGCCAACGCCACCTTGCATCTGCAAAGAACGAGGCGATGCATGAGCAGGTCAAAGAACTGCTCTCCGCAGGCATCCTGCGGGAAATTAAATACCAGACTTGGTTATCTAACCCAGTCATGGTAGAAAAAGCAACCGGGGGCTGGCGTATGTGTGTCGACTACAAAGACCTCAACAAAGCCTGCTCCAAAGATTGCTACGCATTTCCATAGATCGACGAAAAGGTCGATAACCTCGCCCCATTTTGATGGAAGTGTTTCCTTGATTGTTATAAAGGCTATCACCAAGTACAGATGGCAATCGAGGACAAAGACAAAACGGCATTCCGCACCCCTACGGGGAATTACTGTTACACAAAAATGCCATTTCGGGTTGTGTAACACGGGCGTAACCTATCAAAAACTGGTGAACGACACTTTTGGCTATCAAATCAGCAAGAGTGTCGAAATCTACATGGACGACCTAGTCGTCATGAGCATGGAGGAGGATACCATGCTCACAGATATTGAAAGAACATTCCAAACTCTGCGAAGTGTCAACATGAAGCTCAATCCATGGAAATGCTCGTTTAGAATGGAAGAAGGCAAGTTCCTTGGATTTATCGTCACGAAAGATGGATTCAAGGTAAACCCGAAAAAAGTTCAGGCGATCGAGCGCATGCCATCGCCTTCTACGATAAAGGAAATGCAACGACTAGCCGACCGGCTAGCCGTGCTGAACAAATTCCTAGCCAACCCCGCGGCTAAATCTTACCCCTTTATCAGCACTCTGCGGAACTGCTTAAAAAAGGAACAGTTCTAGTGGACCGCAGAAGCAGAAAACGCCTTCCGGGAGATGAAAGAGTGTTTGATACAACTCCCAAATCTCACTGCACCACGCAAGAAAGCACCGCTCATCCTGTACCTAACAGCCGCAGACAACGCGGTAGGTGCGGTGCTCATCGTGGAAAGAGAAGGAGTCCAAACACCAATCTATTACGTCAGCAAAATGCTGAATGATCCAGAGACAAGATACTCCATCATGGAGAAGTTGGTACTCGCACTGGTGCATGCGTCCAGACGGTTGCGCCGTTACTTTGCAAACCACGTCATCACCGTGCTCACCAACTACAGGATCGTGCAAATCCTCTCCAAGCCTGAAATCTCTGGCAGATTAGCAAAATGGGCCATTGAACTGGGCGCACATACATTGGTTTATAAACCACGCCCAGCAATTAAAGGTCGAGTCTTAGCTGACTTCGTCGCCGAAGTACCGGCGAATCGCATTCAAGAATGCGAAGATGAACAAACCCCTACACCCCCACCGTCCTCATCAGACATCTGGGCACTGTAAAATGATGGTGCATTTAACGAAGACGGTGCGGGCGCAGGTCTGCGACTTGTAAGCCCTTATGGTCAAGAACTCACCTACGTCATCCGCCTCGATTTCAAGAGTACAAATAACGAGGCAGAATATGAAGCTTTGCTAGCAGGGCTACGCTTGGCAGTCAAACTCGGCGTCCAACACTTGGAAGTACACGTCGACTCACTACTAGTTGCGGGGCAAATCCGCGGCGACTATGCCGCGAAAGGAGATATCATGATCCTCTATCTCGAACAAGCCATGCAACAAAAATCCAAGTTCACGTCCTTCAATATCCGCCAAATCAACAGGAGTGAAAACAAACCCGCGGATGCACTTTCAAAACTCGCATCCACCAGCTTCCAACACCTGGCAAAGGAGATACGCATTGAGATTCTGCAAAATCCCTCAGTACCCTTCCGCCAAGTGAACGTCATCCAGTACGGTACAACATCCTGGATGACACCAATCATTGCATACATGCAATCAGGCGTTACTCCCGAAAGTAAAGCAGAGGCACGCAAGTTGCAGTATAAAGCGTGGCATTATCAGATAGGAGACGGTATTTTATACCGCAAATCTTACCTGGGGCCACTCCTACGATGCGTCGACCCTCAAGATGCCACGTATCTTATCAGAGAGATACATGACGGAATATGCGGCATACACGCTGGCCCGCGCATGGTAGTGGCCAAAATCATGAACGCCGGGTATTATTGGCCTGGTATGCATCTAGACGCGGTTAAAGTCTTGCACAAATGTTTTAACTGTAAACGACACGCACCAAAAACTTTGCGCCCAAAGAACAACCTCGTCCCCGTCACCACCGCATGGCCTTTTCAAAAATAGGCAATCGATGTGGTGGGACCTTTTCCAGACGCACCAGGTGCGGTCAAATTTATCATAGTGGCTGTCGATTACTTCACCAAATGGGTAGAAGCAAAACCGCTAGCCTCTACCACCGCTATGATAATAAGGAAATTTGTCTGGGAACACATCATCTGCCGTTTCGGTCTACCAATGTGCATAGTAACCGATAACGGCACCAACTTTGTGGCCGAAGATTTCCAAAACTGGCTAAAAGAACTAAACATTGAACACGTCTTCTCCTCAGTGGCGCATCCGCAAGGGAATGGCCAAGTCGAGAGCATCAATAAAAGTTTAGTCGAGGGAATAAAGGCACGGTTGGGAACAGCCAGACGCGGCTGGATCGATGAACTCCCAAGTATCCTATGGACCCATAGGACCAGCCCAAAGGCAAGTCACGGGGAGACACCCTTCAGCCTAGTCTATGGCTCTGAGGCGGTGATCCCCGCTGAAATCGGTCTCCCTTCACCCCGAATGTTAGCGATCAACAAAATTGAAAACAGTGACGAGCGAAGGCTTGACTTGGACCTCTTGGAAGAAAGGCGTGAAAACGCCGCAATTAATGAGGCTAAGTACAAAACCAAACTAGAAAAGTATTACAACGCGCGCGTCCGCATCTGCACATTCAACCTGGGAGACTATGTCCTTCGGGACAATGAGGCCTCTAACGCAGAGCGCCCAGGGAAACTTTCCCCCAAGTGGGAAGGACCCTACCTCATCCAAGAGGTCTTAGGAAAAGGCGCGTACATGTTACAAACATTAGAAGGTGAACCCATCGCAAGAACATGGAACGCACAACAACTTCGCCACTGTTACATATAAGCTACGTCTACATTTTCCATGTAACCTACTGGCCCGCAGGCCATTTGTCAATAAATAAATGAACGATTCAATGCAATATTGTTTATTCCTTCTATTACAAATGCATGTTCCACTTCACGATATCAGTAAAAACAGATTGGCAAAATCTTCATTCGCGATACCCACACAAAGTGGTGACCACACACAAATATTGTAATAGGCCAGCAAAGGCAAAACATCAATGTCTATCCGGCTGGATACGCACATACGGTTTTTACAAAACCTACACAATTCCTAAACCCTAACGGGATGAAAACAGGAATTGACTAATATTCACACGACAAAGGTGTAGAGTATACTCAACTGCACTTTACAGCCAACAGAGTTATCCATATACTTGTGTTAGGGGTCATTTTCTTAACGTATATATCCTGACCAATATCCTGCCTATGTTTGTTCATTTGTGACCAGGGTGCTGGAAGAGGATATTGCTAACATCTTGGGCGATATCCTGAGGCTTATTGAATTAACCACGTGCAGGTTAAGGGCTGAGACTTGCTAACGGTCAAGAGGACTTCTTCTCCTTGAGACTCGGACGAATTTGTTGAGGAAGAGACGTTGAGCCCGAAAGACCAGGTCTACAACGTTCGAAGAAGGAATATTCGGTGGATCCCGCGAGTTTAGGGTAGTTTGTTATTTTATCTTTACTATAAATAGATGGGGGCGGATCAGCTTAGAACACACAATTTTTCACTAACACTCTCATACACCTACACTCTCTAGCTCATTGCAAACACCACACTTGTATTCAAGTTTCGTTGTAACACTTAGTCGATCCGTACCACATCCTGCACTGTATCCTGATTTTTGAAGCAATAGAAGAACTAGGCAGCTGCGATTGTCAGCTCCCGAGGTTTTATGCCGGCGATCTAGATTGATCAAGGGCTTTCCTCGTACATCCCGTGTCGTTTACTTTACTTTTGCTCATTGTTTGATCATAGATACAGCTCTATATCCTGAGCCGTATCCTGAAACTGTTTTTACAAATTAACTTGATTAACATATTTTCAACACACATTTCTAGCACACTACCTCACTTAACTAATTTGATCACTTAATTACTTCGGTAATTTTTTACCAAAACAATTTGGCGCCCACCGTGGGGCAAGTGGTGCTCTCCTTACTAAATTTTTTTGTCAAATCACTAATCGGTTTTCTATTTTCAAAACTTTTTGCCACATTGTCCATAATGGCCTCAAGATCAAACATGAGTTCCTCTACTGTGTCTGCTGTGACTTCTGCTACTACCGGTTCGGTGCTTCCACCACCTCCTCCAAGGATGCCAGCCTCTACACAATCTCAAGATGTTATCCCTACTCGGAGTGTCCAGGGATCTGCTCCCGTTTTAGCTTCTAATGATGAAATTTTAACCTTATTTGGAAATGTGCAGGAACAAATGAGGCAGCAACAGGAAACAAACCAAATGCTTTTGAGGGAAATACAACTCCTGAAGTCTGGCTCGAGCAGATCTGCTGAGGACAATGTCACTCCATTACACCCCAGAGCGTTGAACTTTAGTTCAGCTGTATATACCGAGGATAACAGGGGGAATATTGTGCCCAGTCTTCCTCAGAATCATACTCCTAAAATACCCTCATCGGTCAGGATGTCAACCATGAGGAGCTCAGGATATGCGTCAGGATATGGGCAAAATCCTCCAATGGGTAACGTGTCGAATAATAATAATACTCTTGCTACTAACAGTGGTGGATCTTTGCAGGATACAGGTGTAACATCAGCACTTACCAGGGAACTTCAGAAGTTGAAGGACATGATATCTAGTGTACCTGGGGTGGTCCAGCCGATCCCGGAAGTGTCTCAAGACAGCCACAAGATATCTCGTTTTGCATATCCTATCTGTGATGCTGAGATCCCAAAGAGATTCCAAACTCCCAACATGAAGCTTTATGATGGGAGTACGGATCCTGAGGAGCATATTGCTCAGTATAGGGAAAGGATGGAGATTAACCCTATTCCTCCGGAGCTCAAGGAAGCGTGCTTGTGCAAGGGATTTGGTTCTACTCTAACAGGATCGGCCTTAAAATGGCTATTAAACGTTCCTCCTCACTCAATTACTTCATTTGCTCATCTGGTTAATTTATTTAACAGTCAATTTTCTTGTAGTCGGAGTTTTGAGAAACTAACCAGTGATCTTTACAGGATAACTCAAGGGCCTCAGGAATCCTTGAGGGATTATGTAAACAAATTCAGTCGAGAATCCTTGGATATCCCACATCTTGATGTTGCAACAGCTGTGCAAGCTTTTAAGATGGGATTACAAAAGGATTCTCAGTTTTATCAGGATCTTGTAATGAATCCCTGTAGGAATCTCGACGAAGCTCGTAACAGGGCTTTGAGATATATCCGTCTGGAAGATGACAGGAAGATGCAAGAAAGGATGAACTCATCCAACACTTATGAGTCAACTAATAGGAAGTCAGAATCCTCGTTCAAGTCATATCGGCCTAAGCCGTATAGTAGAAATGAAAACAAAAGAGTGAACGCTGTCGAAGATGAGGATCCTGAAGAGTATCCTGAGTTGTCCGAATATTGCTTTTCTGTTAATATTCCTGAATTGATGTATGCTATGCAGGGTCTAGGAGACAAAGCTAGGTGGCCTCGAAAGAATCAACAAAAGGCTGACTGGAAAGATAAGTCAAAATGGTGTGCTTTCCACAAAGATTTCGGACATGTGACTGAGGATTGCATTGCTCTAAGGAAAGAAATAAGCTATCTTCTAAGCAAGGGATATCTGAAAGATCTCTTAGGAAGAAAGAAGAATAAGGGTCAGGATACTGAGAAGGATCCTGAACGAGCAGCATCACCTCCCGCGGATGCCAAGATAATCAACTTCATTTCGGGAGGATCCGACATTTGTGGAACTTCGTATTCGGCAGCAAAGAGACATGCAAAGGAAGCCAAGGCCGAAAGGGGAGACAAACCTGTCAGGATGACTACCCTCACAACTGACAAAGTGATCACTTTTGATGCTAATGACAGGGATACTGTCCAAGATCCTCACCATGATGCTCTGGTAATAACGTTATATGTAGCTAACCATTTTGTACGCAGGATACTGGTTGATAATGGCAGCTCCGTCAACATAATCCAACTAGAAACTCTGAAGAGAATGAATGTATCTCCAATGGATATCACTTCAAAGTCTACCGTGCTTGTTGGATTCAGTGGAGAGGCTAGAAACACAGTGGGAGAGATAAAGTTGCCAGTATACGTTGAAGGAGTCAACTCGATACAACGCTTCTGTGTGATGGATTCTCTATCCTGCTATAACATCATACTGGGAAGACCGTGGATTCACGATATGAAGGCCGTGCCATCAACATATCACCAATGCATCAAGATACCTACCCCCTGGGGAGTGGTCAAAGTTGATAGTGATCAGCAGGAGGCGAAAGAATGCTACTCATCCTCGGTGAAATCCTCAGCCAAACCTAGTGCAGCATAGCAATTAAAGACACGGGCCCAGGATATCGTGGAGGATCCGGAGCAGGATGTGAAGAAAGTTATCCTGGACCAGGATAACCCCGATATTTCGGTGCTCGTAGGGACCAATATCCCTCAGGATATTGAAGAACAATTAATTAACTTTTTGAAATGCAGGATGTCTACGTTTGCATGGAAACATGAGGATATGACAGGCATATCCAAAGATATTATCACTCACAAACTTGGAATTGATAAATCATTCAAGCCTGTGCAGCAAAAAAGAAGGAAATTTGCTCCTGAGCGGAACACAATTATCCAGGAGGAAGTTGAGAGATTATTAAAATCCAGAATGATTAGGGAGGTTAAGTTCCCAAGGTGGCTAGCAAACGTGGTTGTAGTACAGAAGAAAAATGGGAAACGGGGAGTTTGTGTGGACTACACAGACTTGAACAAAGCTTGTCCTAAAGACCCATTTCCTCTTCCACACATTGATGCAATGGTAGATGCCACTACCGGGCATGAAATGCTGACCTTCATGGACGCATCTTCAGGATTTCAACAGATCCAAATGGAACCTTCTGACCAGGAGGATACTGCCTTCATGACACCAACAGGTATTTATTGTTATACAGCTATGCCTTTTGGTTTGAAAAATGCAGGTGCAACATACCAAAGATTGGTAAACATGATGTTCAAAGACAAACTGGGGGACACCATGGAGGTATATATCGATGATATGGTGGTGAAATCTAAAAAGGCTGAGGATCACCTCCAGGATATCAAGGGAGCATTTGATATCCTGGATCAATACAACATGAAGCTGAATCCTGCTAAATGCCATTTCGGAGTGGGGGCAGGAAAGTTTCTTGGATATATGGTGACAAAGAGGGGGATAGAAGCAAGCCCAGAGCAGATCAAAGCTATCCTGGATATAAAATCACCCTCAAACATGAAGGACGTACAAAGATTAACAGGCCGAGTAGCAGCTCTAAACAGGTTTATCTCAAGATCATCGGAGAAATGCAAAGACTTCTATGATATCCTGAAGAAGAACAAAAGATTCGAATGGGGGGAAAAGCATGAAGCAGCCCTGCAGGATTTGAAACGATATCTATCAACCGCACCTCTATTGATGAAGCCTGAAAATGGTGAACCACTATCCCTGTACCTTGCTGTATCAGGGAATGCTGTAAGTGCCGTTCTTATAAAAGACCATGAAGGTCAGCAATATCCTGTTTATTATGTTAGTAAAAGTTTGTTAGATGCTGAAACTAGGTATTCTCATTTAGAAAAATTGATACTAGCATTAGTCATGGCATCAACGAAACTTAGGCATTATTTCGAGACACATAGGATACATGTTAAAACAAATTATCCTATCAAAAATGTGCTTAGGAAACCAGAGATGTCAGGCAGGATGGCCAAGTGGTCAGTAAAGTTGAGTGCTTATGATTTAGTATACGAACCTAGAAATGCCATAAAATCTCAGGCTTTAGCTGACTTTGTGGCTGACTTTAGTAGTGACATTCAGGACGAGGTAGACCTAGAAGTTCAACAGTTAGGAGAATCCTCAGGATCCTGGACATTATATACTGACGGTGCATCTAATGTAAGAGGAGTAGGATTAGGAATACTACTAAAATCGCCACAGGGGGACATATTACCCCAGGCTATTAGGTGTGAATTTCCTGCTACTAATAATGAAGCAGAGTATGAGGCTTTAATTGCAGGATTAGAGTTGGCTAAGAGCATGAGTATCAAAATTTTTTTTGCAAGTATATGTTGACTCTTTGTTAATTACTAACCATTTTAATGGATCCTATACAGTTAAGGGTGAGAAATTAATCGAATATCTCGATATTCTCAAAAAATTAGCAGGATATTTCGATGTTTTTATACTTGAACAGGTACCAAGGGAGGATAATGCTGAAGCGGATGCCTTAGCAAATTTGGGATCATCGATCAAGATACCTGAAGGGACGCAAATACCAATATTACATGTCCTATATCCTGCAACGAATCCTCAGGATAAAGAAGTAGCTGGTATTCAGGATCCTGGAGTAGAACATCCTGAAGAGGATCCTAAATCCTGGACGGCTCCAATCATGAAATATCTCAAAGAAGGACACATCCCTGGAAATGAAAATCCTAAGGCATTTAGGATGAAGGTATCACGATTCACTATTATAGATAATGTAAAACCCGTTCAGGATCTTTCAATGATATCGATCTTAACTTGTGAAGGTGCGGAATACAATCACAAGTTGATTCAAGAACAAATAACAATAAACAAACAATGATATGAATGAAACACAAACCAGAGATCTTGCATTCAAAGTTAAACAATGACTGATACAAGATTCTTGACTAAACCCGGTTCCCTTGAGTCGCAACCTTCAAAGTGACGAACCACTTCAACCATGAGGTTGAGGTTCGTTTAAATACAAAACAACCGGACTAACCCTAAGCCCATTGCGACATCAAGTAGACTAGCCCAAACACTTACAAAATCGACCCAAACATGTAAACTAAACAAATACATAATCAACCCTTAAACTATGCTAACCTACATGAATAAACCTTCAGGTTCCAACAATCTCCCCCTAGGTTTATGCATGCAGGTTCTTAACACTTCAACTTTCACGATCACCTTGCAACCGATCCTTAAGACCACCAAAACCCTTTTTACGAATATGAATGGCCGATGCAACAGCAGCAGTCCATGCTTTTGCAATTTCTTCATATTTTTCAGTAGCTCTAATTTGATGACGAGCTAACACTTCCAAATCTTCAAGAGCAACATTCAGCAAATCAATTTGATCCACCAAGCGAAAACACACATCATCATCACAAACAATCACCGCCTGCCCTAGACGCTCATCATAAGACCAAAAATGCAAGGACTTCAGAGCACCCTTTGGAATCTTTTCCACCAATGGAATCACCTTCTCTTTATCAGTTACAGGCCAGCGCACAATCTTCATTCGCTTGTTAGTGTATGGATCTCGAATGCCTTTAGCTGGTTTAACAGTGGACTCTGCAGTACGCATTGAAGGAAAACCCTTAAGAACCTCCCTCTTCAACCTCTCGAAAAACATATATCCAACTCCTCCAGGCTTATCATCCACATAAGGTGCTTTAGACAAGTTTGTCAAGTCCACCTTAGTAAATGACTGAAACTGACCTGGATGTTTGTACCACTCAACAGGTCCAATTTTCCTTTTTATCCACCATCTTTTGCGATCATGATCATAACCCCAGCTAACTACACCAGAACGATTTCCAACCTTATCATAGAGAGTTTCACCAACATCCATTAAATGATGAGTTGCATGAGCATCATCATCATCTGGATTTAGATTCCGATTTTTCATAATTACAAACTCCCTTTTCTTCTTGATCCTTTCAGCCTTCTCTTTGTCTGCAACAGGATCAATAACCCTTTTAAAATATTGTTCCATAGCAGCACTTCTTTCAGCATCATCCTTTTCAAAAGCCTTTTTCCTGTTTGCAACATCAGTTGGATCAGAGAACTCCTGTCCAAATTTCTTCTCCAACTTTCCACGTAAGTCATAAACCATATTAAACAACAAACTAACATCTCCTTGAAGCTGCTCAATCTGTTGATCTTTCTTCACAATCGTATCTTCAAGTTGGATAATCTTTGCATCTTTATGAATTGAATCTTGCTCAAGTACAACCATTCGTTTCTTCATATCTCTCATACTGATAAACTCATCTTCATCACTAGAATCATCATCAAATGGCATTCTAAATGGCTCTTCAGGTCTCTTACCACTTGAACTGCTAGGCATATCAAGATCAACTCTAGAAGGACCTGCTGATTCAGTAGCACTAGGTAGCGTTGTCTCAACAGTGGTATCAACATCAATACTAGTAACCTGAACATCATCAGTAGTGATATCCATATTAGTTCTTTGAGTATCAGCATTAAATTCAAAGATGTCTGCAGTAGCGGTGGTGGTATTGGTGACATTCTTCTCAAAATCGAAGTCATAAAGACCTTCATCATCTACATCAGAAATTATGGGTTGATCTTTACTTTGCTCAACATACATTCCGAGCCGAGGATCCCTCCTTTTCCGCTTCAATGGCATGGAATCAGAATCCTTTGGGTCTTCACTAGGCTTTTCACTTGACACTGAAAGATCAGAAGGAGGATTTCCCATCTTATCAGTTACAGATTTTAATAACAAAGCCAAACTTTCAGCAGTAATCACAGGTGGAACAGCAGAAACAGCAGTATCAACTTCAGCTTCAGGAGGAAGCTCTTCATCTTCCCCAGAATCACACATAATCTCAATGCCTTCATCGTCAGAGTCAATTGTTAGAATCTCTGTCTCAGGCTCATCTTCGGTACCCATTTGGATATCATGCTCTTCAGCAACTATAACATTTGCAGGAGTAACATTTACTGGAACAGGTTGCACAACGACTGGATTATCACCAACATCTTCAGTCTCTGCAAATTGACCAAATTTCTCTAAATCAATCAATCCTTCGAATTTCTTCTCAGTACCCTTCTTTGGAGTGAGAGTACTGAAACAAGCTGGACCCATAGGCTTCAACTCCAATGTATTACCAGATCTCTCCAACTCTGGATAACGAGCATTAAAAATCATTTGCAGAAACCTTGGATACATGAGAAATTTGTCTTTCCTGACTCCTAGTACATTCCTTTTCATAGCTTCCAAAATATACTTCGAATAGTTGAATGCTTCATTAGTTATCACACAGACTAAAGCAGCAGCCTGTGTACTGTTCAGCTGATCTGTGCCTCCTCTGTTCTCGGATATACACAAGAGAAACATGTGCAACAGAAGTCACCAATAAGGATGCACAAATTTCTTAATCAGAGGTGGATATCTTTCTTCATAACTCAGTCTAGGCAATATTGCTTCAACTGTGCCAGCTGGAAGCTCAATCGAATCTGTTTCTTGATCATTGAATTGCAATACTTCTCGAATCATCTGCTCTGACACAGTAACAGTCTTCTTTCGAACTTCAGAAACAATAACTCCCTTTCCCTCAACAACTTCAATTTTTGCATTCTTCCAGAATTCTTGAACAAGACTTTCATAGATAACCGGATTGTCTCGTAATGCGTGAACGATGCGACAATTGTTGAGACCTTTCATCAATGAGGCATATAATCTTTTGTGCTTCTCTGGAGGAGGTGCTAAATATCCAGCCTGATTGTGTGTTGCTATGAACTTTAAATCCATAATCTGCAGAAAACAGAAGTGCATCACAAACATTTACACTTATAACTTAGATTTCAAAGTCAACATGTTTGATTTCAACAATTCAGAATTTTTCTAATCTTGACTCGAGATCAGTTACTGTTGACTCGAAACCTTGAGTCGCGACCATAAGTTCTCGAGTCGCAATCAAGAATAACAACTGAGATCTCGAGTCGAGACCTTGAGTCGAGACCTAGAGATCTCGAGTCACAATCATGAGGTTGCGACTTGCAATCAGCTGGTCTCGAGTCCTTATGTGTTTTTGAGTCGAGACCCCAAAAAAAACACTTTGTCTTCTGAACTTTTTGGATCAAAAACTCCATAACATCATCAGATTTATTTGAAGACCAAAATATATTCAAGATTAGGGTTCTTAATCATCTTCAAATCTTCATCAGGATTTCATCAAATCTTCATAACACCTGCAAATCTTCAAGAAAATCATCATCATACCTTGAATCAATAGTTAATCGAGACCGGAAACACCAAGATCAACGACTTGAAACCGGAGATTTAAGTCGAAATTGTGACAACTCGAGTTTCCGACTTTCACTTTCGCATTAAGTGCGCGTTGACTTTGACTGTGTAGTTGTTTGACTTGTTTAACTTGTAACTGTACACGTTATTTTTTTTTATGAACACATTGTGGTTGCATGATTTTGTGTTTGACTGTATAACATGAAACCTGTTGAAAACTTAAACTGTTAACACATAAAAGGACTCGACGAAACAGACAGGACCCGACGAAACAGACTGTTTCGCCATAAGCATCTCGACGAAACAGAAGTCTGTTTCGCCAAGCCCAGTTTCGCCAAGCCCATTAAGGGCCCAGAACGGTAATTCGTTCATATTAACGTGAACCGACTTCCTGTTTCACATTTTTGGCTAAAACAAAAACCCTAGAGCTCCATCTTCTCTGATTGACGGCGATCGTGTGCCCCGGAACCCCGAATCGACTTAATTACTGTTCCGTTCATTGTGGTTAGTGATTAAATCCCTGCATGATTGTTTGATTTCATTGTTGTAAACTGTTTTTAGTTCAAGTTCATTAGAATCAATGATAGATAGTGTTATGTTCATGAATGATTTATGATTGGGTAAACGGAATCTATGGTTAGTTACGTTTTGTATGACAGATCTGATTGTATGATGATCCCTTGAACCCACGAATCGGAACTAGTATTAATCGTATGAACACCTAGTAATATGATGGATTGTGCTCGTGTTATACTCGTTGTCTGAATAGCTTGTTAAGGTTAATGCTTGGCCTATTATGATTGATTGATTCCATGATGATATCTATGTTAATGATGTCCGCATGATTGCTTCTTGATGTCGACGACATTTAGGGTTTCTGTGATTTTGACGAAACTGACATCACCCTGTAACAGGCTGACGAAATAGATCTCTTGGCGAAACAGAAAGTGTTTCGCCAAGGGCAGTCGACGAGACAGAACTTTGTTTCGCCAAAGGAGACCACGGCGAAACAGAATGTGTTTCGCCAATTTGTGTTTCGCCGAGGGATATCACGACGAATCAAGTGATTCGTCGAAGGGGCTCACGGCGAAACAGAGGGTGTTTCGCCGACTTGGGTAATTTGCACAGTAACTGTTTCTGTTAAAACTTAGCTGAGTTAACTAACTGCTGTTAGATGTTATGCCTGACTTGTATGATCATGAATGCGTGCAATGTGCTACTTGGTGATTATTTATGCGTTGTCCACTATGATTATACTTACGTGCCAACTTCGTGAATGTAAACTGATTATGTACACGTGCGCACTTTAGGACGTGATTGACTTACTTTGAGCACATACTTTAGCATACCGAGCAAAACAAGGTGAGTTCACACTCTTTCTAAGGCATGGGATTCCCGGTGGTTTGGGAATGGGTTAAGAAACTAAAATGGAACCTACATATCCTCCTTGGGTAGGATATGTACCGCCATCCTCCATGGGTAGGATGCCAATATTAATCCTGCGTATTCTCCTTGGGTAGAATACGTACGTTCGTCCTCCTTGGGTAGGACAACAACCTTAACGTACGTAAAACCTACGTACACTCACACTCGCTACGGTCCTTGGATCAAGAAGGGCACGTACAAATACGACTAGTCTACACATGGGAAGCCCCCACTAATCTTCGCAAACATGCCTGGAATGGCCGCGAACTATACCAGAACAATCTTCGCAAACATGCCTGGAATGAATGGCCGCGAACTATACTAGAACAATCTTCGCAAACATGCCTGGAATGGCCGCGAACTATACTTTAATCTTCGCAAACATGCCTGGAGGGCCGCGATACAAATATAACTAGTCTAGAAAACATGGGAGACCCCCACTAAACTTCGCAAACATGCCTAGAGGGCCGCGATGCTATTACATACGAAACATGGTTTACAAAACGAACAACTGATTTTACGAAACGAACATTATAACTGAATAACCAACTGTGAACTCGCTCAACTAGTTGTTGACTCTCTGTTACATGCCTTGCAGGACTTTAGGTACTTTTGGAGCTTGCACGGGAGGCACGGTCGTTGTGGACATGGATCGTGAATGTGTTGTTAAACATTATGACATTTTGTACTTTAACTTATGTTGGGTCTTACATTATTGCTTCCGCTACACACATGTTTTATGTTAGGTTTGAAAACACCTATCGTATTGATGAATGACTTTTACTATATACTTATGTTCAATATGATTGGTGGCTTGATCCTGGTCATGTCACGCCTCCAAGCGGTGGTACTCCGCGTGTGGATTTTGGGGGTGTGACAGATTGGTATCAGAGCCATTGGTTATAGAGAAATCGGTTTTAATAAGGGGAAAACGATTTTTATTAAAACCAGACTATAACCAGTACAGTGCTCAACGATCCACAACGACGCTTCGCTCCACGTGCAAGGCTCAACATCATAGGTACTACTATTCATGTTACTTTACCTACTTGCTAGAATTACAAAGAACTTTGCTCGTGGTATGCTTAGGTTACAGAACCTACTATATGTTACTGCTTGAAAACGCTTACGTGCTCACTCTCTTCTGTCATCGCACTATTCGCGAACCTCTCTCACTCATGTTCTCCTTGATGTCAAGATCATGAGTGGACGCGTTAACCTAACTCAAGCCCAGTTGGCGGCTTCGGTCACTGAACAAGTTACTGCAGCACTCGCAGCTGCCCAGGCAGGAGGTGTAACCTGCCATCACCACATACTCTAGGATTTTTAGATCCTACTCTTGTAACTCAACACTTGTGCTTAATTTTGATTACTCTTACGCACACGACAAGTTAACACGCTCAGCCACCTGTATGCACATACAAGACTTTTATGGACTGCCGTCCTACTACTTTCAGCAACACTGAAGGAGCTGTTGTACTCCTCCATTAGTTCGAGGAACTCGAATCGGTCTTCGAGTGTGTGAATGACCCGAGACTCGTAAGGTGGAATATGCCACTGATACTCTCGAAGGCACTGCGTTAACTTGGTGGAACGCGCGAGTTCAGATGCTGGGGCTGGCGGCTGCTAATGCCACCCCATGGAATGATTCTAAGGAACTGATCAAACATGAATACAGTAGTTATGATGCCATCCACAAGTTGGAAGTGGAGTTCTTTAACATGAAGATGACGGGATCAGAGATAGAAGCGTGCAAGATTACGATCCAACAAACTGGCAATTTTGTGTCCAACTATGGTGGATCCTCCCATAAAGAGCTTTGAGCTGTACCTCAAGGGTTTAGTACCAGGAATTCAAAACCATGTGATGACGGCTAAACTTGCTACTATTCAAGATGTTACTCATCTTGCTCATCGTCTCACAGACCAGGCAGTGGAACAGAACAAGCTGCCTCAACGTATCAGCGATACTACTACCACTACTACTTCAACTACTTCTGCTACCCTCAGTAACAATGGATGAAAGTGGGATGGAACCTCTAGCAAGGGTTCGACTACAATTCCGTCCCAGGCACAGCAGTGAAAGGTCGATGACAACTAAAGTCCTGATCAGCAACATTTAGTATTCAAGGGCAGGGTGGATACAAGGGAAACCACCCTAAGCGCAAACGATGTAACCTGCACCACAGCGGGCAGGGCAAACGCAATCATTGTCAATAATGCAACAAACTTGGTCATGGAACCAAAGATGGTAGAAACTCACGTCCTGCAAACCAGAACCAACAACAACAGCCACAAGATCTATAGAATCGGCGACAACAGCATGGTAACAAGGGATGTTATCAGATGGTGCTGAAGGTCACTTCAAAAGACACTGCCCACGGTCGAACCAGAACCAGAATCAGAACCACAATCAAAGAAACGGGAACAATAATGGAGACAACAATGGGGGTAATAACGACGGCAATGTTGCCAGGGGTCGAGTGTTCGTGATGGGTCAGGGTGATACTAGGAATGATCCCAACTTGGTGATGGACTTTCCTTATCAATCGTATTCCTATAATTTTGGGTAGTTTTGACATCGTCACTGGTATGGATTGGTTATCCCAACAGCAAGCAGAGATTCTATGCAAGGAGAAGATCATCCGCATTCCTCGTGCTGGTTAAGAACCTTTGGTAACTCATAGTAACAAGCTCCTGGAGCAGCACCCATAGCTCGAGCACCTTGTCGTTTAGCTCCAACTGAACTGGAAGAACTGTCTAAGCAACTGCAAGAACTTTTGGAAAAGGGTTTCATACGTCCTAGCTCTTCGCCCTGGGGAGCTCCAGTATTATTTGTGAAGAAGAAAGACGGCACTTTCCGCATGTGCATAGATTACCGCTAACTGAACAAGGTAACCGTGAAGAATCGCTATCCTCTTCCACACATCGACGACTTATTCGACCAGTTGCAAGGGTCGAGCTATTACTCGAAGATTGATCTGAGGTCAGGCTATCATCAACTGAGAGTCCGGGATGAGGACGTCTCCAAAACAGCTTTCAGAACACGCTACGACCATTACGAGTTTTTGGTCATGCCTTTCGGGCTAACGAACGCGCCTGCAGTTTTCATGGATCTTATGAACAGGGTGTGCAAACCTTATCTTGACAAGTTCGTCATTGTTTTCATCGATGACATTCTGATCTACTCGAAGAGTCAGGAGGAACACGAGCATCACTTACGACTTATTTTGGAACTTCTTTGAACGGAACAGCTATACGCCAAGTTTTCCAAATGTGACTTCTGGCTTCGTGAAGTCCATTTCCTAGGCCACGTGGTAAACCAGGATGGGATTCATGTTGATCCATCCAAGGTAGATTCGATCAAGAACTGGCCTGCACCTCGTACACCAACAGAAATACGCCAATTTTTGGGTCTGGCGGAATACTACAGAAGGTTCATCAAAGACTTCTCAAAAATTGCTCAGCCGCTTACACTACTGACACAGAAAGGTGTTGTTTACCGTTGGAGTAATGCACAGGAAACAGCGTTCCAACACTTAAAGGATAGACTTTGTAGCGCACCTATCCTCTCATTGCCGGAAGGCACGGACGATTTTGTAGTCTACTGCGATGCATCTATCCAGGGTCTTGGATGTGTATTGATGCAACGGGATAAAGTTATTGCTTATGCTTCTCGCCAACTTAAGATTCACGAACGGAATTACACTACACATGATTTTGAACTGGGAGCGGTTGTTTTTGCGCTCAAGATATGGCGACATTACATGTACGGTACTAAGTGCACTATATACACTGATCACAGAAGCCTCGAACATATCTTCAAACAGAAGGAACTGAATATGCGACAACGACGATGGGTCGAATTACTGAACGACTACGAATGTGCTATAAAGTACCATCCAGGCAAAGCCAATGTTGTGGCTGACGCCCTCAGTCGAAAGGACACCGCGCCTAAGCGCGTGCGAGCTTTACAACTCACTATACAGTCTAGTCTTCCTTCCCAGATACGAAATGCTCAGGTAGAAGCATTGAAACCAGACAACGTCAGGGCTGAAGCCCTATGCGGCTCAAGGCAACGCTTAGAACAGAAGGAAGATGGTGCTTCCTACGTCACAGGACGCATTTGGGTCCCACACTATGGTAACTTACGCGAGCTTGTAAGGGATGAAGCTCATAAGTCTCGCTACTCGGTACATCCAGGTTCGGATAAGATGTACCATGACCTCAGAACTACATATTGGTGGCCTAGCATGAAGGCCCACATAGCAACTTACGTTAGCAAGTGTTTGACTTGTGCGAGAGTCAAAGCAGAATATCAGAAACCATCAGGTCCACTCCAGCAACCTGAGATACCACAATGGAAATGGGAGCAAATTTCCATGGATTTTGTTACTGGCCTGCCTAGATCTCAGCGCGGAAATGATACTATTTGGGTGATCGTGGATCGACTCACAAAGTCTGTTCACTTCTTGGCTATCAAGGAAACGGATAAGTTCTCCACTCTAGCAGACGTATACCTTAAAGAAGTTGTCTCGAGGCACGGGGTGCCCACATCTATCATCTCTGATCGCGACGCACGTTTTACTTCAGAACTGTGGCAAGCAATGCATAAATCTTTTGGCTCTTGTTTAGACATGAGCACAGCTTATCACCCTCAGACAGATGGGCAGTCTGAGCGCACTATTCAAACTCTAGAAGACATGCTTCGGGCGTGCGTAATTGACCTTGGCAATGGTTGGGAGAAACATCTGCCACTCGTGGAATTTTCATACAATAACAGCTACCACACCAGCATTAAAGCTGCTCCATTTGAGGCATTGTACGGGCGTAAATGCCGGTCACCTTTCTGTTGGGCAGAGGTGGGATATAGTCAAATCACAGGTCCAGAGATGGTAGTCGATACTACAGAAAAGATTGCACAAATACGACAACGCATGGCGGCAGCACGCGACCGTCAGAAAGCATACGCCGATAAAGACAGGAAACTACTCGAATTCCAGGTTGGGGATCGAGCGCTACTCAAAGTTTCGCCCTGGAAGGGTGTGGTTCGTTTTGGCAAACGCGGCAAACTTAATCCACGATACGTCGGACCTTTCGAAGTTATTGAGAAGATAGGCAGGGTGGCCTACAGATTGAACCTACCAGCTGAACTCAGTGCAGTTCACAACGTCTTTCACGTGTCGAATCTGAAGAAGTGTCTGTCAGATAAGACCCACACAGTTCCTCTGAAAGAGCTCACTATTGATGAACAGTTACGATTTGTCGAGGAACCTGTTGAAATCACGGACCGGGATGTTAAGGTCCTCTATAACACTAGAATACCTCTTGTTCGAGTTCGTTGGAACTCCCGTCGTGGCCCAGAGTTCACCTGGGAACGAGAAGATCATATGAAACTCAAGTATCCCCAGTTATTCGGAAACCGTGCAACTACTACTGAGGCTGAAGCTACTACCGAATTTCGGGATGAAATTCCAACTCAACGGGGGGATGATGTGACACCCCAGGAAAACCAGTAAACGATACAACTTACTTAGCTTCCTCAGTAACCGCATGCTAAATTTCGGGACGAAATTTCTTCCAAGTTGGGGATAATGTGACAACTCGAGTTTCCGACTTTCACTTTCACATTAAGTGCGCGTTGACTTTGACTGTGTAGTTGTTTGACTTGTTTAACTTGTAACTGTACACGTTATTTTTTTTTATGAACACATTGTGGTTGCATGATTTTGTGTTTGACTGTATAACATGAAACCTGTTGAAAACTTAAACTGTTAACACATAAAAGGACTCGACGAAACAGACAGGACCCGACGAAACAGACTGTTTCGCCATAAGCATCTCGACGAAACAGAAGTCTGTTTCGCCAAGCCCAGTTTCGCCAAGCCCATTAAGGGCCCAGAACGGTAATTCGTTCATATTAACGTGAACCGACTTCCTGTTTCACATTTTTGGCTAAAACAAAAACCCTAGAGCTCCATCTTCTCTGATTGACGGCGATCGTGTGCCCCGGAACCCCGAATCGACTTAATTACTGTTCCGTTCATTGTGGTTAGTGATTAAATCCCTGCATGATTGTTTGATTTCATTGTTGTAAACTGTTTTTAGTTCAAGTTCATTAGAATCAATGATAGATAGTGTTATGTTCATGAATGATTTATGATTGGGTAAACGGAATCTATGGTTAGTTACGTTTTGTATGACAGATCTGATTGTATGATGATCCCTTGAACCCACGAATCGGAACTAGTATTAATCGTATGAACACCTAGTAATATGATGGATTGTGCTCGTGTTATACTCGTTGTCTGAATAGCTTGTTAAGGTTAATGCTTGGCCTATTATGATTGATTGATTCCATGATGATATCTATGTTAATGATGTCCGCATGATTGCTTCTTGATGTCGACGACATTTAGGGTTTCTGTGATTTTGACGAAACTGACATCACCCTGTAACAGGCTGACGAAATAGATCTCTTGGCGAAACAGAAAGTGTTTCGCCAAGGGCAGTCGACGAGACAGAACTTTGTTTCGCCAAAGGAGACCACGGCGAAACAGAATGTGTTTCGCCAATTTGTGTTTCGCCGAGGGATATCACGACGAATCAAGTGATTCGTCGAAGGGGCTCACGGCGAAACAGAGGGTGTTTCGCCGACTTGGGTAATTTGCACAGTAACTGTTTCTGTTAAAACTTAGCTGAGTTAACTAACTGCTGTTAGATGTTATGCCTGACTTGTATGATCATGAATGCGTGCAATGTGCTACTTGGTGATTATTTATGCGTTGTCCACTATGATTATACTTACGTGCCAACTTCGTGAATGTAAACTGATTATGTACACGTGCGCACTTTAGGACGTGATTGACTTACTTTGAGCACATACTTTAGCATACCGAGCAAAACAAGGTGAGTTCACACTCTTTCTAAGGCATGGGATTCCCGGTGGTTTGGGAATGGGTTAAGAAACTAAAATGGAACCTACATATCCTCCTTGGGTAGGATATGTACCGCCATCCTCCATGGGTAGGATGCCAATATTAATCCTGCGTATTCTCCTTGGGTAGAATACGTACGTTCGTCCTCCTTGGGTAGGACAACAACCTTAACGTACGTAAAACCTACGTACACTCACACTCGCTACGGTCCTTGGATCAAGAAGGGCACGTACAAATACGACTAGTCTACACATGGGAAGCCCCCACTAATCTTCGCAAACATGCCTGGAATGGCCGCGAACTATACCAGAACAATCTTCGCAAACATGCCTGGAATGAATGGCCGCGAACTATACTAGAACAATCTTCGCAAACATGCCTGGAATGGCCGCGAACTATACTTTAATCTTCGCAAACATGCCTGGAGGGCCGCGATACAAATATAACTAGTCTAGAAAACATGGGAGACCCCCACTAAACTTCGCAAACATGCCTAGAGGGCCGCGATGCTATTACATACGAAACATGGTTTACAAAACGAACAACTGATTTTACGAAACGAACATTATAACTGAATAACCAACTGTGAACTCGCTCAACTAGTTGTTGACTCTCTGTTACATGCCTTGCAGGACTTTAGGTACTTTTGGAGCTTGCACGGGAGGCACGGTCGTTGTGGACATGGATCGTGAATGTGTTGTTAAACATTATGACATTTTGTACTTTAACTTATGTTGGGTCTTACATTATTGCTTCCGCTACACACATGTTTTATGTTAGGTTTGAAAACACCTATCGTATTGATGAATGACTTTTACTATATACTTATGTTCAATATGATTGGTGGCTTGATCCTGGTCATGTCACGCCTCCAAGCGGTGGTACTCCGCGTGTGGATTTTGGGGGTGTGACAGAAATAAGTCGGAAACACAAAGAACAGAAAATTCGCCGGAATTTTGAGAGAATTTCTTGAAGGTCTCGAGTGAGAAATGAGGTCTCGACTCGAGACCCTGAACTTATACCTATACCTAATTAAATGGGCTTGGGCCGGATCAACTGATTAGGCTTATAAACATGGATTATCTTTGAAAAGATTTTATAGAAAATCAAATTTAATCAAATCCATTAAGCAGTTAACATTTATAACCCATTAAACCTTCTGAGCATGATTTACAAAAACCTAAAAACAAAAATAAATAATAATAAAAATATTATTTACAAAAATAAATTAGGAAAATCACGGAGATTACTCAGGGATCAAATCACAAGGTTTTGGGCTTGACATCACTTATTAACACTGATCTACTACCGAATGATCTAGACGATTGCCAGTATATTTGTCCATTTAAACTCATCTCCCTAGACCTTTTCCATATAACTGCCTGTAACAAATTTATCATGTTTTGATTTCTTAACAATGAGCACTCAAACAAATACTAATCAAATCTCGGAATTACAGACAGCACACCCTATCATGTAAGTAGCTTCCCTACCACATATTTCACAAGTCCAATCCAGATCTCTGAAATCTTAACTGGGAATAGGTTGAGAAGAGAACAGAATAGATCTTTAGCAGAGATGATATAATGTACAAGATCAAATGAGTTTTTCTCAATTTGATATAGGTTTCTAGGGTTTCTTTTGGGCACTTGAGGGCCTCTTTCGGGTGTTTAATTGATCTACAGAGCGACAACGTACAGCTAGGTCAGCATGTATCTGGATGCAGCAGAAGCTGACGTTGCCTAGCACCTCCAGGTCAGCATATATCTGGATGCAGCAAAGGAGATACACGACTTTTTCAGAGAAGATTTTAGAGTCAGACCAAAATTGTGTGTATCGGGACAGCATACAGACATTCAAATATAGATGAGCTAATTCCAAGTGATTTTCTTTCCTGAGGTCATGTACTATTTTAGTTCTGAACAGAAACAGCCAATGTTTCCAGCCTAAAGGATAGAGCCTACCAACACATCATACTAGAGTCAAACTATTTCGATACTGGTCTTACATGAGTCAGCCCTCAACCATAATGTGAAAATTCATTTCATTTCCCTGTCATACCTGCAATACCCTTTTTTTTTTTTTTTTTTTTTTGAAGTTTTCAAAATTTCTCCCCCTAAATTTGAGCATAAATAAAAACTACCTAAGAATAGAAAACTTTATGAACAAATTTACCTACGAAAAACAAAAACATGCTCAGTTAGTAAAGCGGATCATTTTCATAAAATCCACAAGCACTCTGAATTTTGAGCTGCTGACAGGTTTGGTGAACAAATCAGCAGCATTTGCATCTGTGTCGATTTGCTCAAGTGTAATAAGACCTCTATCGAAGCAGTCTCGAATAAAATGAACTTTTATGTCTATGTGCTTGGTTTTGGAGTGAAAAACAGGATTTCTAACAATTTGTATTGCAGCATCATTATCGCAGTAAATAGTAGTGTTGAGATAAGTCAAACCGTAGTCCTGCAATTGATGTTGCATCCACACCACTTGAGAGCAAGATGCAGACGCGGCAACGTACTCAGCTTCAGCTGTAGAAATTGCCACCGTTTGTTGTTTCTTGCATTGCCAAGAAATGAGCCTGTCACCCAGAAATTGACATCCAGCTGATGTAGATTTCCTGTCACTATCAGTACCTCCAAAGTTGCTATCAGAAAAAGCAAACAAGTCAAAATTGGAATCCCTCGGATACCACAGACCAAACCGAGGTCGGCCTTTAAGGTACCGAAAGATCCGTTTAACAGCAGTAAGATGAGAAGTTTTAGGATTAGCCTGATATCTTGCACAGTTGCAGACAGCAAACATAATATCCGGACGGCTAGCTGTCAGATACATCAACGACCCGATCATAGACCTATACTGACGTTGATCCACAGGAGATCCTTCTTCATCTTCAGTTAATAACGGTCTCTCTGCCATTGGTGTTTCAGCTGGTTTTGCATCTGAAAAGTTGAATTTTGCTAGCATGTCATCCACATACTTCCCTTGATGGATAAGAATCCCTTGAGAATTCTGCTTGACTTGTAAACCCAAAAACAGTGTCATTTCCCCAAGAGCACTCATTTCAAATTTCTTCTTCATAACTCTCTCAAACTCCTTGCAAAGTCCCTCACTTGTAGATCCGAAAATAATATCATCAACATAGATTTGAACTAAGATTTGATCCTTGCCCACTTTCTTGATAAAAAGAGTCTGGTCTATTGTGCCACGTGTATACCCATGAGCCAGAAGATGTTCAGTTAGTGTGGCATACCAAGCTCATGGAGCTTGGTGTAATCCATACAATGCCTTATCTAGCTTGTAGGCATAGTCTGGATGATCTGGATGCACGAAACCTGGCGGCTGCTCAACAAAGATTTCTTCCTTCACATCCCCATATAGAAACGCTGTCTTGACGTCCATCTGATACACAGTGAACCCCATATATGACGCGTAAGCTAAGAAGATCCGGATGGCTTCAAGTCGGGCAACCGGAGCATATACTTCATCATAATCCAGGCCTTCTATTTGTCGAAATCCCTGAACCACCAGCCTTGCTTTATTTCGAACAATAACCCCTGCAGAATCTTGCTTGTTTCGAAAAACCCATCTAGTTCCAAGTTTGCGCTTTCCCTGTGGCAACTTGACAAGTTTCCATACTCCAAGCTTCTCGAACTGGTTCAGCTCTTCATGCATAGCATCTACCCAGCCTGGTTCCTACAAAGCTATATCAACATTTTTAGGTTCAATTTGAAAAATATAGCAAGAATACAAACAAGTATTGATTGTTCCCGATTGGCTCCTGGTTAAAACTCCTGCATCTACAGGACCAATCACATTCTCTATAGGATGATTCCGTTGAACACTTGTGGGTATTGCTAGATCAGGTACGGTCTCGTCTTCAGTGGTAGTGTTGCTAGACTCCCCCTCATTAGATGCTGCTGTATTATGAACGAATGGAGTGGTAATAATGGAATCTTCAGGAATTGGGTCAGGAAATAGTGCAGATCCGAAACCATTAGATTCAGAACCACTATTTGAAGCACCTTCAGGGGATTGATGGGACCTTTGTTGACACGTAGGATGCTGCGTAAACATCATTCCTGGCGGATCAATGGTATGATGTCTGACTCTTCCTTCTGTCTGTTCTTCTTCTTCAGCATCCTCAAAAGACAACGGTTGTTTTGGAATAGACACACCTGCATCTGAAAAATCACTTGACAAGATGTTAAATGACTTAAACAATTCAGCATAATCATATAACCAATCTGGTCCAACTCTAGCGTCCGTAGCATTTTCTTCGAGCCATTCAATGTTGCACGACTCGACGACCTTTTTAGTTACCTTGTTGTATACTCTATAGGCTGAACCTTTAGCATATCCAACAAAGTAACATTCGTCCCCTTTGACCTCAAACTTTCCATTAGAGTCCATAAGTAATAACACACATGGACAACCAAATATGCGAAAGTGTGAAACCGAAGGTTTACGTCCTTCCAGAATCTCATAAGGAGTTTTCAAATGACGTTTATTTACTAAAGCATGATTCTGGACGTAACAAGCCGTGCTCACAGCTTCGGCCCAAAAGAAACTAGGAAGCTTCGAGTCAGCCAGCATAGTTCGTGCAGGCTCGATAAGAGTACGATTTCTTCTTTCTGCTACTCCATTCTGTTGAGGAGTCCGTGGTGCACTATACTGACGATCAATTCCCTTTTCAGTACAGAATCTATCCAAAGTAACGTTCTTGAACTCTGTCCCATTGTCAGATCGAATAACCTTCACCTTAGCACTCGCTTGATTTTCAGCCAGAGTAATAAATTGTTTCACCAAGACTGCAGTTTCATTTTTGTGACTGAGAAAATATACCCAGGTGTAGCGAGAATAATCATCGACAATTACAAGACAATAAGCTTTCTTGCCAATACTCAACACATTCACTGGACCAAAAAGATCCATGTGAAGTAGTTCAAGCACGGCCTTTGTTGAGGGTGCTGGTTTAGCCTTATGAGGTTTTCGATGAACTTTTCCTTTCGCACAAGCAACACATTTTTCAACCAACATGAAATCTTTTATTGGAAGATCACGTACTAGTTGACCTTTAGCCAAACGGTTCAAGTTCTTCATGTTCACATGCCCAAGGCGACGATGCCACAATAAACCATCATGTTCGGATATCTTCGAAAATAGACAAGTAATCTCTTCACATGGCTTCTTGTTCATATCGATGACATAAGCGTTTCCTCGTCTCTCAGCAGTCATTAAAAACCAATCTTCAGGAATGACGATCCCTGGCTTCAATACATAGCATCCTTTCTTTGTAAAATGCACAGAATTTCCTCGATCACAAATTTGAGAAATGCTCAGCAGATTGTGTTTCAATTCTGAGACATAATTCACATTTTCGAAGCTTAACACACCGTTTTTCACTGTTCCCTTCAACGTGATTCTTCCAGATTCTCCTCCCGCAAAAGAGACATATCCACCGTCAAATTCTTTTACATTGACCAGTTGAGACAAGTCTCCCGTCATATGCCTGGAACAGCCACTATCCATGTACCAGAGGCACACGGTAGTCCTCCATAGCTGTTCCTGCACGATTTGCGAGATTAGTTAGATTTGGGAACCCAGCCCATGGTGGATCTGGGTTTTCCTTGTGCATCAATGTACGTTACTTTTTGCCAAACTAGATTATCTTTATTCAAAAATCTCGATTTGTCTTTGTTGACAAAAGAGTTCGCACACATGTTTGACTGAGCAGCATTAATTTTTGGTTTCCAATGTTGATTTGACCACTTGAAATTATAGTTATCAAAAACATTATGTTGGTGTCTTTGAAAATTTCTGTGATATTGTTGGTTTCTTTGTTTGGCTGCATTCCAGTCAAAATCAGAGGGCTTGGTCCTACGACTGTTATTCTTCATTGCCTCAGTCTTTGTAACTTTCACTGGCTTTGAACAACATGTTCGATTAGACTTAGTCTTCTGATTGTTAAAGCTCTTGTGCTTAGATGACATTCTTGGGAGATGGACACAGTTTCGTGCAATGTGTCCTGCAATTCCACAGTTGAAACATGTTTGTCGTTTCAATGTGTGGAGATTCGGGTTTTTTCTTAAAATCGTTCCTGGCTTGATTTACAGATTTAGCGAATTTGACTGGCTTTCGTTTTGAGCAACCTGGATCCAGCTGATTGGAATTTGCACAAGCATGTGATGTAGGTTGAGATTGAGACGTATCCTTCTTACCGTGATCACCATTATTTTGAAAAGTTGATGATTTGAGTTCAGTTTTATTTGGTAAAACATCTGTTGATGATTTTATATTCATTTCAACATTCGATTCTTTGTCAATGGATTTTGACTCGGTTTCAATTTCAGAAATGGTTGAAATTTCACTAACACATGTTTCTTCAACATGTGCATCAACGGTTTCCAATGGGGTCCCACTAGATTCAACATTAGGGACTCCCACTGAGACCGATTCAGAAGAAGAATCAGGATATTCTTGATTTTCTTAAGAAGTAGTTTCAGTGGTTTCACTGAATGTATCCTGAGGGACCTCACCTGCAACACTATCATCATCTGACAGATTAGAACCATCACATACACAATTATCAACTGAAGAAAATTCATCACCAGAAATAATGTTCACAGATTCATCACAAACATCATCAGTCTTGCCCAAAACATCAGGCCCATTAGAAGCTAAAGAAAGAAGCATGCTAAAAATATTTTGTCCCAAAACAAGATCAGGATTATTTTCATCAAAACAAGGTTTTTGTAAATTAGAATTTAAAACTTGTTCTCCCCCAAGAGTATCTTCACATTTCAAGTCAACCTTTTCTGCACATGCAAACGACTGGTTAGGATCAACATTGCCTTTAGAAACAAAGTTCATTGATGGGGCTGATTTTTTATTGCTAGCAGATTCATTTTTGACAGATGACTTATCAATTTTTGGTCCATAAGTCATTTTTCCCTCATTAATTAGCTCCTCTTCCGTGAAAGGCAAATAAGTATAATTGTGATTGTAAGGAGGAGGAGCTTTTGTGTATCCCAAACCAGCCCCTTTCTTTTCTTTGTACTCTAGTTGTATATCACATATGTTCTTGACCAAATTATTAGAAGTGTCAAATTTTTTAATGTTTATTTCATTTACCTGATATTTGACCTTTAAATCTTCTAGTTCTTTGGTCAGATCACTGATTGTAGCTAGAGCATCTAAAAAATTACAATTTTTGGCACTGAGGTCTTCTTTTAACTGAACAATATCTTTTCTTTGGGCCTCAATTTTTCTTTGTGAAGTTTTTCATTTTTGGCCAAAGTAAAGTTTTTATTTTTAAGATCTTGGTAATCTTGAATAAGCTCAGCATTATGTATCCTATAAGCCTCAACTCTCTCTCTGCATTCATCAGTACAGAAAATAGAACGTACCTCTTCAGCAGTAAGTCCATGAACAGGAGCTGACAAGATTTTGGTCATAAAGGCCAGATTCTCAGCTGGAGGCTCAACATCAGGCAAAGAGTCTTTGTTATCTGACGTCATGAAAGCTATGTTTTCAGCGACACTCTTGATCTCTGGTGGAGAGATGTTCAAGCGTTGAATTTCGTCATCCCAATTAAAATCAGCACTTTGTTGAACGACAAGGGCTGAACTCTGAGTGCCTTCACCAGCAACATTTGAAGAATCATTTGTCGTTACAAGAGCCCTTTCAGAATTTTGAGGAGCAGGATGCGCAGGTGTTTGATCTTTGTTGTTATTTGGCTTAGTACAGTTCCGTGCCAAATGTCCTGGTTCATGACAGTTGTAGCAGCGTAGTTTAAATGGAACAGTTGCAGAGTTTGAATAAGCAGAACCCCATCTATTTCTGCCAGTCTTATTTGCAAATTTTTGTGCTCTGAACGCTGCCATTGCCATTTGCCATGTGATATCCATCTCCTCCACATCATCAGGATGATACTGATATAGATCATTCAACGACCAGCTAGGGGGTTGTATTTTACCTGCGACAAAAGCATTTAAACAATTTACAACGGAAGCGGCGATCTCCAGATTTTCTTTGGATTGCTGAGTAAAGAAAGCAATCAGCTCGGCTTTAGCTGAAGGAGTTGTGGCAATTTTTGTTGCTGTCGACGAAGGACTTGAGCTAGAGTAATGCACAGTTGTTGTAGAACCAGAAGAGGTCTTTTTCGCTCCATTTTGAGAAATCAGTGCAGCGTTGTCGTTGCTCGAATTGGTAGAAGAAACAGAAATACCTGCTGCCAGCATGCTGGACTTATGATTATTTTCCCTTTGCTTGTCATCCAGTTCACATTCCTTGATATGAGAAATCATTTCAGTCAAGGTACATCTTGCAAGATCTTTGGTCCGCTTAATCATTGCAACATGATTGTCCCAGCTCTTTGGCAAAGCATTCAAAAGTTGTCGATTCTGCGCAGCTTTAGAAGGAAGAATTTCTTCTAGATCCATTTGAGTGACAATTTTTGAGAAACGCTGAATCTGATTCTCAATAGTTTCTCCATAAATGTAATTGAAATTATTAAAATTCTGCCTCAACAAATTCCTTCTGCTTTCCCTCATGTCTTCATTCCCTTCGTAAACATCAATCAGTGCGTCCCACATTTCTTTGGCTGATTTGCAAGTACGAAATCCCATAGCGATGTCTGACCCTAGTCCCATGGTCAAGTATGATGTTGCCCGATTATCTTCCTCTTCAATAGCATAGTCTTCATCAGTATATTCAGCACGAGGTTTCTTGACCTTGACTCCAGGGTTTGTTTCCTTCTCATACATAATTTCTCTAGGACCTCTTTCAATACACCTCCAAAGTTTAGGTTCCTTAAACTTTACATGCTGCTCAAAACGCCACTTCCATTCTGGAAAATCATTAGCATCCAACAACCTTGGAATGCGAGAACTAGTTCCGATTTTGGAGTCCAATTCTTGCTGAGCATTTGTGACAGCTAAGTCATTAACTTGATTATTAGAAGACATGTTTTCTTAAAGGTAATTAATTAATTAGGTGATTAATTAATTATTTTTAAGTCCAAACAGTTCAAAAGTCCAGGTCCAAGTAACATTGCGAAATGACGTTGCAAGTCGAGATCACAATTGCGAGTCGAGACTAAATCCACACAAGCCGAGACAGCGACAGTTGCGAGTCGAGACAAGAGCAGAACAAATCAAAAAATGTTGATGGTTGCGAGTCGAGACTGGAACAGTACAAGCCGAGACCTCTGTTGATTGCGAGTCGAGACCAATGCAGCACAAGTCGAGACCACGAAAGTTGTGAGTCAAGACCGGAGCAAAAACAAATCGAAACTGTTTAAGATTGCGAGTCGAAACCAAAACAGCACAAGTCGAGACCTCTGTTGATTGCGAGTCGGAACCTGCAAAACAGATATGAGATAAACACTGTTGACTCGTAATCCCTGATTTTCAGCACTTTCAAAATTCAAAGATATCGAAATCTTGAATTTTCTTTGATCACCAACTCCGAGAAATCAGCTAACAGATTTTCTGAAATCACACAATCCAAAATCAGTAATATTTTTCAACAATTTCACCAAGAACAGTTTGAATATGTGACACTTTTCACTGCAAAACAAGCACCAAAACCGTATTAGTAACAACTGATGTTCTTGAATCTGATTGATATCAAAACCGAACCAAGAATGGTTTCTTGGCTCTGATACCAATTGTAAAACCCGTTCAGGATCTTTCAATGATATCGATCTTAACTTGTGAAGGTGCGGAATACAATCACAAGTTGATTCAAGAACAAATAACAATAAACAAACAATGATATGAATGAAACACAAACCAGAGATCTTGCATTCAAAGTTAAACAATGACTGATACAAGATTCTTGACTAAACCCGGTTCCCTTGAGTCGCAACCTTCAAAGTGACGAACCACCTCAACCATGAGGTTGAGGTTCGTTTAAATACAAAACAACCGGACTAACCCTAAGCCCATTGCGACATCAAGTAGACTAGCCCAAACACTTACAAAATCGACCCAAACATGTAAACTAAACAAATACATAATCAACCCTTAAACTATGCTAACCTATATGAATAAACCTTCAGGTTCCAACAGATAATATTTTATACAAGAAATCTCTTGCAGGACCGTATTTAAGGTGCTTGGAGGATCCTGAAGCCAAGGAAGTACTTCAGGATATACATGAAGGGGATTGTGGTAACCATGCTGGGGGCAGGTCGTTATTCTCAAAAGTATTAAGGACAGGATATTATTGGCCAACAATGAGAAAAGATGCCGCAGAATATGCTCGAAGATGTGACGCATGTCAAAGACATAGTAACATACTGCATCAACCTGCTGAACCATTGTATCCTATTGTTTCCCCTTGGCCATTTATGAAGTGGGGTATGGATATAGTGGGAAAGCTACCGAAAGCTCCGGGAGGAAAAGTCTTTATGCTAGCAATGACGGATTATTTCTCTAAGTGGGTTGAAGCTGAAGCATTTGTTCAAGTTAGAGACCAAGAAGTAGTATCCTTCATAAAGAGGAATATCCTGACCAGATTCGGAGTACCAGCCGAGATAATCTGTGATAATGGTTCTCAGTTCATAAGCAGGAGGACTACAGACTTTTGCAAGAGTTGGGGAATCAAAATGATCACATCTACTCCGGTACATCCTCAAGCAAATGGACAAGCAGAATCCTCAAACAAGATAATTGTCAATAACTTAAAGAAAAGGCTTGGAGCCAAAAAAGGAAGATGGGCAGAAGAATTACCCTTTGTTTTATGGGCTGATAGGACAACGGTAAAGAATGCAACAGGCCAAACCCCATTTTCCTTGGTGTTTGGAGCAGAAGCAATGATTCCAACGGAAATGACAATACCTACTGCAAGATTTGTCTTAAGTGATCCTGAGAAGAATCCTGAAGCCTTGAGTCAGGATTTAGACACTATAGATGAAAAGAGAGATGCGGCAAGGCTAAGGATGGCAGCATATCAACAGAGAATATCCAGGGCATATAACAAGAATATTAGAACCAGAAGATTTAAGGTTGGAGATTGGGTGTTAAGAAAGGCTTTTCAAAATACTACTAATCCTGCCGATGGCAAGTTAGCTCCAAAATGGGAAGGACCATATGAAGTTGAATCAGAAGCAGGGAAAGGAGCATACAGACTCAAGAATATGGAGGGGGATATGCTGCCGAGATCTTGGAATGCTATACACCTTAAGCTCTATTTCAAGTGAGTTTAGAATTCAATTTCTAACTCAGAATGGTATGAATTCTATCTTGTTTAAATATGTTTTGGTTTAATTTATTATTTGAAACTCAATACTGACTTAAGCATCGGAGGGGTGTTAGCCAAGCTAACACCCACCTTAGTTTACAATTGTTTTGCAAGATATGTTTCAGGATATAGCTCCAGGATATGCACTCAGGATAACTCAGAAGATTAGAGGATTGGCCCCCTCTCTTACGTTTAAGGGATACTGATCCCTTCACAGGTTTAAAGGTATTCACCTTTCTTCGGAATTGGGTTTGAACACCCCGCCTGGAGCGCAAGTTATTCAGGGATAGTTCAAGGTGGCGGGACCAGTCCATGTAAAAGTGGCTGACAATTTCGTTACTGTTGGCTATATCCTGAATCCTAAAGGTATATGAGGATTGATCACCCTCTCTCACGAAAGGGTATTTTCATACTCTCTAAGGTTTAAAGGTTTTCACCTTTCTAAGTCTTGGAGTTTATACACTCCCGCCTGTAGCGCATGAAAAGTTGGGATTTTCCCCAGGATACAAGGGATTTATCTCCAGTACATCCTTGGGTTTTATCCTTGGGACGTAAAAAAATTCTTATGCAATGGAAACTGACATTAAGTAGATTTCTAAGATACTTGAAGACGTTGTATACAGGGGACATTCCCACCAAGGTGGTGGTGTAAAGCTAAAAGGATGAAGTTTGCAACTAATGCACTAAGTACCTTGCACAGGGGACATCTTCATTGGAAGAGTTGCAAAGGGATCGAAGTTTGGTAATAGGTTTATATCCTATTTCTGGTATGATCTTTCCTTTATAAGCCCCATTTAAGTTTTTAGTGACATTATGTTAAGTATCCTGATATATATCCTCAAAGTCCTTTTAAGGATATTTGATTAGGGTGTTTGAAACCAATATTAGTTTGGAACTCTGATTATTTAAATATTATCAAAACTTGGTTTTGAAAAGATAGACTATTTTTTACTTTCTAAAGAAATTTTTACAAAGTTGAAGGAACGTTTGGAAGATCTATCTAATAAAAGGCTTTTGCAGTATGTTGCTGAGCATACTGATCAGGATATTTTATAAGATAACAATACAAAGTCTTTACAAAGATAAGACTCACACTAAGTAATGCAAAGTAATGCAAGGTAACAGAAAATAAGTCAAAAGATAGTTATATTATTAACAAGTCAAAAGTTGTGCTTTTGGTTTCACCTAAAACCAAGGCCCTTCCGCCAAAAGCACGATCAGTTTTTACCATATTAGTGTAACGGTTGTCGGATATATCTCAAAATAGAACCTGTCCACCTACAACCGTTATCACATTCAAAACAAGTTATACTAATTGATGACCAAGGGCTTCATCCTAAAACCTAGGACCCATCCACCTTTGGTCATCATATTGTTCTAGTGCAGGAAAAGTAAATTGTTCAAAGACAGGAAAAGTAAATTGTTTATGCAACCACAACCATGAAATTAAAAAGTGGGCTCCGACCTTGGCACGTACATCCATCATCGCCCACTCCGCTGCCTAAGGGGCAACATCCTCTTGAACAGCAACCTCCTTGCCAGCATTCACCCCAGCATCAGCCTCAGGATTCTTCTCGGTATCACCATCAGCATTGGCCACCTCCTCTGCCGCCTTCGAAGGCTCTTCACCAGCATGTTTTGCAGAATGAGCCACGGGATGACCTCCAAGATCCTTTAGTTTCGCCTCCCAAGTCTTTACGTTCCAGGAGGGGCATTCAAAACCCAAATCCATGGCCTCATAAGCCATCTTTATCCTGGCTTGGAGAAGGGAGACGACCACGGATGCTTTAAGGCTATCCCGGTATGAGCTCATATTCTGCTGATATTGAAGAAGGGCGGCATCTAGCTTGGCTTGAGCGTCCTCATTAGCTTTGTGGAGGGCAGCTTGATGTTCCTGGGTCATTGCCTTGTATTTGTCTTCATAGTGCTGGGATTTGGCAGCTGCAATGGTTCCTTGATCAGCTATGGTGGCTTGAGCTTTCTCCAGCTGAATCTGCAACATCTTGTTAAGCCCACAAGCGTCTTCGTATAAGTGCATAAGACGATCCAGACCCTATCGATAAAGACACAGGTATTAATGTGAAAAATAAGCAGGATAAAGACTAACATACTTGTACAGGATATCGAAAAGAAGATTCTACCTGTTTGAGGAATGAGGTGGCTTCATTGAACCCATGATTCTCAAGAGAGAACGTTTCAGAAACAGCTGGGGAGTCTGTTTCCTTTCTCTTCCGAGAGCTGGATGCCCGGGTCCTGGATGCCGGAGGGCCTTTGGGAGCAGAAACAGTTTTCGAGGAGGTAGGCTTTGGTGTAGCAGACGACTTTGGTTTGGATTCTTGTTTGGCGGGTTCAAGGCTGGAATAGCAATCCAATTCGTCAAGTTCGAAACCTTCAAGGTTGACGACTGGTACTACATAAGGGAAGATATTCTTAAAACTCATCATATTTTTGAAAAATAATTAATATATGAGAATGTGCTTACCAGACATTTCTGAGCTTGATTTTTGATGAGAATCTGTAAGAGACAGGGAAAAAGTTCTTTCACTGGCAAGAAGACGGTAGATTTCCTTGATCTTGGATTCGGATTCTGCACTAGGAGGCACTAAATCTCTGAAATTCGCTGCATAAAAACATCAGAATATAAGTCCGGGATACAGTTTGAAGATATAATTGGGGATATTCCTAAAACCCTAAATCCTACCCTTGGTTAACCATTTAACCGGCAGATCGAAACCCTTATCAATAGAGTCTCTTTTTACGAAAAAGAATTTTCGTCGCCATCGATCCTCATTCTTGGTGGCTTTAAGGACCAAAGGGTTCTTGATGGAAAACAGAAGATAATGGTGATTGCCATGGGATCTCAACCGGTATGCTACGGGAAGGTCCTCAACAAGTAGGTTAGGAAAATGACGAGATTTGATTTGATCCAACACTATCAAGACTCGCCAGACCATTGGCATAACTTGGGCATAGCTAAGGCCGGTGAGGTCGAAAAAGCTAGAGATAAAGGGTGGAAATGGGTACCGGAGTCCAAGAGAGAAAGGATAAGCGAAAAAACAAACCCATTCGTCGGATGATGCGTCCGATCGGGCTTCCTGGTCGAAGGGGCGAAAGACCGTTCCGGTGGGAAAGGCACCGGAATCTTTGAGAGCAGCAATGTCAGCATTATTGAAGCAGCAAATCTCCTTTGCTGGATCGGTGATGAAGTTTTGACTTATGAGGGTTGAGGCTGGTCGGTCTGATCGGGATTTCGTTCGTGGTGCCATGAAGAGTATTGAGCAAATCAAGAGAAATTCAAGAAAGGAGAATAGAAAAGAAGATACCTGATGTTTGCTTGCAGATAAGGATAACCGAGACAAGGAGCCCCTCGGTTAATATAGGATGAATATAGGGGGGTAAAGAGTAAATAATGCCTTGGAAGTTGCACCGCTGTCATTTCAAGGGTCTAGTCGTATTAATTACCTTAAGTCATGAGGTGAAACTTTTGAAATATATCCGTTGGATTGGTATCCCAACCGATATATTTGGGGACAATTGTTAGGGGTCATTTTCTTAACGTATATATCCTGACCAATATCCTGCCTATGTTTGTTCATTTGTGACCAGGGTGCTGGAAGAGGATATTGCTAACATCTTGGGCGATATCCTGAGGCTTATTGAATTAACCACGTGCAGGTTAAGGGCTGAGACTTGCTAACGGTCAAGAGGACTTCTTCTCCTCGAGACTCGGACGAATTTGTTGAGGAAGAGACGTTGAGCCCGAAAGACCAGGTCTACAACGTTCGAAGAAGGAATATTCGGTGGATCCCGCGAGTTTAGGGTAGTTTGTTATTTTATCTTTACTATAAATAGATGGGGGCAGATCAGCTTAGAACACACAATTTTTCACTAACACTCTCATACACTTACACTCTCTAGCTCATTGCAAACACCACACTTGTATTCAAGTTTCGTTGTAACACTTAGTCGATCCGTACCACATCCTGCACTGTATCCTGATTTTTGAAGCAATAGAAGAACTAGGCAGCTGCGATTGTCAGCTCCCGAGGTTTTATGCCGGCGATCTAGATTGATCAAGGGCTTTCCTCGTACATCCCGTGTCGTTTACTTTACTTTTGCTCATTGTTTGATCATAGATACAGCTCTATATCCTGAGCCGTATCCTGAAACTGTTTTTACAAATTAACTTGATTAACATATTTTCAACACACATTTCTAGCACACTACCTCACTTAACTAATTTGATCACTTAATTACTTCGGTAATTTTTGACCAAAACAACTTCCATGTCACCGAGACATGCAAATGGCAAACAATGACTTAGTATTATTTACATGTGCCTAAAACATTGGCCTTAAATAAACACTATTTCAACTGCGCTCAGACAAAGACAGTAAATATTCTTTATTTATGAAATTTGAGCCGCACCTACTTGCATATCACCTAGATATGCAAAAGGCAAATTCAGACTTAATGTTATTCACAAAAACATTAACTCACACATGTTCAAGAATGCAAGTAGTAAAAAGACTTGTACAAATCGAACAAAAGGGTTAAACTTTATATATTCCAAAATATTTCTACACCATTGCGGTGCAGAAGAAGTTTACATCAGTTCTCCTCCAGGAACATTTACAGCAAAAAGAAAAGTAAAAAAGGGCACGCAGGCCAACCTAATCTTCTTTTGTACCGTTGGTACCCGCATCACCCTTTGTGCCACCAGCGGTCTCCTCCTCCTCTTCAGGATCAACATACAACAACCGCAAGCGGTCCACATAATCTTCCACCTCCAAGCATTTATCAATATCATCAATGGCAGAAATGGACAAGCTGTTGTATGCGTTAATAGCCGCAACATACCGAGACTCAGTATCTACACCATGGAACCCAGATCTTTCATCAGTAAACTTGCTCTGGTAGAAAGGGTTCACATGATTAAGGCATTCGTTGTAACCAGCCTTGAACCCCGCCTCCCGCGCACGCTCCTTAAGCTCATTAACGGCACTTGTGTTTTCAGGCGCGTCAAGAATGGTTCTAACGATCTGCAAAACACAAATAATATGGTTAACAAAAGCAAACCTAAAGATAGCGAAGGCACCAGATACTTACATGCTCGATACCGTGATCACGCATCCAATCACGATCTGCCTTCAGCTGATCCAAGGAGGAAATCAGGCTATCTCTAGCCTCAGCAGCCTCCCTTGCCCGCACTTCAGCCTCAGCCGCACGGGCAGTGACGTCCTCAAGAATGGTCACCCGGTTCTGCACTTCAACCTATCAACAACAAAGAAAACACAAGTATAGAAGGATAATCAAGTATACTTGTGAAACAAAGAAACAAACTCAAATGTAAATGCAACCCGTAACTTGAGGCCCTCGACAGCTTTGTTTAAATTGGTGCGGCCAGCATCCGCCTCTTCAAGAGCCTTGGCACTGCGTGCCTCCGCCTCTTTCGCCTCCTTAGCAGCCGCTTCGGCTGCGGCCTTTTCCTTTACCAAGGCAGCATTCGCCGTCTTCAGATTGGTCACCTCCTGACGAACGCAGAAAAGTTCTTCATTTTCTCAAGCGCAAGCTTCCCTCCAACCCTTGCGCTCATCAGAAAGCAACTTAGCAAGAGTACGAACCTGTTTAAGGCCAGCTGTTGCAGCCCAAGCCTCAGTCTGCTTTTGTTTCTCAAAAGCAACTTTCTCCCTTTCCAGCTGCTCCGCACCCTCCTGAGCAGCCTTTGCCATCGCCTCAGCCTTAGCTCGCAGGCGAGCGGTTTCCTCCTCCTTGCGGCCCAGAACCTTATAATCTTCCATAGTAGCGCTCGCCATTATGGAACTCCTAACAAGCATGGAGGAGAGTTGATTTATCCGGTTCTCACGGGGCAAGCCACGAGCCCGAAGAACCTCAAATGGGGTGCCCAAACCACTCTAGATATCCCTACAAGCGGAGGGATCATTCGAAATATCATCCCCTTGCATAACGCTCCAAGAGGGACGATGGTAGTTCACACCCCGGTTTTTCGTATAAGTAGGGTAATAGAACTCCAATTCCGACTCACCAGGCTGAATGGATGGTTCTTCAAAGCCCGTACCTGCGGAGGCAGAACCAGAATCCTTCTCGGTAGCAGGGGATTTTCGCTTTTCAGCATCAACAAACTTCAGATTATCCCCCCCCCCCTCAACATCAATATCCCGCGGGGGGATCAAATTGTCAGAAGAAGCCACCGTATCAAAGATGGTCTGACCCGCGACCTTCTTCCCAGTATCCTCCCTTGCACAGAGGCCGCGGTAACCATTTTGATAGAAGGGCTTCTCCTGAATTCCTTATTTGCTCCCAAACTCGCATCCGCGTCTCGCGGAGGAGAAGAACAGGCCTCAAAAAAGGAAAAAGTCTCCTCAAGTGGTTCTACAACAAAGCAAAAATGACTATAAGTTACAAGCTAATTATGACAAACACTTGTGAACAGATGGTCAACTTACCAGCCACAACCGCAGGCTTCGGCTGCGAGACAGCCGCACCAGCGGCATCTACCTTCTGTTTCTTCTTATCATCAGCAGGTTTGGAACCCGCAGCGGATCCACTCGCAGCCGCACCACCACCCGGAACACCCAAACCCTCAAGGGTGTCAGACACTACCACATAATCAGTGTATCTGCGTAAACGAGTACGAGAGATACCTGCCGCCTGCAGCACCAAAGGAGGAACAAAAGCCGGCTCATGCTTTTTCTTCGAGGTACGGATCCTCACGGCTTTCTCCACATGCTTCTTGGGAACACCTGTCGCATCAGGGTCTCCCAAAGCCCCAAGATCACATGCGTTTCATTCATCAACAAGCAATCAGCAAGGCCAACTTCTTTACAAAACAAGTAAGGAAAGTATATCTACTATACCTTTGCCTTGCGGCAGTGGTGCCTCCATCGCCTCACGATCAGGAATACGGAAGTTGTCACGAATGGTGAAGTTGAACCCCTCTTCACCATCCGCACAAGCAAGCACCTCAACCTTGCCTTTGAAGTCCGGGTCAGATATTCTCCAAAGGGCAGCATCCTCTGATAGTACATTAACAGAACTCAATAACAAAAATAAGGAAGTAAGAAACCGCACAGGAAGAAAGGTACTTACCACCACTCTTCTCCCGCACAACCGGCTTTGCTTTCCTACTCATCCTTGTCAGCATCATCCGCAGCACTCACAACTGCGAGTTGCTCAGTTTTTTCCACCCGATGAGCCACAACCTCGGAAACCAGTCCACCGTATCAACCCTGGGGACACTAATGGTCTCCGTTATGATCGTATCGGTCACATTCCGAAAGGTCAACTTGGTAGTGACCACAGCAGCCTTAATGTAGAAGAATTTTGTCTTCCACTTCGTAATACCCTTGGGAGGAACCATCAGCTTAGGGCTTCCGTGTCGTTGACAGAAAGAGAAGAAACCTATGTGCACAGTCATCAGATAGAACCGCCGGAAGTCTCCTACGGTGGGTTCCATACCAAGAGCACGAAAGGTGTACTCGAAGTTTCGAACCCGAATCATCCCAAACGGGCTCAGTTGAGAAATATGGATTTTGTACCACTCCAAAATCTCAGCAACAAACATAGTCAACGGCAGTCGGAGATTATAATCGCCGAAAAAATCTGCCCACATAGTGACATATCCCGTTGGAGCATCAGCGCCGGTGTCACCCTCTTGTGGGTAAACAAACCCATATTCTTGAGGCATCTAAACATCAGTCACCAGATTGTCGAAAGTAGCTTTCGTCCATTTCAACACCGGCAAGCCTCCGCCGGGGGCACCACCTTCCTCTTCCTCCGCCGCCACTGGCGACGAAGGGTCGGGATTTTCACCAACAGCAGAATGTGGGTTCGATGGTTCAGCCATCACGAAGAAGAAAAGCAAGTGTAGAACGAGTTCAAAAACTCAGAAACCTCACCGAAAAATCAAATATTTGATAGGAGAAGACGAAGGGTCCTTACTCTCTCTCACCGGAAAATTTTGAAAATTTGAAGAAGTGAGGGGAAACCCCACAACGGTTTCCCCTTTTATACTCATCGAAATTAATGCGGAACAGTAACCGAAACGTCTTGTGTAAAAGGAACGAACCATGCGACGACATGTGTGCAGCGACGGTTCCGCTGACGGTTGCCACGCGCCTGATAAAAGAGACTTTTACACTCCTGCTACAGTGCAGTGATTACCTCGGGCAGTGCAAACGTCCTTTCATTTCGGCACATGTCAGGCAAATCTCACCAACTTCCACCAACTCGCACGTGCGATCTACAACGTTTATAAAAGCTACAAATGAAGATAACTCTCATGTACGCGGCATGCGGTTTTTTATGGTTTCTCAAACCATAATCTAGACTGCATGTCGTTTTTTACATCCCCTCAAAAAATAGGAAAAATATATTTACACTATGTAAAGGGGATTAAATCAATATCCGCATATACCCACGATGTCGCCACCCCCGATCCCTGGTTCCCGGGAACGGGCGGCCGCGAGCCAGTTTCGGTGGTATCGCGTAGTGTCTAATTTGGCAGCAGAATTTTTCATCAGAACCGTAGTTAGGAAATGTTTATCAGAGTAAAACCACCATATTTGATATTAATAATAACATGGGCAATACCCAAGTTTCTTATTACAATACATTTATAGGGATAAACCCTATTTTATTGAATTTAAAACATCGTTTATAATGTAACTTTTATAGCCACATTTTTCCCAAGCCTTCAGTGCTCTCCAACTGGCTTTTTACTAATTGGCTATCACATTGGGTTACCTGAAACACGTTTTAAAAACATTTGTCAGTCAGAAATACTGGTGAGTGAATCCCAGTTTAATCAAGAAACATTTTATCAATTAAAACAGTATTGAGAGCGATCACATTGTTTATGTCTACACAATTACTCCATTTGGTACTACCAATCCACTGACTTGTGGGTCATATTACACATTGGCTAACTCATTGTCCAATGGTAACGTACTGTCAACCTTGACTTACTACTCACAGTGTAGTAAATTTTGTATACAAAACCCCAACATACCGGCAGTAATTGAAGAACTACAAAGACTCAATCACTGCTAAATTACATTGTAAAATAGTTAAGGTTTTGTAAAAACTATTAACAAAAAGGAGATTACTCACATTGCTATCTTAGGCTTCTCGTAAGGGTTTCCTGGATATAATCTAGAATTTATACAAATGCACATTGGTTAGTATCATAACCCTTTGAAATTATTAATGATACCCTCCCCGAGACGGCATTCCAACAACTACGTCAGGCAGAACCACGACAGTTGTTACGGAACCCTAAATCAATCTGGCAGCGTAACTATTCCGAAACTTGGGTTATAATACTTACAACGGAGCAGAACCTCGCTAATTAGGGGTATAATACCCGACTATAATGCCTCTTCTACAGAAATTATGATTTAGAAATTGAGAATGAGCGACGGAAAACGAAAACTGATGCGTTCTATTTATAGTTGCAAAACCCGACCCTCACGCGGCCCGCGTAAAGCACAGGCCAGGGTTACACGGCCCGCGTCAACCCTGGTCAACAAAATAGCTTGGCTGAGTCGATGTGTAGGTCCGCCACGATGTCGACACGTGTTAGCTCAGGATGTATCTGCGTTTAATGGTCTCTAGCGGCCCGCGTACACTTAAACGATATCTCACGCGCCCCGCCTGAACTAAAGAAGTCAATGAAGTCTGTTCCAGCCTTGATACCGCCCGCGTAAAATGTTGGGGTGGGTCTACGCGGCCCACCTCAACTTAATAATTATTGTTTTTAATTTTTTTATATGTTATAACATAATTCGAGCTTGGTTTTCACATACGGGGTGTAATATAAGACATAATGGGGCATTCTATAATATACTAGAGTGTCAGAATATTATGAGGGTGTTGGTTTTACCGAGGGTTGTTACATTCTCCCCACCTTGTTTTAGAGCTCGTCCTCGAGGTCTATTAAAACAAATGCGGGTATTTCTTTTGCATTTCTGATTCAAGCTCCCATGTGTACTCAGGTCCTCTTTTGGAGTCCCACTTCACTTTGACTAGAACTAGTCTCTTGCGTTTGTGATTCTTAACTTTTCTATCTTCAATCTGTAGAGGCCTTTCTACAAACTTGAGTTGTTCATTTACCTCTATATCCTTAAGAGGTACTATCAGTGATTCATCCGCTAAACACTTTTTGAGATTAGATACATGAAACACATCATGTATTCCTGCCATTTCCTCTGGCAGTTGTAGCTGATAGGCTACAGGTCCTATTCTTCTAATAATCTTAAAAGGTCCAATATACCTGGGACTTCGCTTTCCTCTTTTGATGAATCTTACCACTCCTTTCCAAGGAGAGACCTTCAACAATACTTTATCTCCTACTTGAAACTCCAATGGCTTGAGTCGGTTATCAGCATAACTCTTTTGTCGATCACGTGCTGTTTTCAGTCGTTCCTTGACTTGAATAATCTTGTCAGTTGTTTCTTGCACTATCTCAGGTCCAGATAGTTGCTTTTCCCCAAGTTCTGCCCAACAGACTGGGGTTCGACACTTTCTTCCATAAAGTGCTTCGAATGGTGCAGCATTGATACTTGTGTGATAACTATTATTATAAGAAAATTCTATTAAAGGTAAGTGATCGTCCCAATTACCTCCAAAATCAATTACACAAGATCTAAGCATATCTTCCATTGTCTGAATTGTCCTTTCGCTTTGTCCGTCCGTTTGAGGATGATAAGCTGTGCTTAGTTTTAGCTTGGTTCCCATTGCCTTTTGGAAACTTGACCAAAAATGAGAGGTAAATCAGTTATCCCTATCAGAAACAATTGATAAAGGAATGCCATGTAAAGAAACAATTTCATTTACATACAATTTAGCTAATTGTTCCATACTAAAAGTTTCTTTCATTGGTAGGAAATGAGCTGACTTAGTTAGCCTATCTACAATCACCCAGATTGTATCATTTCCTTTCTTTGTTTTGGGTAATTTAGTAACAAAATCCATTGTTATCAATTCCCATTTCCACACCGTCATTTCTAAATGCTGTAACAAACATGAGGGTTTCTGGTGTTCAGCTTTGACTTGTGAACAGGTTAGACATTTAGAAACATAGGCTGCTATGTCTTTATTCATTCCTATCCACCAGAAATTTTTCCTTAAATCCTGGTACATTTTATCACTTCCTGTATGCATCGTATATTTAGATTTATGGGCTTCTTCTAGTATACGATGACGTAGGTTTCTTAATTTAGGTATCCACATTTTCTTTTCATGGAATCTCCAAATTCCATATGTTCCTTGTTTTAATTCCTTTAACATACCTTTTAATTTTTCAGAATCATCCTTGATTACTGATTCTTGTGCTTCTCTTATTTGTTCATTTAAATCTACTTGTAGATTTAATTTAAGAGAACGTACCCTTCTTGGCTTTTCATGATACTTACGGCTTAAAGCATCTGCCACTACATTTGCTTTTCCTTCATGATACTAGATATCACAATCATAGTCACTAAGCATCTCCATCCAACGTCTTTGTCTCATATTCAACTCCTTTTGCTTGAAGATATACCTTAAACTCTTATGATCAGTGAATATGGTAAACTTACTACCATAAAGGTAATGTCTCCAAATCTTAAGAGCAAAAATTATAGCTCCTAATTCTAAATCATGAGTTGAATAATTCTCTTCATGATTCTTAAGTTGTCTAGATGCGTAAGCTATAACCTTTTGGCGTTGCATCACCACACATCCATAACCTAATTTAGAAGCATCGCAATAGACTACAAAGTCTTCAGCTCCTTCTGGTAATGCTAATATGGGTGTATGAGTTAATCTTTGCTTAAGAATTCTAAATGCTTCTTCTTGTTTTTATCCCCATTCAAACTTAACAGATTTACAGGTTAACTTAGTTAAGGGAATGGCTATTCTAGAAAAATCTCGAATAAATCTTCTATAATAACCGGCCAATCCTAAGAAACTTCTAACCTCGGTTGGTGACTCAGGGGTTTTCCATTTAGTAATTGCCTCAATCTTTGTTGGATCTAGATGAATTCCTTCATGATTGACTAGGTGTCCAAGGAATTGTACCTGTTCTAACCAAAATTCGCACTTAGAAAATTTAGCATAAAGTTTTTCCTTTCTTAATAGACTTAAAAGTGCATGCAAATGTTTTGCATGATCCTCTTTATTCTTAGAGTAAATTAGAATATCATCTATGAAGACAATTATGAATTTATCCAAATATGGCTTACATATTCGGTTCATCATGTCCATAAATGCAGCTGGGGCATTGGTTAAACCAAATGGCATGACAGTAAATTCATAATGGTCATACCTTGTTCTGAAAGCGGTTTTAGGAATGTCCTCTTCCTGTACCTTTAACTGATGATATCCTGACCTTAAATCGATTTTAGAGAAAAATCGGGCTCCTTGTAGTTGATCAAACAGATCATCAATTCTCGGTAATGGGTATCGATTCTTAATCGTGACCTTGTTCAATTCACGGTAGTCAATGCACATACGCATTGATCCGTCTTTCTTTTTAACGAACAGTATCGGCGCTCCCCATGGCGACGAACTTGGCTGTATAAATCCGTTCTCTAACAATTCATCTAATTGTTTCTTCAATTCTTGCATTTCTGCAGGTGCCAAACGGTAAGGTGCTTTGGCAATTGGTGATGTTCCTGGTAGCAGGTGAATTCTGAATTCCACTTCTCTGTCTGGAGGTAGTCCTGGTAATTCTTCTGGAAAGACATCTGAAAACTGAGACACTACTGGAATGTCCTTTAGTTCTTTTCCTTTAGTGTTAGTGATTATAGAAATCAAATACACTATAGAACCTTTTCTTATATAGCTTGCAGTTTTCATCACAGAGATGAATTTCGTGGATCTAGAGGGCTTATCTCCTTTAATTGTGATCGTTTTACCTTTTGGTGAATTTACTTGTATTAACTTTTGATCACATAAAATACTGGCTTTATTGGCTATTAACCAATCCATTCCTAAAACAACATCGAATCCTGCCAGATTCATGGGATAAAGATTTGCAATAAATTTCTGATTTAAAATTTCTATTCTTGCTCCCTGCAAGATTTCAGAAATCCTAACGGTTTCTCCATTGGCTGTCTCTACTAGGCATTCTAGTGGTAGTTTAGTTAATGACTGATTTAGAATTTTGCAAAATGATGTATTAATAAAACTTTGGTTTGCACCAGAGTCAAATAATACTTTAGCAAATATATCATTAACTAAAAACGTACCAGCTATGACATCTGGAATCATCTTAGCTTCATCTGCAGTTAGAACAAATGCTCTAGCATTTTTAGTACTCTTGTTGTTTGTAGCTGGAGCTAATTTCGGACAGTTTGGGCTGATATGACATTTTTCTCCACAGTTGTAGCATAATCCATTATTGGATTTCCTCTTGCAATTTTCTTCCTTGTGTCCTGGCATCTTGCAATAATTGCAAAGAGTGGAGCATTTTCCCGAATGCTTTTTCTTGCAGACCTTGCAGTATGGTGCAGAGGTAGAACCCATATTCCTACGATTAAAATTTCCAGAACGAAATTCTTGAGTAAGACTTTGGGTTAGGTTTCTCCTCTGGTCTTCTTCTCTAGTACGGATTAACTCATCTGTCAAGGTATTTGCTAGTTCTACAGCTTCTTCTATAGTTTGAGGTCTAGCTTCCTTGACTACATGTCTAATCTCTCCAATTAATCCCCAGATATAACGGGAGATTAACACCGGTTCTGGTGAAGCAAGGGTTGGCACTATTCTAGCATATTCAAAGAATAACTTCGTGTACCCCTTACTATCCACTCCATTCATCCTAAGATTTAGGAATTTGTTTGCTATCTGTTCCTTTTCATTAGGAGGGCAGAATTTCCTTTCTACCATATTCCTAAATTCTTCCCAATCCATACTATAAACCCTATCACTTCCTCTAGACTGAAGGATAGTGTTCCACCATTCTAAGGCTGTATTCTTAAATAGATTGGAAGCAAACATTATCTTGTCCTCTTCCGCACATTTACTTATTTTCAGAACAGCCTCAGTCTTTTCTATCCAGCGTAGAGCTGCAATAGGTTCCTCATTGCCCGAGAATTCTATTGGTTTATAGGACCAGAATTCTTTGTATGAACAACCGTAAGGCACGGTTCTTCTTCTTTTGGGAATGGGCAATTGAAGTATTGGTCCATTGTTCACGCTGTGTTCTGGTTCACTTGGTCGCTTACTGCTATGTTTACTTTTATTATCAGCATCCTTAACAGTTTGAAGAATAAATGGCATTGCATCTATAATTCCTTGTGCCATTATATGTTGGATAGCACTATTATCCATCTGGTTTCCATTGTTATTGATGCTTGGATTTTCATTAACCAAGTTAATGTTACTCTGGTTATCGTTATTCAGATTTCCTTGATTTTCTTCGTCGCCCATCTGAATTTTAAACATTTATCCCATATTAATATCACAAGATAATAAGTAATATCATAATTCACATGACACGCAATCTAGCCAAAAACGTCGATCATTGCGACTTGTACTCTATTTTCATATGCTATGCGTCTATTACACACTAGTACTGAAATAAAGATTACAATACCAACAGAAAGAAAATTACACTAATAGTACTATGCATCCGTACACACATATTTTATTTTATTTTATTATTATTATTACTACTATTTCCTCCATTCTCACATTCAAGGATATGGATTTATCCAAAAATCCATATTGCGTTCATCGTATTTCCATACGAGATGCTCTCCCACGTGACGCATTCTCTCACTGCTTTCTAAAATCTCCTCCCCAAAAGTCCTAAGTTCTTGCACGTTTTCTGCACTCATTGGGGGTGCAGATTCTCGGACTGGGTTGGGAATCTGAGGTGCGGGTTCCTGATATGAGGGTGAAACTTCCTGAAATTGGTAAGGATCTTCTAAGATCTCCCTAATGTAGTTATTATGGTAATAGGGATCTAAAGGGTCCATACCTGGATAGACTTCTATGTTCTGTATGGGTGGGTATTCCTGGATAGGGTAACGTTGCACAAAGTCCCTATTATCGTCCCACCAGGGGTCGTAATTTGGGTCTAGGGGGTTTGGTGCAGGTACCCTAGGGATTTCTTCTGGGTTAAAGTCATGCATCTCCACTTGGTTGTCAAAATTTTCTATCTCCATGGGTTGTTCTGGGTTTTGTGGTTGTGGGGCTACTAGTTGTTCTAGACTCGGGTCAGCAGCAGTTGTAGCTAGGATATGGAAATTAGCTAGGCTTCTATTAAGCATATCCTGTGTATGGGCATCTGTCTCTCACTTAGCAGCTGCTAGAACTCTTTGCTGTTGCAACTTTCGCATTCTCTTCCTACGAGCAAAGGCTTCCTTACTGAACCATCCTCGTTTCTTATGAGGGAATGGCTCTTCTGACTGAGCTCTAAAAGCAAACACCCCTTCTTCCTGATCAGCAGTATACCCAGAGAGGGCAGGCTGTGAAAAGGTACCTTCACTCCTAGGTGATTCAGACAACTGATGATTTATGTCTGAGGGTCCTTGATCACTCATACTGTAAACTAACAGATAGTCAAATAACACATAATAATTAAATACAGTTATGCATTTAATTTCATTATTTCCTAACACAAAATTTTAGAATTTAAGTGTCAGCAGAACACTTCTTTGGCTCAGACCAGTGGCTAGGCTCTGATACCACCTTCTGTCGCCACCCCCGATCCCTGGTTCCAGGGAATGGGCGGCCGCGAGCCAGTTTCGGTGGTATCGCGTAGTGTCTAATTTGGCAGCGGAATTTTTCATCAGAACCGTAGTTAGGAAATGTTTATCAGAGTAAAACCACCATATTTGATATTAATAATAACATGGGCAATACCCAAGTTTCTTATTACAATACATTTATAGGGATAAACCCTATTTTATTGAATTTAAAACATCGTTTATTAGGTAACTTTTATAGCCACATTTTTCCCAAGCCTTCAGTGCTCTCCAGCTGGATTTTTACTAATTGGCAATCACATTGGGTTACCTAAAACGCGTTTTAAAAACATTTGTCAGTCGGAAATACTGGTGAGTGAATCCTAGTTTAATCAAGAAACATTTTATCAATTAAAACAGTATTGAGAGCGATCACATTGTTTATGTCTACACAATTATTCCATTTGGTACTATCAATCCACTGACTTGTGGGTCATATTACACATTGGCTAACTCATTGTCCAATGGTAACATACTGTTAACCTTGACTTACTACTCACACTGTAGTAAATTTTGTATACAAAACCCCAACATACCGGCAGTAATTGAAGAACTACAAAGACTCAATCACTGCTAAATTACATTGTAAAATAGTTAAGGTTTTGTAAAAACTGTTAACAAAAAGGAGATTACTCACATTGCTATCTTAGGCTTCTCGTAAGGGTTTCCTGGATATAATCTATAATTTATACAAATGTACATTGGTTAGTATCATAACCCTTTGAAATTATTAATGATACCCTCCCCGAGACGGCATTCCAACAACTACGTCGGGCAGAACCACGACAGTTGTTACGGAACCCTAAATCAATCGGGCAGCGTAACTATTCCGAAACTGGGGTTATAATACTTACAACGGAGCAGAACCTCGCTAATTAGGGGTATAATACCCGACTATAATGCCTCTTCTACAGAAATTGTGATTTAGAAATTGAGAATGAGCGACGGAAAACGAAAACTGATGCGTTCTATTTATAGTTGCAAAACCAGACCCTCACGCGGCCTGCGTAAAGCACAGGCCAGGGTTACGCGGCCCACGTCAACCCTGGTCAACAGAATAGCTTGGCTGAGTCGATGTGTAGGTCCGCCACAATGTCGACACATGTCAGCTCAGGATGTATCCGCGTTTAATGGTCTCTAGCGGCCCGCGTACACTTAAACGATATCTCACGCGGCCCGCTTGAACTAAAGAAGTCAACGAAGTCTGTTCCAGCCTTGATACCGCCTGCGTAAAATGTTGGGGTGGGTCTACGCGGCCCGCCTCAACTTAATAATTATTGTTTTTAATTTTTTTTTATATGTTATAACATAATTCGAGCTTGGTTTTCACATACGGGGTGTAATATAAGACATAATGGGACATTCTATAATATACTAGAGTGTCAGAATATTATGAGGGTGATGGTTTTACCGAGGGTTGTTACACACGAGCACACGTGGAATAGGCGGAGATGACACACACGAGCCCGTACAGGTGTGTCAGATACTCAGAACCAGCGTTGTTCTTTGGACTGCGAAAACCGCTTCTCAGGAACAACAAAACCGCATTACCTTGAAGTTCTTCAAGCTTCAAATCCCTCGTGTCTGGTTCACAACCACAGAGCGAACATAAACAGCTTCTCCTTAGGGAAAAGGATAAGTATGATGAGCAACCGTACATCAGCAACCCTGACTCCTGATCCTTCAAGAGCTACATCAAAGAGAATCCCTCTTTTAAAGCGAGTCTTCTGCTACAAACCGTAGACACTCATGAGTAGCTGCGGCGAAACGCAACTACGCGAACGGTAGCTACGAAAGAGCCACGACTAAGCCATCACGCGGTTGAGCAAAGTTACTTCCAGAAAAACTGCTTTCCAACTAAGTGTGAAGGAAAGTGGCTACAGAACGAATGCGGACGAGTTTCACCCAGATTCCCAAGTATCTAAGGTGATTTCCTTGAGCAACAAGCCAAGCAACAGTGGTAACAAGTCTGCTTATGACTTTGTTTGCCCACCTATGGACTGCATAGAATAAACAATGGTGGGCACAACCATGCCTATGACCATGTTTATTTGACCATTGTCCCGATTCACATTGTTCGACCAAACACGGCCAACAATGACGCAAGTACCCCACATTGTTCGACCAAACATGGCCAACAATGCAAAGGAACGAGGTAACCGCAAAAGGACGTGCGGTTACTTGAGAGCTACACTGGAAAAACATGAACACCCCACAAAATAGGGATCATCGTTGCATGTCCAGTTGATAAACATAAAGCGAGAGCAAGGCACTAACAGCATTGCATCCGCTGCCGCAAAGGTTACAACTAGAGTTGCGGCCACTGACATCTTCGGTCACGGTCTCAAAGGTTGGTTCGACACACCAACAGGTGGAAACCATCCCTAATGACATCAGAAAAAGGTAGACCATACTACCGGATCAAAACCCTTGATTTACTGAGAATTCCGCATAAGACGGAACTTGCTCACCGGTACGGAAGAGACGTCACATGACTCTATCGGATCCCCAGTTTGATTTACTTGAAGCAGGAGCCATCAGCATGGCCTAGAATCTTCTCCAAACTCCAAAGTACCCAATCGACCTCATAGTCCAGTATTCCTCCCACATGCAACTTGCATGAGGAAACAACACTAGACTGGGATGACTTGAATGGGTATGGTCCCAGATCTTGCGCCAGCATGGCCGCGAGTGACCATTACCCTTATCAAAAACCCCCACCGGAAAGAACTTATATGTGTCCTTGCGGGCACGCGCGAACACAGCGGTCGAATCCAATCGGTCAAGTGATGAGAAGACTTACCTTGTGTATGAAAATGGGTGTACACATAGCGATGCGGCCTGGCACCGCATCCTATGAACATTTTCGTCACGACAAGGGATCTGGATAACAGCAACAGTCACCACAAGTGGCGATGCGGCCTAGCACCGCATCCCTCAGTCTTCGCCAGAGTAAGAACGCGGAAACAACAACAGTTACCGCAGGCAGCGATGCGGCGCGGCATCGCATCCTGCCCACGAGGCAGGTGGGACTGACACCACAGTGCAAGTGGCACCAATGACAGTTGCCTGTCAGCCCATACGTAAGCAACAGACTGACACCACAGTAGGACGTGGCTTCACCTCCACAGCCGACAAGCCTGACACACCTGCATAAGGGCGGCGCGTCGTCAGTCTGACCACTCAACTACCCTCCTCCACTCCTCGGCTTTAAATACCCATCCCAAACCAGGTTTGAGGTATCGCTTCTCAACTCTCTCACTACTACTACTATCACACACTTTGTTTCACAAGCAAATTACTGATTCTCACGCCGGAGAGTGGTAACAAGGAGCACCCCCACCCCTTCCTCCTTGTTACGAGTCACGGTGTGTTTTCCTTATGCAGGAGACAGCCCAGCTGACGGTCCAGCCACCGATCCTTGGAAAGAAGGGATTAACCCTACTTGACGAGACCAGTGAATTAACCTCTCTTGGTTAACCACTGTTTCATCATTCAGACTGTCCAGTTTCATGGACTGCGTGACGAGGACCCACACACTCACTTGACTAGATTTTCTAGGGCCTGCGACACTTTCCAACTTAATGGTGTTACTGAAAGCGCCATCAAGTGTCGCCTCTTTTTGTTTTCTCTGACCGGTTAGGCCGTTGCTTGGGTGGAATCTCTCCCACAGCAATCCATCACCACCTGGACCGACCTTCTCATGAAATTTCTGCAAAAGTACTTTCCCCCAGCCAAAATTGCTCGCCTGAGGAATTTGATATATACTTTTACCGAGCTGCCTAGGGAGTCCTTCTATGAAACAAGGGACCGCTTCAAGGCACTTCTTAATAAGTGTCCTCACCATGGAATGGATGAGTGGAGGATTGTAGAGAAATTCTACATTGGAGTTTCTAAGGCAACTAAATGCCTTCTCGACACCACTGCTAGTGGTAACATGATGAAAACCAAAACCACTGAAGAGTGACTTGAGGTGATTGAGGACTTAGCCATGAGTAGTTATATTGAGCCGCACTCTGCAAGCGTTACCACTTCCCCAAGAGGGATCTATTCTGTTGATTCAAACACTGCCCTAGCTGCCCAGGTAGATCCCTTAGCAAAGATGATGAAGGATATCCAGGTTACGGTAAGCTCTATGTGTGAGAAGCAGAATAGGACAAGCACACGAGCACATGAAAGGACCCGGAACGAAAAGCGAAGAATTCTGGAGCTGAGCATTCTTTAGGTATCGTGATGAGAATCCAATCTCATATCGTGTATCACTGTGGGTGGGCTGTTAGTGCATCGCGACCCGAGCCCTGACCTAATTATGATTCGCCAAGGATTAAAATGGTTTCACAAGCCCAATTGTGTTTTGGATAATGGCTGGCTAAAAAAATATATGACGATTGAAGAATTTTTGTTGTGATAAGAACTACAAGGATTGAGGGCGTCATACGGATTGAAAATTTAAAAAGAGATGAGGATCTCATGTATTATTTACTATCTTCTAAATACAACAATATCCATTATACAAGTCACATACGACAAGAATGCAAGTGGGGTTCAATTTTTAGAGGAGAACTCTAATTAATATATTATTATATTTCCATGAATTCTCTAAAAATATAACAATTGAATAGCTATTGTTACAAGAAAGATACCATCCACATTTAAAAAGATCATAATCTCATCATTGTTGACCAATATATACGATGCGATATACCATTCAATGAGGATGATTCGATAAAAACCCATTGTTCGCTGCCACACATACGGAAAGGCTACGGCAAATTAAGGAGGCTGTTGAAGACGATTGAAGGGTTGTATTTAGACAGTGAAGATAAAGATTGAAGATATAGCTTAATGGTTTATAATATTATTCGGTTAGACATCGTTTATAGTTTTCAACTTTATTGAACTTGAATATCTTGACAATGTTTCCTGAATTTATATATTTTGAACTCGTTTGTGTTTCATTTATGAACATTCTTGGTGAAATCGCTTGTTGCTACCTAGGCTATGGATAATTGTTAGTTTTATTTACGGTTTCTCAGTTCGGTTAACTATTGTTTTGGCTTTATGTTATGGTAAAAAGTGCTTTAATCATGGTTGTATTATGCATACATATTTGATAACTAAATAATGTTATATGTTCCGCCTTATCTTGGTTAAAATTAAATGAGTATTAATTAAATCTAGGATTTGGTGATTTCATGGACTTTGTGTTTTCGATTAAATCTTGTGGTTGCTAGACGTAGAAAACCGTAGGAACAAACTAATAAACTATTTGGTAATTAAGTATTCTACCGTCTTTGAGACCGAGAGGAGATTAGATATTGGGTTGCCTAAATCAGTAGACGGGTTAGATGTTAATTGCATGAGAGTGAATTACCCTAGGTTTTCTTGTGATTCTTAGCAAACCGTGTAAGAACCTAATTAGAGTCACCACCCTGTACATCCCTTAAACTTCCTGGATGTACCGTTTCTAGTGAGACCAAGAGGTAATCTAGAATTAGGGTACCTTAACCTAGTTAGAAAGACCGAGAAGTGACCTGATATTAACCAGTGAGTTTATAGACTTTTCTTGACCCTAGATTGCGACCTGTTTGAGAATGATATGTCAGCCAGTTTAGGTCTTGTTTAGTGAACCTTAAGACTACAAGTCCACAAGACCACCGTGAAAGCGTTACCCCCTAAGACCACAAGGCGAAACCCTTGTTAGATCCACACACACGTGTGTTTTCCTCCTATCCATCCAAAGACCAAAATGTCGACTGTTATAAGGGTAGATCTTTCTTCCAATAGGTTAGTTAAGAAATTCACGGGCGTCTCTTTCTTAGCAGAAATCCAAGCGCGCCTAAATATGTCAAAAAAGACATCCTTAACCAAATCATGTTGGTACTTGAACCCCTGAATATGTCAAGGCACGTTTTCTCGTGTTTCATCACTTTGCCCGAAGCAGCTTTTAAAGTAGCCTGACCCACCATGAAGGAACTACCCTCTATGCCGACAAGGGGGAAACCCCTGTTAGATCCACACACGCGTGTTTTCACCCAATTCATCCAAAAACCAAAATGTTGGCTGGTCTAAAGGTAGATCTTCCATCTAATGGGTTAGTTAAAAAATTCACGGGTGCCTCTTTCTTAGCAGATATCCCAGCGCGCTTGAATATATCAAAAAAGACATCCATATTTTGAGAATTTGTATAAACTCTAGGGAATTGATTGTTTTCTACCAAGTTCATACTCTTCCAGGAAGGAGGAACGTGAGTGCTTAATGTTGGGGTATGATAGATATATCTCAATCATAATTGTATATCCCTCATTCCTTTTTCCCTCATCTACGTACCCCTTTATCCTTTTCTGATGGACTCGAAGATTCACCCGGCGGTAACCGTGTCCAACATAAAGACGTTCATCAGTGTTACAATAGACATGGAAACAACATAGTATGCCACCTGGTCAGAACTGTTTTGCATTCATTGTCGAGCTTCCCTAGTTTATGACCATCTCTCTCCTCTCCTGAAACCTGCTACTGCTTCCGATTCTAAAGAAGGCGATAAATAATCAGACAAACAGTCTCCTGGTGCTGATTCTTGGGAATGACTTGATGCCATCGTCCTTTAGTGGATTTATGGAACTATCTTCGGTGATTTACTCCATACTATTCTCAAGACTAACACCACGGCATATGATGCCTGGAGTGCTCTTCAATCCCTCTTTCAAGACAACAAACCCACCAGAGCCATTCAACTCAAAAACAAATTCTCTAACACTCGGCTGGAGAACTTTTCTTTTGTTTCGGCTTACTATCAAGAACTTAAGGTTCTTGTTGATCAGTTGTCAAACGTAGACTGCCCGGTTGATGATCATTCTCTTGTTCTCCAAGGGTTTCATAGAACAATAAGATGGCATCGAAACAATCATCCAACAATCCAAGCCGCTGCCAAGTTTCTATGAAGCTCACGCCCAGGTCTGTCTCTAAGAAACCTACAAGGCAAATATGGCCCTTCATGCCACCGCCACTATTGGATCCGCTCTTCATGCTTCTGCTCAGAAAACTTCGGGTCAAAACTCCAACACCACTCCACCACCCACAAACAATTATGACTATTTCTCCGACTATTCAAATGGTCGGGGCCATGGTCGACATGGCAGGGGTCGCGGACGTGGCTCATGGGGGCGTGGACGCAGTAAGAACAATGATCCATCTCAGCACTATAGCTACCCGCCTTGGCAGTCTCCAAACTAGTGGGCCGGCCCAAACTCTTATGCACCATGGCAACAATGGCCCACTCCATCGTGCCCATACCCAACCACGGGTCAACCCAATAACTTGCAGCCCAATAACATGCAAACTGGGAATATAATATTGGGCCCGTGACCGAACCAAGCTTACAATACAGCCTACACACCAACCAAATCGAGCAAGCACTATATGCCTTGTCACTCAACTCTTAAGACCCGAACACGATTATGGATACCGGGGCCACCACCCACATGCTTCAACCTGCAGGTAAATCTCAACCTTTTTTTAATAATGGCATTTCTCAGAACATCATTGTTAGAAATGAACAAACCATCCCGTTTAGTGGACAAGGTAATCAACAATTACCACCACCCTTTCCACCCTTAAAATTAAACAACATCCTTTACGCTCCCAAACTTATAAAAAAATCTCATATCCGCGTGTCGGCTCACTACCGACAACTCTATTTCAATCGAATTTAACCCATTTGGTTTTTTTGTGAAGGACCTCAAGACACGGATCCCTATTCTGCGGTGCAACAGCAACGGTGACTTATATCCAATCCTTCCACCACCATCTTTTGAACAACAATCACCTGCAACATTCGCTGCTTTATCTCAACAACTTTGGCACCAACGTCTCGGCCACTCGGGACCTACTTTATTGCATTCTTAAAAAAAATTCTAGATCTATTGATTATGGTTCTATGAATAAACATATTTTTCAGTCACGTGTTTTTGGAAAAAGTACTCGTTTGCCCTTTTATTCTTCTAATACTAGTACTTTATTACCATTTGACATCATGCATAGTGACCTTTGGACCTCCGCCATTGTTAGCACCGAGGGACACCACATTAGACTATTTTTTTTGTGGAATTACCCACTGGGCAAGAAATCACAAGTATATTCTATCTTTTGTCACCTATACAATCAAATACAAACTAAATTTGAAAGGAAAATTAAAACTTTTCAATATGACAACGGCACTGAATATGTCAACACCTCCTTCAAACAATTTTGTGATCAACATGGGATGATTTTTTGTCTCACTTGCCCTTACACCTCCTCACAAAATGGTAAAGCAGAACGCAAAATTCGCTCCCTAAACAACATAATCCGCACACTTCTATCTCATGTCTCCCTCCCACCTACGTTTTGGCTCCACACTCTTGAGATGGTCACTTATATACATAAAATCCTTCCTAGCAAAAATATCAACACAGAACTCCCGCAAAACTTCTATACCATCGCGTTCCCTCCTATGAATATCTATGAGTTTTGGCTAGCTTTGTTACCCGCTCATACCCTCTACAACTACACATAAACTAGCCAATGGGTCGCATCCTTGTGTTTTCCTTGGCTACTCGTCTCAACACTGGGGTACAAGTGCTATAACCTAAACACAAATCAAATCACGGTCTCGTGCCATGTAGTGTTCGAGGAGACCATTTTTCCATTCGCTCATCTCACATCTCCATCACCATCTTATGAGTTCTTATCTGCTCCTCTTCATCCTTCTCTTTGGTCACAAGTCCAAAACTCAACCTTCACTCCTTTGACCCAACCCAATCCTACGGCCCAATCACCACTCTCAACTTCCCAACCTGAATCACCTTACACTGCCCCATCAGCCCATCCATCCTCAAATGACCAGCCCTCACCTGTGTCTCACCCTACAACCCAACATACATCACCTACTCAGCCCACACCCTGCTTCTCTACACCCTCGGCCAACACTCAAAATCACAGCCCATTACCAAATCATCCTAACTCACCTCCTAAACTAAACTTTTGCCCTCTCCTTACACCTACTACCCACAATATTCCAGCCTCTACCCCTTCTATCCATACTTCTCCTACCCCGCAAACCATAATTCCACCAGCACCTGAACCGGTGCGCACAATGCGTACTTGTGCAATGGATGGAATCGTTAAACCTAAGCAACTTTTCAATCTTCACTTTTCTACCATTGCACCCATTCCTAAAAACCCGTCCCTCGCCTTGTCCACACCGGAGTGGCATAAAGCCATGACCGATGAGTATAATGACCTTATTAAAAAACGGGACATGGGAATTAGTGCCTCGCCGCCCACAAATGAATGTAATCCGTAGTATGTGGCTTTTCAAAGACAAGTTTAACCCCGATGGCACTTTGGAAAGATAAAAGGCCCGGTTAGTTAGTGATGGCCTTTTACAACAAGTAGTTATTGATTGTGGAGAGACATTTAGCCCGGTAGTCAAACCCTCTACCATACGCACGGTCTTATCCATTGCACTTTCATACTCATGGCCATTGCATCAACTTGATGTAACGAATGCTTTTCTTCATGGCATTCTACATGAGACAGTATACGTGTATCAACCCATGGGGTTTCGCAACAAAGATTACCCGGAATCACGTGTGCTTGCTGAAAAAGTCTCTTTATGGCCTCAAGCAAGCCCCACAGGCTTGGTATCAACGATTCACGGACTATGTATTCACCTTGGGCTTCAAACAAAGTGGTTGTGATAATTCTCTGTTTATTTTACACCACAACAATCAAACTGCGTACCTTCTACTAGATGTTGATGATATTTTATTGATTACTTCTTCAGACCACCTTCGCACACATCTCATGTCCCGCTTGGCTGGAGAATTTGCCATGAAGGATCTGGGTCCCCTTAGCTTCTTCCTCAGGATTTCGGTCACACGAAATGGTGACTCGATGTTTCTATCGCAACAAGCATACGCTAATGAAATCATAAAACGGGCGGGTATGGAATCTTCAAACCCGCGGACACACCGGTTAAAACACATTCTAAGCTTAGTGCATCTTTAGGTAGCGTCTTTGACAATCCGACTCTTTACAGAAGTTTGGCTGGCGCTTTACAATATATCACGTTTACCAGACCTGACATTAGTTATACGGTGCAGCAAGTTTGCATGCGCCGATGTCCGATCATTGGCAAGCCCTCAAGTGAATCATTCAATATCATAAAGGCACCACATCATATGGACTCACTCTTGGGAAACCAGTGGCTCCTTCTTTAACAGCTTACATGGACGCCGATTGGGGCCGGGTGTTCGGATACCCGGCGATCCACGTCCGGATACTGTGTGTACTACGGGTAAAACCTTATCTCATGGTCGTCAAAACGCCAAGCAACGATATCGTGATCCAGCGCTGAAGCCGAGTATAGTGGAGTCACCAATGTTGTTTCAGAAGTTTGTTGGCTTAGAAACTTACTACTAAAACTACATCGTCCGCTGTCTAAAGCTACACTGGTATACTGTGATAATGTGAGCGCAATTTATCTTTCGGGCAATCCGGTTCAGCACCAGCACACCAAACACATTGAGCTGGATGTCCACTTTGTGCGTGAGCAAGTTCAATGGGGTCATGTTCATGTGTCACATATGTCGTCACGTTATCAGATAGCGGATATATTCACCAAAGGCTACCGCGCATTCTGGTCGAGGACTTCCGCTCCAGTCTCAGCATTCGTTCTCATCACTCTTCGACCGCGGGGGTATAATAGACCACATAATAGGAAGTGATATTGTTTTCCATGTATATATTAATCACAGTTGTATATTTCTAGAATAGGTGATCTGTTTGTATTATATATTGTTACACGCGTGCACCATTGAAGATCTATTAAATGGTATTTGGCATGTAGTGTGAGGTTCATTGGGGAACACTAAAAAAGTGGGGAATAGTGGGGAACCGACTCAAACGAACTCCGATTGGACTCATTCCAGCGGCGTTGGAACCGACTCGTCGAACCCTAACTAGGATCTCTTAACCCTAAACCCTAAATCATAACCCCTAAACCCTAAATATATTAGGGTTTGGCTTTTAGGGTTTAGCTTTAGGGTTTAGCCTTAGGGTTTACCCTTTAGGGTTTAGCTTTTAGGGTTTATAGTTTTGATTTTACGGTTTAGCTTAGGTTTTAGCCTTATTTTTTTAGCTTTAGGGTTTAGAGTTTAGGAGTTAAGATTTAGGGTTTAGGGTTAAAAGATCTTAGTTAGGGTTCGACGAGTCAGTTCCAACGTCGCTGGAATGAGTCCAATCGGAGTTCGTTTGAGTCGGTTCCCCGCTGTTCCCCACTTTTTTAGTGTTCCTCAATGAATCTTCCCCTTGGCATGTATATCATCAAAGTTATTAGATTTACTAAATAATAAAAGAGTAAATTACAAGTTTTGTCCTTTATGTATGTCCAAAATTGCAGGCGCTGTCCTTTGTCTTTAAAATTGATGAGTTTTGTCCTTAATGTTTGCAAATCTTGCACGTTATGTCCTTTATGGCAAACCCAGTTAATTTTTTTTGTTAAATCTGACCATGTGCTTTGCACATGAGGGTATTCTTGTCATTTTATCTTTCTAGGGACTAGTTTGTAAATAATTAATATTCAAGGACTATTTTGTAAACTCATCTCTCTCTCTCTCTTAACTTACCTCTCTCTAAAACTCCCCACTGCACACCAGACCTCTACAGCCACCACCACCCCATGACCTCCACCGCCGCCACCACCACCATCCCACCAGACTCCACCGAATCAAGCCCCCTTCTTCTTACGAAATCACCCTTAATGAATCCAATCAAATATTCAACCTCAAGTCAATGAAAACTCTGCTTCTCCTAACACTTAAATCAATCAAACATCATCTTCTTTTCGATGAACAACAACAAACACAATTACTCTATTCAGATTTTTGAATCAAACCCAACTGTCCTGATTCGGTGAGCTCTTCTTCCTCATCATCACTTTGAGTAACCCAACCCCCCTCAATGTACGACATATTATTGGGCTCAAAATCCGGGTTTTTCTCAGGGGTAAGAACTTCAGCAGCAATATTGTTAACAGTACAAGGCGATTTTGAGGGGGTAGACAGGATGTTAGCAGGGGGCTTACCTTGATGCAGAGAGTAGACCGCCGCATCAAATGAAGTGTGAGTGTTAGAGGGGATTGCCGAGTTATCCACTTCCATCTCCTCCTGTCCATTCAATGTCGGCGAACCAGAGTCACCATTTCCGCTTTTCTTTTGAACATTGATGAGAGACGGGTCAGGAATGAGATCATTCACACTTAGGCTAGAGAGGGGTTGACGGATTGAAGCATGTTTCGAAGTTTTGTGGATGCCCTTACTACTCTGGTTTGTAGCTCCAGCAGATTTCGACGGAAATTGCAATTTAGGGTTTTGGTTTAAGGAAGACGACCTAGTGGAAATACGTCTGGAAGAAGGGGTATCGGCCAAAGTTGGGGGCGGCGAAGGGTTAAGGGGGTCAGGGGGTATGGATTCAGTGGTTGAAGGATTCATTTTTACAGGATAACAGGATCAAATTGATGGATTCGGAGGTTGAAGAAAGGGAGAATGCATCAAACGGCTAGAGAGAATGGGGTAGAGAGAGAAACTAGAGAGAGAAAAATGCAACAAACACAACTCTGCAGGAGTGTTGGCGGTGAGGGTGGACGGCTGTGAGGGCCGTGGCAGTGGTGGTCGCTGTGAGGGAGGTGGTGGCTATGGTTCTTGGCTGATATCTAGAGAGAGAGAGAGGGGGGGGGGGGGTGAGAAAGGGGTAGAGGGAGAAAGCAGGTGATAATATAATATTTGTTTTCTAAATTTATTTTCCTTTTTTTATTAAAATAATTTTGATTATATAGGCAAAAAGACCAACTTGCCCTTGGGTAACCAGATTTAACAAAAAAAATTAACTGGGTTTGCCATAAATGACATAACGTGCAAGATTTGCAAACATTAAGGACAAAACTCATCAATTTTAAAGACAAAGGCCAGCGCCTGCAATTTTGGACATACATAAAGGACAAAACTTGTAATTTACTCATAATAAAATTAAAAAAAAAAAAAAACATGATTTATAAATCAAGTGGAGGAACTAAATCCAATCAGATTGATGATGTTATACAAAGTGATCCGTTTTGATGGTGTTATACAAAGTGATCCATAACCTTTTAATATAAAGTGAATTTGTCTTGGATATTTTGATAAACAGGTAACATCCGAGGAAGGAGAGAATCAATGATTTACATTTATAATTAATATTAATAAAATTAATAAACAATAATATTTAACAACTGCACCCATTCCGGTCAATCAACGTTACTGAATTAAATATTTATAGTTATACGTCCAACTCATAACATGTGTATGTATTTAATTATGCATGCATCTTCGTAGTTGTATAGAAAAGACTCAAGTCCAAGTTCATAGTATATAAAAACATGATATCTCTATTAGATAAGTGTAACTTTATAGAATAATTACATAGGGGAATGTTCAAATGAAAACTACTAATTATCGCGAAAACTTGAAAACTAACTAAAAAAACATACCCATTTTTTTTCATACCAATTTTCGCTATTTAAATTATATAAAAAAAATTTCAAAAAAAAAATTTGTAGTGCACTTGTGCACTAAAAAAAAAAAAAAAAACTTTTTTTTTGAAAAAAGGGTTTTTTTATATAAAAAAACCTGCGATTTTTATAACAAAAATTGAAAAAAAAAAATTGGTGTGTTTTTTAGTCTTTTTTTAGTTAGTTTTCGAGTTTTCGCAATAAAATTGGTTTTCATTTGAACCATCCCCTACATACATAATGAAAATGACATGTTTTAGGACACATGTCTCCAGGGGCGGACCCACATTGGTTGAATTGGGGTCCCTGGACCCCAATGTTTTTTAAAAACTTAGTACATTCGGTATGTTAAATTTTTTAAGGACCCCATAAGAAAAATTAGCTGACCCCATAATGATAAAAGTATCATTGCTCTAGTGGTAAAGCTCCTTTGTTTCCTAGCAAACAGGCCTTGGTTCAACTCTTGTAAGTCCCGTTTTTATTTTTTTCTTCTTTTTTACATCCAAATTATAACCAGGGCATTCAAGCAAAATCTAACAAAACAAACAAATACATCACGCAGCATCCCACTAACACTCTAATTTCGTTATTTAAATCAATAAATTAAAATCCTTTGAATGCTTTTATTTCACAGTTGGTTACCAAATAATGCTTTTATTTCATAGTTTCTTTTAATGTACAGTAGACTTTGTAAAAAAGACTTAATAAAATTTTGAAGTTTTTTTAAGTAATGATGATGTTCAGGTAGTTGTTTGTTTTAAAGTGCAACTAATTAAGTCGATGATGTGTCATCTTACTTAACACATCCAAGCAACCCATTAAACACCATTTGATAATGTAGTGTTTACATGTCCTAAATGGTTCTTTATTTTCATGTTTAATTATGAATCATATGGATGTCAAAAACTTTACAATAAAAAAGAACAAGTTAACTCTGGACTCAAAATGACAAAAATCTACATTATCTAATCCTATGTTTATACGTTTGCAGATTTTTTTTTTTTTTTTGATGAAACTGGGTTTATTATTCTTCGATTAAGTTAGACCGTCTTTCTTTTACATGTAGTGACACATTGCAACAATATGTTGTATCTGAATATGGGCTAACCTACTCTCTAATAAGCAATATATATGGTCATATATTATTATTATAATACTATATTTTGCTATGTTCCTTTCCCCGGCCCTAACGACTGACCCGAAAATTCTAACGTTTGGTTGTGAAAAATCTTAACACCAAAAAAAGGGGACCCAGTGGAAAAAAATCTTAGGTCCGCCACCGTCTGTCTCCACGTTTTACTTAAATACAATTTATATAATCACCGTTTTTAAGTCATACTATACATAAAAATAGATTTGTATTTTCCTTCTCTAAAGAATTAGTCGTAAATGGATGTAAATGTTATAGATTTACCTACTCTCCATTGTTTGGGTAAGCATCTTCGAGTAGTAGATTCATGATTTTTCTTTTCGGGTTTACCTTTTTTTAGTGATAAGATTTCTTACAACCAAATATTAAATCTTTTGAGTCAAGTCAGTTTTCCGGGATGATAATAAAATATGTTACGATATAGAAAATACATAAAGAATAGAAAATCTATATATGATAAAAATAGGGTACTACTTTCTACACCCCCCTATCTACTTTCTACACCCCCTCCTCTCACATATTTACAGGTGGGGCCTGCGTGGGACCGACAGTTTTCCTCTCAAAGGGGGGTGTAATCAGTAAGAGGGGGGGGGGGGGGGTGCGAATAGAATGAGCCTAAAAATATGATAAAATCAAAACTGAATGAACAGTGTTTTGATTTTATCATATAATGCTTTATATGCATTTATTAGACTATGGGATATGGGGCAAGAGTTGGGGCATGGGTTGGGTACAAATGGCCAAGTCACCACCTTGGGTGGGTTTAGGTTTCGGCGTGGCCCTTTGGGCGGGAGTTTCAGCCCGGGCGTTGGGCATGCCTAGCGGTCTTCCGTGGCCGGTTCTCATTGGCTGGGTTAGTTAGGCCATAGCGGCTAGGTTTAAATTTTAAAAAAATAACCGTTTGGGTAACAATGTTTTTTTAATTCTTTATTATGTGATTTTTTTATATTGAGCAATACCTTATATTTATTTATTAGACTATGGGGTATGGGGCGAGGGTTGGGGCGTGAGTTGGGTACAAATGCCCAAGTCACCACCTCGGGTGGGCTTAGATTTCGGTGTGGCCCTTGGACGGGAGTTTCAGCCCGGGCGTTGGGCATGCCTAGCGGTCCTCCGTCGCCGGCTCTCATTGGCTGGGTTGGCTAGCCCATAGTGGCTAGGTTTAAATTTTAAAAAATAACCGTTTGGCGCTAGCTATCAGCACAACGTGGGGAACGACCGACACAATTTAAACGCGTGCCAACACAAGTGGCGCGAGCTATGACCGAAGCTCGACCGTTTTAAAGCCTACTACGATAGCGTCCTAGACGGTGATATAATTCACGAAGACCGGGTGGCGGTGGCCAACATCGAGTTCTGGGGCAAGGAGCGGAAGCCGTTTGACAAGCTCGCCATGTTCGAAATCTACCTAACGTTTTAGGCTTTTTTTTTTTTTTGTAATCTTTATTTTTTAGAATTTTGTAATTTTTAGGAACTTTTAATAATAATTTTAGGCTTTTTTTTTTAATTCTGTGTGTATTTTTTTTTTTAATTTTTGGTTTTTTTTTAATTTTTTTAAAACTGGCCAACCCACACGGGCTAGCCACGCCCCGCCATACCAACCCAACACGTCACTCACTAGCGGGTGGGCTGGAAGTCCACGTGTCAACCTATGCCTCAAACCCCTGCCCCACCATACCCCACGATCGAAAACACCAATGCCTTTCGCGCAACGCGCGTGATTGAAAAACCCTAGTTACATTAAAGATCAAAAATGATCGAATAACAACAAATTGTATGACTTGAGCTTCACTGAAGTGCTAACCAGGGCCTAAAGCAGAAAATAAATTTATGGCCTTTTTCGAAATTTTTTTCCAACACTAATGCAAAATATCTAAAAAAAAGTAAACTTTTTTGATACTGTTACATAATATGGAAAATACGTTTATAGGATAATACTTCCCTCTAAATGCTACATCAAACACAAATATTGGTTTCATGTTTAGGACCTTTTTTTAAACGCTTGTAAAAGAAGTTCCTAAAAACTATTTAATAGGATTAATGAACTTTTAGAATCCTTTTATAATATACTCTACTAAACCGGTGTCCTAAAAAACTATTTAATAGGATGGATGATTTTTTGGGGTCCTATTATAATAGGACACTTAAAATGTAGATCCTAATAAAATACTTTATAAGGCATTTAATTGTTAGTGTCCCATTATGTGATACTGTATTAGGACACTTGATCATCAAGGGGTCCTATTATAACATAACTTAATAGGACACGTTGTAGTTAAGTTATAATGTTCAGTGTTATAGGACCCCTTGTAGTCGAAGTCATTAGAACTTAACTTAATAGGACACTTGACACTTGGGTCTTATAACTTTAAACTTTATAGGACGCTTAATCATTGTGGTGTTATTATAATACACCGTTATATGACACTTGATATTTGAGTCATAAAACATTAGTTTTATAGGACATTTATTCGCTAGCGTTTTACTATAATATAACTTATAAAGACACTTGACACTTGGGTCTTATAAATTTAACCTTTATAGGACGCTTAATCATTATGGTGTTATTATAATACACTGTAATAGGACACCTGATATTTAAGTCATAAAACATCAGTTTTATAGGACGCTTATTCGCTAGAGTTCTATTATAACATAACTTAATAGGACACTTGACACTAAGGTCTTATAACTTTAACCTTTATAGGAAGCTTAATCATTATGGTGTTATTATAATACACCGTAATAGGACACTTGATATTTGAGTCGTAAAACATAAGTTTTATAGGATGTTTATTCGCTAGAGTTTTATAATAACACTAGGTTATTGACTCGCTTAATCATGGCCGGTGAGTGGTGGTGGTGGGTGGTGGTGGTGGTGGTGGTGGTGGTGAGTGGTGGTGGTGGTGGTGGTGGTGGTGGTGAGTGGTGGTGGTGGCCGGTGAGTGGTGGTGGTGAGTGGTGGTGGTGAGTAGTGGTGGTGGCCGGTGGTGGTGAGCAGTGGTGGTGGCCGGTGGTGGCCATATGTTTACAAGGTGTTAGCTGTGATTGGTAAATTGATGTCTACTTTGTTGCACTTTGAAAGATGTTTTTAGCTAGTAGTTAAAGGGTTAAGGGTGCGCCAGTTGCGTAGGCCCCAGGCGTGAGTTCGGTCTAGGCCATTTGCGGCAGGTTCAGACCATTTGAAACTAGTTTTGGCTGTTTCGGGCAGGTTTTTTTAGGTTCAGACGTTTTTGTGCCTAGGTGCGCGCCTTTGGCTTCTTTGACCACATAGGTTTTTAGTGGATCAAAGTCTCAAAACGCATTAGTATTTTAGTTGCTTCTAGACTTTGTTGATTATGAGGATTGTTTTAGTGAATTTAGGTCATCTTTTTGGTGTTTGGATTGTTGTAAGATTAAATTTTTCAATGGTTTTGGGTTAGAAATCTTGTTAACATCTATTGAATTGATATCAGATGCCCCCATGAACAAGTTTATAGAAAAATAATATGTGAAGCAGGGGTTGTGCACAAAGACAACAAGAACAAGCAATTAATATACACAAAACCAAACGAAAAATTAAGTTCTTATGTAGGTCTTTAAAAGTCTAGGTGATACTAGTTGTAGAGTTGTTCTAAATCATAACAGAAGTTAAATACTCAAATCTATTGAAGTAGCCTACTTGAAATCAGTGAACAAGTCCTTCCTTTTATAATTAATATACTAATATGTATCAATGTAAGATTTTAGTATATCTAAAAAAAGCTGACCCGACCCGAAATCCGTTCTGACCCGGACCCGTTTCGACCCGAACCAAAACAACCCTTTTTTAGAATTGACCTGTTTTGACCCATGACCCAACCCGACCCGTTTGCCAGGTCTACTAGTTATAAGCATTGATCCTGATATGAATTGGGCATTATGTACCAAGAGTAAAGGTGTGATTATTATGTACAAGATGGTAAACGTGGGATTATTATGTACCAGGAGTAAAGGTGGGATTATTGTGTACAAGATTGTAAACGTGGGTTTATTAAAAACCAGTTTTCCTTAGTTTTTCTATAAAAATGTTAGCCTGCTAGTGTAAAACTTTATTAATTTTTTGTAAAATATTTTTTTGCACTATTGTGACTAGAGTTTAATAAATATTTGTTGAAAACTAAAATCTAGGTCGGAGATAAAGTTTTCCTCAAAAGCATTCTAAACTCTACCGAGACTGTAGCAAGAGGAAGGGTTCAGAGCTTGGACCCAAATGATCTAGTTGGTGGTACAGAGATTGGACCAGAATGGTGTGAGGTAAATGTTCAACTACCAATAAAAAAAGATGAAAACTTGGTAAGACCATATGGTTTATTTTCTACAATTCAAGATTGTATTGGTGCATCCATCGCATGGCCCTATCCATTCATCTCGGTATGTATTTGTTAAACTTGTGATACAAATAATTTTAATATCATGGAACTTAATGTTTATACATGGATGGTTTATTTGTAGGTAGTCCATGAGGATTGAGGACGCATGATGACTCAAGATTTTATGCTTCTTATTTCTTTAATTGCTTTTAATTTCTTTGTTAAATGTTAAGACTTTATGTTAGATGGGGAATGTTCATTTGAGAAGAAATTTAATGTGAGAAGAAAAAGAAGAAAGGGCATATTAGTAAAATGCTATTTCATTTATAACTCATATCATTAATTTTTCTCTCTTTAATTAACTAGTCAACAAATCATTAATTATCCTACATATAATTTACAAAACCTACACATATCAAAATTTTCCTACATATACCCTACACATTATAGAATTTTATCCTACACAGTCGAAATATATCATACACACCTCGAAATATATACTACACAACTCGTAATTTATCTTACACAACTAGTAATTTATTCTACACTTTAAATTAAGTTGTTTTTTTAATTTGGAAAAAAATATATATTTCGAAAAGGAGTTACAAATTTAATTTAGCTAGTTATTAAAGGGGAAGAATACAAATTAATGATTTATGTAAGTTTACCAATATACCTTTATATTAAAATTAAATACAAATATTAAATGAAGTAAAATGAAGCATTCTTATTGGTTGAAACTTCTTCTTTTTTCTTCTTACAAAAAAATTCTTCTCATTTGAACCCTCCACTATGTTAGATAATGTTATAACATATTTATAGTTAGTGTCTTTATTATGAACATGCTTATTTGAAATATAATGAAGTTTTATTTCTTTCATTAGTTGATGTTATACAATAACTATTAGGATGTTATATGTTGATGGTCTGTTTATTAAATTGGTTTTATAATCTAATTTGGGATATTAGGACCATTTTCTTGATATTAAAGTAGCTATAACGTTACATCATAAGGGTCCTATAAATTAATTTTTAAGGACGCTTGTATGTGTATCAAAAGATTAAAAGTAGGTAATAACATATTAGAACATTGTAAAAGTGTCCTAATATGTTCTTTTTAGGATGCTATTTAAGTTGTCTATAAACATATTATGCGACCATAAAATTGGTTTCATAATCTTATCTGGTATATTAGGACCCTTTTCTTGGTACTAAATTAGCATTAATGTTACATCATAAGGGTCCTATCAATTAATTTCTAAGGACGCTTGTAAGTGTATCAAAAGATTAAAAGTATGTAAGCACATGTTAGAACATCGTAAAAGTGTCCTAATATGTTTTAGAGTAAATTACGTTTTTGGCCCCTGTGGTTATATCAATTTTACTATATTAGCCCAAATTAAGAATTTTTAACATATCTGCCCCATGGTCTCTATAACTAACCATTTTGGCCCCTAAGTCTAACCATTTTAGCTCTCATGGTCTCTATAGCTAACCATTTTGGCCCCCATGATCTCTAGACTTAGGGGCCAAAATGGTTAGTTATAGAGACCATGGGGGCAGATATGTTAAAAATTCTTATTTTGGGCTAATATAGTAAAAGTGATATAACCATACTATTTTGGTCTTTCAAAGACATATTACGCGACCATAAAATTGGTTTAATAATCTTATTTGAGATGTTAGGACGCTTTTTTAGTCCGGGACTTATTACGACCCCTTTACTTGAAACGCTTTTACCGTTGGTCCTATTAAATGAAAGGTCCTATAAAATAGCATTTTAGGATGCTTTTGCGCGTACTAAAAATCCAGTTTTCTTGTAGTGGCACTACGTTAAAAATCATATACAAAGGATCTAACTAATGAAAACTTTGCTCTTATAGCTAGACAAATGAAAACTTTGAGAATAGTTGTTTTATGGCATTTGAATGTGTCTCAAGTGAAGTTCATCATGAAAAAGAAAAGACTGTTGGTGAAACTACTGTGAACCTAGAACAAACCTCTGTTTGTGGAGAAGATCATCCCAAAAGTTCCACTGAATGCATCAATGTTGATCTTGTGCAAACTGCTACTTCCAATGTATCCCCTCACGTTCTCAAAGAATTGTATTCCGAAAAACGCATCATAGCATTTGCAAACATCAAAGAGTTAAATGAAAACCTTCGAGAGAATGTTCAAGTTAGTGAAATTGTTCTTGAAAAACTAAAAAGAGATTTTAAAACAAGACTAACTGAAAAGGACAAAGAAATCAGCAGCCTTAAACATGAAGCAACCATAACCAAGAACCAACTCCAAACTATGATAGAGAAATATCAAAGTTGCAAAAAGGATTTGGAATCCACCTAAATCATCTGTGAAAAATGGGTAGAATCTTGTACTGGTTATGAGATGGTTCTTGAAAAAAAAATCAAGAGCAATGTAAAGTTTGGAGTTGGGTTCAGAAAACATGATAATGACTCATCCTCAACAACTACTCATCATAAAAGAACATGATAATGGCTCAGAGCACCAAAGATAAAAATCATTCCTATCACCAGCTCTTAAATAGATGGTAAATCATTTGTATCTGAAAAAAAGAGACTAAGGTAATAAGAAAGATAAGACTACAATTTTTTATGACTTTTGTGAAAAGACAAATCATATGACAAAAGATTGTTTTAATTAAAAGCATATGATATAAATAGAGGAAATAATATTTGTGAGTCAAAATCGGAGTGCACCATCTGTGGTAAAAACAATCATGTGACTCAACAGTGCCTATTCCTAAAACCTTATAACATTAACAAAATCAGGTCAAAGGGGAAAATGCCTATCAAAAGGGAATCTGGTCCTATCATAAGGAAACCATAACAATTTCCTAAAATATTTAAGTCTATTCAAACACCAGTCACAAAGGCATTGAACCAAAACCCTGTTTACATGGATGTTCAAAACACAGCTGCCCCATCATCAAAGACATATCCCAGAAGCTATGGGTAACCACCATGTCACAGAGTACCTTATAGGTATAATGAGTCTCTGCATATGCCCCAAAGGCTAAGGATAAACAGGCATCCTCATGGATATGATTAGCTCATTGGAAATGGTCAAACAACTATTGACCCAAATGTAAAAGCATTTGGAGAGGGTCAACAATAATTGTTTGAGTTAGTTCAAAAACTACTCATCTCAAAAGACCATTGCCAAAGGGGTGACACAGTAGAAGAGAGTACTAAATCCAAAGCAAACAATGCTTTGGATTCTCTGCAAAATTGACCGTTCTCCACTGTCTGTAGAGAACATCTGTTGGCATTTTAAAAGTGAAAACAGAGCTTTCCCTAGCACATATCATCACTTGAATAAAAACATGAAAATATTTTATGAAAAATTCATCAAAAAGGTCTTTTCTTAATAAAAACATTAAGATGTTGTTCTGACAATCAAAACTGTTGTTTTTAAAGTCATTAAAAGATTGTTCAAAAATCACCAAAAACAAAAAAACAAAAACTTTGTTCAAAGGAGTGAAACATCTGTTTCGGTGATTCAAAACTCTGTTTAACCATTATTAACCACTGTTTGTCTCACAGAACCACTGGTTCATCATCTATTGTTTTACTAAAAGGGACAAACTTAACCATTGTTTTTGCAAAAGCAATCACTGTTTTCTTTCCAAAACTCTGTTTTTAACCCAACAGTGGTTTCAGACATTTGCGTCTATCCATCTGTTGACCACTGTCAACAGATGTACCAACCATTATTTTATATCCAAAACATCTGTTGATAACAAATAGAGTTTTCAAAACAAGCCTTTGGCAATAAGAGACCTCACATTACTTCACCAAAGGGTTTTCTTTGTGGGGCCCAGTCCATCTTAAAACCGAGCTTTCGTAAACAGAGTTTTGTCGTAACAAATAAAAAGGATTGCCACGTCACTCAAAAAGTAACCGTTGGCCACATCATCATCACTATTACATAAACCCTATAAAAACCCCACTCTCAAAAGAGTTTCACTTTATCAAAAATTCATCAAATCAAAAGCCTTTCACAAAGAGATAAACTCTGAAATTGTAATCAACAGTCATCGCTTTTAAATCAAAAGATCACATGTTTAAAAAAAATTTAAAAAATTCTTTCATAACCTTCATCCATAGCTCTCATTCTCAAATCACCCCATAACTCCCTCCATATCTTGTTAAACATGACAAAAATACAGATTTCCATTCTATCATTTACATTCTTAGATCATCTAAATGTCATACCATTCTCACCATCAATGCACTAGTTTATCTGAATACTCTCCGAGAGTTTTGGGCAAATGTAGATTTTTTTACTCAAAAACAAAAAGCCCTTTACAATCACCTTAAAGGTTAAAGGAGAACATATCAAGATAACCCCATAATCCATCTCCACAACCTTCAATCTGAATGGCATGGCAGGTATGGAAACTTTCCCTAACAATGATCTTCACAATGAGTTCATAGAGGGGGGATATGATTCTCAATTGGCCGGTGCAACAATTTTCAAACCACACTTCCCACCAAAAATGAAAATTTTCTTCCATACACTTTTGGTTTGTTTGTCTACCAACACTGTCACACCCCAACCGATGGGGGAATCATCGGGGCGTGGCACTAGGCGAATCAGATTACTCAAGAGAATCCATAACAACTATATTGAGACAGTATTTAATGCGTTCATTATCCCATACTAATAAACAATTACAATCACATAAGCTGTCACGAATTTCATGTTCTCTCAAACAATTCAAATCCGACAACCTAGATTTTAGGTGTGTTTCTAGACTTCCTAGCTTGATTTGATGTAGACTGCGACTAAACCTGCAACATACGTTAAAATAACGTCAATACAAAAGTATTGGCGAGCATACAGGTTTGATATGTAATAGTGTAATAGATAAAAGCTGCGAATTTCCACATACATAAACGTAATACACGACATATATACTCACAAAACTGATACTACCAGCTAAGTCCTCGAGCTGCGATTGTGATTGCTAAACTAGACCCCGTCAGGCGCAATTGTACTATACTAGTCATGGTGGGACGTCGCGAGTATAAGTCCTAGCACATATGTAACTAGCATCACGTATAACTATGCACGTAAGTCATTCGCAAGTGATAAGTAGTTTAAGCATTTGATGTAATTCGATTTGATAGCAACGTATGTTACACCCAAAAGTGCAAAATCAAAAAGGGTTCAAGTATACTCACAGTTGGTGTTCGGCAAGCAAACACAACTTGGTTGGATTGAAGGGAGCGCGTTTGAGATTAGCCTGGTTGTAGAATAATAGCATAAGCGTTGAACAGTGCATTAAACAGTGGTGAGTGAACCAAGTGTCTAATGGTAATCCGATCGGATGGCCAGTCGATCGGGTGGCAATCCGTTCGGATGGTCATCCGATCAGATGGCCATTCGATTGGATTGTCACCTCGTTTGGTGAAGATATGTTTTTGTATGATGGTTTTCCTTTTGAAGTTTTCGTTGTAGCATTTTGAAAACAGAGAAGTATCTCCACCCTTCAGGTCGGTCAATCAGACGGCGGTTCAATCGGGCGACGATCCGATTGGTAGGACACTTTAGTGAGAACAAGTTCACAGCAGTTTGTCACTCGATCGGATTGCAATCCGATCGGGTGGCAATCCGTTTGGAACTGTCTAGGTATTGAATTAGTCCAAACATCACATGGTCGGATGGCTGTTCGATCGGGTGGCAATCCAGTTGCACAACAAGCTTGCACCGGCCATCATGTAGTGATGTTTGGACTAATTCAGTCCACGTTAGGGTGCCTTTCTTGTCAATCCACTAGGTATTGAATTGTACGTTTCCGTCCACGTTAGGGTACCTTTCTTGTCAATGGTACGTTTCTTGTTAACAATCGACCTGCATCTATTCTTTTTGATTCTGGTGCCGATAGAAGTTTTGTTTCGTTATCTTTTGAGCCTTTACTTGCGATACCTAGAACTAAACTGAGGAAACCCTTATCTGTCGAAGTTGCTACTGGTAAACCTCTTGTTCTCGATTCTGTTATTCGTGATTGTCAGTTGAACCTTGATGACCATCTTTTTTCTATTGACCTCACATCGATGCTACTTGGGAGTTTCGATATTATCGTTGGGATGGATTGGTTAACCAAACACCATGCTGAGGTGGTTTGTTTTGATAAGATCATTAGTATTCCTCTTTCGCCTGGCGATGTTCTGGAAGTTCGTGGCGAGAAACCATCTGGTGGATTGAAACTCATGACGTGTACGAAAGCCCAAAGTTATTTACGAAAAGGATATGTTTCTTTTCTGGCACATGTCACTGAGGAGAAAAGCAAGAGCAAGAATATTCAGGATATTCCGATTGTTCGGGATTATCCAGAGGTGTTTGCTGATGAACTGCCTGGTTTGCCCCCAGTTCGTCAACTCGAGTTTCATATTGACCTTGTACCCAATGCCAACCCGATTGCGAAAGCACCTTATCGTCTTGCACCGTCTGAGATGCAAGAGTTATCGAAACAGCTTCAAGAATTATCTGATAAAGGATTCATCCGTCCGAGCTTTTCGCCTTGGGGAGCTCCTGTCCTCTTTGTGAAAAAGAAAGATGGATCTTTTCGAATGTGTATCGATTATCGTGAGCTTAATAAGCTTACCATCAAGAATCGATATCCCCTACCTAGAATTGATGATCTCTTCGACCAGTTGCAAGGTGCTTCATGCTTTTCCAAGATCGATCTGCGTTCTGGGTATCATTAACTTCGTGTTCTCGAAGAAGATATTCCCAAAACTGCTTTCCGCACGAGATACGGGCATTATGAGTTCACTGTCATGCCTTTTGGTTTGACAAATGCCCCAGCTATCTTTATGGACTTAATGAATAGGGTCTGTAAACCTTATTTAGACAAGTTCATCATTGTGTTCATCGACGGTATTCTCATTTATTCGAAGTCTCGAGCCGATCACGAGCAACATCTTCGTTTGACATTAGAACTCCTAAAGAAGGAACAACCTTTTGCTAAATTCTCCAAGTGTGAATTCTGGCTTAAAGAAGTTCAGTTTTTGGGTCATATAGTCAACGAACAGGGTATTCATGTAGATCCATCCAAGATAGCTGCTATTAAGGATTGGAATACACCGACGACACCTACAGAGATTCGATATTTTCTTGGTCTTGCTGGTTATTATCGTCGATTCATTTCTAATTTCTCAAAGATTGCGGTTCCACTCACTGCTTTAACTCAGAAGAATAAGCCTTTTGAGTGGGGACCTAAGCAAGAAGAAGCGTTCCAAACGCTGAAACGAAAGCTCTATGATGCTCCTATTTTATCTCTGCCTGAGGGAAACGATGATTTTGTTGTCTATTGTGATGCGTCCAACTTAGGCCTTGCTTGCGTTCTTATGCAACGAGGTAAAGTTATAGCTTATGCTTCTAGACAGTTGAAAGTTCATGAGAAGAACTATACGACTCATGATCTTGAGTTAGGAGCTGTGGTTTTCGCGCTCAAAATCTGGAGACACTACCTCTATGGCACGAAGTGTGTGGTTTTCATAGACCACAAAAGTCTCCAGCATATTCTCAACCAGAAGGAGCTGAACATGAGGCAACGGCGTTGGGTTGAACTCCTAAACGATTATGATTGCGAAATTCGCTACCATCCTGGTAAGGGGAATGTCGTGGCCGATGCGCTTAGTCGAAAAGAGCGAGTCAAGCTTCATTCTGTCCACACTCTATCTGATCTTCAAACTCGTGTCTCTCAAGCTCAGCAATTTTGTGTCTCACAAAATCTGATGGGTAAGGAATTACCACTTCAACTAGAGCTTAAACTCGAAAGGAAATACGATGGTTTGCTTTATTTCAAGGATCGTTTATGGATTCCGAAACAAGACGATCTCCGCACTTTAGTGATGGACGAATCTCACAAGTCTCGATATTCTATCCATCCTGGTGCTGATAAAATGTACAAGGATCTCCGTACTCAGTACTGGTGGCCTGGTATGAAAAAGGATGTTGCCTTGTATGTGTCAAAATGACAAACTTGTCTCAAAGTCAAGGCTGAATATCAACGACCTTCTGGTTTGCTTGTACAACCAGAGATACCGGTTTGGAAGTGGGAGAACATTGCTATGGATCTTATCACAAAGTTACCGCGTACATCTAGAGGTCATGATGTGATTTGGGTTGTTATCGATCGTTTAACGAAATCAGCTCATTTTATTCTGATTCGCGAGGATCTATCTGCTGATAAACTTGCAAAGATTTATGTTGATGAGATTGTATCACGACATGGTGTTCCTTTGGATATCATTTCCGATCGTGATGCTCGATTTTCATCTCATTTCTGGAAGACCATGCAATCTACTTTGGGAACCCAACTAAATCTAAGCACTACTTATCATCCCCAAACAGATGGATAATCTGAGAGAACGATTCAAACTTTGGAGGATATGCTTAGAGCATGCGTGATAGACTTTGGTGGTAATTGGGATTCTCACCTTCCACTGATCGAGTTTTCTTACAACAACAGTTCTCATGCTAGTATTAATATGGCACCATTCGAAGCTCTCTATGGTCGAAAATGTCGTTCACCTGTCTGTTGGAATGAGATCGGTGAAGCTCAGCTTACTGGACCTGATCTCATTCTGGAAACAACAGACAAAATCAAGAAAATCCGCGATAATCTTGTGACAGCTCGAAGCCGTCAAAAGAGTTATGCGGATATGCAACGCAAACCCTTAGAATTTTAAATCGGAGACCGTGTCCTACTCAAGGTGTCACCTTGGAAGGGAGTGGTGAGATTTGGAAAGAAAGGAAAACTTGCACCTTGATATGTTGGACCATTTAAGATTGTTAAAAGAATTGGAAAGGTTTCCTATCGACTAGAGCTACCTCCAGAGCTTGGAAATATTCATCCGACTTTTCACATGTCCAATTTGCGAAAGTGTTTAGCTGATGCTGATCTTCACATTCCTCTCGACGAGATTCAAATCGACGAAACGATGCACTTTGTCGAGAAACCTGTGGAGATAGTGGACCGTACATTCAAACAGTTGAAGAACAAACGGATTCGATTGGTCAAGGTTCGCTGGGATTCCAAACATGGCCCAGAGTTTACTTGGGAATGTGAGGACCAAATGAAGGCGAAATATCCGCAATTGTTTTCAAAAGCTTCCTCTAGTTAAAATTTCGGGACGAAATTTCCTAAAGTAGGGGAGACTGTGACAACTGTGTTCTGTAATCGTCATAAAACCATGTCATTTATCAATAAAACAATGTGCTTTGGTGTTATTATATGTGTTTTGGTGTTATTATGTGTGTATTTGGGTTTGATGATTTTACGATTTTATTCGATTCCGATTTCAAGCTTTAAATCTCTTTCTGGAAGGTTATACGCAAACTGGTGCGTAAACGTAGTCATTTTAATGCGAAAAACACTCTGGAATAGTGACATAGGGTTAACATACCTTAAATAACCTCCACATAACTTAGAAATAAGTTTTGGATGGTCTGGTGTGTTGAAATCAAGTTTGTTCGATTACAGGGACTAATTGTGTCAAACTGTGAAACTATATCGATTTGTATAGTAACGAACATTCTGGAACTTGATCATAAGTTAAACATACCCTAAATATCCTTTACATAACTTAGAAATAGGCTTTGAGGGGTTTGGTATGCTAAAATAAACTTTATTAATCAATAGGGACTAAAAGCGTCAAAAAGTGCACAAGTTTGCATTTTCGCGCATATCTTATGTTCTGAATATATCCGGACATCCAAAAATTTATGTAATCATTAAAATATTTTATTTTAGTGATTGTCTTGACAAAAATCCCTTCATCGCGTAATTTGGATCGTTTTTCGCGTTCGTTCGTGTTTCGTCGTAATTAACCGAATAACGCAACCGTACGAACAAACGAACCGACATCCGAGATTTTTTTGAGCATGTTTCATGTTCCCTATACTTTAACTTCATTTTAGAGCCTTGAAATGAGGTTAACGGGGTTTAAACGCATCGAAAAAGGCCTTAAACATGTGCATGGACCATTTCTGCCATTTTGGCAAAATTTTTGGAACTGGCACCTGGTGGCGCTGCACCACCACCATCTGTCTCTGCCGTGGTGCGACGCCATGGCCCTATCTGGGCAAAAAAATTGTTTTCAGCATTTTTCAGCAATGGGATTGAACTTGGGGGTCTTTTTTGTAACTTTTGCAAAACCTTGAGCTGGTTTTCGACCCCCATTGTATTCTAATACCATGTACCCACATGTATGGCCAAGATTACACCCTCTAAACACATGGAATGATCCTATTGATCTCAACTTCCTATAAATAGCAAGCTTCCTCATTTAGGTTCTTCACACTTGATTCTGAAATTTCTCTAAGTTGAGGTGTTTATCACTTAATACCTGAGAATATTTGGAATCAAAACACCTTCTTGGACCCTTTGTAAGTCCTCTTCTTGCTTGTTCTTGTATTTCAAGCATGAAAGTCAAACAGAGTTTGACTTTCATCTTTGACCAGTCAATGGTCAACATAATGTTCCGTTGAACTTTGCAACGTGAGCGTAATCACGATGGATATAGTCCCTTGTGACTATACCTACTGATTACCACGTTGACTAGGCGTAGTGACGAGTCGTAGTTTCGGCCAAAATGCATATTTATTCGTATTTTGTAACCAAACTACTCTTGGGTATCAAAATCGTTTGTTTTGATATCAAAACCTGTTTTCTAACTTAACTAAACATGTTTTAGCATGTTTAGCTCATCACTTTTAGTTTAGTGCTTGTGTAGAGTCGTAAGTCAAGCGGACTAAACACCCGCTAGACTTTCGAACTCGACACGTTTGGTCGATCATTAGGATCCGACCAAGCATGTTTAGTAACCATAGTTGCATAGGGAATAACCTTCCGAGGTTATACCTTATGGTCACTTAGGTTTAATTAGTTGTATGATAAGTAGTTTATATGCCTTAGGTAAATGACCAAAATGCCCTTTTCATGCATAATTGGTAATTAAGCATATGTAACATAAACCTTTGTCACTTAATTGATTATGCAACATGTTTAGGCATATAATACTTGTCATGGGACTAGTTAGACGTCTCGAACGCGCATTTGCGCGAACGACGCGTTAAAGTAGCATAAGCTACCTTAATGGGTCGCAATGGGTCGAAAGCACTTAGGTTAGGTTCCGATTTAGAATGTAGGCTTTGTTAAACCATATCACATGAGTTCCAACACTCATTTGGTTTACAAGACCTCATTCTATCCAATCTTCCGATTTAGGCGTTGATTGTTTGACTAGTGATTCGATTACTAGGTGCTGCTTGATTTCTCTGGTTTACTTGAGTTTGTTGAAGTTCTATTGATGGAGGATACTTTGCAATTCATGTGAGTACGTAGTTCCCCTATTTTACTGTTTTCAATTGTTTTGGGGTGATTCATATGTATCAAAACGATTTTCGATATTTTAACGATGGTTTCAAAAACGATTAAGATGGTTTATACTAAACTAATAACGATTTTGATAATGTGAATGAACTTGTTGGTTGTAGTTACACAACGAATGACATTCATTAATTTTGGCCGAACCGACCAGTATTAGGTTATGGTACCATAGGATCTGACAAATTCAGTTATCCGTCTGCACCCATGGTTATGTGTGGGTTAGGCGGGTAACGACTGAATCTGTGATTATTAATTTACCCTTTGGTGGTTTGTTAATGCGAGAAGCGAGATAGTCGAGTCACGAAGGTTTGAATGTATTAGCGAGACGACCAAAAATAGTTTTCACAATTAAAACGAGGATGATTTAAACGATTTAAACGAGTTAACGATTTGGAAACGATTTGAACAAGATTAAACGAGTTGGATAAACGAATTGGTTTTTGGTTAAGTGTTTAGATAACGGGACGGGTGTAATGCGGTAAAAACATGGTAGATACGCCGCTGGTACTTTTTATATATAAGTGTTTTCAACATGTTACATACCGTGGCGTTATTTAGTTCACTTGGGTAAACGAATTTAAAACAATGTCTCATAACGATGTTTTCGAGAAGATATAAACCATACGAGTTTTATTAACGAGTTATTACGAGATGTTTTACAATTTGGTTTACTAAAACAAATGTTTTTGGGTTAAGAATCATGGCTACGAGGTTTTATAAATTATAACCTGCTTGATTTGAGTTGGTTAATTACGTTGCAATATTACAAGGTTTTTAATAAGATATTGCAACATGTAAACTAGCCATGATTCCGACACTCTTATAAAACCTATGTGCTCGCCATCATTTCTTTGCTGACTTTGTTTTACATATGTTTCAGTTGATGTTGCTTGATGTTGATTCCTAGGATGCATGAGTCACATAGGATCTGGACGAGGCCTTAGTGACATAATAAGAGTGATAGTCGATATGTAACTCGTTTGTTTTGTGTTAAAACAATGTAAATTACTTATCGAATAAATAAAACGAAACTCTTTTTGTATCCATGGTTGTGAAACAATAATTCTGTTACAACACTCCCCGACGTTTCCGCCATGATTTGTTGTTTTACGTGGTTGGGGTGTGACAGAAGAGTTGGTATCACCTTTTAATTAGATCGAAAAATGATTTCTTTAATTAGACCACCAAGGAGTCTTTTAGCTATATCATCACATGATATTCCTAACCAGATTTTTGGATCAATATGTTTAACTAGACCACTCAAGGGGTCCAATTATAGAATAGTACTTCATAACCCAAGGGACTTAACTACAACGTAGAAGTCCATTAAGGATTTAAGATAGTACCCTTGCATATCCTACTATGAATCCCTTATACGAAGATATGGAAGATTCTACGAGGATTTGGATAACAAAATTTTGGATCACACAAAAACCTAAAAGGGAACACATAAGCACATAATCACATAATTGTTTAACTTGACCTTTAATTTGTTATCTTTGGACACGGATATTTAAAGCACACCAGGAATCCAATCTGTGGATTTCATTTGGCACTTTAATCATTTTCAAGTATCTATCTATGAAGATAGGAAAATCTTAATAGGAATTCGGCTTTGTCCTTATTGAATCGTAATGTACGTATTGAATCATACAAAGAATTCAATTAAGGGTTCCGATGAACGATACCCATCCACAAGGATCTAATTATGAGGATAGAAAGATCCTATATGGATTTCGGAATTTGTGTAACGAGAGGTGTTTCGACACCTTGCACTAGGCGTGCTTAAGTCGATACACAAGGTAGAAAGTTCATGAGGTTGAGGCGCTAGATATGCCAAGGCAACATATGAAGCAGAATTTGAAGGTTGAGCAGCAGTAGGATTTGTAACAACTTTTCTTTAGATTGCAAAGCGGCACATGTTAACCAAATGTCCCCATCGTCCACCGTGGGTACATTTGAAACAGGGTATTTGATTCGGATGATGACGGTGGCATTGATTGCACCAAGGAGCGGTTCCCTTATACGGCTTCATCCCTGAGGCAAGTCATGGTGATAGCTAAATCAACGGTCCTCTGGAGTACGACGCCTATTTGCTGGGTAATTACAGCGCCTGGTTCGGACATTTGAGTGGTGTTGCGATGAAAAGGCATCTTGAAGATAATGGAAGGTATAGGAGGAAACAAGCGAAAGATAGTCAAAAGAGAATGACAATGCATGAAGATTGTGACCATTTATTTGTTACCAAAGGAAAACAAATGAGACAGTGACTAATCAAAGTAAGCGGGTCCCGTTAATGTATCGCGAAGACATGCTTTTGCCTATAAGTGGACACTCACTCCAAGAGTTCCCAGGTAAGAATGACTGGTCCGATTATGTGGATTTGTACGAACACTCTAGCCTTAGACAGAAAACTCAGAGTACAGGCGTCCACCCTTCTAGATTGCACGTGTTCACATTATAAGACCCAAACTTTGACGGGATCTTGAAAACTTTGAAGGTTCAAAACCTTATAATAAATCATCCTAGAACAAATTTATTAGTTTTCAAAGCAGATTCAAAATTTATGTTCTTGTTGTGGTTGTCACCTAAGGATAAGTGACGGTATTGTTTTAAGATCTAAAAACAAGAATCTTGTGTTAGGGTCCTAAGAAGGTTATAGACTAGGTCAAAGCATTACTAATAACCTAATTCCCTATAACCATTGGCTCTGTTTAGTGACTAAGCATGTTTAGTGACCATAAGTAGTTTTGATACCAACTACTCTTGGGTATCAAAACTGTTTGTTTTGATATCAAAACCGTTTGTTTTGATGTCAAAACCTGTTTTCTAACTAAACTAAACATGTCTTAACATGTTTAGCTCGTCACTTTTAGTTTAGTGCTTGTGTAGAGTCACACCCCGACCACGTAAAACAACAAAACGTGGCGGAAACGTCGGGGAGTGTTGTAACAGAATCATTGTTTCACAACCATGGATTAAACAGTTTCGTTTTATTAAATTAAACGTATTACATTACATTGGAATTAGAAACAAAACAAGAACAAATAGACTTTCATTGTTATTAAGCCACTAAGGCCTCGTCCATTCCTATGTGAGCGTACACAAAAATCATCATCAAACATCATCAGCTATGGTACCTGAAACACACGTGAAAATACGTCAGCATAAAAATGCCGGCGAGTACATAGGTTTTATATGAGTGTCAGATTCATGGCTCGTTTTACATGTTGCAATACTTATTTAAAAACCTTGTTTTGAAAAGTATAATATTGCGACATAATTAACCAACTCAAATCAAGTTGGTTATAATTTGCAAAATCTCGTAGCCATGATTCTTAACTCCAAAACATTTGTTTTATTAAATCAAATTGTAAAATATCTCATAAAAACTCGTTAATAAAACTCGTATGGTTTATATTATTCAGAAAACATCCTTGTGTGACATTGTTTCGAAATCGTTTACCCAAGTGATCTAGATAACGCAACGATATAATGTGTTAAAAGCACTTATATATAGGAAGTACCAGCGGCGTATCCACCATGCTTTTAACACATTACGCCCACCCCGTTACCTAATCACTTACCTAACCCAATGGCTCAAACAGTTACAAATGGTTCACATAAATCAAATGGTTACAAACGGTTCACATAAATCTAACGATTAAAAATGGTTCACATACATCAAATGGTTACAAATGGTTCTCATACATCCAATGATTACAAATGGTTCACACACATCCAATGATTTCAAATGGTTCAAAACGTAAAACAATTGTGCTAGCATGTTAAGTGAACATACATAGCAAAACATAATTAAATCATGTACTAATAGTGTACTAATGAACATAGCAAGTATATGATATGAAAACATGGAAAGCACGAAAATAACAAGTAGGCACATGTGTTTCACCCCAAAACGTTTCGAAAACAGCAAAAGAGGGGTCTATGTACTCACTTGAGGTTGCTTAGAAGTCTTGAATAACAAACAAGCAAAGCTAGAGGGATCGCGGAATCAAACGGCACCTAATATAGGTAATTATGTAAATAAACGGACCTAAATCGGAAGATCGGATAGAATGAGGTTTCGTAAACCAAATGAGTATGGGAACTCATGTAATATGGTTTAACAAAGCCTACATACTAAAATGAAACCTAACCTAAGTGCTTACGACCCATTATGACACGTTTAGGTAGCTTACGCCACTTTAATGCGTCGTTCGCGTAAAACGCGTTAGGACGTCTAACTAGTCCTATGACAAGTATTATATGCCTTAATATGTCTAATATTGTTGTCTAATCAGTTTAGATATCAAAAGTTATGTTACATATGCTTAAAATGAATTTTGGCGTAAAAAGGGCATTTTGGTAATTTTCCTAAGGCATATAAACTACCTATCATACAACTACTTAAACGAAGTGACCATAAGGTATAACCTCGGAAGGTTATTCCCTATGCAACTATGGTCACCTAATGTGTTTGGTCGGATCCTAATGATCGACTAAACGGGTCTGGTTCGAAAGTATAAGCGGTTGTTTAGACCGCTTACCTTACGACCCTGTATAAGCACTAAACCTAAAGTGACGAGCTAAACATGTTAAAACATGTTTAACGAATTTAGAAAACAGATTTGGTATCAAAATAAATGCTCTTGATACCTAAAAGTAGTTTGGTTACAAAATACGCAAGAATACGCATTTTGGCTGAAACTACGACTCGCCACTATGCCTAAATAACGTGGTAATCAGTAGGTATAGTCACAAGGGACTAGAACCATCGTGATTACGCTCACCTTACGAAGTTCAAACGAACTTCCTGTTGACCATAAACTGGTCAAAGCTGAAAGCCAAACAATGTTTGACTTTCACGCTAAAAACGCGTAAAAGAACGAAAGAATACTTACAAAAGGTCCAAGAACGGAAGTTTGACCAGATTATTCTCAGGTATGAAGTGAAATCACTTCAACTTAGAGAGCAAACAGATCAAGGTGTGAGTTTTGAGTTAGAGGGTGGGGGTATTTATAGGAAAACCATGACCGTTTGGATCGTTCATCGAAAACCGAGCTTCGATCTGAACATTACATGTGTGCCCATGGTTTTAGAATACCATGGGTACCCCAAAACAAGCCCCTAGTTTCATTAAAACCATGTGAAAATTAGGGGAACAGCTGGAACAAGCTGGAAATCAGACTTTCAACTTTGGTCCCTTCCTAAGATAACTATGGCAGATTGTCAATTTTGGTCCCTGAATGTGCAAAACATGGTTTTTGATGCATTTTTGACACGTTTAAGCCCCATTAATCCCATTTCAAGGCTCTAAAATAAAGTTAAAGTATATGGAACATGAAACATGCTCAAAAATATCTCGAATGTCGGTTCGTTTGGTCGTACGGTTGCGTTGTTCGATTAATTACGACGAAACACGAACGAATGCGAAAAACGATCCAAATTACGCGACGAATGGAATTTTATCATGCCAATCACTAAAATAAAATATTTTAATGATTACATAAAGTTTTGGATGTACGGATGTATTCAGAACGTAAGATATGCGCGAAAATGCAAACTTATGCACTTTTTGACACTTTTAGTCCCTGAATGACCAAAAAGTTTATTTTAGCACACCGAACCCCTCAAAGCCTATTTCTAAGCTATGTAAAGGATATTTAGGGTATGTTTAACTTATGGTCATGTTTCGGAATGTAAAGGTTATTTAGTGTATGTTAAGCCTATTTCACTATTCTGGAGTGTTTGTTGCATTAAACTGGTTATATTTACGCATCAGTGCGTAACCTTCCAGAAAGCGATTTAAAGCTTGAAAACGAACATGAATTGATATGTGCAAACAATACACATATTTTTACAATTTCCAAGTATAAAACACAATATTTCATAAGTTTGGTATTTGTTTGATGGTCGCAGAGGCACAGGTGTCACAGGCTCCCCTACTTTGGGAAACTTCATCCTGAAATTTATTCGTAGGAGTCTGTCTGTGACGTTGTGTTAAATAATTGCCTTGCATGGAATCTAGGGTGTTTATCTATTTGCGTAGAATAACCCATCAAAGATTATGCAAGGCATAATCCTGTCATTTCTCTCAACGGGCAATCTTTAAAAATGAAAATGAAGGAAAAATCAAGGATATTCATATCCCTTGATGGATATTCTCCAGAAACGAAAATGAACGAAATGAGTCATTTTCCTCAATGGTATCCTTCAGAAACGAAAATGAATGAATAATCAAGAATATTTATTTCCCTCGATGGATATTCTTCAGAAACGAAAATGAACAGAATGAGTCATTTTCCTCAATGGGTATTCTTCAGAAATGGAAATGAAGGAAAAATCAAGAATATTCATTTCCCTCGATGGATATTCTTCAGAAACGAAAATGAACGGAATGAGTTATTTTCCTCAATGGGTATTCTTCAGAAACGGAAATGAAGGAAAAATCAAGAATATTCATTTCCCTCGATGGATATTCTTCAGAAACGAAAATGAACGGAATGAGTCATTTTACTCAATGGGTATTCTTCAGAAACGGAAATGAAGGAAAAATCAAGAATATTCATTTCCCTCGATGGATATTCTTCAGAAACGAAAATGAACGGAATGAGTCATTTTCCTCAATGGGTATTCTTCAGAAACGGAAATGAAGGATAAATCAAGAATATTCATTTCCCTCGATGGATATTCTTTAGAAACGAAAATGAAGGAAAAAGAAAAATCAGGGATATTCATTTCCCTCGATGGATATTCTTCAGAAACGAAAATGAACGGAATGAGTCATTTTCCTCAATGGGTATTCTTTGGAAACGGAAATGAACTGAGTCAACTCTAGACACATGACAAAACTTGCTGTGATTTCTGTGCACTGAATTCCATAATTATGTATGCATCCATAATTACGTAATTCCTTGCACAGTCCGCACAGTTTGTTTTGTAATGTGAAGGGGAAGAAAATCAAAACTGTGATGAGTGTGACTAGACTATCATAGGGTCCTTTTAATTAGATCGACAAATGTTCTCTTTAATTAGACCACCAAGGAATCTTTTCAGCTATATCATCACATGATATTTCTAACCAGATTTTTGGATCAATCTGTTTAACTAGACCACTCAAGGGGTCTAATTATGGAATAGTACATTATAATCCAAGGGTCTTTACTATTACGTAGAATCCCATTAAGGATTTAAGGTAGTACCCTTGGATATCCTACTATGAATCCCTTATACGAAGATATGGAAGATTCTACGAGGATTTGGATAACAAAAATTTGGATCATATAAAAACATAAAAGGGAACACATAAGCACATAATCACATAATTGTTTAATTTGACCTTTAATTTGTTATCTTTGGATGCGGATACTTAAAGCACACCAGGAATCCAATATGTGGATTTCATTTGTCACTTTAATCATTTTCAAGAATCTATCTATGAAGATAGGATGATCTTCCAAAAATTCGATTTTGTTTTCAAAGAAACGTAATATTCGAATTAAGGAACACAATAATATTAGGATTTAAGGAAATACCCTTAGTTACCCTATTAAGGTTTTATAGTGGTACTTTGGGTATTCGTCCAGAGTTATAACTTGCGCCTTGTACTTCGTTTCTTTGGAAGAAATGGGTACTTAGGATTTTCGTGGAAAACGCAAGAGATCATAAAATGGAAGAAATTTTGGGGGTAGTCTGTTCTTCAAGGAATACGATTCCCTGATTGTCGGTATTGTAGGGGATATGTTGTTTATACATGCAACCACAAATATACATTGCAATGTAAATAAAAGATTTATTTATAAACAACGATAACAACTGTTTCATGGACCTTGACAACAAAAGAAAATAATACATAAGACGTGATTATTTCTAAACGGTGTTGTCTTCTAGTCGGTCAGATGCTCATCCCTGTGCTGGATTTGCATTAGCAAGCTTTGGGCAATTTCTTTGGAAATGACCCATCTCGCCACAGTTGTAGCAAGAACCTGGTGGAAAACGAGCTTGAGCAGGATTGTTGTCAGTTTGATTTGGTGCAACTGCAGCTCGGCAAACTCTTGCTGTATGACCTATAAGTCCACAAATTTGGCATTTGCGGCACTTCACACTAGCATGATGATGAAGGTTACATTGGTTGCACAAGGGTGCAGTTCCATTGTATGGCTTCCTAGCAGGGGGTTGAGCTGGTTGGTTGGGGGCAACTTGATCATTGTGAGCAACCACGACGAAGTTCTGGGAAGCTTTTCTCTTCTTTGACTTCTTGGAGGATCCAGTCTGTTCATCTTTGGGTTTCGATTCCTCGATTGGTTTCTTATCACCTTTTCGGAAAAGTTTACCTTTCCTGATTTGAGATTCAGTCAAGGTAGCAGATAGCTCAATGGCCTGCCTAACTGTAGTGGGGTTACTACCAGTCACAATGTCTTGTACTGGGTCAGGGAGGCCATCAATGTACTTTTCGATTGCCTTATCTAAAGGCGTAACCATATTCGGGCATAACAGACTTAACTCCTCATAACGATCTGTGTAGGCTCGATGCTCACCGCTATCTTGCCTAAGATCGTCGAATTCCCTTTCCAAGGCCCTGATCTCATGACGAGGACAGAATTCCTTCATCATCAGAGCTCGAAGCTCTTCCCACGTTTGAGCCAGTGCCACATCGGCACCCCTATCTCTCATCACACCATTCCACCATATCAAAGCTCGTTTCTCAAAGACACTAGATGCGAATTCTACCTTTCGCTCATTTGGGCATTGAACATGCCTGAAGGTGCTCTCTAGACTCTTGAACCATTGCAGAAGTGCAGTCGCTCCTTGAGACCCAGAAAACTTTGATGGCTTAGCCGAGTTGAATGTCTTGAAGTGCAGGGGGCATTATTGTTGTTGAGAGCTTGGTTACATTGAGCAACGATGTTCGGGATTGCAGCAGTCATTTGCTGCGTAATGACAGCTGCCAGCTCTTCAATAGGTACCTGATTTTCGCGTCGTGGAGGCATTCTAAAAAGGGGAAACAAGAGAGAAAGCAAATGAAATGGCATTGGGTAAGAATAGGATGTTATAATTACCGATCAAAAATCTTGGGTGACGGTCATTTGTTTGAACCACGAAGCAAACAAACGACACACAAAGGCTGAATCAAAGTAAATAGGTCCTCATAATGTATCGCGAAGACATGCTCGCCTATAAGTGGACACTCACCCCAAGAGTTCCCAGTGTTGGTGCACCTAGTGTCTGTTAACTTCGTCTTAGTCGAGTCTTATGTCTAGATAGGATGAACGAGCACACAACAGGGTTAGAATTTAGGGTTTTACATGTTAATATAGGTGATTCCGCTTGAAAGTGTAAAGGTTCAGTTCAAGAGAAATCATAACATGTGATTTCACTTGAAGTAACCTGTTACATTCTCAAGCGAAATCATGAAGTCTATATATAGGGTTGTGCATTGTTCATTTCAAGAGAACCTGGTCTTGTGTAGAGAGTCGAGGTGCTGCCGGATTTTTTTCAGAAATCATTGTAAAGACTCAGAAAATCAGTAATAGAAAAGAATTAAAAGGAAACAAGCTGTTTGACATTGTTTGCATTGATTCCGCCTTTGTAAATGATGATGAACTACTCAACTTGACTGTTTAGGGTCACCGGAACGATCCAACAAGTGGTATCAGAGCTCAGGACGAGGAGTTCATACCATTGTAGCTTGAAATCATTGGATTTTCTTACTTCTACTCATTCTTTTCTGATTTGGACATATTTTTACGGTTGAAATGGCCTGAAAATCACATATATCAAGCGAAACAAAGAGTTAACTAATCCTTGAAAGTTTTGGACTAAAATACGGCTTAAAACTTGATCTAACACTTGATTTCGCTTGAAAACTGTTTGAACATTGCTGATGTCATCGTGATCTCGCTTGAACTTACAAGTGATTTCGCTTGAAGAATACACATATTAGTGGTTTCGCTTCAAGTAGACTGATTTCGCTTCAAGTAACTTGATTTCGCTTGAAGGCTTTCGCTTGAGCTTGATTTACTATTTTGCTTGAAGAGCTTATCTCATTAAAAGCTGATTTCGCTTGAACAGATTCCGCTTGAATCTGTATTTTTCAAAACCAAGAATTTTCTAAGTGTTTGTTGACTGTTTCAGGTACGTGAAAGATGGACGAATTCATGAATCCTTTCAGTGATATGTATGCCTTTGCTGGAAACTCTGGAGATGATACTTCTATCAACATCAATGAGAACACGACGAATGAAAAGAAAACTTTGTCGGATACTTTAGGTGTGGAAAGTGCATACGGAACATATAACAAACCCCCAAAGTTGATGGCAATCGAAGAGTACAGTCGGTGGGCCAAGAAGTTTGAAGAATGGCTAAAGGCATTTGCATATACCAGCTGGAAAAGTCTAAAGAATGGATACAGTGATGGAGGGAAAAATGGTGAAAATTTGACATCAACTGAAGAAATAGATGTTTTTGTTGCCGAGCAAAAGTGCATCGCGTTGCTATTTCAGTCTGTCCGAGAAGATATAATATCTTTGATCGAGTATAACAATGCTAAAGATTTGTGGAAAAAGTTAGAAGTAAAATGTTTGGGTAGTGCAGAAATAGTGAAAAACAAAAAGAAACTGCTAAGAAAAGAGTTTGATTTATTTGGTTGTTTAAAAAATGAATCAGTTTGTAAGATGATTGAGAGGTTTGGGCACTTGAAATTGGAACTGGCGAGACATGGAATTACCTATTCTCAAGAAGAGTTAGTCGCAAATTGTTTGACTCGTTGCCAGATGAGATGGATTGGCAATACTATGCGTTAATGCTGAAGAATACTATCAAGTCTGAAGAGATGACAGTGGATCTTCTTATCGAGAGACTAGAAAGTCACGAGCTGGAGATAAAGAAAACACACAAAGTCAATCACTCGTCATATCAGCAGAATTTGGAGCTGTATTATCCAAAAAGCATGATTCCCAAGAATAAGTCTCCCAAGACAGCTTTTTCTTCTGAAAATTCCAACACATCTGGCAAAGAGAGTGCAAGCAGTGGATTTCACAGTGGCTCTTCGTCAACTTCAAACCAATCAGCTGCAAAGAACTTATTTCAATGCAACATCGTGGTGGATTTAAAGAACGCTCAAAATTTCAGCGAGGAGTCTGCAAAGCAACAGATGGTTTTCTTAGCTTTTGTGTTAGAGTCGTATGAGAGCCTTGTGGCAGGCAAGATAGGCAACACCAACCTAACAAAGGAAGACTACGATCAAATAGATCCTGAGGAGATGGAATTGATCGACATAAGGTGGTGTATGGCCAGTGCAGTGAGAAGGGCACAGCGTTTTATGGAGATTACAAGAAGAAAGTCTATTGGTGGACCATCTACCAAGTTAGGCTTTGACAAGTCAAAAGTGACCTGTTTCAAGTGTAAACAGAAAGGTCATTTTAAAAGAGTGTGTCGGAATGCTTATGCTGATTATTCTGAAAATCCATTCAAAGAAGATTACTACAAGAGAGCGATTTATCATCAGAATAAATCAGAACCGCCCAGAATGAAACAACTTGAGGATAATAAAGAAAAATCCAGAGCTCTTGCTGTGATTCATGACGATGAAGGTTTTGACTGGAGCGAGTTGTTACCAGAGGAGGATGCAGTTGGATATGCTTTTATGGCAAAGATTGTTGAACCTGTTCCTTTTAAAGATAACAGAAATGAGGAAGAAAAGTATGTAAACAGAAAGATGATAGCTTAAAATAGAATGATCAGAATATCTGATATATACACTGAAGCAAAAAGGGCTAAGAGATGGGATCCAGACAGAGAATGTTATCTTGACCCCATGGGAAACATTGCTATTGACTATAAGACCCTCGATCTTGAAACCATAATTCAACAATTTGCTGAAGAAGAAGAGAGTTGGCAAAGAAAATGGTGGGGAAGTGGAGAAGAGAAAGAAGCGAAAGAAAAAGAAAAAGAGGAAAAGGCAAAGAAGGTTGATGATGGGATCATTGATACATCATAAAAGTTGAATGCTGAAAACTTGGGAAAGATGGCTGACAAAGTGATGGCTGCTAAGGAACTTGAGGTAGACTCTAAGTCCGTATCTGAGTCTAAAAGCCAGGTCAGTTCAAATGCGTCAACGAGTGCGTCAGGTAAGAAAGTTAATGGTGACATTGACTGCAAAAATTGCATAAAAGAGTGCAAAGTTTGTAGTACAATCACTTATCTAAATGGTAAGAAAGTTGATGATCTGACTGATAGAGTCAGAAGTGTTGAGGATCAGATCTTGAACTGTGACAAAATGCTGAAAGCTTCAACTGATAGAATAAAAGAACTGAATGAGAAAATCGAAACTGATAAAATTGACGTAGAAAGAGTTAGGAAAGAAAATGAAAAACTAATTCTTGAAAATCGTCAAATTTCTGAAAGTTTTGAGAAGCTAAAAAGTACGGTTAAAGATGCTGATGATAGAAACGGTAAAACATACAAATAAAATTGTTAATTGCAAGGTGTTTTGAGGGTTAAAGAAGAATTAATCAACCAACAACTGGATGAGATTGCTAAGTTGAAACTTCAATTTCAAGAAGTTAAAATTGAAAATGAACGCATCCAGTTGAAGCTGAACAGTTACAGCTCCGCAAGCTTTGTTTTGCAACACATTGTTCCTAAACCCATTGGGAAGAACAAAGCAGGCGAAGATGTGTATGCTGATGGAACTGGGGTGGGGTTTCATCAGGTACCACCACCAGTTCTAAACAATTATTCAAAGAAACAATCAGGGTTGGTTATTGATGAAGATGAAACAAATGAGATAAAACTTCCAGAGTCAATTGATGTTACATTTTCTTCGTCATCATCTGATGATAGTGTGCAAACTGATATTGTGAAAGGCATGGCTGAAAGTGTTTTGAAGTCTGATAGTAATTCAGTCGAGGATGAAAAGTGTTTTCTGAACAATTACATTCCGAAATCAAAATCCAAAAACAACTTAGGTGATGAACCAGTTCTTGTGATGTACAAGATGGCTGGATCTGATAAGTTGTATTCGGATTCTGAGTTTCCTCTGGAGAATGTTAATATGAACAAGTTGAAAAATGTTTTCAAACTGGTTGAAATTGATTTGTCTGAAGTACAAGGTTTGAATCAGAAAAAGAGGCAAATGAATTTTGAGAAAGATAAAGCTTAATATAAGAAACCTGTTGTTCCACCGCATTTTTATAACAACAATCGAAACAAATGGTAGGGTGGTTATCAGGGTGGTAAGAGTTATCAGAAAAAGAGTTTTCAAAACAAGAAGTTTGCTGAGAAAAAGTTGTTTGTGAACAGTTCAAGTTCACTTTCTGACGAAGAATCTGATATTTTTTCAAAATCAAATGAAGAATTTTTTGCAAAGAAAGCCTCACAATCTCAGACTGAAGGTACTAGTCGAGTTATTGATACTCGTACATGCTTCAGATGCAACAAAGTTGGACATATTACACGAAAGTGTACCAACTTCAAGCCTAAGTCTGAAATTGTTGAGAGTCAAAAGAAGAAAGTTAATGTGAAGGGAAAAGCTCCAATGGTTGTTGAGAAAATTTTGAAAAATGAGAAAACAAAAGTCAAAATTGAACCTGTTAAAAATGTGGTAACTAAAAATGACAAGTTTTACAAACGGGTTGCATCGTCTCAACAAACATGGAAACCAAAAGTGGTTGAAAAGAAATAAAGTGTTACAAAACCAAAGGTTTCAGTGTCAGAAAAACAATCGTCTTCTACCACAACGGTAAAGATGGATGTTCCTTTGGAATATTATGAAAAACTTGATCCAAAAGAGGCTATTACTTCTGAGAAGAAAGTTGTTTCGAAGAAAGACCAACCATCTGGTCAACCTCAAAAAGGCGAATTTTTCTTATATAAAGAGGTTGAGGTTGGGTCTGCAGAGAGCTTAAAGATGAATGATAAAAATTTTCCGCCACTTTACACTACAAAATCTCACATTAAAGTCCAGTTACCTGAGTCGAAAGAGGCTTGGGTAGCATCAAAATCTCACTAAGTGTTTCTGATATGTGTAGGAGCTTCCAAGATCCGTTTCACGATGGATTATGGATAGTGGAGCTTCTCGGCACATGACAGGGAAGACAACATTGTTGTACGATGTTAGAAATTTCAATGGAGGTTATGTGGGATTCGCAGGAAATCAAGGTGGTAGAATAGTTGGAGAAGGAACGTTATCCAATGGGATTGTTACGTTTGAAAGAGTTAACTACATCGCCGAGCTTGAAAACAATCTTCTGAGCATATCTCAAATCTGTGATAGGATGTATACCACTCACTTTACAGACAAAGAATGTTTGATCTTGAAACCAGGATTTGTTATCCCTGAAGAATGGATTATCATGAGGGCACCCAGAGTGAATGATATGTACGTGTTGGACATGAGTGTAGCAACTACAACCACGGGTCAAGCACACTGTTTTGTTTCAAGAGCAACTGAGAAAGAATCACAATTGTGGCACCGGAAGATGGGTCATATACACCTGAGGAAAATGAATCACCTGGTGCATAATGATTTGGTTATTGGTGTTCATGTCAAAGGTTTTCATCTTGAGGGGGAGTGCATTAGCTGCATCAAAGGAAAGCAGAAGAAGAAATCACATCCTCAAAAGAAAGTCAATTCAGTATTGAAACCTTTAGAGAGACTTCATATGGATCTTTTTGGTCCAGTGAACGTCAAAAGCATCACGGGAGATTACTATTGTTTGGTTGTCACGGATGATTTTTCAAGGTTTTCATGGGTTTCATTTCTGAAGACGAAAGATGAGACGTTTGATAGTTTGATGGCATTGTTCAAGAAAATTGAAAATTTCTACCAAAGGCGTATCAAGAGAATCAGAAGCGACAATGGAACTGAGTTCAAGAACAGAAAGACGGAAGAATATTGTGATGAAAGAGGTATTTTGCATGAATTTAGTGCTCCTTACACTCCGCAGCAGAATGGAGTAGCTGAAAGAAAGAATAGGACGCTAATTGAAATGGCTAGGACGATGCTTGCTGATTCAAAGCTACCAGTAAACTTTTGGGCAGAAGCAGTATCCGCCGCATGCTATACACTCAATCGGGTTCTCACTGTTAACAAATTCAATAAGACGTGTTTCGAGCTGATCAATAATCGCAAGCCGAACCTGAAGTATTTAGAACCGTTTGGGTCTCCCTGTACAGTTCTAGAGCCTTTTGGTAAATTTGGTCCAAAGAGCATTGAAGGAATTTTCGTGGGATATCAAAGTCCATTGAAACGAGTCATTGTTCCAAGCTTGAAGTGGATTATTGAAGCACACAATCTTGAATGTCAAGGTCACACAATGCCACCGCAGAATCCTGGAGATTCATGGCGTTTTCATTATGACACGTTGTGGGATTCGTTTGACATGGAAGAAGAAAAGGAAGAAGAAGATTTATTTGACGAGTTGGATATTCTAAGAGAGTATGAAGAATCACAGGAAAGATTCCCAGCAGAGACTTTCAGTCGACAAAGACGAGCTTCGAACGATGATGAAGCAGGTCCGAGTAATACTGGAGAACATGATGATATCCAACAAAATGAAGTTGCTCATGATAATCAGACGGTAGTCAATGATAATTAAGAATATGAGAACATGCCAGTATTTGATCGTGGTGATTCAGATTCTGAGGGGGAGCAGATTCAGATTTCAAGTCAAACAAACCCAGTCAGTGAAGAATGTACAAATCAGAATGTTACTAATCTGGAAGGTGAGGTAGATGTTTCAGGCGAGGTGATGCCAAGAACTCTTTCATACCATACAGAAGAATTGATCATTGGAGAATTGCAATCAGGCGTTCGCACTAGACGTCACATTGACCAAGGCCTTACTTGTTTTTATTCTACAGTAGCACCTTTACAAACTGAGTTTTCACTAAGTTGTTTTATTTCGCAGATCGAACCACGAACATATAAAGAGGCGCTAACTGAAGATTCTTGGGTCAATGCTATGCAAGAAGAGTTGAGTCAGTTTGAAAAGTTAGGTGTGTGGAAGTTAGTAGACTTGCCTGATGGTCAGAGGAAGATAAACACCAAGTGGGTGTTCAAGTGTAAGAGAGACGATAGAGGGGTTGTTGTTCGTAACAAAGCTCGACTCGTTGTCCAGGGTTTCAGTCAGCAGGAGGGTATAGATTTCACTGAAGTATATGCTCCAGTGGCTCGACTAGAAGTAATCAGAATCTTCCTAGCATTTGCATCTTGAAAAAATTTCAAAGTTTATCAGTTAGATGTAAAATCGGTGTTTCTCTACGGGAAGGTAAAAGAGGAGGTATATGTCGGACAACCACCGGGCTTCACCGATCCAATCCACAAAGACAAGGTCTACTTGTTAGAAAAAGCGCTGTATGGTTTACACCAGGCCCCGAGAGCTTGGTATGAGACATTGTCTCAACACCTGCTAGCCAACAGCTTCATTCGTGGAAAAGTGGATGCTACTCTCTTCACCAAAGAGGTCGACGGACATCTTCTAATAGTTCAAATTTACATGGACGACATCATATTTGGGTCTACAAATGAGAATTTGTGCAAAGATTTTGAACAAGTTATGAAGCAAAAATTCGTAATGTCATCGATGGGTGAGATGAAATTCTTTTTGGGACTTCAGGTTGATCAAATACCTAAGGGAATTTTCATACATCAAACGAAGTACGTTCATGATATCTTGGAGAAATTCGGGATGTCAGGTTCTACTCCAGCCTCCACCCCATTAGCGACGAATCATGGGATAAACCCTGATCTCACCGGAGAGAAGGTAGATGAAACGATGTATCGTTCCATGATCGGATCGCTGATGTATTTGACAGCTTCAAGACCCGATATTATGTACCCAACCTGCCTCGCAACAAGATTTCAATCTAACCCGAGAGCTTCGCATATGGTGATTGTGAAAAGGATATTACGCTACCTGAAAGGAACTCCATCGTTGGGGTTGTGGTATCCAAAAAATGGGGATTTTATGCTCGAAGGATATTCTGATTCAGATTTCGGAAGCTGTAAAGTTAACGCTAAATCAACAACAGCGGGGTGCCAGTTCTTTGGATCAAGATTGGTTACCTGGCAATGCAAAAAGCAAACCTCTGTGGCTTTATCCACCTGTGAAGCGGAGTATGTATCTGCTAGCAGTTGCTGCTCACAGATCTTGTGGATCCAGTAACAGATGCGCGACTACGGTTTGCAATTTCAAAACACCCCTATCTTTGTTGATAATGAGGCAGCGATAAACATTACTAAAAATCCAGTTCATCACGCTAAAACGAAACACATTGAAATTCGTCATCACTTCATCCGAGATTGTTTCGAGAAGAAGTTGATACGAATTGAGAAAATCCACACTGACGAGCAAAAAGCTGATTTACATACCAAAGCATTTGACAAAACCCGTTTTCAATATTTGCTAAAATTGAACGGTATGAAGCTTTTATCGGTGTTGGAAGAGATTCTTGGCGTTGATGAAGGTACTATTGTAGATGATGATGTTGAGAAGCTATCTGCAATGGTTTGTCGATTTTTTACTTATTTTTGTATTTAGGGGGAGAGTATAGGGTAATATTTTCAGAAAATTCAAAAACAGTAAAAAATTTAAAAAATCCAAAAACATGAGATAATTTCAAAATCCAAAAACAATAGAAATTGAAAAAGATCTTGTGTAAAAAAGGGAAAATGATAGTACATCTGCTTGACAGTTACGGTATGCTAAAGAAATGGAATGTTTAAATGCGTTAAACAGTCTTGCTGATGATGTGCCGATAGGTTTTTACACATTTAGTAGGTTTGTTCGGGATATAAACCTAAATCTTTACTTACTTATTTCGTGGGGAACACTACTTGGATATATAGGTAACCCCTGAAATCTCGTTTGAAAAATCCCTCTTTCTGAGATACCAGGTCTTTATAATCAGTGATATCTAGGGTATTATTCCGGGACTTCTGATAATGCGGAAGCAATGTCCTAGTCCCCGAATAATACTTTCTGCATGCTTGAAACATAGCGCCGCCCTCGGCATAAATGATGAGACAATAAAATTGCTAATCAATGTTGTTGTAAAAAAGATCCTCTAAAGGGGACACACCAAAGTCGAAGCCGTCATCTCTCTGCTGAACGGAAGTTCTGACCTGAGCTCTCACGGTTCTTCGCAATTTAACCCCTTACAGATATCATCTGTGGTATACTCACCTGTAAGATTGAATATTGGGATTTGGATACGGGAGTATATTCAAGAGGTGGGACACACGTATAAGTTTAAGTCTTTAAAAAATCTAATCCGTATCATGGACATATTGAAAATTGTGTGAAAATTTAAGTGGATCAATATATCGACAATCTAAGCGAATTGTTTAATTCTGAGTATGTAATTGAAGTTTAACGGTACTTGTGACTTGTCGAATAGCTGATATGATTCCCTAACACACTCAACCAAAAATATGTTTGTAAATAGTTTAATTTTACTGCATTTTAGTTCTGTATTTCATTTCTAAGTTTAGAAGATTTATTAAAAATTCAAAAAGGTTTTACATTTCTGCTTTATTTTCCGACAAACCAAAGTGGAAAGCTGATCTTCAGATTCGATTTGAAGCAGATGCAGGAAGTTTCTTGACTGTATGATGAGTTTGGAGCTAAAACATGATAAGTTTGTGAAAGTTGGAAAGTTAAAGCAAGTTCATTAATTTGAAACTTGTATTTTTCAGAAAAATTTGTACAAAATGTCAGTGTGAATTATCTTTGATCAACCAAGGTCATTAAGTTAGACTTGGTATATTAATTGAGTAATCAGGGTCATTAATTTGAACCTGAATACTTAAGTGGATTTCTAATTCTGACAAGATCATTGAATTGCGGATAAAGGTAAGTTTGTATTGAAATTATTATTTTCATATATCGTATATTTGGGTAGAGATTATACAGGAATGAAGTTCTCCATGGCAACGAAATGTTGAAGTTTGAACCAGAATTTAAAGCCCTAGTTTATCGAGAGGAGGAGTCTGCGAAAGGGGGAGTCAGAATTCTGGATCAACATTCAAAGGAGAGATTGAAGATTAAAATTTAAAGATAAAGATTGAAGGAGTTTTTACTATGACAAGACAATTTGGATAAAAAGACAAAGACTAAAGACTCGACGCCGAAGACTTCGTCAACATCCAAGGGGGAGTCTGTTGGTGCACCTAGTGTCTGTTAACTTCGTCTTAATCGAGTCTTATGTCTAGATAGGATGAAAGAGCACACAACAGGGTTAGAATTTAGGTTTTTACATGTTAATATAGGTGATTCCGCTTAAAAGTGTAAAGGTTCAGTTCAAGCGAAATCATGAAGTCTATATATAGGGTTGTGCATTGTTCATTTCAAGAGAACCTGGTCTTGTGTAGAGAATCGAGGTGCTGCCGGATTTTTGTCAGAAATCATTGTAAAGACTCAGAAAATCAGTAACAGAAAAGAATTAAAAGGAAACAAGCTTTTTGACATTGTTTGCATTGATTCCACCTTTGTAAATGATGATGAACTACTCAACTTGACTATTTAGGGTCACCGGAACGATCCAACACCCAGGTAAGAGTGACTTGTCTGATACTACGGATTTGTACGAACACTCTAGCCTTAGACATAAAGCTCAGGGTACAGGCACCCACCCTTCAAGTTTGCACATGTTCACATTATGTAGTCCCAAACTTTGACGAGAATTTAAAAACTTTAAAGGTTCGTAACCTTATAATAAATCATTCTAGAACAGATGATTAGTTTTCAAAGCAGATTCGAATTTTGTGTTCTTATTGTGGTTGCTGCCTAAAGATAGGCAACGATATTATTTTATGACTAAACGCAAGTAAACTGGCGTTAGGGTCCTAGGAAGGTTATAGTCTAGGTCAAAGCATTACTAATAACCTAATTCCCTATAACCATTGGCTCTGATACCAACTTTTCTGTCACACCCCGACCACGTAAAACAACAAAACGTGGCGGAAACGTCGGGGAGTGTTGTAACAGAATCATTGTTTCACAACCAAGGATTAAACAGTTTCATTTTATTAAATTAAACGTATTACATTACATTGGAATTAGAAACAAAAAAAGAACAAATAGACTTTCATTGTTATTAAGTCACTAAGGCCTCGTCCATTCCTATGTGAGCGTACACAAAAATCATCATCAAACATCATCAGCTATGGTACCTGAAACACACGTGAAAATACGTCAGCATAAAAATGCCGGCGTGTACATAGGTTTTATATGAGTGTCAGATTCATGGCTCGTTTTACATGTTGCAATATATTTAAAACCCTTGTTTTGAAAAGTATAATATTGCGACATAATTAACCAACTCAAATCAAGTTGGTTATAATTTGCAAAATCTCGTAGCCATGATTCTTAACTCCAAAACATTTGTTTTATTAAATCAAATTGTAAAATATCTCATAAAAACTCATTAATAAAACTCGTATGGTTTATATTATTCAGAAAACATCCCTATGTGACATTGTTTCGAAATCGTTTACCCAAGTGATCTAGATAGCGCAACGATATATAATGTGTTAAAAGCACTTATATATAGGAAGTACCAGCGGCGTATCCACCATGCTTTTAACACATTACACCCGCCCCGTTACCTAATCACTTACCCAACCCAATGGCTCAAACAGTTACAAATGGTTCACATAAATCAAATGGTTACAAACGGTTCACATAAATCCAACGATTACAAATGGTTCACATACATCAAATGGTTACAAATGGTTCTCATACATCCAATGATTACAAATGGTTCACATACATCCAATGATTTCAAATGGTTCAAAATGTAAAACAATTGTGCTAGCATGTTAAGTGAACATACATAGCAAAACATAATGAAATCATGTACTAATAGTGTACTAATGAACATAGCAAGTATATGATATGAAAACAAGGAAAGCATGAAAATAACAAGTAGCCACATGTGTTTCACCCCAAAACCTTTGGAAAAAAGTAAAAGAGGGGTCTATGTACTCACTTGAGGTTGCTTAGAAGTCTTGAATAACAACCAAGCAAAGCAAGAGGGATCACGGAATCAAACGACACCTAATATAGGTAATTTTGTAAATAAACGGACCTAAATCGGAAGATCGGATAGAATGAGGTTTCGTAAACCAAATGAGTATGGGAACTCATGTAATATGGTTTAACAAAGCCTACATACTAAAATGAAACCTAACCTAAGTGCTTACGACCCATTATGACCCGTTTAGGTAGCTTACGCCACTTTAACGCGTCGTTCGCGTAAAACGCGTTCGGACGCCTAACTAGTCCTATGACAAGTATTATATGCCTTAATATTTCTAATATTGTTGTCTAATCAGTTTAGATATCAAAAGTTATGTTACATATTCTTAAAATAAATTTTGGCGTAAAAAGGGCATTTTGGTAATTTTCCTAAGGCATATAAACTACCTATCATACAACTACTTCAACTAAGTGACCATAAGGTATAACCTTGGAAGGTTATTCCCTATGCAACTATGGTCACCTAATGTGTTTGGTCGGATCCTAATGATCGACTAAACGGGTCTGGTTCGAAAGTATAAGCGGTTGTTTAGACCGCTTACCTTACAACCCTATATAAGCACTAAACCTAAAGTGACGAGCTAAAAATGTTAAAACATGTTTAACGAATTTAGAAAACAGGTTTGGTATGAAAACAAATGGTCTTGATACCTAAAAGTAGTTTGGTTACAAAATACGAAAGAATACGCATTTTGGCCGAAACTACGACTCGCCACTATGCCTAAATAACGTGGTAATCAGTAGGTATAGTCACAAGGGACTACAACCATCGTGATTACGCTCACGTTACGAAGTTCAAATGAACTTCGTGTTGACTATAAATTGGTCAAAGCTGAAAGCCAAACAATGTTTAACTTTCACGCTAAAAACGAGTAAAAGAACGAAAGAATACTTACAAAAGGTCCAAGAACGGAAGTTTGACCTGATTATTTTCAGGTATGAAGTGAAATCATTTCAACTTAGAGAGCAATCAGATCAAGGGGTGAGTTTTGAGTTAGAGGGTGGGGGTATTTATAGGAAAACCAAGACCGTTAGAATCGTTCATCGAAAACCGAGCTTCGATCTGGACCTTACATGTGTGCCCATGGTTTTAGAATACCATGGGTACCCCAAAACAAGCCCCTAGTTTCATTAAAACCATGTGCAAATGAGGGGAACAACTGGAACAAGCTAGAAATCAGAGTTTCAACTTTGGTCCCTTCCTAAGATAACTATGGCAGATTGTCAATTTTGGTCCCTGAATGTGCAAAACATGGTTTTTGATGCATTTTTGACACGTTTAAGCCCCGTTAATCTCATTTCAAGGCTCTAAAATGAAGTTAAAGTATAGGGAACATGAAACATGCTAAAAAATATCTTGGATGTCGGTTCGTTTAGTCGTACAGTTGCGTTGTTTGGTTAATTACGACGAAACACGAACGAATGCGAAAAACGATCCAAATTACGCGACGAATGGAATTTTATCATGCTAATCACAAAAATTAAATATTTTAATGATTACATAAAGTTTTGGATGTCCGGATGTATTCAGAACGTAAGATATGCGTGAAAATGCAAACTTATGCACTTTTTGACGCTTTTAGTCCCTGAATGACCAAAAAGTTTATTTTAGCACACCGAACCCCTCAAAGCCTATTTCTAAGCTATGTAAAGGATATTTAGGGTATGTATAACTTATGATCATGTTCCGGAATGTTCGTTACAGTACAAATCGGCATACTTTCGTAGTTTGTCGAAATTAGTCCCTCCAAAACTTATTTCTAAGTTATGTAAAGGTTATTTAGGGTATGTTAAGACTATTTCACTATTCTGGAGTGTTCGTTGCATTAAACTGGTTATATTTACACATCAGTGCGCGTATAACCTTCCAGAAAGCGATTTAAAGCTTGAAAGCGAACATGAATTGATATGTGCAAACGATACACATATTTTTACAATTTCCAATTATAAAACACAATATTTCATAAGTTTGGTATTTGTTTGATGGTCGTAGAGGCACAAGTGTCACACGGCAATCTGTTCGACGTTCAGAACTTGAAAAGTTGAATTTAAAAGTTTAAGTGAGGAACCAAGTGCAAGCCAATCGGACGGTTGTCCGATCGGGTGGCAATCCGATTGGGTGTTAGTCCGATCGGACGGCAATCCATTCCGACGACCTTAGATCGTCCTGTCATTTGATTGTTTTGAAAGTTTTGCGGTTTTCTCGAGACGGTATGACATTGTGCTAAAAAACAGAACCCTATCAACACCCAGGCGATCCGATTGGGCCAGAATCACCCTAATCCGATCTGTCATCTGTTCGAGATGATGGTTCGTGTTTAACCCGAGATCGGTTGTCTCGTTGATAGAATATAAATCTTGAACCAACAAATCAACAAGAAGGAGTAGAAGATCAGAACAAGCTCCGATTCCATCGGTTTGAGTGCATTGAGTGTAAAAGAGTTGAAAGAAAGTTAGAAAACCATCTTTCAATCCTTTTAACCATGAGTTTGTGTGGATCTATGCGAAAACATTGTTGAATCTTGTGGAAATCCTTCAGATCTGAGTTGTTCTTGGTGGAATGAGGCCAAGACTTGAAGTTCATAAGAACTCCATGACGATATCATCCAAGAACACCTCAAATCCACTAATTTCAATGTTAAAAGTTAGGATTCATAGATGAAAATGATGAAAGAGTATGTGTAGATCATAGAAGTACAAGATCTGAGGTAGAAACTTACTAGAATCGCGAGAAATCGAGAGGAAATAGCCCCAAAGCGTGCTGGTCGAGTGGGAGCTGTCACATCACTGTTCAAGTGATGTGACAAGGGCTATTTATAGGTGAAGAGGAGAAAAGGGGAAGGGAGTGACATGGATCAGATGGCTGTCCGATCGGGTGGCTGTCCGATCGGGTGGCAACCCGATCCGGTGGCCACTCGATCGATCAGTCACTCGATCGGTGGTCTCCGACGAATTGCGTTTCGGGGTTTCGTTTTGTTCGTTAAGCATCGCAATAGTTTGGTTACACATTTTCATACCCATATTCACATATTTGTTATAATTAGTCACACAGGGTCGTATAAATATCCACATTTCAAAGTTGCGATACAATAACCGGGTTTCGTTTCGAATATGCGTTCTCTGCGATGCATCATGGCTATCGAGGAGGGTAGAATAGGTCCTCACTCAACATCGTCGTGAGCGTTAGTGTGTGTGATGTGATGTGTTATTGCGATAAAGTATGCGTAATATGCGAAAATATTGCGAAATAGCGACGTATGCGATGTAACTATATTATGATCCGAATCTCTGGTGCTAGGTGTAACGAGTATAACGGGTAGTAACAACGCACGAACGTGCGGGTTGTTACAGTCTCCCCTGCTTTAGGAAATTTCATCCCGAAATTAATCCACAAGAAGGGTTGCGAGGATCGATGCGAGTGGGAGTAGCGATTAAGAGCGTCAAAATTAGCGAGCGATTGATCGAAATCCAACGAGCAAGAGTGTTGCGATAACTGGCGATGGTAGCGAGTAGGGCGATTCGTATATAAAAGATGGCACGCACAAAAAGCGATCCAAAAGTGTCTTGAATTCTCAAAAAGTTGATTAATTCGAAAAGGTTTGAAGAAACTTGTTTATGAAAAATCCTCCCACAGTGCGGCGTTAAACTGCTTCGATGTTCACACCAGCGCTATGAATGGGGTTTTATCAGGTTACTAAAAGATTTTAGGTTGTTTTAAACTCGTTTTACGAAATTTTCTCGTCACGCGGTAGTAACTTGATTCGATTGTCACACCATCGTTACAAGATAATCTCGTTTTGTACAAAGGTTTTGATCAAATTTTAGGAAAAGTTTTGTTGGAAAGATCAGTTTAAAATTTGTCTAAACAAAGCCTTTTAATAATACCAAAAATTTAATTTAAGGTCGGCTTCGCATGGCACTTTTCCACGAAAGTTCGACAATATGGTTAAAACACTTATATATAGGAAGTACCAGTGGCGTATCCACCATGCTTTAGCCATATGGCTTCCGTCTCGTGAGGCACTGTCATACGTGTCGACATAGAACAGACAGATTTGCGATGACTTGATCCAAAAGGGATAGGGTTGGATTAAGTCTTGGAAGGCGAACTAAGCGATGAAGTCGTTTTCGAACTCAGTTAGTGACACGAGCGAGCGCGACAAGCGATAAGCGGTACGCGATAATTGATAGCACAAAAACAGACATACTAAGCGAAGACGACGGCGACAAGTGATGCGTGTGAAGTGTGTATATAAGTTTAAGTATATTTTAAGCCCTTTTACACTTTCTTTAGCCAAGTTTTAAATTTATAAAACACGATATTTACTAACACTAAACACACATATGGGCAAGTGCACCCATCGTGAGCGTAGTATAGTGTTGGTAAGATACCGAGGTCGTCCAAGGACACAATAGCTTTTAATACCGGTTTATCTTCAACGTCTAATCAAATCAAAAAGTTAGAAAAAGTGTTTTAACTAGAAAAATAAAAACTAACTAAAATGCTGAAAATAAAAATTAAAATAAAAACAGATAGACAAGATGAATCACTTGGCTCCAACTCGTGTTTAGTGTAACCTTTGATTATTTCCGCACTTTTGCACTTATTTAAGAGATTATCTTAGTTATTGTAGTAGGCCCCTCTTTTGGAGGTGACGTTACCCTCAACCCAGTAGTTTGAGTCAGCAAAGATACAATCCTAAAGGGTCGGATTATTGAAAGATAATTAATTAAGTTATTAATGCAAATTATGGTAGGCCCGTCTTTTGAAGGTGACGTTACCCTCGGCTAAGTAGTCTGAGTCAGCAAGGATACAATCCTAAGTAGCCGGGTTATAGTATTAATAGTAGTTTAACTTATGAGGGGATCAAAGAGTTTGGACCCCCGCCATCCAATACCGTTAAGTATTGAAGGAGGTCCTACTAAATTTGACCCAGGTCCCTTGCAGGATCTCTAAACGCTGAACAACGGCAAGACTCTTACCAAACTGTTCCCTTAACCCCCGACCAGGTAGCCAACATACCTCCATATAGACCGTGGAGATATGAATGGTGAAAATCTTTTATTTTATATAGACAGTAAAATAATGCCAAGACACCACGGACAAACGATAAGGAAGAATCACCTTCAACATAAGAAACTAGTTATTAAAGTCATTAATACATAACCAATTAAAAAGTGCGAAAAGATTAAAAATAAAAAGTATTACACTAGACACTTTGTCTTCACCAAGTGATGTAAGAGACTTAGGCAAACATGGCCTTGATTGTCAAGAACTCTTACGATCAATCTTGGATCCCGAGACGACTCACACACTCTACGATGGACAATGGATGATGGTGGAGGATGATGGTGTTATGGTGGTGGTGGGTGGTGGGTGAAGTGTGAGAGAGGTGGTGTGCCAAGGGATGGTTTGAGCTTGAGCCAAACACTCCTATTTATAAGCTGAACAGAAGCTTCGGCACGGCCCCGTGTCCAGTGGGCATGGCCCCGTGTCCACATCCTTCTCTTTCTTCATTAATTGCTCTTGTCTTTATTAGTTGACCACGCCCCCATGTCCACTGAGCACGACCCCGTGTGCAGAAGCATATCTGTACTATGAAGATTTGCCTAGATTCTGCGAATCTTATAGTTGACCACGACCCCGTGCCCGCTGAGCACGGCCCCGTGGTGGGCAATAGAAGCTTCTACCACTTTGTCTTTTTTGCTGACACTTGGGCACGCCCCCGTGCTGGCTGAGCACGGGGCGTGTTCAGTCTTCTGTTTTCTTGTTTTGCTTGGGAAGATGCTGTCGTGGGGTCGGGCATGTCACGTTTGTTCCTTTTCTTGTATTTATGTTAGATTTTGCTGTCTTTTTGCTTCTTTTGTTAATTTGAGCTCATTTAATCCTGAAAATACAAAAGGAAGACAAAAGCACACTTTTTCCAACATTAGTACTAAAAAAAGGTTAGTTTTATGCCACAATTGATGTAATTTATATGTTGCATTTTTTACACATCAAATACCCCCACACTTGAATCGTTGCTTGTCCTCAAGCAAAACTCTTTATAATGTGGCTTTACACTCCCAAATGGAATGGGTAGAAGAGAAAGTTTTCAGGCTTGTCATAGAGTGTCGGGATTTCCAAGATTCTTTACTAAGTTTTATTTTTATTTATTTACAATCCTATTCGTCATGATTTATTTAAAACTTTTCATAAGATAAACTACTTATTAGGGCATAACATGCCTCTTTAAAATTCTCTTTATATACAAGTTCACATACCTCATGGGGGATCACTCAACACTCGGCCGAAAATGTATTTTAGTGGATCACTCGAGAGCGGCATGGAACTTACTCCTACCATAGGCTTGCCAAGCAATCAATCCTCCTCCTTTTTAACTATATACCTTTGTAAATATCAAGAGGACTTTTTGGGTGAAGGGTTAGGCTAGGGTTAAAGGTAGGTGGTTGGGTTAGTGGTTAATGGTTAGTAGAAAGGGCGAAAAAGCGTAAAAAGCATCGGTTTTCGTAAGACTTTCTATTTTTCATCTTTTTATTTTGATGAAGCTATTTTTCAAACAAAGTTATTTTTGATGATCTTGCTTGTTTATTTGTTTTTGCTTCATCATCAACATTTTTTTTTGAAAAGTCATACAAAGAACTGAGCTAGTTACTAAAACAAGGGGTTAAAAATGAAAAAAGGTTTTGGTGGGTGAAAGGGTGTTTGTTTGGGTTATGAAATGAAAATGTTTAGGCTCAAAGGGGCTAACTAGGGGGATTTTGGGTAGGTGGTAAAAAAAAGAAAAATAATGGTGTAGAAATAAAAAGGGTTAGTCCTAATGCCTCCATCATTTACTTACTTGGGTTTAAGTTGGTAAGGACCGGGAATGTATCGTCACGGCAAGTTCTAGAGTCGTAAGAACCAAGCGGCTATTCACACAAGAAACGAAAAATGAGCATTTAATTTAAAGATATATATTTGTATGCTCAATAAAGGCTCAAAACTCAATTTTGTGGGAATGGGTTTTTATGTGATCAAATATATATAATTAAATTTTAACTAAGCTTGTCATGCCTTTACATAATTTTCTTATGTTGGTTCTTTTTATCACGACGCTATCGGTTGTAAATTTGTAAAAATATAACCTTTTTAGAACTTTGAAATTCCCAAGTTAAACTTAGACAAGTAAAAAAAATGAAAATTTTTGAAAAAATTTGGGGTGATTAGCGGTTCCAATAGAGTTTTGTGTAAGGCTTGTATTTAGGACTTGCAAGATTCAAGGTTTTAGCATCCCCCCACACTTAAATTACACATTGTCCTCAATGTGTCCCAAAAATAAGTTTTTAGGTTGATTGAATGTGTAAAAGGTGTGATTTAAGCAAAAATTTTGTGTTACTGGGCGCTGAACACGGCCCCGTGTTATCCGGGCACGGCCCCGTGTTCAAGTGCCAGTAAAAAAAATTAAACAAAAGAAACAGAAGCCTGGACACGGGGGCGTGTTGGGTGAACACGGCCCGTGTCCAGTTACCTGAACTGGGTCTTTTCTGCAGACTGTGCAGCACGGGGCCGTGTTGGGCAGACACGGCCCGTGCCGAGCTTACTGTAAACGAAGAAAATCGTTGGATGGCCCTGTTTTCCTGCATGGGGTGCTGGTTCAAGCTTCCCTCGTTTCCTTTGCCATCTCAAGTGTGTTTTATTCCTGAAAATTAACTAGAAAACATAAAACTAATCTATATTAAACTAAGGATAGTTCCGCGGAATGCCTCCGTGGTGCGCCACGTTTATAAGGGTCCTTGGCTAGACCCAAATCCTGGTCTTATGTCACTCAAGTGGGATGTTTCGTATCCCATGTTACACCGTCGGAGAGCGTCATCCAAGCTTGAGTCTATGATGTTCATGTAGTCGACCGGGTCTTCGTCTTCTACTCTCTTTCCCACTCAAAACTTCACTTCCTCGTCCCCAAACTTCAATGTTAGTGTTCCGTCATTCATATCCACCACTGCTTGGGCGGTGGCTAGAAATGGCCTCCCAAGAATGAGAGGGACATCGGCGTCTTCTTCCATGTCTAGGATGACAAAGTCGGTTGGGAAAACGAAGTTGCCAACCTTGACCAATAGATTTTCAGTGACACCTTGTGGAAATTTGACGGATCTGTCGGCGAGTTGTATGCTCATCTTTGTAGGGCTCGTTGTTCCTAGGCCGAGTCATTTGAACATCGATGTGGGCATGAGGTTAATGCTAGCCCCAAGATCGACTAATGCATTACGAACCGGGGATTCTCCAATCGAGCAAGGAATTGTGAAGCTTCCGGGATCAATTTTCTTTTGTGGGAGTTTGTTGAGTACTAAGGTGGAGCATTCTTCGCCTAAGTTAACTAATTGCAATGATTCAATTTTCCTTTTATGAGTGAGGAAGTCCCTCATAAATTTTTCATATTTAGGCATTTGGGTAAGGACCTCAATAAAAGGAATATTAACATGCAATTGTTTTAGTAAATTTTCGAACTTTGCGAATTGCTCTTCGGTCTTTCGACGATTTAACCTACCGGGGTATGGAATTGGAGGAGTCTTGGTAGGCTCTTGATTTGGTAAAAAAGCCTTTTCTGGTTGGGGTGCGGGTGGAATCATGGTTTGGCTGGACTGGCTTCTTTCATCTGGAGATAATGGAGCCTCCTCGGGACCCACGGTTCGATTTCTCAATGTGATGAGATGTACTTGTGCTTTTGGGTTGGTTTCGGTATTGCTAGGTAACGCGCCTTGTGGTCTCTCGGAGAAATTCTGAGCTACTTGATTTAATTGTTTTTCAATGTTTTTAATGCTAGCTTGTTGATTTCTAAAATTCGATTCCAATTGCTGAAATCGATCCGAGTTTTTCTTTTCGGTTTCGGAAATGAGGCGAGATACGGTATCTTCAAGCCTTTCTCGTCCACCTTGTTGTTGAGAAAAGTTTTGTGGTTGTTGAAAGTTAGTTCGTTGGTTTTGTTGGTTACTACTGTTGTCGGGATCTCTCCAACCAAGGTTTGGGTGGTTACGCCATCCTTGGTTGTAGGTACCCGTTGGAGGACCCGACGGCCTAGGTCTGTTATCCATGTAGTTTACCGTTTCCGTTTGTTCATCTAATTCTTTCATACAACTCCAATTTTCATGTGGCCCACCACACCCTTCACAAGCCATAACCGAGACCGTTTTTATCATTTCTAGCTTTTTGACTTTTGTAGAAAGGGCTTCGATTTGGGCTTGTAAAGAAGTGCTTTCATCAACCTTATGGGCGCCCGGGGCAATAGATTTATTGCCTCGGGGAGTGTGCCATTGAAAATTGGTTTGAGCAATTTCCTCAATTTGATTATATATTTCATTTGGGCGACGATTACCTAAAAGTCCCCCGGAGCTAGAATCAAGTGTTTGTCCTGTGTGTGGCAACAACCCATTGTAGATAGTGGATACTTGTTGCCTTACCGCAAGACCGTGATGAGGACACTTTCTTAGTAGCTCCTTGAACCTTTCCCAAGTTTCATATAAGGATTCCCCATCCTCTTGTGAATATGTATTAATTTCAGTCATTAATTTAGCCGTTTTAGCAGGAGGGAAATACTTATATAGAAACTTTTTGGCTAGTTCATCCCAGGTGTTTACCGAGCCAACTGGGAGGGTGTTAAGCCAAGCCTTAGCTCGGTCTTTTAGTGAAAATGGAAACATCCGAAGGCGGATGGCGTCATTTGATGCTCCATTGATCCGAAAGGTATCACATATTTCTAAGAAATTAGTAATATGTAGATGGGGATCCTCGTCCGCAAGCCCATGGAAGGTTGCGGAGTTTTGAAGCATTTGTATCAAATGCGGCTGAAGTTCGAAGTTATTGGCCTCGACATTTGGTGCATTGATAGCGGCGCCGAGATTACCTACAGTGGGTCGTAGGTAATCCATGAGGGTACGTTGGTCCGCCATTGGAAGTGGGTCCCCCAAAAATTTCTCTTGGTTTTTAGCTTTAAGTCTTTTTCTGAGAAAGCGTTCGGGTTCTTCTAGAGGTTCTTTTATGTCTCTACTACAACTGGAGCTCATGCACTATGTAGGAAGTTCAAATGTGGCGCCTGGGTTCCCAGTCCTGAAACAAAAACAGAAAAGAACGTTGGTCAGAAGGTTCACCACGGCCCCGTGTTCAGTGAACACGGCTGTGGTCGGAGTTACAGTGATTGTTTTCCGGATCCCTGTTCCTAGGGGTTAGGCACGGCCCCGTGTTGCACCGACACGGCCCCGTATTCAGCTCTCTGTAACTCGGAAAATAAAAACTGCCAGTAACAAGGCTGGACATGGCCCATGTCCGACCAGGCACGGCTCGTGCAGAGCTCTGCAGAAGCTGAAAAAACTAAGAAAAAATCCTAAAAAAAATTGAAAAATAAGAAAAACGATTAGGCCGCTGATTCCTAACTTTCTTAAAATCCTTGTGTCCCCGGCAACGGCGCCAAAAACTTGATGCGTGTGAAATGTGTATATAAGTTTAAGTATATTTTAAGCCCTTTTACACTTTCTTTAGCCAAGTTTTAAATTTATAAAACACGATATTTACTAACACTAAACACACATATGGGCAAGTGCACCCATCGTGAGCGTAGTATAGTGTTGGTAAGATACCGAGGTCGTCCAAGGACACAAGAACTTTTAATACCGGTTTATCCTCAACGTCTAATCAAATCAAAAAGTTAGAAAAAGTGTTTTAACTAGAAAAATAAAAACTAACTAAAATGCTGAAAATAAAAATAAAAATAAAAACAGATAGACAAGATGAATCACTTGGCTCCGACTCGTGTTTAGTGTAACCTTTGATTATTTCCGCACTTTTGCACTTATTTAAGAGATTATCTTAGTTATTGTAGTAGGCCCCTCTTTTGGAGGTGACGTTACCCTCAACCCAGTAGTTTGAGTCATCAAGGATACAATCCTAAAGTGTCGGATTATTGAAAGACAATTAATTAAGTTATTAATGCAAATTATGGTAGGCCCCTCTTTTGAAAGTGATGTTACCCTCGGCTAAGTAGTCTGAGTCAGCAAGGATACAGTCGTAAGTAGCCGGGTTATAGTATTAATAGTAGTTTAACTTATGAGGGGATCAAAGAGTTTGGACCCCCGCCATCCAATACCGTTAAGTATTAAAGGAGGTCCTACTAAATTTGACCCAGGTCCCTTGCAGGATCTCTAAACGCTGAACAACGGCAAGACTCTTACCAAACTGTTCCCTTAACCCCCGACCAGGTAGCCAACATACCTCCATATAGACCGTGGAGATATGAATGTTGAAAATCTTTTATTTTATGTAGACAGTAAAATAATGCCAAGACACCACGGACAAACGATAAGGAAGGATCACCTTCAACATAAGAAACTAGTTATTAAAGTCATTAATACATAACCAATTAAAAAGTGCGAAAAGATTAAAAATAAAAAGTATTACACTAGACACTTTGTCTTCACTAAGTGATGTAAAAGACTTAGGCAAACATGGCCTTGATTGTCAAGAACTCTTACGATCAATCTTGGATCCCGAGACGACTCACACACTCTACGATGGACAATGGATGATGGTGGTGGATGATGGTGTTATGGTGGTGGTGGGTGGTGGGTGAAGTGTGAGAGAGGTGGTGTGCCAAGGGATGGTTTGAGCTTGAGCCAAGAACTCTTATTTATTGGCTGAACAGAAGCTTCGGCACGGCCCCGTGTCCAGTGGGCACGGCCCCGTGTCCACATCCTTCTCTTTCTTCATTAATTGCTCTTGTCTTTATTAGTTGACCACGCCCCCGTGTCCGCTGAGCACGGACCTGTGTGCAGAAGCATATCTGTACTATGAAGATTTGCCTAGATTCTGCGAATCTTATAGTTGACCACGGCCCCGTGCCCGCAGAGCACGGCCCCGTGGTGGGCAATAGAAGCTTCTACCACTTTGTCTTTTCTGCTGACACTTGGGCACGCCCCTGTGCTGGCTGAGCACGGGGCGTGTTCAGTCTTCTGTTTTCTTGTTTTGCTTGGGAAGATGCTGTCGTGGGGTCGGGCATGTCACATTTGTTCCTTTTCTTGTATTTATGTTAGATTTTGCTGTCCTTTTGCTTCTTTTGTTAATTTGAGCTCATTTAATCCTGAAAATACAAAAGGAAGACAAAAGCACACTTTTTCCAACATTAGTACTAAAAAGGGTTAGTTTTATGCCACAATTGATGTAATTTATATGTTGCATTTTGCACACATCAACAAGCGATAAGTGACGAGCGATAGCGACAACCGTTGAACGATAGGCGACGGTCGATGCGTTGCAAGTGATGGGATTATGCGATTTGATTAGATTAAACGACACCACAAGTTTTAACTAACATTGACCCCACATGGCCTTTTTCCACGGAAGTCTGCTGATATTGCTAAAACACTTATATATAGTACATAGTGCTAGTATATAGTCCATGCGCGGGTGCGATGGAGAGAAAGATAAATAGAGTCCACATTGCGTCAAGAAATAGAGCAAGTTCAACATTCAAAAGAAATTAACGGAGAAAATCGTATCATTATAACAACATTGGAAGCATAACTAATTTTGCTGTGGAGGACTTCTTTGGAGACTGCGATTGTTGCTGGAATTCCTCAAGTCTGCGGCCCCGTGCGACAGTGCTGGGTAAGATGACCATACCTGTTTCAATTTGCGCAAAAGCGACAGTTAGCTTCTGGCGGGTGATGATACGTACACATGAGACACAGGGGATGAGTTCCGTTGTAGTCGCGCTTCGAGTGAACTGGAATTGCTTGGAGAGGTTCTGGTTGTGACAGTTCGGTTGTTAAATAGTTTGGGCTCATGGTCTTCCGTTTACGGCTGGGCTGGGCTTCCTGAAGCAGTGCGTTGGCGTCGGAGGATTCGTCCGAGGACTCACCTAAAGAATCGTTGGTAGAATCGTCGGAGGAATTGTCGGAAGAGTCGTCAGAAGAGTCGATGATGATTGCTTGTTTGACAGGATTCTTAGATAAAAATCCATCCAAGACTCGTTTGCCGTTGATTTCTGCAGCCAAGCGGTAGGTTTCTTCGATGGTAGCAGGTCTTGCAGCTTCGACAAAATCGCCCACACACTCAGGTAAGCCGTGAATGTACTTCGTGATGGCTTTTTCTGAAGTGTTGACTTGACTCGGGCAGATTATGCTAAGCTGTTTAAACCTTGTGGTGTAGCCATTATTGTCACCTTCGACTTGGTTGATTTTCCAAAATTCGTCTTCTAGATTCTGGACTTCGTGGGGAGGGCAGTACTCTTTCTTCATGAGCTCTTTTAGCTCATCCCAAGAGAGAGCGTAAGCTGCGGAGATCCCACGTTTGTTACGTTCGGCTGTCCACCATTCGAGTGCTTGCGATTGAAATACTCTGGTAGCGCAAGTAGTACAAAAATTATCGGGACACCCACTCTGACGAAGGGTGACTTCGATAGAATCGAACCACTGGAGTAGCTGGGACACACCTCCTTCACCCGTGAACTCCATCGGGCCACAAGCTTTGAAGTGTTTGTAGAGAAAAGTAAATTGCAGCACTTCCGTCTTAGAGTCTTACGGGGTTCGAGAGTTACTGAGAGAGTGCACTTGAGCGACAATTTGAGGAATGACCTTGGCCACTTCCTTGGCCACAAGCGAGGAAATCCTCTTTTCGGCGCTTCGTTTGGCTCTTCTCCTAGCTGTTTGTCTCGATGTAGAGTCGTTGGAAGGCATCTAGACAGAGAGAGATTTGGAGTGAGATTCGATCATAATGATTTTTGAGTTCTTGCGATGCGATTGAGCGTGATCAAAACTTGTTGCAGGTAGTATAATAGATTTCACATAGGAGCCACATAGGAGACACGAGATTCCTAAGTTCCCACACAATTGATTTGTTTGTATATATATATATATATATAATTAGTTGTAGTTTATGCTTACACATATACAGATCGGGATAGAATGCGCGAGGACGCGTTGAAGGGAGAAAGCTAAAGCGAGAATTTAGACATTAGTTTTGTTGCGGACATTCGGGTTTCGTTTTAGATTGCGATGGCTGTGCGACTTGTGTGTTTAACAAAAGCAGGGAGCGAAAATCGATAAATCGAGAAATCGATAAAGCGTCTTCAGTCTCCCACTTGGAATAATACTCTGTCTCCCACTTGGAATTCTAAGGAGAAACTTTCAATAATACTCTGTCTCCCACTTGGAATTCTAAAGGCTTGCGTCGATTATCGACATAACTCTTTTGGCGATCTCGAGCCGTCTTCAGTCTTTCCTTAATTTGAGTAATCTTGTCAGTAGTTTCTTGCACTATTTCAGGACCTGATAATTGACTTTCTCCTATTTCTGCCTAGCAAACTGGAGTTCTACACTTGCGTCCATATAGTGCTTCAAATGGGGCAGCTTCAATGCTTGAATGATAACTATTATTATAGGAGAATTCGATTAATGGTAGGGGGTCATCCCAATTTCCACCAAAATCTATTACACATGCCCTAAGCATGTCCTCCAGGGTTTGGATCGTCCTTTCACTTTGTCCGTCTATCTGAGGGTTATATGCAGTGCTTAGGTTTAATCGGGTTCCCATTGCTTCTTGGAAACTTGTCCAGAAATGGGAAGTGAAACGACTATCCCTATCTGATACAATGGAGAGTGGAACTCCATGTAAGGATACGACTTCATCTACATACAACTTTGCTAACATTTCCATGCTAAAGGTTTCTTTCATGGGTAGAAAATGGGCTGATTTGGTTAATTGATCCACAATTACCCAAATCGCATCATCACCCTTTCTGGTTTTGAGTAACTTAGTAACAAAATCCATAGTTATAAGTTCCTATTTCCATACTGGCATTTCTAATTGTTGTAGTAGACCTGAGGGTTTCTGGTGTTCTGCTTTAACTTGTGAACAAGTAAGACACTTAGAAACATATCTAGCTATGTCCTTTTTCATTCCTATCCACCAGAAATTATTCCTTAAATCTTGGTACATCTTATTGTTACCCGGGTGCATGGTATACCTAGATTTATGGGATTCCTCTAAAATCTTATTTCTTAATTCTCCTTGCTTAGGTACCCAAATCCTTTTCTTGTGGAATCTCCAAATTCCATCACCCCTTGCTCTAATTCTTTTACTTGTCCCTTCATTCCTTCAGTATCATCTTTGATTGCTGTTTCTTGAATATTTTTCAGTTGTTCCATTAAATCTAATTGTAGATTTAATCTAAGAGCACGAACTCGTCGTTGTTTCTCATGATATTTACGACTTAAGGCATCTGCAACTACATTGGCCTTTCCTTCGTGATATTGAATATCACAGTCGTAATCACTTCAAATTTCCATCCATCTTGTTTGTCTCATGTTTAATTCTTTTTGCCCAAATATGTACCTTAAACTCTTATGATCCGTGTAGACAATAAACTTACTTCCGTACAGGTAATGTCTCCACATTTTCAGGGCAAAAATTATGGCTCCTAACTCTAGGTCATAAGTCGTATAATTTTCCTCGTGCTTTTTCAATTGCCTTGAGACATACGCAATTACCTTCTTGCGTTGCATTAGCACACATCCTAGTCCTAGCTTAGAATCATCGCAGTAAACTTCAAAATCTTCTGTTCCTTCTAGCAAAGCTAGAATTGGAGCGTTTGTTAACTTTTGCTTTAAAATCTTAAAAGCTTCTTCTTGCCTAGGTCCCCATTCAAACTTAGCTGCTTTGCAGGTTAGCTTAGTTAATGGTACAGCTATTTTGGAAAAATCCTTAATGAACCGTCTATAATATCCTGTTAACCCTAGAAAACTTCTAATTTCCATAGCTGATTGCGGGACTTTCCATTTGGTGATTGCTTCTATTTTGGAGGGATCTACGTGAATACCTTCGTGATTCACCATGTGTCCTAAAAATTGTACCTCCTGTAGCCAAAATTCACATTTCGAGAATTTGGCATAAAGCTTCTCCTTTCTTAACAAAGTTAAGAGTGCATGCAGATGCTGACAGTGCTCCTCCTGGCTTTTGGAATAAATAAGTATATCGTCGATAAAGACAATTACAAATTTATCCAAATACGGTTTACAGATCCTATTCATCATGTCCATAAATGCTGCTGGAGCATTTGTCAGTCCGAAGGGCATGACGGTAAACTCATAGTGACCATACCTAGTTCTGAAAGCAGTTTTACGTATGTCTTCTTCTTGTACCTTCAATTGATGGTATCCGGAGCGTAAATCTATCTTAGAAAAGTATCTAGCTCCCTGAAGTTGATCGAAAAGATCATCGATCCTAGGTAATGGGTATCGATTCTTAATTATAACTTTATTCAATTCCCTATAATCAATACACATTCTCATTGACCCATCTTTCTTTTTCACAAACAACACTGGAGCTCCCCACGGGGATGAACTAGGTTGTATAAATCCTTTACTTAATAATTCATCTAATTGCTTTTTCAATTCTAGCATTTCAGTGGGTGCTAACCGATAGGGTGCCTTAGCTATCGGTGTAGTTCCAGGAATTAGATGAATTCTAAATTCGACTTCCCTATTGGGTGGTAATCCAGGTAGTTCTTCCGGAAAGACATCCGGGTATTCTGCTACTACCGGAATTTCTTTAATTTCCTTACCTTTCGTGTTAATGATTACTGAAATCATATACACCACTTCTTGTTTTCTTTTGAATAACTGGCCAACTTCATTACGGAAATGAATTTTAGTGGCTTTTGTGGCTTATCTCCTGTAATCACTACTAACTCTCCGGTGGGTGTATGAATTTCTATGGAGTTTTTATCACAGAGAATTCGAGCATGATTGGCTACTAACCAATCCATTCCTAATACTACATCGAATTCTGCTAAATTCATAGGTAAAAGGTTTGCAGAGAATTTATGGCCTAAGAGTTCTATCTTTCCTTCTTGCAAAACCTAATCTATTTTAACCGAATTTCCATCTGCCGTGTCGACTGTAAAAATTTGCCTAAGGTTGGTTAAGGATAATTTAAGAGCTTGGCAGAATGAAGTATTTATAAAACTTTGGTTTGCAGCAGAGTCAAATAATACTTTTGCATAAACGTCGTGAACTAGGAACGTACCAGCTATTACGTCAGGAATTAGCTCTACTTCCTGAGTAGTCAACTGGAAGGCTCTTACGTTTCTCTTGGTAGTTCCTTCTGCAGGTTTGGCTTTGTTATTAGCTGGTTTAGCCAATTTCGGGCAGTCTGGCCTGAAATGTCCAGCTTCTCTGCAGTTGTAGCAGATGGTTACTTTCTTCTTCCTGCAATCTTCTTCTTGATGTCCCGGAATTTTGCAGAAATTGCAATATCCCTTGCATCTTCCAAAATGCTTTCTTATACAGGCATTGCAAAATGGAATAGTGGAGGATTGCCCGGTTCCCTTTTTCTTGAAATTGCTACGGTTACCCATACGGAAGCCCTGGGTAATCTTTTGGGCTACTTCCTTTTTCCGGTTTTCTTCTCGCGTACGCACTAATCCGTCAGTTAGGGTGTTAGCTAATTCCACAGCATCGTCAATAGTGCGAGGTCTCGCAGCTTTAACGATATCATGGATTTCGCCAATTAATCCCCAGATGTAGCGGGAAATAAGTACCGGCTCTGGCGAAGCCAGCATTGGTACCACTCAAGCATATTCGAAGAATGTCGAAGTATACCCTCGACAGTCTACATCCACCATCCGGTGGTTCAGGAACTTATTTGTCATTTGTTCCTTTTCATATTCGGGACAGAATTTTCTTTCCACTAGCTGTTTAAATTCTTCCCAACTAATGGCATAGGCCATATTTCTTCCTTTGGCTTGAAGGACCGTATTCCACCATTCTAGCGACCCTTCTTTAAAAAGATGCGACGCATACATGACCTTGTCTTCCTCGACACATTTACTTATCATAATTACTGCTTTGGTTTTCTCCAACCAACGCAGTGCAGCAGTTGTCACGGCCCCCGACCCGGTTTGACCCGTTTCAGGAGCCGCGGGACAGAAATCCCGTGGTATTTTATTTAACAGCGGAAGTTTTCTTCAGGATCTTTTTAAAGCTATAATTTTTCCCGATTATTTTATTTCACAATTCGGGATAAAACCCGGTAATTTACAATCATATGATTTCTCTGAGAAATCTTTATTTTACAAAACATGTTTCTTTATTTTATATTGAGCCACTTCCTTAAGCTTGTAGTGCTTCACGACACTTTTCCTTGATCACAACAGATCACCTGAAACATGTTTGAAAAAGGTTTTGTCAGCGGGAAATACTGGTGAATCATTCTTTTTATGAAAACGACTCGTTTGTTATAATTTACAGTATTAAGAGCGATTACAATGTTTCTGATATCAAACCAATTACCCACGGTATTTTGTCACTCGACCCATTGGCCCTCCTGTTGTCCAATGGTGTCTGTGACTATGGTCATATCACCCCTTGGCTGCCCCAATGGTGAAGATTATCAAGTAATGTATACAAATCCCCACATACCGGCTGTAATATGGTGACTACAAAGACTTAATCCCTGTAATTATAACTTTAAAAATAAACATGCTTTTGAATTCAATTTTGATAAAAAGAGAATGACTCACATTGCAGATTTAATTGAGCAGAGCCTAGCCTACTGATTAGCCTTTTAACCTAAATTAATAACATGCACACAACTCGGTTAGTTACTTAATACAACATTTACGATAACTCACGAGATTAAACCCTCACATCGAATGACAAAGTGCGATACTTAAACATCCATTGAATTAACAACGAATGACAAAGCATAAACCCTAATGTGGGTAGCACTTAAACATCCATTGGATAGTTTAATCCATCGGACATTGAATCGTATCAGCGATCGAGTTATTACCCTGTATTGCGGCAGCACTTCGTGAATCGTGTGTGTTTTTAGAGTAATTCTACGATATCTCAGTGTGTATTTTGAGTTTTAACGTCGTTCAAGTGCCATAATTCAAGTCCCAGACACCCCTATTTATAGTAAAAATTTGACACCCCTCGCGTGACGCTAGGGGTACCCCTTTGGGCTTCGCGTGATGCGAAGGGTCACCACCTACCATAGGGTAGCCACGTCCCTAACTAGCTTAGCTGACTTGACGAAATCTTAAAATTCGATACTGACAACAAGTTATTTAGATAATCGTAACTAGGGTTTTACCCCCCCCCCCCTGAGTTTTAGGGGCCCTGATCCTGATTCTGATGATTCTGAAAATTTTAGGGTTTATGCAGAATCACTTGGGTTTCTCAATTAGGGTTTCCTATTGGATAATTAAAGTAATAAATAGGAATTTTTACTAAGAGTTGTTACATTCTCCCCACCTTAATAAAAATCTCGTCCTCGAGATTTACTGGAATAATTGAGGATACTTTCGCTTCATTTCTGATTCCAGCTCCCAAGTGTATTCAGCTCCTCTCTTTGAATCCCACTTTACTTTAACTAGCACTAGTCGTTTGTGCTTGAGAAACTTTACTTTCTGTCTTCTATCAGAAGAGGTTTCTCAACAAATTTTAACTTTTCGTTTACCTTTATATCTTGGAGAGGTACTACCAAAGATTCGTCTGATAGGCATTTCTTGAGGTTGGATACATGAAATACATCATGTACTCCAGCTAACTCCTCTGGTAGTTGTAAACGATAAGCAACTGGTCCTATACGTTGGATCACTGGAAATGGTACTACGTATCTTGGACTCAGTTTCCCTTTCTTACCAAATCTAACAACTCCTTTCCAAGGAGAAACTTTCAACAATACTCTGTCTCCAACTTGGAATTCTATTGGTTTGCGTCGATTATCAGCATAGCTCTTTTGACGATCTCGAGCTGTCTTCAGTCTTTCCTTGATTTGTATAATCTTGTTTGTTGTCTCTTGCACTATTTCAGGTCCTGACAATTGACTTTCTCCTATTTCTGCCCAACAAACTGGAGTTCTGCACTTTCTTCCACACAGTGCCTTGAATGGGGCAGTTTCAATACTTGAATGATAACTATTGTTATAGGAGAATTCAATTAATGGTAAGTGATCGTCCCAATTCCCACCAAAATCTATCACACATGCTCTAAGCATGTCTTCTAGAGTTTGGATCGTCCTTTCACTTTGTCCGTCTGTTTGAGGATGATATGCAGTACTCAGATTTAGTCGAGTTCCCATTGCTTCTTGGAAACTTGTCCAGAAATGAGAAGTGAAACGACTATCTCTATCTGATACAATGGAGAGTGGAACTCCATGTAAGGATACTACTTCATCTACATACAACTTTGCCAACCTTTCCATGCTAAAGGTTTCTTTCATTGGTAGAAAGTGAGCAGATTTGGTTAATCGATCCACAATTACCCAAATCGCGTCATTACCTTTTCTGGTTTTGGGTAACTTAGTATCAAAATCCATTGTTATGAGTTCCCATTTCCATACAGGCGTTTCTAGTTATTGTAATAGACCTGAAGGTTTCTGATGTTCTGCCTTAACTTGTGAACAAGTATGACACTTAGAAACATATCTAGCTATATCCTTCTTCATGCCTATCCACCAGAAATTCTTTCTTAAATCTTGGTACATTTTATTGTTTCCAGGGTGCATAGTATACCTAGATTTATGGGCTTCTTCTAAAATCTTATTTCTTAATTCTCCCTGGTTATGTACCCAAATTCTGCTTTTGTGGAATCTCCAAATTCCATAAGCTCCTTGTTCTAATTCTTTTATCCGTCCCTTCATTCCTTCAGCATCATCTTGGATTGTTGTTTCCTGAACATTCCTTAATTGTTCCATTAAATCTAATTGTAGATTTAATCGAAGAGCACGAACTCGTTTTTGCTTTTCATGATATTTACGACTTAAGGCATCTGCAACTACATTTGCCTTTCCTTCGTGATACTGAATATCACAGTCGTAGTCACTTAGGATTTCCATCCATCTTCTTTGCCTCATGTTTAACTCTTTTTGCCCAAATATATATCTTAAACTTTTGTGATCCGTATAGACAGTAAATTTACTTCCGTATAAATAATGTCTCCAAATTTTCAGGGCAAAAATTACGGCTCCTAATTCTAAGTCATGAGTCGTATAGTTCTCCTCGTGCTTTTTCAATTGCCTTGAGGCATACGCAATTGCCTTGAGGCATACGCAATTACCTTCTTGCGTTGCATTAGCACACATCCAAAACCTAGTTTTGAAGCATCACAATATACTTCAAAATCTTCATTTCCTTCTGGTAAAACTAAGATTGGAGCATTGGTTAATTTCTGTTTCAAGATCCTAAAGGCTTCTTCTTGTTTAGGTCCCCATTCAAACTTAACTGCCTTACAGGTTAGCTTAGTTAATGGTACAACTATCTTGGAAAAATCCTTAATAAACCGTCTATAGTATCCAGCTAAACCTATAAAACTTCTAATTTCCATTGCGGATTGCGGAACCTTCCATTTGGTAATCGCCTCTATCTTAGCAGGATCTACATGAATGCCTTCGTGATTTACCATGTGTCCTAGGAATTGCACTTCTTGCAACCAAAATTCATACTTCGAGAATTTGGCATAAAGCTTTTCTTTTCTTAACAAAGTTAAGAGTGCATGCAAGTGCTGACAATGCTCATCCTGATTTTTGGAATAAATAAGTATATCGTCTATGAAGACAATTACAAATTTATCCAAATACGGTTTACAGATTCTATTCATCATGTCCATGAATGCGGCAGGTGCATTCGTTAACCCGAAGGGCATGACTGTAAACTCGTAATGACCATACCTAGTTCTGAAAGCAGTTTTAGGTATGTCTTCTTCTTGTACCTTTAGTTGATGATATCCGGAGCGTAAATCAATCTTAGAAAAATATCTAGCTCCTTGAAGTTGATCAAAAAGATCATCAATCCTAGGTAATGGGTATCGATTCTTAATTGTAACTTTATTCAATTCTCTATAATCAATACACATTCTCATCGAACCATCCTTCTTCTTTACAAACAACACTGGTGCTCCCCACGGGGATGAACTAGGTTGTATGAAACCTTTACTTAGTAATTCATCAAATTGCTTCTTCAGTTCTAACATTTATGTGGGAGCTAACCGATAAGGTGCCTTGGCTATCGGTATAGTTCCGGGAATTAAATGAATTCTAAATTCTACCTCCCTATCTGGTGGTAATCCTGGTAATTATTCTGGAAATACATCTGGGTATTTTGAGACTACTGGTATTTCCTTAAATTCTTTACCCTTAGTGCTAATGATTACCGAAATCATATACACTATTCCTTGCTTTCGTTCATAACTAGCAACTTTCATTACTGATATGAACTTCATGGGCTTACGTGGTTTATCTCCTGTAATCATAATTACTTCTCCGGTGGGTGCTTGAATTTCTATGGAATTTTGATCACAAATAATTCGAGCATGGTTGGCTACTAACCAATCCATTCCTAACACAACATCAAATTCGGCTAATTTCATAGGTAATAGGTTTGCAAATAATTTATGACCTGAGAGTTCTATATTTTCCTTTTGCAAAACTTTATCTATGCTAACAGAATTTCCGTCTGCCATTTCGACTGTAAAAATCTGCCTAAGGTTAGTTAAAGGTAAATTAAGAGCTTGGCAGAATGAAGTATTGATAAAACTTTGGTTTGCACCAGAGTCAAATAATACTTTTGCATACACGTTGTGAACTAGGAACGTACCAGCTATCACGTCAGGAATCATCTCGGCTTCTTGAGTAGTTAACTGAAAGGCTCGAACATTCTTCTTAGTAGCTCCGTCGGCTGTCTTGGCTTTGTTGTCTACTGATTTGACCAATTTAGGACATTCTGTTTTGAAATGTCATGTTTCTCCACAATTGTAACAAATTGTGGATTTCTTCCTGCAATTTTCTTCCCGATGTCCTACAACTTTGCAAAAATTGCAGATTATATTACATTTTCCAAAATGTTTCCTTTTGCAATTCCTGCAGTAAGGTGGATTGGAGGATTGTCCTGTTCCTCTTTTCCTGAAACTGCTGTTATTACTCGTACGAAATCCTTGGGTAATTTTCTGAGCCAATTCCTTCTTCCTGTTTTCATCTCGTGTGCGTACCAGTTCGTCAGTTAGGGTATTAGCTAATTCCACTGCATCGTCAATAGTACGAGGTCTCGCAGCTTTAACGATGTTACGGATTTCACTAATTAGTCCCCAAATATAGCGAGAAACGAGTACCGGTTCTGGCGAAGCCAGTGTTGGTACCACTCTAGCATATTCAAAGAATGTCGAAGTATAACCGCGACAATCTACACCCATCATTCGATGGTTTAAGAACTTATTCGCCATTTGATCTTTTTCATATTCGGGACATAATTTTCTTTCTACAAGACTTTTAAATTCTTCCCAATTCATAGTATACGCCATCATCCTTCCTTTTGCTTGTAACACCGTGTTCCACCATTCTAGCGCCCCTTCTTTAAAAAGATTTGACGCGTACATGACCTGATCATCCTGAGCACATTTACTTATTGTAATCACTGCCTCAGTTTTCTCTAACCAACGCAGTACCACAGTTGCTCCTTCATTGCCTGCAAACTCAGATGGTTTACAAGCAAGAAATTCTTTATAAGTGCAACCAGGTGTGGCAGCTTTCATTTTCTTAGGGAGCGGAGCCTGCCGTGGATTATTATCGGGATTATTACCGCCTCCGTTTACACTATTACTGAAGTTATCTTCAGAAATACGTTTGCTAGGAATGATTTGTTGAGGTTCGATTGGATTTCTAACAGCAGCAACAATTGCTGGAATAGCATTGGCTATTCCTTGAGCAACAATATTTTCTATATCCTGCCTATTTAGAAATTGATCATCCGGGTGTTGCTCAGATTGATTAACCTCATTAACTGGTTCGTTATTAGCGTTTTCCATCTGATCATTATATATAGTTTATTAGTATCGATTAAATAACAATTATACACAAAACAATCATACAAATTTCAAATACACACATATAGCCAAAACTATCGATTTCTCGATTTCCATTTTTATATTTAATAGTATGCATCAATACACACCATTATCTTACAAAGTTTTATTTTAGGTTATTTCACAAGATTATATTATTATTGCTATTATACAACCATAGTTTTATAAACCCCTTATCCCCCATCAGCTGATATTTTAATAACGGCGTTCCCTCTCATCGTACTTTTAGGAGATCTGTTCTCCTACTTCCCTGATTCTATTTCCTGCATCCATTAACTCCTCACCAAAGTGGCGGACTTCAGCTAAATTCTCATCGCTCATAGGTGGATTAGGTATAGGTTCTGGGTCGAATTGAGGGAGAAAGGAATAAGGACTGTTGAGCAGGTTTTGGAATTGCCAATCATTCGTCCACCACTCATCCATTCCTAGAGGTTGGGTGTGGATTATAGGTTCTGGGATTGCTGGTTCCAAATTTATTGGAAGTTGAGTTTCAATAGGATGAGTAAAAACATTTGTATTGACATGCTTAATAGTATCAAAGCTTGCCAATATAAAATCTAACTCCTCCTGTAATGTCATTTCCTGAGTTTGCTTAGAGCTCTCTCCAATTTCTATCTATGTTGGTTTAGAACTTCCTCCAATCTCCATTTCTATTTGCTTAGAATATTCTTCAAACTGTATTCCCATCTGCCTAGATTCTTCCCCGACTTCAATTCCCTTCCCTTTGTCTAAAGGATTTTCCATTTTGGGAATCTTTCTAGTGACGGGTTTCCTCCTGCGCACACGCCTCCATCCCACCAATCTCCTCCTTTTCTTGGGCTTGGGTTTCTCTGGAGGTGGAGCATTCAATTCAATAGGTTCTTCTATATCTGGTATATACCTATTGAAATCTCTGGAAACCTCTATTTTTACCGGATAGAGATTTAAATTCTGAAGGGCGTCAGACAAGTCACTCATGCTGTTTAGCACATATGCAAAATACACACAAATACTAAGTTAAAATTTAATAACAAATTTTCATAGAAAATCTTTAAATATTATTTCATATCGTGTGACTACAAAACAACTGAAAATTAACATACTAGGTTTTACTGTAAATTTATTTATTTACTGGATAAGATTTCTGGACTGTAGGTGATAAGGGTGCTAATACTTGAGTTAAAATATTTAAAGATTTGTATTAACTGCTACGGTGGCTAGTAGATAAAGATCTGCCCATTTCTCATCTAACTTGTCTTCCCAAGGTGATTTACTAGTTAATTCCTGGGTTTCCTGTTTAATCTTCTTTTCTCGGAATTTCTTTATTTTCTCTTGACTTTTCTTAAAAATCAAATTTCTTTTATTAGGAGAAAGTGGTTCCTCATATTGTGCCTTTCGCACAAATATTCCTTCTTCAGGAATTACAGAGTGATTTGAGGATTTGGTTTGGGATGAACTTCCCTTCTCGTTTGATGACCTATCTAATTTAAGATAGATGAATGAAAGCTTTTGTGTTGGGATTGAACCCTATCAAAGGAACAGATAATTAAAGCCAAAACTGGATCAGAGCAGTGGATCCAGAATAAGCAAATGTTTACTTACAAATCTCTCCCCTTGAAAGTGGTTTCATATCTGCTGACCTCCTATCTGCTGATCTTACTAAGTGCTGACCTACAACTGCTGCCTTGCATCTACTTCCCAATGTCAAAGACTGATGGAAGACCAAAGCTCTGTTGATTCAATCTACTGCCTTGAGTCTAGTACTGCTGATCCGGACAAGCACTGCTGGGTTCACAGCAGTGGAAGGATGCAGCAGCTGTTTAAGTGTCTTTTATGTAATGAAATGTAATAGCAGTAGTTAGTACATCAGTGTTTGTATAGATCAGAGGTTAGAGTTTGTTAGGAGGTTAGATGTCACTTTCATGGTGACGTCAGTTAAGATGCTCAGTGGTTTGCTAGTGCCTATAAATAGTTCAGTACTTTGTACTGTTCGATTAGCTCTTGCAATACCGTCTTCTTTGCACGAACAAACGCTGAGCTCTGGCTGAGGGGGAGTTTGTATTCAAGCATTACTTGTAATCGTTGTTGAAAGTTAATTCAATCATTCGGTTCCTTGTTGAAAATGTCTTGATCAAAGCAATACTCTCGTTTGATTGTATGCAAAGTTTGTTTTCATATTAATTCCGCTGCAGAACTCTTTGATTTCCATCTTAATCTCAAACGTAAAATACAATCAGAAACAAACTCAGATCTAACAATTGGTATCAGAGCTTGGACAGTCAAATTTGATTTAACATAAATAGTTCGGCTCATAATAGTTGATACTGATCGTTTGTTCGTCCGTTGAAAAACAGAGCAAGGATTAATCACCATTAAAGTTGATTTCTCAGTGTCTGTAAAACAACAAGAATGACGTCACAATCTCAAGATGATAAAAACAACACCGGCTCACTTTTTAAACCACCTATGCTAAAAAGAAATGAGTACAACATCTGGCAGAGGAGGATGGGTCACATCCTTGCTCAACAAAGCACAGGTTGTTGGAGGTTTGTCATTTATGGTCCCCATGTTCCTTCAGTGCCAAGCGCTGAAGATGCTAAAAAGTTCGTTCCAAAACCAGTTGAAAATTATACCGAAACTGACTTTCAAAAGATCGAACTATATGCTAAAGCGTTTAGCATCATAGCATCAGCGCTGCCCAATGAGATATATGCTGGACTGTTACACTGTAACAGTGCCAAAGAGTTATGGGACGCACTTAAGGAACAGTTTGGGGGAACCGAAGAAGTCATAGAAAACAACAGGGAAATCCTGAACCAACAGTATGAAACATTTTGTTACGTTAAAGGTGAATCACTAACGCAACAATTTGAGCGTTTCAGTTGTCTCATCAGTGAACTGAGGCTTGTTAACACCACTTTTACAAACTCAACTCAAAATAGCAGGTTCCTCAGGTCACTGCCAGAAAAATGGGACACCATAGCTTTTGTCACCCGAAACTCACCTGAGTTCAAGGATCTGACCTTGACCCAACTCCACGGTCGACTCCTGACCTACGAAAGGGAGTTGAACCAGAAAAGGAGGTTACAAGAGTTAGGAAAAGTTACTGATGATTACACCTTCGGTAATACTGCTCTTCTGGGTCAAGAAGAATCTGGGAGCAGTGGTAAGGATCAGGGTTATGATCACTTCATTGACATAACTGCTGGTGCAAATTTTAACAACCCTGATCCTCACTCTGCTAGTTATGCATTCACTGCAAACGAAAACCAGATGTCAGACAATTTAAGCTTTGAACTAAATGATTTGCAACATTTTGATCCCACTGACTTAGAGGAAATGGACATCCTGCACCAACTGGCTTTGCTAAGTGTTAGAACTAGCAAATTTTACAAAAGAACAGGGCGAAAATTCCTAGGTTTGCATGGGAATCTAAGGGTTGGGTTGGATAAATCGAAAATCAAGTGCTACAAGTGTAATAGGTTGGGACATTTCGCTAGGGAATGTAGGAGTCAAACTACTGGTCCCATAATTACTCATCCTAGCTCAAATCCTAGACCTCAAAACCAAAGCACTGTGCACTATGCCCAGTATGCCCCAGCAGCTCAAGTAAACACTGCTCACTATGCTGCTGCCCCTGTGCCAGTACACTATGTCCAAACTACTGTTCCACAAATCCAATATGTTCAAACCCCTGTTCCCCAGGCACAAGTGCAGCCTGCACCTCAAACCACTGCTCCAGCAGCAGTACAACCAGATCAACAAAGTTTTTTCACTCAAGGGTTTGTTGACTGGAGCAGTATGCCTGAAGACCTTAGTGATGAAAATTTTGCTCTCTATGCTTCTAATGATTCTTCTCATAATCAATTTTGTTTGATGGCATTAGAGTCAATACAGGAGGGGGTTGAAACTGAGGAGGAACAGCTGAGTTTTGAAACAGTGGATGAGGTGACTGAAGCAGTGGTTACTGCTGTGGCTGGTGAACTACTGTTGGGAGAAAGTTCAGGTACCCTGATTGAACCATTGACAGACCCATGGTCCAAAGAGGACAAAGAAGAAGAGAAAGAAGAAAAGGCTGGTGAAAAGAAGGTGAAAGCTGATGATGAAGAAGATCATCAATGTGATTGTGCAATGATGGCAGCTGCCAAGGTATCTCCTCAAGTTCTTGAAAAACTGTGTTCTGACAATTGCATAATTGCTTTTGCTAACATCAAAGAGGTGAATGAAAACCTTCGGGATAAAATCTTGACTGATGAGGTTAAATTTGAAAAGTCTTTAAAAGAACTTAAAAACAAATTGACTGAAAAGGAAAAAGAGATCAGCTGTCTAAAAGAAGAGCAAAGCATAACCAAAACCCAACTTCAAACTATGGTAGAAAAATACCAAGTTTGCAAAAACGAGTTGGAATCCACCCAGATTTCTTGTGAAAGATGGGTGGAATCCTGCAGAGGATATGAGGTGATGCTTGCTAAACAGATTAAAAGCAATGTGAAATTTGGGGTTGGTTATAGAAAATATGATGATGAACATATTGCTTTTGAAAAATCGGTCCAAACCTCTGATGAAGCTACTGAGCTCATCCCCACAAATAAGAACGGCCAAGAAGTGAAAATCACTGACAAACTTGGTAACAAAATCACACTTACCAGACAAATGGGATCCTCTACTTTTAAGGAGCTTGAAGATCATCAGTTTAAACCAAAATGGTATGATGAGTGTGATATTCTTGAAAATTTCAAGCCAATGGACTTTACATCAACTGATGGTGTTAAAGCTCCAAAAGCTAAAGTCATACCTCTCAAGGACATCCCAGCAGTGGTTAAAACCTCTACTGCAAAGGAGTCTGAAAAGAGAAAGAAGAAAGAAAAAATTGATAACTTGTTTTGTGAATTATGTGAGAAAAGGAATCATCTAACAAAAGATTGTTTCCACTTAAAAGCTTATGATTTAAACAGAACAAGTGTCATTGTTTCAGCTGAAAGTTGCATTGTTTGTGGTAAAACAAACCACAAAACTCAAGCATGTGTGTATCTCAAAAACTTTGATGTGAAAAAGAATGAGTACATTGCTAAAACATCATTGAGTCCATCATCATCATCATCAACATCTGTCAAATTCACCAAGAAACAACCACTGTTTGTGCCAGTTCAAACAGCTGTCACAAAACAGCTGAACCAAACATCTGTCAAAAGAGATGTTCAGGTTACTGATGCACCCCCTGCTAATCAATTCAGAAAAGGCAAGGAAAAACAGTCTTACCAAAGGATTCCACACGTTTATGAGGCCTACAAAAGGCCCTCTAAACCCAGAGTGAACCGGCATCCTTTTGGTTACCAGCAGATGATTGGTCAGGACCCACAATAGTGGTTAGAGAAACACTGTCCTAAAACAGTTCAAACCCCTGACCTAACCACTGTCCATCATTCTGCATCCATCCCAGACACTGTTGAGACCCCATCCAAAGCCTTGCTGGCTTTGGAGAGCCTAATGAACTAATGCTTTTACTTCATGTGCAGGGAGCTTCTGCATGCTTTGATAGTCTTTGGTATGTAGATAGTGGAGGCTCCAGGCACATGACAGGATGTAAAGCCCTCCTTAAAGACTTTAAAATCCATGGAGGGGGTGATATATCCTTTGGGAATAATAGTAAAGGAAAAGTTCTGGGGTCTGGTACAGTGCAATCTGGAAATGTAAAATTTGAAAATGTCAATCTGATAGACAATCTAAAATTCAACCTTCTGAGTGTATCACAAATGAGTGACAAAGGGTTTGGGTCATTCTTCACAAAAGATTGTTGTAGGATTGTTGGACCAGAAATGGTCAAAAAGATTGAAGCAATAATCAAAACTGGTCAAACTAAACTTGTTGCTCAAAGAAGTGGCAATGTTTATGTTGTTGACATGTCAAAAGAGTGTCCCAGAGCTGATGCCTGTCTGTTCTCAGCTGCCTCTAACAAAGAGACAGAACTTTGGCACAGAAGGCTGGGGCACACAAATCTTAAGACAATCACAGAAATTTCAAAAAATGGTTTGGTGAGAGGCCTACCACAAAAATTGTTTTCATGTCCTGAACATTGCATTTCCTGTTTAAAAGGAAAACAGCATAAAAGTTCTTACAAGTCCATTGAAGAGTCCAAAACAACCCAGTGTTTGCAAATGCTACACATGGATTTGTTTGGCCCAGTTCAAGTCATGAGCCTTAAAAAGAAAAGATATTGTTTGGTTATTGTTGATGACTTTTCTAGGTTTACATGGACTTTCTTTTTACACTCAAAAGATGAGACTGCAGGCATTTTGCAAGACTTTGTGACACAGGTTGAAAAGCAATTTGACCTTCCAGTGAAAGGCTTCAGGAGTGACAATGGCACAGAATTTAAAAATAAGGAGTTGGATGCCTTCTGTGTGAAGAAAGGGATTGTAAGGCAGTACAGCATCCCTAGAACACCAGAGCAGAATGGGGTAGTGGAAAGGAAGAACAAAACTTTGATTGAGGCTGCCAGAACCATGCTTGCAGATTCAGGTTTGCCATTAACTTTCTGGGCAGAGGCAGTAAACACTGCTTGCTATGTTCAGAACAGAGTTTTAATAAACCCCAGGCACAAAAAGACTGCTTATGAAATTCTGTATAAAATCAAACCACTGATCTCATATTTCAAGGTGTTTGGCTGCCCATGCTTTATTTTGAACTTAAAAGATTCCATTTCAAAATTTGCAGCCAAAATTGATTGTGGTTATCATTTGGGATACTCAACCACTGCCAAAGCCTACAAAGTGTTCAAAACACGGACCAAGGCAGTGGAGGAGACTTTGAATGTAAAGTTCAATGAACTTTCATCAATGAAAATCCCAGCAAAGCCTACAGATCTGTTTGATCTTGAAAATTTTACTTTTGAAAATACTGCTGTCAAGACTAACAGTGCAGGTCCATCAGAGGATACAACACCAGACTATGGGTATGAAATCATCATCCCTCAAAGGTCTGCCACAAAGGGAAAAGCACCAGCTGTTCAAAACAGTTGTCAAAGCTCAACCACTACTACCTCAACAGTTGTTGACCAAAGTAGCTGTAGGATCGTGAAACGACCTAACGAGTCGATCAGAAGAGTGCTCAGACCGAATCAGAGGCGGAATTCATTGATTCGCTCTTCGTTTAGCTTGTATTCACTAATAAATGTCTTGTTTATTGATCTTGAACACTTTACAGTACAAAGACACTTCGACAGCACCTCGGCGTCGGAAATCAGAAAGTTACAAATGAGAAAGTTTGAAGCCTATTTATAGGGAGAGACCCTCTAGTTTGAAAGTGGCATGTGAAGGGACCCTCTAGTTTGAAGGTGACACAGCCTACTTCAAACTAGACCCTCTTCAAACTAGACCCTGTTCAAACTAGACCCTACTCAAACTAGCAAGACACTCTCAAACTAGACCTCTTCAAACTAGCAAGCTTCAAACTAGCAGCCTTCAAACTAGCAGCCATGTTCAAACTTTTGTCCTCAAACTTTTGTCCGAGACTCGATATAAGACGAAGTCGACAGATGTATGCACCAACAGACTCCCCCTCAGATGTTGACGAGTCTTAAGTGTCGAGTCTTCATATCTTCAGTCTTTATCAGTCTCTTCTCTTTCTTAGCATATACCAGGATCTTCTCTTTGGCTTTAACCTCGTCAGACTCCCCCTCTCATCATGATGGGATCGCTGTCTGGAATTAGCTATCACCTTGAGATCATTTCCTGGCTTTATCTCTGATCAGCTCATCTCCTGCACACATTATCTCATCACAACATAAGTTTTTACTTAAATCCATAAGAAAAATTTACTAGTAATAGTTACATCAAGTTCAAATTAATGACCCTGATTAACTAAACTCAATTTCCTTCTTAAATCAAAATTTTTAATTCAGTACACACACTCCCAAACCAGTTCATCTTGTTTAGCACTTGGAATTTTGAAAATCAGCTCATCAACATCAGTTGTCGAAAATATTTTTGTATTTTTCAAAATTTATGCTAAAACACACTAAAATCTTTTTGGGTTTTTGATAACAAAGGAATGCAATAAAGAAATATTTACAGACAATATTTTTGTGAGTTCGTGCAAGAGGATCATATCAGTTTTTGACCAATCACTAGCACCGTTAAGCTTTAAACATTTTCAGTTCTAAATAATTCACGTTGATTGACGATATTGTTGTCCACTTAAACTCAATCTAAAAACTTTCGATCTGCTTACCGATACTTTAAGATATATTAAGATAGCACTAAGTTCTTATGAACCCCACGATCTCAGCATATCCCCTCATCATGCAATACACTGACTCAAGCAATGCCTTTAAACTTTTATCAACTGTGATTTGTGCGAAAACAAAGCAGAATGTTTAAACATTAACAATCAGGTCGATACTTCCGTATACGCAGAGAAAGTCCAATGTTTAAACAAAATAAGAAAATAAAAATAAGTTGAAGTTGTTTAGGCTTTAACCACCAGGTCGATACTCCCGTATACGCAGAGGAGGTCCAAAGCTTAAACGAAACACCAAAGAAAATAAAGCAGAACGTTTAGGCAACAACATCCAGGTCGATACTCACGTATACGCAGAGGATGTCCGATGCTTAAACAAAATAAAGAAATAAAACAAGTTTAAATCTTTGCAAAATAAAATGCACAATCACAGCGACTTTTCAGCAAAGTTGTGAAAGTTCACAAACTTAAGAGTTTTATGTCTTTCGACAATCAGCGATTACTGAGTAGGTACACAATCAAGAAGGACAAAACTAAGTACTATGCTTTTGACCATGTTTCCCACTAGAACTAGGCTTTTCATTTTAGGTTTGTATCGTTCTCGCAAATCTACTAGTCTAGTTGAGCCTACCGTCACATCTTTAGTGAGATCGTTTATCACATTTTAACTTTACATTTCTTTAGCATGCTGTGACAGTCCAACTGATCTACTATCATTTCCTCTTTTTACAACAAAACTCATTTTGAATTTTTTAATGTTTTTGGCTTTTTCAAATTTTCAAATGTTTTTGGATTTTCTAAAATTTCTTACTCCCCCTAAAATGCAAACACATTTTAGGAAATTTGAAAACAAACTATACAAGTAACATGACAACTGATATCGAATCACTTCAATTCTCCATTCACCTGGCATAAACAATCAGAACTCCCCCTCACAACAAAACATTTTCCCATAGTGATCTCAAAACACTTAAGTTTGTTTTAATCAAAATGGTTTTTCCGGAAAATAAGTTTTGTGTGTCTTTTCACAAATTCGGGGTTTCATCCATCACTTTGTTCTTTTAACCACTTGTAAGATTTAACATTTATCGATTTTAACAACACAATCACATGTAGAAAATCAAGTACAACTTAATGTCCCTGATTTACCACTTGTAAGTCGAAATATCACTTTCGTGAATTTCTCAAGAAATGTGCCGATTCATGTTCCACACTTACCAACCTGGGAACTCCGGCAAGTCAGGTTTTTCATTTAAATAGATTTACCCAAGCCTGACGGTCCTTGGGTGATTTTGAATTCTTGTTCAACAATGGTGGAAAATTTGCATCATCCATTGTTAGACCAGAATTCTCAACTTTTACCTCAACAAATGGCTCTTCTGGTTTTACCATACCAAAATCATTGCCTGAATGTGGCTTGTCTGACTTTGATGAGTCAGATTCATCGCCGACATCTGGCTTCTTTGTTTCTGAAGAAACAAATTCATTGCCAGAAACTGAAAATGTTACTTTCTTTGTTTTGTTAATCTCTTGATTAACCAATTTCTCTTTCTTCAAAATCCCTTTCGTCCTCAGATTTGTATCTGAAGAATTCGTTTTGCTTGATTTGTCATTCTTTGGCGAGCAAGACGATTTATCAGAACTTTTATCTGTTTTACCAGTTGTATCTGAGGACAAAATCTTCTCCAGATACTCTCTGGCCTTCTTCCTTTTCTTCCTCAGTCTGTCTTTTTGCCCCTGAGAAAGCTTTACTTTCGGTTCTTGAACTTTACGTTCTTGAACTTTCTGTTCTTTGGGCTTGACAGAGACTGGTATCTTTACCTGCTTCTGAGATTCAACCCTCGATCTTCTCATTGATCTCATTGAGCAATCTCTAGCAATATGGCCAATGATGTTGCAATTAAAGCATCTCCTTGTCTCATAACTCCAACTTTGGCAGTTAACAGCAATGTGTCCTTGATAACCACATCGGTAACACACTCTGTTATCGTACCAATCATCATTTTCAGTCCAAACATTCAGATCATAGCACTGTTTGGCTTGGTGATAATCCTTGCTCCTCTTGTTTGCTGGATTTGACTTTTGAGCACTGTGGTCCGACCTGCACCACTTATTACCAACAATTTTTGAGTTTTGATTTTCCAATTTTTGTGATTTTTTATCACGATTGGATGATTGAACTGATGAGCTTTTATTTTCTTTTTGAAGATTTTTTGGGTTTTTATCTTTTTGTTTTTGTTCCACATTCTTCTTTACAGGTTTTTGCGATGAGCATTCACCTTTTTCAGTAGAATGTAGAACAGTTTCTTTAAACATTTCTTTTAATTTCAAAAATGTTTTCTTTTTCTCATCATCATCATCAGTTTTCTCATCACAATCTTCAACTTTGACATTGTCAAAGTTTGTGACATAGTCACTTATTGGAACAGAATTGATCGGTTTTGGACATGGATAATCTGGTGTTGATGACAAAGTCACAAAACCTTTCAATTTTTTCTCAAGCTCATCTATTTTGTTTCTTGAATTCTCAGCTTCAATTTCAAGCTGAGATATTCGTTCAAGATGAACCTTGATTGTTTTTCGAGCACATTCAGCTTCTTCTTCAAGTCGAATAATCGTCTGAAGATGAGAATTTATAATTTTTTGCTTTTCAATGTTGTTTTGACTAAAAACATTTCTTCCATCTTCAAGAATCTTTATCTGACTTTGAAATTCTTTTTCAATTCTTGATTTTTCATTTTCAAAACTCTCAATTTTCTCTTCAAAAACTTTTGCTTTTTCATTCAACTTCTTGTTTTCTGATGTCAAACTGTTCAAATTACTTAACAGTTTGTCATTTTCAACTTTCAGTTTCTCACAAATTTCCTGAAACATAAGAATCTGTTTAATATCAGCTTGCTTCTCATCTTTCAGCTTTTTGACTTCCGATGTCAAACTTTCCGCATCTTTCAAGAGTTTGTCATTTTCAGTCTTAAAGTTGTCACACTTAGAGCACACAGATTCAGAACTTGATGATTCAAACTTTACAGATTCTTCAACTTTTGAAGCTTCTTCTTCCTTTGTCATGAATGTACCTGCACAAAAGATTTTAACGAAATTAAGAGGATTTGCATACTCATCAATATAACAACCTCTCTTGATATCATATTTCATCACATATTTTGCTCTAATACATTCAACAATCCTTTTGTTCGTCTCATCAATTACATCTAATCCCATATCCACCAAATGATTTTCTAAAACCTTTATCATTTCTTTCTTTTTCTTTCCGTTTTCAAATTCATGAGTTTTAAGTATGCTGATGAATCTTTTTAGATGTAATTTTGAAAAATTTGAATCCTTTCTAAACTTTTTCAAAAATTCACTCCATTCAATAGGTAATGCATCTGCAAACTTTTCTATTTTTTCAGCATCTGATGGAAATATCTCATGATTTTTTAAGTAACCAAGTAAGACTCCATATCGGTTCTCTAAATTTTCCAATGTTTCATTTTTCAAACATGCAAAATATTTAAACCTTTTGACCCAAACATCCTTTTTCACATTTCTATAACTATCGTCCAAATACCCCATATACCAATCATTTAATCTTTCAAGATCATAATTTTCCATCTCATCAAACATCATTTCCATTTTTCAAATAATCCCGACAAATTTCACTCAAAACACACTTTCAATTTTGATGTCAAAATCCACTAACTCGACACCTTTGAATGCCAATAAGTCTGATTTCAACACTTCACTTGATCAATAACCAATAATGTTGATTGGGCCGCAAGTAATGAAGAAAACTTGGGCTGAGGACTTTACATGATTACTTTGGACTTTTACTTAATCCGACACACAACTAGCAATTCAAATTGATCAATACTCAGCCGACACTAGTGATCACTACTCAAAACTCATTGGACCAAAAGATCCACTAAACCAACAACTGATTAATTGAGTCTGACACATCACATGAATTTATGAATTACTATATCACATGCTGTTGTCTTTAAAGTTGCACAAATCCAGATTATAAGAATCACATACAAGTATTAGATGTTCACACACGTTATCAACTGACACTCTAACACATGATATTCTTTTCCAATTACTGACAACAAATCACATGATCATTCCTATTTGGCTGAGATAATCACATGAACCTGACACATCTGATCAGATAAAAACAATTATCACATGAAGCTTCAATCACTTTCAAACGGTGCGATATGTTTCAAACGGTCATGTCTTCAAACGATAAGTTCAAACGGAACACAAATTTCAAACGTAATAGACCTATCACGTTTGAAACTACACCATTTTCAAACGTAATGTGAGCAGATTTCAAACGTTCAGACAGTTTTCAAACGGAACACCTATGCTTCGTTCAAACGGAATGGTATTTTCAGTCCATTTTTACCACTTTTACTTCGAGTTTAGGTCCGATATTCTCAAGGGTTTGTTAAAACACCATTACGCACATTTTGTGAAAATTTTAGCCGATTTTATCCGTGAAAACTTGTTCAGTTTTGAAAAGAAGGTGTAGAAGATAGAATATTCCAGCAAAAACGAGCTAAACGGTAAGAACTCTTCCTCCTGAGCTCTGATACCACTTGTAGGATCGTGAAACGACCTAACGAGTCGATCAGAAGAGTGCTCAGACCGAATCAGAGGCAGAATTCATTGATTCGCTCTTCGTTTAGCTTGTATTCACTAATAAATGTCTTGTTTATTGATCTTGAACACTTTACAGTACAAAGACACTTCGACAGCACCTCGGCGTCGGAAATCAGAAAGTTACAAATGAGAAAGTTTGAAGCCTATTTATAGGGAGAGACCCTCTAGTTTGAAAGTGGCATGTGAAGGGACCCTCTAGTTTGAAGGTGACACAGCCTACTTCAAACTAGACCCTCTTCAAACTAGACCCTGTTCAAACTAGACCCTGTTCAAACTAGACCCTACTCAAACTAGCAAGACACTCTCAAACTAGACCTCTTCAAACTAGCAAGCTTCAAACTAGCAGCCTTCAAACTAGCAGCCATGTTCAAACTTTTGTCTTCAAACTTTTGTCCTCAAACTTTTGTCCGAGACTCGATATAAGACGAAGTCGACAGATGTATGCACCAACAGTAGCCCATCAACCACTGCTTCCACATCCTCAAACACTGCTGACAAAAGTCCTCAAACAGTGGATAAAAGTCAGTAGTTGTCCACTTCATTACCTCCTATTCCACCACCTTTTGAAGCCACTGCTGGATCATCAAAGTCCCCAGCAGTGGTTAGCTCAGATGATACACATTTGCAGCCTTCACCAACCAATGCCATCATACCATACCAAGGAGATTTATTCTTCTTGAGATCTCATCCACCTGATTAAATCATTGGCAACATAAATGAAGGGGTGCTCACAAGAAGCCAAACCCAAAACATTTGTCTTTTTGCTGGTTTTCTATCACTCCATCAGCCAGTCAAGTACCAAGAGGCACTGAAAGACAACAGCTGGGTAGAAGCCATGCAAGAGGAGCTCCAACAGTTTAAAAGACAACAAGTATGGGAGCTTGTACCACTGCCAGAAGAGGTTAGTCCCATTGGCACAAAGTGGGTCTTCAAGAACAAAACTGATGAAAGGGGTATTGTTGTCAAGAATAAAGCCAGGCTTGTGGTTCAAGGTTACAGACAGGAAGAGGGGATTGATTATGATGAAACATTTGCCCCTGTTGCAAGATTGGAAGCCATTAGACTGTTCCTGGCCTTTGCTGTCAACCACAATATGAAGGTGTTTCAAATGGATATCAAAAGTGCTTTCCTCTATGGTACAATTCAAGAAGAGGTGTATGTTTGTCAACCTCCAGGTTTTGAGGATCCATTTTATCCAGATCATGTCTACAGGCTAAACAAAGCCTTGTATGGCCTGAAACAAGCACCAAGGGCCTGGTATGAAACTCTTTCCAACTTCCTACTCTCAAATGGTTTCAAAAGAGGTACCATTGATAAAACATTGTTTTTAAAATGGAGAGGGAAGGATTTAATGATTGTCCAGATTTATGTGGATGACATTATTTTTGGAAGCACATGTAACTCAATGTGTGAAGAGTTTAGAGAACTCATGACAGCTGAGTTTGAAATGAGTGCAATGGGTGAGCTGCAATGCTTTCTTGGTCTCCAAGTACAGCAAATGCAAAATGGAACTTTCATTCATCAAAGCAAATATGCTAAAGAACTTTTAACCAAATTTGATATGAATGATTGTAAACCATGCAGCACACCCATGGCAACAAATAAGCTGGTCATCTCTGATGAAAAGGATGAGCTGATTGACCAAACACTTTATAGAAGCATGATTGGGTCTTTATTGTACCTAATTGCATCTAGACCAGACATCATGTTTGCAACATGTGTCTGTGCAAGAAGTCAATCAGCTCCCAGAAAATCAAATCTCATTGCTGTAAAAAGGATCTTCAGATACATAAAAGGTGGTCCCACACTTGGTATCTGGTATCCAGCTAATGGGAACATCAAGCTTTCAGGTTTTTCAGATAGTGACTTTGCTGGATGTCACACCACAAGGAAGTCCACATCAGGAATAAAAGTCTGCCATTAACCACTGATTGTTCAAAAGTCTGCTCTACTTCAAACGTCTGTCCACTGCTGAAAGTCAACCCCTGTTCTCTCATTCCTTTGATAAACTCTGTTGTTCAAAAGCAGTGTCTTATCCACTGATATGCTATCCACTGATAGTGAAAATCATCCACTGCTTTCATACCACTGCTTTCATCAGTCACTTTCACAAAAGTACTGTCCTTCACTTTCACCAGGGGTTGTCACATGGGCAGTACATATTGGTCAGACATTTTGTAATGGCTGCCACGTCAGCATTCACTTCCTTCCCTATAAAAATCCCCCACTCATCACCAAAACAGGGTTTTACTGTCGAATTGAATTCTTAAAAATTCTCTTCTCAAAGCAGTTTTTCATCTCATCTTTCACAAATTTCTTCGATCATTCATCTTCAAAATGACAAAATCGAAGTCATCTTCAAAACCCTCATCCAAATCTTCATCGAAAACAGCCTCTCAAAAGGCAATTTCCACTGAAATTCCATATAAACCATCCCACAATCTCCTAGGTCTTCTCACAAAACCAGGAACCACCAATGTTTTCGATTCCATCATTGACACCATGGCAAAATCAAAGTACAAAACTTTGTTCACCGCCGATGCACCAATCTATTTGACGACCCAAAGAGAGTTCTGGAAGAATGCAACCCTTGAAAAACAAGGAGACACTGCAACCACCATAAACTCTTCTATAAAGGGTAAAGTTGTCCAAATCACACCACAATCCATTTCAGAGGTCTTTCAACTCGGTGATCAGGAAGGTAAAATTTCTTTCACTAAAAACGAGTTACAAACTGACTTCATTGAGAGAGGGTATGAAGCCACATTGATGAAGAAACTTACCTTACAAAAAGGTTATTTTCCTTCTGCAACCAGATTTCTATTTCATACCCTCCTACTATGTGTTTCAAACAAAACCACTTCTTTCAATGAAATCCCTTTAAAGATTCAAAATCTGGGATATGCAATTCTTCAAGGAGAAAATTTTAACTATTCTCGAGAAATTTTTAAAGATTTGGTTAATAATGTTGAAAGAAAATCATTCTTACTGTTTCCAAGGTTTTTAAGTTACTATTTTGCAAAGAAATTCAGTAAGGATGATTTAGCTGTAATAAACCAAGGGGATTCTACTCAAATAAACAGTTTAACAACTGAAACTTTTTCAAGAATGCTGGCACCTTATAAAACACAAGCAGAGGTGCCTGAGCAGATTTTAGCAGTTACAACTGCTCCTCAGGTATCTGCTGCTGAGCCCACTGCTCAAGGTGATCAAAGCAGCAGCACCACTGCTTTGAAACCCACACCTAAAATCTCCAAAAAGCCAAAAAGAAAAACTTAAAAACCCCCAAAACCCATCAAAAAGGCAACTCTGGAGGATGAGATACCAGAGCCCCTGCCTGTGACAACACAGATGTCACAAGAAACCACTGCTGCTACTTCCTCACAGCAGTTGGTACAAATATCTCAACCCATAACCGAAACTCCTCCTGCTTCTTCACAAAAAGAACAGGTTGTACAAATAGGTTCTCCACATCATGATGCTCTGGAAACACTCGTTTCTATCATCCACAGCTCAATACCCGGGGCAAATCCACTTTCTACACCACCCTTCACATCCACAATTCCCCCACCAACTAAACTGCTGTTGGATGCAATTGATTTGAACCAGGCATTAACCAGTCCTTCTCAGTCACCTATCAATGAGAATATACCTCAACAACTGACTGGGTCTGATGTATCAATCTTTGCTAACCCACCAACACAACCTGAGGAGGTTAGACCCCTTGAGTTACACGTAACTCTTGGTGGTGGTCCAAGTGAAGCAGCCACTACAACTGTTGAACCCATTGGTTTACAGTTGGACAGTGGTTACATCAATAAGACTTCCTTGGAGGCAATTCCTTTTATAGCACCTCTGCTAACCACCAGTGGATTTATTTATCCTACTGGTAACATCAAAAGGTTGTCAAGTGTTGAAGGAAGAAGACCCCAGTACCAAGAAAAAGGGGCATCAGAGGTTAATGTTTGGAGTATACTCCCTACATCAACTACTGATAAAACCACTGCTAGTGGGAAATCAGATGATCCCATTAACTTGGGTGATGGTTTAAAGTACCAGAAATTGACAGATCGTATTGAAAAGCTTGATAACGCTGTTGCAGAACTCAAAGATATGCTACAACAGGTGTTACAAGTACAAAAGGTACAATCAACTGCTGTTCCATCTCAAGCACCTGCTCCACAAAGGGCACCTGCTACAAATGAGCTCTGGAATTTGTTTCAACCTTTTCTCCATCAACAAGCACAATTAGCATATCAGCAACATGAAAAACATGTCCAACAGCTGAGAAATGCAATGGAGTCAAGGTTCAAGAACACTCAGGCTGATCTAAAGGTTCTCAAAACTCAGATCCTGCACACCACTGGCACTGCTCCTCCAACAGTACTTTTCATTGATCAACTCCCAGAAGATAATGCCAAAAAGGGGGAGAAAATCCAGGAGTGGAAGAAGAAAGGAATAGATGACGGTCTCTACATTGAACCTGAAAAGGATGCTATGACCAGAAAAATTCCTGTGCCAGATGGTAGTATAAAGGTTGATGTTACTCAAGAAGCACTTGATGAAGGAGTAGCAAGTGTAAAAAGAGATAGAATGGCAAAGGATATTTCAAGGTGGAATGAGGAGAAAAGAGCTTTTATGGAGTTGTATGAGCAGGGTTGTTCTGGTTCAAAGGATACTAAAAATCCTAAGACAAAAAGGAAGCCTAAGTCCACCTCATCCAGAATTCCAAAGCATATTCCAAAACCACCATCCAAAAGTCATCAGCATTAAACCTCCATCCAAACAGCTGTTGTAACTCCTGCTGTATCAACTACTGCTGGTACCTCAGTGGTTTCAACATTTGTTCTCTCTTCAACACACACCACCTCAACACACACCACAACCACTATTTTACCACCACTGTCACCATCAAAAACAATTTCACCACCACTTTCACCTGCTGACAAAAAGCAGAAGACAACAGATGTTATAACATCTGTTGTAATGACAACAGTGGTTGAAACACCAGTTGTTTCAACAGCTGTTAGTCAATCACAAACCACTGCCATACAATCTACCACCACTAATCCACCCAAAACATCATCTGTTTCTTCTAAAACAAAAAGGAGAAGGATTTATATATCAGATGATGATTCACTTTCACCACCACCAACATCTTCAAAATCCCTATCACTTGTCACTATTCCAAAACCCATACCTCTCTCTTCAGCTCAAATTTTAAAACCACTACCTCCTGCTGGTGTCTCATTCCCTCTAGAACTCATTGCAGTTAGGGAAGAAATAAAATCCTTTTATTATGAGGATGACCCAGCCAAAAGGAGTTTGCCATCAATTGCAGGATATCCTAGGCCTAACAATATTGAAGAATACTTGAAACTCAAGGCCAAACAAGCAGAGGATATTGCAATAAAAAACAGAAAAGGGAAATCTGATAGAGAATTTCAACAAAACTATCAGTTTTTACTCTCACAGGTCAATGCTATGGAGCGATTTGCTAAAAATGTATGTCAGCAAATTTCAGAAAGGGCAGATGAGTCCTTGAAAAAAGACTACATTGAGAACATCATGACCTACAAGAAATACAAGGGGGAGAAACACATGTACAAAAACTGGACCATTCCTGAGCTTGAAAAAGAAGCAGCCATGATTCAAGGAATGATTAAAAATAAGGTCAAGCAGACTCCTCCTGAAAAGTTTAAACAATTTGAAGCTGAGAAGATGTTAGAGTTGAGGAGAATGAAAGAGGAGCTGATTGCAGCTGATTATGGGTCAAAGAATTCAGTGACAAAGTGGGGAGAAGATAGAGTCAGGGCAACCTATAAAAGCTTAGAGGAACTTAGAAAGAAAGATCCAAGAGTTCCACAAAAGCCTGACTACTCCAAAGCAGAGGTCTCAAAAAGACCACCAAAGCTGCAAATCAAAAGAACCACTGCTCCAGCTGGTGCTGCCATCAACAAAAGAAGGAGCAAAAACCAGTTGAGTACTGAAACAATTCAAGATCTATTAGCTGGAGATGCCATTGTAAAAGCAGGCACGAAAGTAATGATAAAAGAAGATCTTGAATTGGAACAATCTGCAAGTGTTGCTCAGCCAGTTATGAATAGGCCAGCCTCACCAAATACTTCTGCAAATAAACATCTCCTAAGAAACCCACCAGGCTCAAAAATACAAAAGTGGGAAACTGACAAACAGACCTGCGTATTGACTTTGCTCAGGTCTGGTGGAGAAGTGGAGAAAATATCAAGGGAACAAGCTCTTGGCCTGAGTCTTGAAGATTTGCAGGATCTCCTTGATCTTCCACTTGGCAGGGATGATGAAGACACAGATGCCCTAGACTTTGAACTACAATTTAAAGGTCAGATAAGGGAACTGTTGATGAGGCAATAAAGATTTCCACAATAATGAAGAGTTTTGGCATTATCTGTTCCAGGGGGGAGATTGTTGGGATTGAACCCTATCAAAGGAACAGATAATTAAAGCCAAAACTGGATCAGAGCAGTGGATCCAGAATAAGCAGATGTTTACTTACAAATCTCTCCCCTTGAAAGTGGTTTCATATCTGCTGACCTCCTATCTGCTGATCTTACTAAGTGCTGACCTACAACTGCTGCCTTGCATCTACTGCCCAATGTCAAAGACTGATGGAAGACCAAAGCTCTGTTGATTCAATCTACTGCCTTGAGTCTAGTACTGCTGATCCGGACAAGCACTGCTGGGTTCACAGCAGTGGAAGGATGCAGCAGCTGTTTAAGTGTCTTTTATGTAATGAAATGTAATAGCAGTAGTTAGTACATCAGTGTTTGTATAGATCAGAGGTTAGAGTTTGTTAGGAGGTTAGATGTCACTTTCATGGTGACGTCAGTTAAGATGCTCAGTGGTTTGCTAGTGCCTATAAATAGTTCAGTACTTTGTACTGTTCGATTAGCTCTTGCAATACCGTCTTCTTTGCACGAACAAACGCTGAGCTCTGGCTGAGGGGGAGTTTGTATTCAAGCATTACTTGCAATCGTTGTTGAAAGTTAATTCAATCATTCGGTTCCTTGTTGAAAATGTCTTGATCAAAGCAATACTCTCGTTTGATTGTATGCAAAGTTTGTTTTCATATTAATTCCGCTGCACAACTCTTTCATTTCCATCTTAATCTCAAACATAAAATACAATCAGAAACAAACTCAGATCCAACATTTTGTTTACCCATACTGTACACAAATATTCAAATAAGAAAACATATAATCATAAAATGACAAATAGAAAAATTAAGTATTTTCTAAATACTTAATTGGCTTAAATCAGTGGCTCTGATACCACCTTTTTCTGTCACGGCCCCCGACCCGGTTTGACCCGTTTCAGGAGCCGCGGGACAGAAATCCCGTGGTATTTTATTTAACAGCGGAAGTTTTCTTCAGGATCTTTTTAAAGCTATATTTTTTCCCGATTATTTTATTTCACAATTCGGGATAAAACCCGGTAATTTACAATCATATGATTTCTCTGAGAAATCTTTATTTTACAAAACATGTTTCTTTATTTTATATTGAGCCACTTCCTTAAGCTTGTAGTGCTTCACGGCACTTTTCCTTGATCACAACAGATCACCTGAAACATGTTTGAAAAAGGTTTTGTCAGCGGGAAATACTGGTGAATCATTCTTTTTATGAAAACGACTCGTTTGTTATAATTTACAGTATTAAGAGCGATTACAATGTTTCTGATATCAAACCAATTACCCACGGTATTTTGTCACTCGACCCATTGGCCCTCCTGTTGTCCAATGGTGTCTGTGACTATGGTCATATCACCCCTTGGCTGCCCCAATGGTGAAGATTATCAAGTAATGTATACAAAACCCCACATACCGGCTGTAATATGGTGACTACAAAGACTTAATGTAACAACTCTCATCAAAAATTCATATTTATTATTTTAATTATCCAATAGGAAACCCTAATTGAGACACCCAAGTGATTCTGCACAAACCCTAAAATTTTCAGAACAATCGGAATCAGAATCAGGGCCCCTAAAACCCAGGGGGGGTAAACCCTAGTGATAATTATCTAAATAAAATGCTGTCAATTTCGAAATTTACGAAGTTATCAACTCAGCAGGCCTAGTCCCACACATGGCAACACTATGAGCATGAGGTGTCCCTTACGGACCGTAAGGGTTAAGTCTTACGGTCCGTAAGCAATGTGAAATTTTGACTATAAATAGCAGACATTGGCACTTGAAATTGGGCGTACGTTCGACGAAGAAATTTGTTTTAGGCACCGAGTTACGTTCTGTTTACCACAATTAACACACACGGATCACTAATCGACGCTGCAATCAGGGTATTAACTCGATCGCTGATACGATTCATTGTCCGATCGATCAATATATCCAATGGATGTTTAAGTGCTGCCCACATTAGGGTTTATGCTTTGTCATTCGCCGTTAATTCGATGGATGTTTAAGTATCGCACTTTGTCATTCGTTGTGAGGGTTTGATCTCGTGAGTTATCGTAAACGTTGTATTGATTACTAACCCAGAATTGTGTGCCTGTTATTAAATTTAGGTTAAAAAGGCTAATCAGTAGGCTAAACTCTGCTCAAATTAAATCTGCAATGTGAGTCATTCTCTTTTTATCAACTATTTTACAATACCTCAAAAGTTATAATTACAGGGACTAAGTCGTGGATATCTTGAATCACTGGCTAGTGGGGTATTGTGCACATTACTAATTTTCTCCCAGTTAGGTTCATTGACCAACTAGGGATAATCATCACTATTTAGGTTCATTGATCTAATAGTGGTATGACCATCGTCACCATTGTGACAGAGAGCCAGATAAAAATAAGATAGAAGCCATTGTAATCGCTCTTATGCTGTAATTAATAACTATGCACCATTTTATGTAAATAGAATGATTCACTCAGTATTTCCCGCTGACAAAACCTTTTTTAAACATGTTTCAGGTGATCTGTTATGATCCAGGAAAGTGCCGTGAAGCACTACCAGCTTAAGAAAGTGGCTCAGGATAAAATAAAGAAACATGTTTTGTAAAATAAAAGATTTCTTCGTGAAATCATAGTATTGTAAATTATCGGGATTTTATCCCGCGTTGTGAAATAAAATAATCGGGAAATATTTCAGTTTCAAAAAGATCCTGATAATAAACTTCCGCTGTTAAACTCAATTAATTAAATACCACGGGATTTCTGTCCCGCGGCTCCTGAAACGGGTCAAACCGGGTCGGGGGCCGTGACAGAAAAAGGTGGTATCAGAGCCACTGATTAAGCCAATTAAGTATTTAGAAAATACTTAATTTTTATTAATTGCTATTTTGTGATTATGTGTTTTATTATCTGATTAATTGTATACAGTATGGGCAAATCTTTATATGCTAGCCACTGTAGCTATAAATACAAATCTTTAAATATTTTGATTCAAGTTTTAGCACCCTTATTAAATATAAGCCAGAAACCTGATTCAGTAAACAAATAAAGTTACAAATAAAACCTAGTATGTTTTCATATTCGGTTGTTTCGTAGTTACCCAATATGAAATAATATTTAAAGGTTTTCTATGAAATTTTGTTATAATTGGTAATGGTGTGTATTTTGCTAAACAGCATGAGTGACTTGTCTGACGCCCTTCAGAATTTAAATCTCTATCCGGTAAGAATAGAGGTTTCCAGAGATTTCAATAGGTATATACCAGACATAGAAGAACCTATAGAATTCAACACTTTACCTTTCGAGAAACCCAAGCCTAAGACAATGGAAATTGGGGAAAGCTCTAAGCAAATTGAGGGGTTACCATCTCAGGAAGAGCTAGATTTTATATTGACAAGCTATAATACTATTAAGCCTATTAATGAAAATGTTTTTATTTACTCTCTTGAAACACAACTACCAATAAACTTTGAACCAGCTATTCCAAACCCTTCAATCCACTCGCAAATAGACGAATGGTTGACTAATGAAATACAGTTACAAAACAATCCCTATAAGCTTTTTCCTCAGTTCAATCCAGAACCTTTACCAAATTCACCAATGAGTAACGAGAATATGGCTGAACTCCGCCACTTTGGCGAAGAACTAATGGATGCTGAGAATAGGATCCAAGAGATTAGGGGACAGATCTCCTGGAAATACGATGAGAGGGAACGCCGTTACTAGAATATCATCTGACAAAGGATAGGGGATTTATGGAACTGTGGTTGTGTAATAGTAAATAGTAAAATCAGTATGTGTAAAATAAATAATAAAACGGTTGTATATAGAAGCATGATATAATCTATAAAACAAATAAAATTTTAGAAAATTTACAATTTTGTTTGTATATTCGTTTACCTGATTATGTGCAATTAATTGTAACATTGGATTATTTCTTTTATACTAATTATTTATCTATAAATTAGATATCAGATGGAAAACGCTAATAATGAACCAGTTAATGAGGTTAATCAATCTGAGCAACAACCGGGGGATCAATTTATGACTAGGCAGGATATAGAAAATATCATTGCTCAAGGGATAGCCAACACTATTCCAGAAATAGTTGCTCAAGGGATAGCCAACGCTATTCCAGCAATCGTTGCTGCTGTTAAAAATCCAATCGAACCGCAACAAATCATTCCTAGCAAACGTATTTCTGAAGATAACTTCAGTAATAGCATAAACGGAGGCAATGATCATGTTAATCATGAGAATGAACCACGGCAAGCTCCGCTCCCTAAGAAAATGAAAGTTGCAACGCCTGGTTGCACTTACAAAGAATTTCTTGCTTGTAAACCCACTGAGTTTGCAGGCAATGAAGGAGCGACTGCGGCACTGCGTTGGTTAGAGAAAACCGAGGCAGTACTTGCCATAAGTAAATGTGCTCAGGATGATCAGGTCATGTACGCGTCAAACCTTTTCAAAGAAGGGGCACTAGAATGGTGGAATACGGAGTTACAAGCAAAAGGAAGAAGGATGGCGTATGCTATGAACTGGGAAGAATTTAAGAGTTTTGTAGAAAGAAAATTATGTCCCGAGTATGAAAAGGAACAAATGACAAATAAGTTTCTAACCCACCGGATGGTGGATGTTGATTGTCGAGGGTATACTTCGACATTCTTCGAGTATGCTCGAGTGGTACCAACCCTGGCTTCGCCAGAGCCGGTACTTATTTCTCGTTATATTTGGGGATTGATTGCCGAAATCCGTAATATCGTCAAGGCTGCGAAACCTCGCACGATTGATGATGCGGTGGATTTAGCCAATACTCTGACTGACGAACTAGTACGGACAAGAGAAGAAAATAGAAGGAAGGAAGTAGCCCAAAAGATTACCCAAGAATTCCGTCCGGGTAACCATAACAATTTCAAGAGAAGAGGAAATGGGCAATCTTCCACTAACCCATTTTGCAATTCTTGCAAAAGGAAGCATTTTGGAAGATGCAAAGGATATTGCAATTTTTGCAAAATTCCAGGGCATCAAGAAGAAGACTGCAAGAGGAAGAAATTTTCAGTCTGCTACAACTGTGGAGAAGCTGGACATCTTAGGCCAGATTGTCCAAAACTGAACAAACCATCTGACAATAAAGCCAAAGCTGCAGAAGGAGCAAAAAGGAATGTAAGAGCCTTCTAACTGACCGCTCAGGAAGCAGAGCTCATTCCAGATGTGATAGCCGGTACGTTCTTAGTTCACAACGTTTACACAAAAGTATTATTTGACTCTGGTGCAAACCAAAGTTTTATAAATACTTCATTCTGCCAAACTCTTAACTTACCTTTAACCAGCATTAGGCAAATTTCTACAGTAGAAACGACAGATGGGAATTCAGTTAAAATAGATAAGGTTTTGCAGAATATAGAAATAGAACTTTTAGGCCATAAATTTTCTGCAAACCTATTACCTATGAAATTAGTTAAATTCGATGTTGTGTTAGGAATGGATTGGTTAGTAAACAACCATGCTCAAATTATCTGTGATAAGAATTCCATAGAAATTTGTGCACCCACTGGAGAAGTAATAATGATTACAGGAGATAAGCCATGTAAACCCATAAAAGTTCATATTAGTAATGAAAGTTTCTAATTATGAACGAAAGCAAGGAACAGTATATATGATTTCAGTAATCATTAATACTAAAGATAAAGAACTTAAGGAAATTTCTGTAGTTTCAGAATACCCAGATGTATTCCCAGAAGAATTACCAGGATTACCACCAGATAGGGAGGTAGAGTTTAGAATTCCTTTAATTCCAGGAACTATACCGATAGCCAAGGCACCTTATCGGTTAACACTCACAGAAATATTAAAATTAAAAAAGCAATTAGATGAATTATTAAGTAAAGGTTTCATACAACCTAGTTCATCCCCGTGGAGGGCACCAGTTTTGTTTGTTAAGAAAAAGGATGGTTCGATGAGAATGTGTATTGATTATAGAAAATTGAATAAAGTTACAATTAAGAATCGATACCCATTACCTAGAATTGATGATCTATTCGATCAATTCAGGAAGATAGATATTTTCTAGGATCGACTTACGTTCTGGATATCATCAATTGAAAGTACAAAAGGAAAACATACCTAAAACTGCTTTCAGAACTAGGTATGGTCATTACGAGTTTACAGTCATGCCCTTCGGATTAACAAATGCACCTGCAGCATTCATGGACATGATAAATAGGATCTGTAAACCATATTTGGATAAATTTGTAATTGTCTTCATCGACGATATACTTATTTATTCCAAAAGTTAGGAAGAACATTGTCAGCACTTGCATGCACTCTTAACTTTGTTAAGAAAAGAGAAGCTTTACGCCAAATTCTCGAAGTGTGAATTTTGGCTGCCAGAAGTGCAATTTCTAGGTCATATGGTGAATCATGAAGGTATTCACGTAGATCCTGATAAGATAGCAGCAATTACCAAATAGAAGGTTCTGCAATTCGCAATGGAAAATTTGGAGTTTTGTAGGTTTAGCCAGATACTATAGACGGTTTATTAAGGATTTTTCCAAGATAGCTATACCATTAATTAAGTTAATATGTAAAACAGTTAAGTTTGAATGGGGACTTAAGCAAGAAGAAGCCTTTAGGATTTAAAGCATAAATTAACAAATGCCCCAATCTTAGCCTTACCAGAAGGAACAGAAGATTTTAAAGTATACGGTGATGCTTCAAAGCTAGGATTTGGATGTGTGTTAATGCAACGCAAAAAGGTAATTGCGTATGCATCAAGGCAATTGAAAAAGAATGAAGAAACTATACCACTCATGACTTAGAATTAGGAGCCTTAATTTTTGCCCTTAAGATTTAGAGACATTATCTGTATGGAAGTAAGTTTATTGTCTATACGGATCATAAGAATTTAAGATATATATTTGGGCAAAAAAGAATTAAACATGAGGCAAAGGAGATGGATGAAAATCCTAAGTGACTACGACTGTGATATTCAGTATCACGAAGGAAAGGCTGAAGACGGCTAGAGATCACTAGAAAAAGTTATACAGATAATAGACGAAAGCCGTTGAAGTTTCAAGTTAGAGACAAAATGCTATTTAAAGTATTTCCTTGGAAAGGAGTTGTTAGATTCGGTAAGAAAGGAAAGTTAAGTCCAAGGTACGTAGGACCATTTTCAGTAATCCAGTGTATAGGACCAGTTGTTTATCATTTACAACTATCAGGAGAGTTAGCTGGAGTACATGATGTATTTCATGTATCCAATCTCAAGAAATGTTTATCAGACGAATCTTTGGTAGTACCTCTCCAAGATATAAAGGTAAAAGAAAAATTAGAATTTGTAGACAAATCTCTTCAGATAGAAGATAGAAAGATCCGATTTCTCAAAACACAAACGATTAGTGTTAGTTCAAGTAAAGTGGGATTCAAAAAGAGGACCCTAATACACTTGGGAACTGGAATCAGAAAAGAAGCGAAAGTATCCTCAATGATTCCGGTAAATCTCGAGGACGAGATTTTTATTAAGGTGGGGAGAATGTAACAACTCTCATCAAAAAGTCATATTTATTATTTTAATTATCCAATAGGAAACCCTAATTGAGATACCCAAGTGATTCTGCACAAACCCTAAAATTTTCAGAACAATTGGAATAAGGATCAGGGGCCCTAAAACCCAGGGGGGGTAAACCCTAGTGATAATTATCTAAATAAAATGCTGTCAATTTCGAAATTTACGAAGTTATCAACTCAGCAGGCCTAGTCCCACACATGGCAACACTATGAGCATGAGGTGTCCCTTACGGGCCGTAAGGGTTAAGTCTTACGGTCCGTAAGCAATGTGAAATTTTGACTATAAATAGCAGACATTGGCACTTGAAATTGGGTGTACGTTCGACGAAGAAATTCGTTTTAGGCACCGAGTTACATTCTGTTTACCACAATTAACACACACGGATCACTAATCGACGCTGCAATCAGGGTATTAACTCGATCGCTGATACGATTCATTGTCCGATCGATCAATATATCCAATGGATGTTTAAGTGCTGCCCACATTAGGGTTTATGCTTTGTCATTCGCCGTTAATTCGATGGATGTTTAAGTATCGCACTTTGTCATTCGTTGTGAGGGTTTGATCTTGTGAGTTATCGTAAACGTTGTATTGATTACTAACCCAGAATTGTGTGCCTGTTATTAAATTTAGGTTAAAAAGGCTAATCAGTAGGCTAAACTCTGCTCAAATTAAATCTGCAATGTGAGTCATTTTCTTTTTATCAACTATTTTACAATACCTCAAAAGTTATAATTATAGGGACTAAGTCGTGGATATCTTGAATCACTGGCTAGTGGGGTATTGTGCACATTACTAATTTTCTCCCAGTTAGGTTCATTGACCTACTAGGGATAATCATCACTATTTAGATTCATTGATCTAATAGTGGTATGACCATCGTCACCATTGTGACATGTCACCATTGTGACAGAGAGCCAGATAAAAATAAGATAGAAGCCATTATACTCGCTCTTATGCTGTAATTAATAACTATGCATCATTTTATGTAAATAGAATGATTCACTCAGTATTTCCCGCTGACAAAACCTTTTTCAAACATGTTTCAGGTGATCTGTTATGATCCAGGAAAAGTGCCGTGAAGCACTAAGAGCTTAAGAAAGTGGCTCAGGATAAAATAAAGAAACATGTTTTCTAAAATAAAAGATTTCTTCGTGAAATCATAGTATTGTAAATTACCGGGGTTTTATCCCGTGTTGTGAAATAAAATAATTGGGAAATATTTCAGTTTCAAAAAGATCCTGATAATAAACTTCCGCTGTTAAACTCAATTAATTAAATACCACGGGATTTCTGTCCCGCGGCTCCTGAAACGGGTCAAACCGGGTCGGGGGCCGTGACACTTAATCCCTGTAATTATAACTTTAAAAATAAACATGCTTTTGAATTCAATTTTGATAAAAAGAGAATAACTCACATTGCATATTTAATTGAGCAGAGCCTAGCCTACCGATTAGCCTTTTAACCTAAATTAATAACATGCACACAACTCGGTTAGTAACTTAATACAGCATTTACGATAACTCACGAGATTAAACCCTCACATCGAATGACAAAGTGCGATACTTAAACATCCATTGAATTAACAACGAATGACAAAGCATAAACCCTAATGTGTGCAACACTTAAACATCCATTGGATAGTTTAATCCATCGGACATTGAATCGTATCAGCGATCGAGTTATTACCCTGTATTGCGGCAGCACTTCGTGAATCGTGTGTGTTTTTAGAGTAATTCTACGATATCTCAGCGTGTATTTTGAGTTTTAACGTCGTTCAAGTGCCATAATTCAAGTCCCAGACACCCCTATTTATAGTAAAAATTTGACACCCCTCGCGTGACGCGAGGGGTACCCCTATGGGCTTCGCGTGACGCGAAGGGTCACCACCTACCATAGGGTAGCCACGTCCCTAACTAGCTTAGCTGACTTGACGAAATCTTAAAATTCGATACTGACAACAAGTTATTTAGATAATCGTAACTAGGGTTTTACCCCCCGTGAGTTTTAGGGACCCTGAACCTGATTCTGATGATTCTGAAAATTTTAGGGTTTATGCAGAATCACTTGGGTTTCTCAATTAGGGTTTCCTATTGGATAATTAAAGTAATAAATAGGACTTTTTAATAAGAGTTGTTACAGTAGTCGCCCCTTCGTTGCCTGCAAATTCAACTGGTTTACAGGCAAGAAACTCCTTATTAGTGCAACCAAGCGTTGCAGCTTTCATTTTCTTAAGGAGTGGGGCTTGCATCCCATCGTTGTTGTTATTAGTATGGTTGCCACCTCCATTGACACTATTACTAAAATTGTCACCGTGTGTATGTTTGCTAGGAATCATTTGTTGAGGTTCAACTGGATTTCGGGCAGCAGCAAGTATTGCTGGAATAGCATTGGCTATTCCCTGAGCAACGATATTCTCGATATCTTTCCTATTCAGAAATTGATCTTCATTGTTTTGCTCAGAATGATTAACTTCATTAACGGGTTCATTACCAGCGTGTTCCATCTGGTAATTAATTTATATAAATAATTAGCAGAAATAATTAATAATTAAACATAACAAAACAATTGCACATAATTATGTTAACAAGTATAGCCAAAATTGTCTATTTTTCGACGTTCAATATTTTATATATTATAATAGGCATCCGTACACACTGGTTATCTTACAAAAGTTTTATTTTTAAGTTATTTCATATGATTATATTCTAATTATTATATTACTATTAAACACATGCTTCCACCATCCCGTGTTATCCCATCAACTGGCATTTTTAGTAACGACGTTCCCTCTCATCGTACTTCCAGGAGATCTGTTCTCCCACCTCTCGAATTCGATTTCCTGCATCCATCAGCTCCTCGCCAAAATGGCGGAGTTCAGCCAGGTTCTCATTGCTCATTGGTGGGTTTGGTGCAGGCTCGGGGTCAAACTGAGGGAGAAAAGTATAAGGGTTGTTTAAAAGATTCTGGAATTGCCAATCGTTGGTCCACCGTTCTTCCATTTCTCCTAAAGGTCGGGTATTGACAAGGGGATCTGGGATGGCTGGTTCCAGGTTTACTGGAAGCTGGGTTTCGGCAGGATAAGTGGAAAGGTTTTCATTGACAGGCTTAAGGATATCACCACTTGCTAGTATGTAATCTAGTTCTTCTTGCAACAGCATTTCCTCGGCTTGCTTGGAGCTTTCTCCAATTTCTATTCCTTTCCCTTTATCCATTGGGTCTTCGGTCTTGGCAACTTTCCTAGTTACTGGTTTCCTTCTGCGCACATGCCTCCAACCCACAATTCTTCTTCTTTTCTTTGGCTTGGGTTTCTCCGAAGGTTGAGCTTGAAATTCCATAGGCTCCTCAACATCGGCACAATACCCAGTAAAGTCTTTGGAAACTTCTACATTAATAGAATAGAGATTGAGATTTTGAAGGGCTTCAGATAATTCATTCATGCTGTTTAGCAGATATGAAGAAACACACAAAATTCTAGGTTAAAATTTTGTAACTTGAATTTTCACATAATTACATAATGGCAATTAGAAAATTTAAATATTAATTATAATTATCTAATTTATACAACCCATTTATTGAAACAACACATATTTATTACAACTACAATTTGAAATATACTAGTGGTTATTTAATAGATTAAAGTTTCTGGTTTGTAGGTAGCATAGGTGATGGTACTGGTTTGGTGATTTAATCAAAAGTTAGCATTTACTGCTATATTGGCTAACATGTAGAGATCTGCCCATTGTTTATCTAACTCATCTTCCCATGGTGGGTTATTGCCTATTTCCTGAGTTTCCTTATTACTCATCACTCCTTTTGGTTGTGACTTCTTTATTTTTTCTTGACTTTTTCTAATAATCCAACTTCTTTTATTAGGGGAAAGTGGTTTTTCAAATTGTGCCTTACGAACAAATATTCCTTCCTCAGTATCTGCTGAGTATTTTGAGGAATTTGATTGAGATGAAGTTTCCTTATCTTTTGGTGAACTATCTAATTTAAGATAGATATCCAAGATTCTTTGCTTACCCATACTGTAACTAACAATTAGTCAGTTAAAACATATAATCACAAAATGGTAATCAGGAAAAATTAAGTATCTCTAAATACTTAATGGGCTTAAATCAGTGGCTCTGATACCACCTTTTCCTGTCACGGCCCCAGCCCCCAGTTTGACCCAGTCTAGGAGCCGCCGGACAGGAACCCGTGGTAATTATTAATTGAGTTGACAGCGGAAGATTTTACAGGATCTTTTTAAACTTGAAATGCCCGATTATTTTATTTCATAATTCGGGATAAACCCCCGTAATTTACAATAGAGGAATTTCACAAGAAAATTCCCTGATTTATAAAACATGTTTATTTATGTAATTGAGCCACTACTTCAAGCTTTGTTACTGCTCCGTAGCACTGTTCCTTGGTTCACAGTAGTTACCTGAAACATGTTTTAAAATATTTTGTCAGCGGGGAAATACTGGTGAATCATTCATTTTACACAAAATGACACATGGTTATAAATTACAGCATAAGAGCGATTACAATGGCTTTTATCTTATTTTTATCTGGCGCCGTGTCACCTCCTGGTGACGATGGTCATACCACTATTGGGTCCTTCCCCAAGTAGTGATGATTATCACTGTTAGGATTTATTAGCCTAACCGTGAGAAATTTAGTAATGTGCACAATACCCACTAGCCAGTGATTCAAGATAACCACGACTTAATCCCTGTAATTATAACCTTTGAAAATAATTTCGAGTATTGTAAAATACATTTGATAAAAGAGAATGACTCACATTGCAAATTTAAACGGGCCTACTGATTAGCCTTGTAACCTAATTTAAATAACAATCCACACGAACTAGGTCAGTAACTAATACAGCATTTACGATAACTCACGAGGTTAAAAACCTCACAACGAATGACAAAGTGCTATACTTAAACATCCGTCGAATTCACAACTAATGAAAAAGTATGGCCCTAATGTGGGCAACACTTAAACATCCATCGGATAGTTTCAATCGATCAGACATTGAATCGTAGCAGCGATTGAGTTAATACCCTGTATCGTAGCAGCGCCTCGCTATTGTAAAAGTGAATTTCGAATTTGTGCAGTGTGCTTTCGTTTTTGTGAAATGGTTTCGACACCATTGAACTGTCCCTGATCGAATCTATTTATAGGTGAAATGGCATCCGTGTCACTGGTAGGCATGCCACGTGGATGACACGTGGATCTGGATGCTTATCCGGTCAAACTTAGAGTTGACGCGGCCTGCGTAAGGGTTTGCTTATCCTTAACGCGGCCCGCCTGAAGACCAAAAATCTTGATTTCTTGATTTTTGTTATGGATTAGGGTTTCAGGGGTCCAGGTTTTTACTTACGGGTCGTTTTAGGACATTTTTGAAGGTCCTTACATTTATTTCGATCTCACTATTTACCGGGTTAATTTTTACCACTAACGGTACTCTTACCCGTCTTTGCTATTAACGTGGTTTGATTACCAAACCCGCTTTTTGGGGTGTTACATATGCGATGTAGCTACATTATGATCCGAATCTCTGGTGCTAGGCGTAACGAGTATAACGGGTAGTAACAACGCACGAACGTGCTGGTTGTTACAAACACCACCTCTTATAATGAAATACTCCTAAAAACTCAGTATTTGGGATATGCTATACTAATAGATACAAATTACAAGTTATCCCGAAAACTATTTATGGATATGGTGGCAAGCATAAAAGCAATCAAAAGGCAAACTGGCAACCCTTTCCTTTTATATCCAAGGCTAATAAGTTTTTGCCTTCAAAAGATTTTGAAACAAGAACATTCTAAACAGGGTCAGGCCCTTGAAAAGAATAGCCTTTCAAATGAAACATTTAAACGCATGATGACCTCAAAAGGTCAAGAAAATGCCCTGGAAGAAAATGTTTTAGAAAACCAAGCAACATATGTTACAACATCTATTGCTGACCCCACTCCTCATGATGCCCATAGTGATCAACTCACCACTGTGGTACCCACATCAGAAATTTTCACACAAACTATCTCCATTCCGATCCCCAAATCCAAAAGAAAACCCAAAAGAAGGTATCTCTGGAGGTTGAGATGCCAGAGATCCATGCTCTAACACAAAAACAGCAAACATTTGTTGTTACTTCCTCACAACAGATGCAAACATCTCCACCCAGCCAAACTCCTCACATATCCTCACAAAAAGATAGTGTTGTAAGCACATGGGAACCAAATCAAGACTGAGATGATTCATTTGAACATTTCTTCTTAAGACCCTCTCCTAGGGCTGATTCTCATTTTACTCCACCTCCCAAAAAAACTGCATATACCGCATTCCAATCATTGCTTGATGCAATTGACAAAACTGACTTGTGCATACCTAGTTCCTCTCAACAACTTATCACTGAGAGTATGCCACAACAAGTGACTAGGGCAAGTTCAGAAGTTATTGCTAGCCCACAAGCAGAGGAGGCTACACCTCTTGTTTCTCAAGAGACACTTGTAGGTTTTTCAAGTGAGGCAGTCACTACAACTGTGGAGACAACAGTCTCACAATTAGATAGTAATTACATAACTAAGAGCTCCTTGAAGGCAACGACTGTTGAATCAACAATAGTTCATTCAATATCAGTTGGAAGTCCCCGGTACCAAGAACAAGGGGCACTTGGTTCAAAACCAAGTACAACCACCTCCGGTGGGAACTCACATGATCCTATTAATTTAAGTGATGGGTTATACCCAGAATTGAAAGAGAGAGTGTCTAAGCTAGAGTCTTTAGTTGATAAAATTAAAGACATGTTGAAGACCTTGGTACAAAACTCAAGAGCTCCACCAACCAATGCAGAAATAGCAAAAGAAATGTGGGTGCATGCACAGATGTACCTTCATCTTCAAAAGTAATCTGTAGAGGCAACACACAACATGCAAATGGAGCTGATAAGAAGCATGATGGATGATAGGTACAAAGATACTCAATCAGAGATTAAGGTCATCAAAGACCATCTTCTTTAAACCACAAGCACAACTATAACTCTCCCCAAATATACATATGATGATGCTAAAAGGGGGAGAGTGATAGTATGAGAAAGCTCCATCCTCTTGTGAAGAAAGTCCAAAAGAGGCCTAATACTATTGAAGCCAAAAAGGCCAGACAAGAAGCCATTGAAAAAAAAAGAGGAAAGACACAAGGGAAGCAAATGAAAATTTTACAATACTAGAGATTATTGAAAGAAAAAGAGTTCAAGACAATCAAGGCTCCTCAAGAGAGGTTTCCTAAAGTAATGCTTTAACAAAACCACCACCAACTATCCAAACAACTGCTTCCATTTCCCAAACATCTATTGGCATTACAAAAATGACAACAGATGTTACACCTTCACAGTCTCAAAAGTCTCCTAAAAGACTACTCATCAAAAGAAAACCATCTACAAAAATCTGTTAGTGCATTTATGTTTATCGCCTCCGTCAACACAGATCGTAGCAGAAACAGAATGAAACCATGCTTTATATTGTAAAATATAGGAAAAAAAGCAAGGTGGCATAATTGTAATTTCATTAAACTTAGCTTAGAAGCCTTGCCTATAAATAGGAAGTATAAGGCTTTAGTTTAGAACTTTTGCCATTTGCACATTGGGAGCATAGGAGTTAGAGAGAGAAAGTAGAGAGAGAAAGGCAAAAGGTGATTCACGTGACTTGTAACTTTTCAGATCTTCTAATCGAATCACAGATTGTAGTACGTTCTTGTGTTCGGTCCACGCACGTGTACGGATTTCGCACGTCACACGTGTGGTTCGCAATCGTTCGGGAGTCAAAAACCGATCCTACAAGTGGTATCAGAGCGGGAGCTCGATTGCACGGATCAAACACACAAAATCGCACAAGAAATCATCAGAGTCAAAAACACATCAGATTTGTCAAATTTCTCACTCTACTCATTTTCTTCACGTTCTTGACAGAAAAACGCAAAATTAACATCGTTTTTATAGATAAAATTGGCTGATTTTTTGATATTGTGTGCGAATGTCATTATTCTATAAGCCTACAAATTTTCAGAACTTAATTCCAAACAGTTTGTGAGAAATCGAGATTTTTCTGTCCGAATACGAGATGTTAACTGCTGCTGTTCATATGGATGTTCACCGATCGGATGGCCATCTGATCGGATGACCATCCGATCCAAAATCAAATTGAAACATATATCAAGTCTCGGATCACCTTCCGTTCGAAGTGCAATCCGTTCCATTTACAAAGTGTGACAATAAACGAAAGGCAATCCGAACGGATCACCGTTCGATCCAAAGTGATCTGAGTTCTTTCATTTTTTTGTCATCCGATTCAAATTACATTGAGGCCCAATGCATGTGTAGTATTGTCAGAGGTGCATTAATTGCAAAATAAACGGTCCAATAGAGTTGTGTATTTGGTAAAACTTGTCGGCCAACAAAGTTCTATAGTAATCAATTAATATCAATCGGCCCAATAGTTTGAATACGAATACAGTTTTGTCAGTCCACGTGATATTCATTTAATCTGTTGTTGGCTATTTCTAAATTGAAAATGGATCATGTGATTATCTCTGTAACGGCCCCATAAACTTTTAATTTTGTGATCTGTGATTGTCGGCCACTTTGAGAATTCTAAAATCATTCAATTGATATTATATGTTGCACGTGATCTGATTGATCTAATAAGTGGCGGCCAAAATATTTGAAATGTTTGCATGTGAGTGTCAGGCCATATACTTTTGAGGTCCAATTAAAATCAATCATGTTCAGAATTCATCAAGTGTTGGGACATATTGAGTTTGCAAAGTATCGAATGGCACTTCGATCGATTTGACATCCGATCAAATTAACAATTTCATATATCATTTTGAGGACCAAGTATCGAATGGCACTTCGATCGATTTGACATCCGATCAAATTAACAACTCCATATATCATTTTGAGGACCAAGTATCGAATGTCACTTCGATCGATTTGACATCCGATCCTCTCCAGCCCAGTAACCTTTGACTTTAGTTGACCCAATTCGATCGGATCTACATCCGTTCCATATACTGATCTGTTTCTAATTGTCTAGGCCCATGTGATATAATAATACATGAGAAACATCAGTTCATTGTATCGGCCAATGTGCTTTTGCTGAAAAATAATAACTACGGCCCAATAGACATTTAGTGATCACATGTATATTTCATTTACACTGTGTTCTCGAGTTAAATTAAATAGAGAAAAGAAAGGATTCTTTCATTTTCTTTTCTTTTCTCTCCGGTTTTTTCCAAATTGGAAAGATTAATTTTAGACAAAAAATCTCTCATTTTCTCTTCTTTTCTCTCCTTTAATAAAACTCTGGAACACAACTAAAAATTATTTCCTTCCAAATCTTTTCTTTTCTCTCATTTAATGAAACTCGGGAACATAGCGTTAGTGATTGATTGATCAGTGCTTTAACAGTCAAATTGTTTTAAAGATCTTCACATGTAGAGGCAAAAGGTCTAATCAACGAACGACCATTCGACCGGATCTACATCCGATCGGTGGATTTATCATAGGTAACATTTGACTTCTGTTGACCTGGTTCGATCGGATTGACATCCGATCCAAAGACATCCAGTTATCAAAACACAGTTGACTTTCATTGACCACGTTTGATCGAAGGGCGATCCGATCGAAGGGCAAGTCAACCGATCAAAGGGCGATTCGCACGGATTGCCATCCGATCCATTGTCATCTGATCCAAAGTCATCCGATTGACTTTCGTTGACCCCGTCCGATCGGATACACATCCGATCCAACTGACTGTTCATTTTAAACTGATCGTTTGTTTGTTCGTTTGCAGGTGATTCGAGTTGATAAACGAGAAGCAAATTCAAGGTGCGTTACACAGAAAAGAAAATCGAAGAATCAACCGTCATGACTGAAGAGTTCTACAACACGTTTTACAAGGCGTGCACGTCGGATTCTTCCGGAACATCGACTGTCACACCGAAAAGCATATCGAAAGCTATAACTGAAAATATTAACCATGATAATTTTTACAGAACCCATTCGAAACCACCAAAGCTCGACAGTATTGAAGATTATACATGGTGGAAAGAACGATTCATCAACTGGGCCAAAGCTTATGCGCATGAAAGCTGGTTTTGCATGGAATTCGGATACATTAGACCAGTCGATGATAAAAACGAAGAAATTCCACTCAAAAGCTTATCCGTTGATGACAAAAAGAACTTCTCATATGAACAAAGAATGATTGCTCTAATCCAACAGTCGATTAGAGATGACATTTTCGCATTACTTAATCACGACGGTTCATCTAAATCAGTATGGGAAGCTTTACGGGTTAAAGCTGAGGGTGGTAAACAAATCAAAAAGAACAAAATAGCTTTACTTAAAAAAGAATTTGATTTGTTTGACGGTTTAAAAGGTGAATCTGTAAGACAAATGATTGAAAGATTTTGTCACCTTAAAATTGAACTCGATAGGTTTGAAATTGTAAAAACACGGGAAGAAATCATTGACAAAATCATTAAAGCCTTACCAAGAGCTGATCAGTGGCAAACGTTCGTGTTTATTTTGAAAAACGATGTGTTGTTTGAAACAATTACTCTTGATGTTTTGATAGAAAAAATAGAAAGTCATGAGCTTCAGCTGCAAAACAAAAGCAAGATGAGCAGTTCTTCGCATCACCAGAATGTTGGTCTTTACTACAAGGGCAGTGTACATTCGGTGACAGTTAGTGAACCGCTGAAGACTGCATATAGTGTTGAAAAGACGCAAGACTCACAGAAAAGCTCATCAAGCTACGATCCAGGATATCATTCATCATCAACAACATCAAACTCTGAAGAACCTGATGAGATTCTCTGCAACATCGCTTTAAAGCTAAAGAATTCTCCAGCAATGAACATCAACGCTGCTAAACATCAAATGAGCCTTCTGGGATCAATTCTGGAATCATACGAAGATCTGGTAGCTGGGAAAATTGGAAATTCCGAACTGACAAAGGAAGATTACAACCAGATCCATCCAGAAGAGATGGAACTCATTAATCTAAGATGGTGTTTGGCAAGCTGCATCCGAAGAGCTCAGGGATTCATGGATATTACTGGCAGACAATCAATCTATGGACCATCAACAAAGTTGGGATTCGACAAATCAAAAGTGACCTGCTTCAAATGCAAGCAAAAGGGTCATTTCAAAAGAGAATGCAGAAACTCTGCTATTAAAGAAACCGCTAATCCGTTTAAAGAAGATTACTATCAAAAGGCGATCTATCACAGGAACACAGAGGAATCACCAACGTTAAAACAAATTGAAGATAATTCTGAGAAAGAGAAGTCAAGAGCTTGTGTTGTAATCCAAGATGATGAAGGGTATGACTGGAGTCAAGTACTTCCAGAAGAGGATGCTGTCGGTTACACGTTCACAGCACATGGCAGTACTGTATCAACGAACAAACAAAGTGATTTTGTTGCTGAAATAAAAGAGAAAACAAAAGAAGAGATTCTGAAAGAGAAGACATATAGAGAAAGGTGTATTGTTGGGTATCGAATTGAAGAAATGGAGAAGGAATATGAAGAAGCAAGGATGTGACACATGTGTCACTTCAACCATTAAACAAATACCAAACCAATGAAATATTGTATTTCATACTTGGGATTTGTAAAAATATGTGTATCGTTTGCACATATGAACTCTTGTTCGATTTCAAGCTCTAAATCGCTTTCTGGAAGGTTATACATGCACCGATGCGTAAATATAGCCAGTTTAATGCAACAAACACTCCGGAATAGTGAAATAGGCTTAACATAACTTAAATAACCTTTACATAACTTAGATATAAGTTTTGGAAGGTTTGGTGTGGTGAAATCAAAGTTTATTCGCTTACAGGGACTAAATTTGACAAACTGCGAAAGTATGCCAATGTGAACTGTAACAGACATTTCGGAACATGACCATAAGTTAAACACACCTTAAATATCCTTTACATAGCTTAGAAATAGGCTTTGAGGGGTTCGGTGTGCTAAAATAAACTTTTGGATCATTCAGGGACTAAAAGCGTCAAAAAGTGCACAAGTTTGCATTTTCGCGCATAACTTACGTTCTGAATACATCCGGATATCAAAAAAAATTTATGTAAGCACTAAAATATTTTATTTTAGTGTTTGGCATAAGAAAAATCCATTCGTTTCGTCATTTGGATCGTTTTACGCGCTTGTGCGCATTCCGTCGTAATTAAGCGAACATCGCGTTCGTACGACCAAACGAACCAACATCCGACATATTTTTGAGCATTTTTCATGTCCACAATGTTTAGGCATCATTTTAGGGCCTTAAAGTTGGCTTTACGGGCCTTAGAAGTGTCGGAAATGGGCTTAAACACGTGCAGGGACCAAAACTGTCATTTCTGAAAAATGTTTGCTGATCAGGCAGGCCAGGCGGCCCGCATTATACTTGTCTGATCCTGAAGCGGGCCGTGTCTGACTATCAGAACAGATTAGATCGAATAGTCAGCAGATTCCAGCTGTTTTAACCACACCCACACATTTCTCACTTGCCTATTCAGCTGATAAGGACCATTTTTAGCTACCATGAGTTTCCAACAAGTGTACGCACAAGATACGAGCACGGTTTCCATGAAACGATCTTAACGGTTACCCAAAAACTATAAATACCCCACCCCCCATTGCTTCAAAATCACTAGAATCTGATCTTAAAGACTCTAAGTTGAAACCATTGTTTCATACCTGAGTTATTTCGATCTAGATTAGCATTCGGGGACCCTTCGTAAGTATTCTTTCTTTCTTTTATTGCTTTTCGAGTCTTTTCGAGTCTGAAAGTCAAACTTTGTTTGACTTTCTGCGTTGACCAGTTTATGGTCAATGCGAAGTTCGTTTGAACTTCGCAACGTGAGTGTAATCACGTTGGTTATAGTCCCTTGGGACTATACCTACTGATTACCACGTTGTCTAGGGTCGTAGGGTAAGCGATCTAATAAATCGCTTATACCTTTGAACCCGACCCAGTTTGGTCGATCATTAGGATCCGACCAAATACATTAGGTGACCATAGTATATAGGGAATAACCTTCCGAGGTTATACCTTATGGTCACATCGTTTAAGTAGTTGTATGATAGGTAGTTTATATGCCTTAGGTAAATTACCAGAATACCTTTTTCATGTATAATTGGTAATTAAGCATATGTAACCTAAAATTTTGTCACATAACTGATTATGTAACATGTTTAGGCATATAACACTTATCATAGGACTAGTTAGGCGGTCCTAACGCGTTTCACGCGAACGACGCGTTAAAGTAGCATAAGCTACCTAAACGGGTCGTAATGGGTCGTAAACAATTATGTCAGGTTTCAATTAGTATGTAGGCTTTGTTAAACCATATTACACGAGTCTCCATACTCGTTTGGTTTACGAACCCTCATGCTACCCGATCTTCCGATTTAGGTCCGTTTTTTTAACATAGTTACCTATATTAGGTGCCGTTTGATTCCGTGATCTATATCATTGTTTGGTTATCACTCCAGGACTACTGAGTAATATCAAGTGAGTACATAGACCCCTCTTTTACTGTTTTCCAAACTGTTTTGGGGTGGAACACATGTGCCTACTTGTTACTTTCATGCTTTCCTGTTTTCACATCATATACCTGCTATGTTCGTTAGTACATTATAGTACATGATTTCATTACATCTTATGCTATGTGTGCCCATTGTGTGCATTACTTAGTACATCGTTTTACATTACATTTCGTGCTACGTATGTCCATTGTTGCATACTTAGTACAGGTCACATGCTACGTATGTCTATTGTTGCATACTTAGTACATTTGTTATTCATCACATGTTTACATTTTGGATACATATTACATGATTTACATTAGACATGAACATTTTACTTTGGTAGTTTGGTTTGAGTAAGTGATTAAGTAACGAGGCGTGTGTAATATGATACAAGCAGGGTGGATACGCCGCTGGTACTTCCTACATATAAGTGTTTGTGTAACACCCCGAAAACGGATTTGGTAATCAAACTCCGTTAATACTAAAAGACGGGTAAAGTACCGTTAGTAGTAAAAATAACCCGGTAAATATTTGGAATTAAATAAGAAATCCTAATATTAAATACAAGCAAAGCAACGTTTTAAGGAATCGAGTTTTATAAGAGCCCGAGTTAATGGGACTTAAAATAAAACGGATTATAACTCCCGGGACCCACCAAGTAACTAGGAGTATTAACCTAGTTAGTTAATGTCTTGACAAAATAGAACTAATGTGGTTAAGATACCCTTTAAATAACTTGTGTAAAGTGAAGGGACTAGACATGGACAATTGAATTAAAGTTTCAATTAAATAAAGTAGTAAACACAAAACACACACATACGTGGTGTGTGTTCTGCGATTTCAACCAGACAAGGAGGAGGTCCCAAGCTTCAACCCTAAAAACACAGAAATTCATCAAATTGAAGGGGAAAATCAAGCCCGAATCAAAAATTGAGCATAGATTAGTGATCCTCATCACGAGGGGGTTACAAGGTATGTAAAATTTAGTGTTAATTCTCTGTTTGAAATTCTCATGAAATTGGGAAATCTGAATATTGATGTTGCATGTTTGTTTTATGATGATTTAGGAACAACTATAGTGTCTAGGGACAAACCCTAGACAAATACAAGTTGAATTCATGTGAAAATCTAGTAGAATCCATAAACACCATTGTAGGTGATTAGTGGGTTATGTAGATTGTGATGAACACTAGGAAATAGATTGTTAACCTAGTGTAATTTGACAATTTTGATGTGATTCCAGAAAATTTGAAGTTATCAACCTTGTAAGAAGGTTGATTTATGTGAAATTAGGGCTAAGAGATAAGCTAGAGACTTGATAAATAAACATGTAAAATTCTGCCCTTAAAGTGTTTGTTGAAATGCCTCAAAGAAGGCTCGAAACTAGAATTTTGTAGTTAAAGCACCTAATTGTGATGTTTTGGCTATTATGCAAAATGTGATTAAAAAGAGTTCTAAATGTGATAAACGTGGTTAGAACTTTGGTTAAAAACGGTGGTCTAAAGATAACGCCTACCGGGTAATTAAAGAATGCTAAAACTAGTTGATGAACTTGAATATGCAATTAGTATACTAATGGGCATTTGACTTTTAAAAAGTCAAACTGACCTATAATACGATAAATGGTAATTTTTGATATGAAATGCGTAAGGTGGAATAATCGTATTAAATTATGATTAAACTAACCACCTTGAAAACGATGATGATAGTTTGACGCGTAACAAGCTAGGTGGAAGCTTGATGAGGGAGCGGGTCAAACGAATCAAGAAGGAAAGGAAAAGCGTAGTTCGGATGCGAGGTAAGTTAAGCTTACGCCCATTTTACTTTATTACAAAATGCTTGCTTGTGAGCAGGGATTGCGATTTGTATTAAGTAGTTGAAACATGATGTTCCGGCACGAAATAATGTTAGTCGGAACAAGTGAAAATGGTAGAAACCATAAATCATGGTAGAAAAGGGTAAAAATGGTGAAATGGTGACCCGAACATGGGTTAACGAATAGATAAAAGGGATGTAAATCGACACCATTTGGCGTAAGTCATAATGGGTCAAATAAACAGAAAACAACTTTCAAGTTGGATGATTTCAAAAAGTAAACTGGGATAGGTTAAATGAGCGAAATGGTAATCAAGTGCCATCTTATAATGACAATTGGTCATTTCGACTAAAACGGGTCAAATAGTGTTGTTAACACCATTTGACAATAATAATTGACGATTGCTTGTTGAGTTTGTGATCACAGGAATTAACACATGGTTAGCATCGCTATCATCTAGATATTAATAGTAAAAGGTATTAAAACGGGTCAATATGTTGATCCGAGCCAGGTACGCATAGTTATGTTGTAGTTAAAGGTGCTATCTTGGTCGAATCATTGGTGAGAGTCCTTCATTGTAAAAGAAGGACCATAATCGACCAAAACGCCCTTGTAGGCTAAATTGAACAAACAACCCTTAAGGGTTGTTTGGAAACGAATTTCGCGATTAGATAAATACCTAGAATAAGTATAGAAATTTAAAAATGTAATATGTTAGCTAAATAGCTCAATTTGAGTTTTACCGTAAAATAATGATCCAAGGGGTAAAACTTGGATTATATAGATTACCACATTAAATCCACCATAAATATACTTGTGGTGGAAGATTATATGATAAGAAATGTGGTAATGTAAATGCTAGAAACAATTGTCAGCGATTTATGATTGAAAGTGCTTAAATACCCTTAACGGGTCAAAATAAGCATACGAGCGAAAACGGGTTTAAATTGTGTGATAAACCTATGATTAGAACCTAATATAGTAGGTAACATTAATTCGAAGAAGTGTATCAGATATAGGAATCAAATAAATATGTTTGTTTGATAAAATGCATAAACGAGTTAAAATTCGGTGAAAAGGTAACGAGTCGGAGACTTAGAAGTCTCAAAATTTCTTATGTTGGATGTAGGATTTTAACTCCATTAGATGGAGGATTAAATTACGGACGCGTAGGAAAAAGAATCGGGTAAAACGGATCAATAACGAAGAAGTTATGGCCGTTTCCGTGAAATCAGGTTACGCAGGGAATTTGCAGCACCAGCAAACGAGTTTCTGTCGAAAACAAGCGCTCGCGTAGCGCGAGCATCAGTGGCGCTACGCGAGCCCCTAAACTCCGAAAATTCTTAAATTTTATCATTTTTAACCCCTGTACTTGTTTGGACTTGATATTTGACTATCGAAACTAACTTTTAAGTTGGTTTTGATCATAGGTGAATGTCAAGAGTGCACGGATGAAGATCAAGCAGCTACGAAGAACCGAACACACGAGATTAAAGCTTCCGCACAACATTATGACATAACTTTTAAATGGTGAACTTATCTAAATTTTGTTTAAAACTTTTAAGTTGTAAAAGTTTTAAATTACTCGTATTTTTCTAAGGATACTTAATGATAAATTCATGTTTGTTTTCGTTAATTGCACGAAAACCTTTAGATTAATAACATGGGTGTTACAGTTTGTATGGTATTACATATCGTAGCGTTATTTGAATCATTTCAGTTTGAGGCATAGAACATTTTATACAAATAACATACTTTTTACAAGACATTGTTTTACCAACAACTTATCTTATATAAACACATTTTACATGGTTATTCATTTAACCTTACATTTATTTATACATATCATCTGATCTTATTATTTTTTTTTCAAATGATTTACAAGACAAAGCAAATTACAAGGTTCATGACTAAACATTTTTTCAAACATAAGTCATGAATCCTATTTTCACAAAACTATGTATCTCACAGGCATTTTTATGCTGACGTACCTATTTTCACATGTGTTTTCAGGAGATGAAGCATAGGACTTATCAAGACATACTTAGGCAGACCTGTGCCTTAGTGACTTAAAACGAGACAAGAACTAGTTAAATTTTGTTATGTACTCTTTATTTCTTGTTTAAAGACAATGTAACTCGCTTGTTTGATGAATAAAACGAAACTTAAATTTCCATGGTTGTGAAACATTAATTCTGTTACAACACTCCCCGATGTTTCCGCCACGTTTTGTATGTTCTACGTGGTCGGGGTGTGACAGAAAAGATGGTATCAGAGCTAATGGTTATAGGGAATTAGGTTATTAGTAATGCTTTGACCTAGTCTATAACCTTCTTAGGACCCTAACGCGAGTTTACTTACGTTTAGTCATAAAACAATACCGTCACCTATCCTTAGGCGACGACCACAACAAGAACATAAATTTCAAAACCGCTTTGAAAACTAATCATCTGTTCTAGGATGATTGATTGTGAGGTTTTGAACCCTCTATTATATGGTTTTGAACCCCTTTGAGTTTTCAAAATCTCGTCAAGGTTTTGGGTTTTAAATAATGTGAACACGTGCAAACTGGAAGGGTGAATGCCTGTATTCTGGGTTTTCTGTCTAGGCAAGCACTTCGTATACATCTCATCAGACGCGAGACCAGTTGTGCTTACATGGGAATTCTTGGGATGAGTGTTCACTTATAGGCGAGCATGTCTTCGCGATACATTATTTTTAACCCATTTACTTTGATTAGTCACTGTGTGTCGTTTGTTTACCTGGTGGTAACAAACAAATGACCACTATCCTTGCTTTCATCAAATTCGTTTCATCTCATTCTTTTCGTCTAATTCTCTCACTCGTTTCCTTTCATGTTTCCTCTTTTAGAATGCCTCCTCGACGCGAAAGCCAGATAGCGACTACCGAACTGGCAGAAATCATCGCGCAGCAAATGGCTGCTGCCTTCCCAAATCTTTATGCTCAAATGATGCAAGCCATCAACAACAACAATGCTCCATGCAACTTCAAGAGTTTCAACTCGGCTAAACCGCTCAAGTTTAGTGGTTCTGAGGGAGCAACTGGGCTTCTTCAATGGTTCGAGAGCATTGAGAATACGTTCCGTCACGTTCAGTGTCCTGAAAATCGCAAGGTCGAGTTTTCATCGAGTGTGTTTCAGAAGAGGGCTCTTACGTGGTGGAACGGGATTATGAGAGACCGTGGTGCTGAAGTTGCACTAGCACAGACTTGGGCCGAGCTTAGAGCTCTTATGATGAGGGAGTTCTGTCCTCATCATGAACTGCGAGCGTTGGAGAAAGAATTTGATGATTTGAAGCAAGACAGTGGGGAACATCGAGCCTATACTGACCGCTATGAGGAATTGAGCTTGTTATGCCCTACTATGGTTACGCCTCTGGATAAGGCGATTGAGAAATACATTAATGGTCTTCCTGACCTAGTTCAGGATATTGTTACTGGCAGTAACCCTACTACTGTCAGACAAGCCATTGAACTGTCTGCTACCCTAACAGAATCCCACATCAGGAAGAATAAACTTTTTCGGAAAGGAGACAAGAAACCAGAAGCTAATGTTCAGGAGGAAACCAAGGAAAGCAAAACCGAACCTTCTAAGAAACGTAAGGCTTCGCAGAATTTTGCGATTGCTGCTTAACCCAACCAAAACATCCGCCACCAACCAGCTCAGCCTCCTGCAAGGAAACTTTATGCCGGTACTGGACCGATATGCGACAAATGTAATGCACACCACTTAGCTCACCTACAGTGTCGTTTGTGTGCATCATGTGGGCGACTCGGTCACCTGGCAAATGCTTGTCGTTTTACCCCAAACCAAGCTGGTCCAAACCAATCTCGGGTCAATGCTGCTCAAGCTCGTCTTCCACGAGGTCCTTGCTTCAACTGTGGCGAGATGGGCCATTTCCGAAGAAATTGCCCAAAGATTGCTAATGCGAATCCAGTGCAGGGATGAGCATCGGACCAACTAGAAGGCAATGTTGTTTAGAGATAATCGAGCCTTATGTATTATTTTCTTTTATAGTCAAGGTCCATGAAACAGTTGTTGTTGTTTATAAATAAATCTTTTTATTTTACATTGCAATGTACAAATGTGATGACATGTATAAACAACGTATCCCCTACAATACCGACAATCAAGGAACCGTATTCCTTGAAGAACAGACTACCCCGTAATTTCTTTCATTTTATTATCTCTTGCGTTTTCCACGGAAATCCAAAGTACCCATTTCTTTCAAGGAAACGAAGTACAAGGCGCAAGTTACAACTCTGTACGAATACCCAAAGTACCACTATAAATTCTTAATAGGGTACCTAAGGGTATTTCCGTATATTCAAAAATTATTGTACCTTAATTCGAATATTGCGTTTTCTTGAAAACGAAATCGAATTTTTGGAAGATCTTTCTATCTTCATAGTTAGATTCTTGTTAATGTTTAAAGTGCCGAATGAAATCCATGAAATGGATTCCTAGTGTGCTTTAAATGCATGTACGTAATTAACAAAACAAAACTTACAAATTAAAGATCTAGATAAACAATTTTGTGGTTATGTGACTATGTGTTTATGCATCTTGTCTTTCCTTTTAAGCATTTTGTGTTTTTGTATACTCTGGATATTCGCTATCCAAATCCTCATAGAATCTTTCTTATCTTCATATGAAGGATTCGTAGTAGGATATTCAAAAAGGTACTATCTTAAATCCTTAATGGACTTCTACGTTGTAGTTAAGTCCCTTGGATTATAAAGTACTATTCCAAAGTTTAAGGACAACATGTGTTGATATAGTTGAAGAGATTGGTTCGACAATTTAGTTAAAGATATCCTGCATCGATGTAGTTAAATATTCCCCGTGGGTAGTTTAGTTAAATAGATCATTCGTTGATCTAAGTTAAATAGATTGGTTCGACAATCTAGTTGAATATATCATGCGTTGATATAGTTAAAAAGGGCCTCTGGTGGTCAAGTTAAAGAGATCCTACGTCGATCTAAGTTAAATAGATTGGTTCGACAATCTAGTTGAATATATCATGCGTTGATATAGTTAAAAAGGGCCTCTGGTGGTCTAGTTAAAGAGATCCTACGTCGATCTAAGTTAAATAGATTGGTTCGACAATCTAGTTAAATATATCATGTGTTTATGTAGTTAAATAGGCCCTCGGGTGGTCTAAATCAAGAGATTGTTCGTTAATCTAATCCTTTGGTGACCTAGTTAAAGAGACTCTATTGCAGTCAAGTTAAATCACCACAGGATTATTCGTTTGATTTTTCCCCATACGCATTATGAAATGAACTGTGCGGACTGTGCAAGGAACTACGTAATTATGGAGGCCTACATAATTATGGAATTCAGTGCACAGAAACCACAGGAAGTTTTGTCATGTGTTAAGACCTACAGTGACAAGAGTAATGATATGGGAGAAGTCTTTGACTTTGACCAATGTCATTTATTCTCACACTCTCCAATTCTGATCTCAATCACACACACAGTTTCCTATGATAAGTCTTCATAAGAAACGTTCTTCTGTCCGTAGTTCAAAACTCCATGTTTTGTTACTACAAGGACTCCACTTTGAGGGTTGACATTTTCGCTAAGAATCCTATCAAGGCCCAGAGTTCTACTTAGGGTTCGAGGGATTCATTCGAAAGCGAAAATGTCACAGTTGTCCTCACAAGTTTCGCCTAAAAAAAAATTTAATTTCGGGACGAAATTTCCTAAAGTAGGGGAGACTGTGACACCTGTGTCACTTCAACCATCAAACAAATACCAAAACAATGAAATATTGTTTTTCATACTTGGGATTTGTAAAAATATGTGTATCGTTTGCACATATCAACTCTTGTTCGATTTCAAGCTCTAAATCGCTTTCTGGAAGGTTATACGTGCACCGATGCGTAAATATAGCCAGTTTAACGCAACGAACACTCCAGAATAGTGAAATAGGCTTAACATAACTTAAATAACCTTTACATAACTTAGATATAAGTTTTGGAAGGTTTGGTGTGGTGAAATCAAAGTTTATTCGCTTACAGGGACTAAATTTGACAAACTGCGAAAGTATGCCAATTTGAACTGTAACAGACATTTCGGAACATGACCATAAGTTAAACACACCTTAAATATCCTTTACATAGCTTAGAAATAGGCTTTGAGGGGTTCGGTGTGCTAAAATAAACTTTTGGGTCATTCAGGGACTAAAAGCGTCAAAAAGTGCACAAGTTTGCATTTTCGCGCATAACTTACGTTCTGAATACATCCGGATATCAAAAAAATTTTATGTAAGCACTAAAATATTTTATTTTAGTGTTTGGCATAAGAAAAATCCATTCGTTTCGTCATTTGGATCGTTTTACGCGCCTGTGCGCATTCCGTCGTAATTAAGCGAACATCGCGTTCGTACGACCAAACGAACCAACATCCGACATATTTTTGAGCATGTTTCATGTCAACAATGTTTAGGCATCATTTTAGGGCCTTAAAGTTGGCTTTACGGGCCTTAGAAGTGTCGGAAATGGGCTTAAACACGTGCAGGGACCAAAACTGTCATTTCTGAAACATGTTTGCTGATCAGGCAGGCCAGGCGGCCCGCATTATACTTGTCTGATCCTGAAGCGGGCCGCGTCTGACTATCAGAACAGATTAGATCGAACAGTCAGCAGATTCCAGCTGTTTTAACCACACCCACACATTTCTCACTTGCCTATTCAGCTGATAAGGACCATTTTTAGCTACCATGAGTTTCCAACAAGTGTACGCACAAGATACGAGCACGGTTTCCATGAAACGATCTTAACGGTTACCCGAAAACTATAAATACCCCACCCCCCATTGCTTCAAAATCACTAGAATTTGATCTTAAAGACTCTAAGTTGAAACCATTGTTTCATACCTGAGTTATTTCGATCTAGATTAGCATTCGGGGACCCTTCGTAAGTATTCTTTCGTTCTTTTATTGTTTTTTGAGTCTGAAAGTCAAACTTTGTTTGACTTTCTGCGTTGACCAGTTTATGGTCAATGCGAAGTTCGTTTGAACTTCGCAACGTGAGTGTAATCACGTTGGTTATAGTCCCTTGGGACTATGCCTACTGATTACCACGTTGTCTAGGGTCGTAGGGTAAGCGATCTAATAAATCTCTTATACCTTCGAACCCGACCCAGTTTGGTCGATCATTAGGATCCGACCAAATACATTAGGTGACCATAGTATATAGGGAATAACCTTCCGAGGTTATACCTTATGGTCACATCGTTTAAGTAGTTGTATAATAGGTAGTTTATATGCCTTAGGTAAATTACCAGAATACCCTTTTCATGTATAATTGGTAATTAAGCATATGTAACCTAAACTTTTGTCACATAACTGATTATGTAACATGTTTAGGCATATAACACTTGTCATAGGACTAGTTAGGCGGTCCGAACGCGTTTCACGCGAACGACGCGTTAAAGTAGCATAAGCTACCTAAACGGGTCGTAATGGGTCGTAAACAATTATGTTAGGTTTCAATTAGTATGTAGGCTTTGTTAAACCATATTACACGAGTCTCCATACTCGTTTGGTTTACGAACCCTCATGCTACCCGATCTTCCGATTTAGGTCCGGGTTTTTAACATAGTTACCTATATTAGGTGCCGTTTGATTCCGTGATCTATATCATTGTTTGGTTATCACTCCAGGACTACTGAGTAATATCAAGTGAGTACATAGACCCCTCTTTTACTGTTTCCAAACTGTTTTGGGGTGGAACACATGTGCCTACTTGTTACTTTCATGCTTTCCTGTTTTCACATCATATACCTGCTATGTTCGTTAGTACATTATAGTACATGATTTCATTACATCTTATGCTATGTGTGCCCATTGTGTGCATTACTTAGTACATCGTTTTACATTACATTTCATGCTACGTATGTCCATTGTTGCATACTTAGTACAGGTCACATGCTACGTATGTCTATTGTTGCATACTTAGTACAGGTCACATGCTACGTATGTCTGTTGTTGCATACTTAGTACATTTTGGATACATATTACATGATTTACATTAGACATGAACATTTTACTTTGGTAGTTTGGTTTGAGTAAGTGATTAAGTAACGAGGCGTGTGTAATATGATACAAGCAGGGTGGATACGCCGCTGGTACTTCCTACATATAAGTGTTTGTATGGTATTACATATCGTAGCGTTATTTGAATCATTTCAGTTTGAGGCATAGAACATTTTATACAAATAACATACTTTTTACAAGACATTGTTTTACCAACAACTTATCTTATATAAACACATTTTACATGGTTATTCATTTAACCTTACATTTATTTATACATATCATCTGATCTTATTATTTTTTTTTCAAATGATTTACAAGACAAAGCAAATTACAACGTTCATGACTAAACATTTTCTCAAACATAAGTCATGAATCCTATTTTCACAAAACCTATGTATCTCACAGGCATTTTTATGCTGACGTACCTATTTTCACATGTGTTTTCAGGAGATGAAGCATAGGACTTATCAAGACATACTTAGGCAGACCTGTGCCTTAGTGACTTAAAACGAGACAAGAACTAGTTAAATTTTGTTATGTACTCTTTATTTCTTGTTTAAAGACAATGTAACTCGCTTGTTTGATGAATAAAACGAAACTTAAATTTCCATGGTTGTGAAACATTAATTCTGTTACAACACTCCCCGATGTTTCTGCCACGTTTTGTATGTTCTACGTGGTCGGGGTGTGACAAAGGAGTTATTGAAGATATGACAAAAAATGAGAATGTTATGTCAACAGCAAAGGAGAACCAGTTGTCCACCGAAAGGAAGTGGTGTTTGATGACGTTCTTGCAGTAATCCCTCTATCCGGCGAGTATTATTCAAATGTTGTGAAAGATAAACATTATGAAAAAAAGCTGGATAAAATCATCAGAGATTTCATGACAGCAAGTCTAAGACAGAGAGATGAAGAGAGGATGGAGAAGAATGTTGAAAGTTTGGTGGATGAACTGAAGAAGGTAGCTGAGGAAGAGAAAGAAAAAAAAGACAACAAAATGAAGATAACCTGAAGAAGAAAGGAGAAGATGATGTGAAGGTTGAAAGTTCTGTTGAAATGGATGATAGTGCTGGTGTTGGTGAGGAACAGCAGTAGAGAGAAGCTGATCAGACACAGACGGCAGAAAAAGCCGAAGTGCCAATGACTGAGGTAAACATTTCAACTGAATCTGAAGTCTTAAAAACTGGTGAACAGTGCAAGAAATACATGGAAACGTGCAGTACTTGTACCAAAAAGATGAGAAATTCAGAACAAGATACATTGAATTCACTAAAATTGAAAAAGTTTTCAAAGAAAAATGCAAAGAAATGTTAGAAAACGAAAAGATTTTGAAAGAAAATGACGAAAAACTAACACAAAATTGCAAGATTTTAGAAAAAGAAAATGAAATTTTGAAAGAAAAGGTTTCAATAATAACAGAAAAGTGTTTACAAAAAGAAAATTCATTTCAAGAAATGAAGAAAGAGTATGATTCGATAAAACTTGCATATCATATCACAAAAGAATCATATGAAGACGTGAAGAGCCAAATGAAACTTGTTCAATCGAGATTGAAACATTGTTCTAAAACATCTTATACGCTTAAGCGACAGTATGAAATTAAGCAACAAGTTGTAAATTCTTACATTGAAGATGTTGCTAAACTTAAGCGTAAAATAGCTGATTTAGAACAAGATAACAAGTTACACAGTTATCATGCTTTATCATATGTTCTTGAACGCATTTTCAATCTAAAACCGGATGGTAAAGATTCTGAGCAAAACAAGAAAGTTATTGGCTCGGAATATCATCAAGTTCCACCACCGTTTGAGGAAAAATTCACATTCTATGATGATGAGAAGGTGGAAAAAGCTTTCAACATGGTTGATCAATTGCCAGATAACAATGACGTAACCTATTCCAAATCTGATGATTCTAGTGATTCAGAGGTGGTAGGTAAGGTCGTTGAAAGTGTCTTGAAAGAAGAGTCAGTTGAAACAGGTAAATCTGAGTCACATGATGAAAATGAAGGCAGTTTTCATGAAGGTTATCTGAAAAACTCAAAATCTGAGAAAAATGCGAATGATGATTCAAAAGGATTGGTGTATACCATGATTGGATCAGACAAATTATTCTTAGATCTTGAAGTCCCGATTCAGAATGTGATTTCAGAAAAGATTGACAAAGTTTTCAAGTTGATTGAAATTGAAAAATCTGAAATTGCTAAGTTTGCTGGAAAGAATCACAAAACTTTTTATAATAAACCTGGTTTTAAAAAGAAAAACATGAAGGCTGGTTGGGTTATAAAAAGTAACAGAATTGGAAACAAAATGAAATGCCAAATTATCAGAAAAAAATAATTTTTTTTCACGGAACAAGTTCCGAGTAAGAGAAAGAACTCCAATTTAGACGAAAGTCTAATGAAGAGTTCTATGCTCAGAAAAAGCAACAACAACAGGTCAAAGATGTCTCAAAGAGAACATGTTTTAAATGTGATCAAACTGGACATCTTGCACGCAAGTGTCAAAATATGAAACCTGTTGGTGTTGAGACGAAAAAGAAGTCTGATGATGTTGAAAAACAGAAATCTGAGGATGTGAAACAAAGGTCAACCAGATTTGATTTGTAAGACCCAGCTTTTTATAACAAGATTAATGATACAAAAACAAGGATTTGATACTAAAATATCGAGTTTACAAAAAGTTTCTTCATTAAAAGACCATATTTGATCTTGAAAGTTACAGTTAAAAGGAAAATATCCATTAGACATACAAAACATAACTTCAAGTATCTACTAGATTACGTTTGAAAACATAGTTCAAGTATCTACATAATGCTAAGACAAAATAGATCAAGTGCGGAAGCTTTGTTTAGTGTGTTCGGTTCTTAATAAGAGCTTGATCACCATCCGGATTTGGTTCCATATTCACCTACGGTCAAAACCATTTAAAATTATTAGTTTGACCCTTTAAACATCAAGTATAAGCAAGTTCCATACTCAAAAGTATAAAAAAAACAAGAAAATCTTGGTTCTGGATGCTGGCGTCGCGCGAGGGAGGCCGTGGCGTCACGCCAGCATCGATTTTCGACAGAATGTTTGTTGTTTGATGCTGAAACTCAGCCTAGCTCTCTTATTCTAAATTCCAAACTTTAAATCATCATAACTTTTGACTCGGGCGTCCGTTTTAGCCGATTCTTTTTCCTACGCGACCGTAATTTAATTACGGACGCGTTTATCAACACCATTCCTGAAAATTTTCAGTTTACAGACAATCGTCTTATAATCCGATTCCTTGCTTATTCGACCCATTTGTCTACAAGTTCAACAACTTGTTTATTTGTCATCTCATGTCTACAATCAATTTACCCAATCCCGGATTTTCCGATTATGACGTTTTGCTTCCTTCCCAAGGGTTGCTTACGCAAAAATCGTCATGCTTGTTTCAAGGATTTAAACATGTTTTTAATACTATTTGACAAGCATACATTCAATTTGCTTTGACTCGTTTGGATGCCGAATGGAGACCACCATTTCAAACATTCCAAACTCTATTTCTAACACATGATTTGACCCGTTTTACTTGTTTAAGGCACTTTGTCACTTCCGTGACATATTGGTGTATCTTGTTTACCAAATTTCAATATAACAACATAAGACTAACAATTAAACATAATGTAGCGAAACGGTAAATTTCGTACCTTTAGAGCACACCTTTCCCACGCGTATTCCCCCCGGCTTGTGCGCTTGACGGTCCGGACTCTTTGCCAAGAGAGTTCAATTTACAATTGGTTTAGAACTCTTTTCATGATTATTAACGCATCATTATAAACAATAATCAAATCTGCGTTTTCATCCTATTTTTAACATTTAAATCCCCACTTAGGCATTTCAACAAACACCTAGCGGGTCAGATTTTTTCATAATCATTACGAAGTTCATGACTTGTAATTATCATCTAATTTCACTTCAATTAGTCAACTTTGCACATACCTTAACATCAATATTTCTGAAATTACTTCTTAAATTCAGATTGTGCTAGAACAAGAGTTATAATTTTAGCATTTATCAAGTTTCTTCAAGCTCATCAATCACCTACAATGGTGATTATGAAACCCTACAAGCATCATGCAAGATTTTGTCAAGAAATCATCTAGGGTTTGTCCTTAGACATCATATCACATCTAATTTAGTCAATACATCACAAAATCAAGCTAAACATTCGATTTCTATCACATGCAAGGAATTTGAGTTGAATCAAAACAACCTAATTTGGCATACCTTATGATCCCTTTGACGAGATGATCACGAATCTATGTTTAGATTTCGATTTGGGACTAAATTGAACCTCCAATTGATCAATTTTTAGTGAACTAGGGTTTTGGAGAGGAGCTCTTGGTCGCTCCTGTGTTATGATTGATCCAAGCATACACTTAGGTGTATGTTTGGAGTTTATTTTATTTACTAGTAATTAAAGTTTCAAGTTTAACTATTCTAGTCCCTCTATTACTGCCCTCTTTATAATTTAAGGGTTTTCCATCCATTTATTTGATATCACAAGAATCATATCTAACTGGGATATCTATTCCTAGTTAATTTGTTCTTGTGTATTTAACGTTTTATAATTCTAATATATATAGTTTTATATTTTCGGGGTGTTACAAGTCCACCCCCCTTAAAAGGGTTTCGTCCCTGAAACCAAATACGTACAAAATAAAGTAGGGTAGAGCCGTTGCATCTCTTCTTCGGACTCCCATGTGGTATCCGAACCCTTTCTATGTTCCCATTTGACCTTTACTTGGTTGATCTCCTTGTTCCTTAAAGTTTTCACTTTACGATCTAAAATCGCAATCGGCTTCACCGCATAGTTAAGGCTATTATCCACTTCAATGTCATCATAGTGGATGTAAGCGGTCTCGTCAGCTAAACATTTCCGGAGATGTGATACGTGGAATGTGCTATGTATTCCACTCAACTCTTCGGGTAATTCGAGGCGGTACGCCACCTTACCAACTCGTTCAGAAATCTTGAATGGTCCGATAAATCTCGGGCTTAACTTTCCTCTCTTTCTAAACCGAATAACCCCCTTCCATGGGGATACTTTAAGCATGACTTTGTCACCAACCTGGAACTCGATCGGTCTCCTCCTTTTATCTGCATACGACTTTTGTCTATCTTGCGCCGCTTTCAAGTGTGCCCGAACCACATCAATCTTTTCATTAGTGGCTCGAACTATATCTTGGTGGGCGAGTTCACGTGGACCCACTTCACCCCTACATACCGGGGTCCGGAATTTCCTACCATAGAGCATTTCGTACGGTGCCATTCCAATACTAGCATGGTAGCTGTTATTATACGAAAAGTCGACTAATGGTAGATAAACATCCCAACTGCCTCCAAAGTCGATTATACATTCCCGTAGCATGTCTTCCAATGTTTGTATTGTTCTTTCACTCTGTCCATCCGTCTGAGGATGGTATGCAGTGCTGATGAACAATTTGGTTCCCATTTGCTCTTGGAAATCTCGCTAGAAATTCGAAGTGAACCGGGTATCCCTATCAGACACGATGGATACCGGTACTCCATGGCGTGCTACTATTTCATTAGTGTAAACTTCAGACATCTTTTCGGACGTATACGTTTCACGTATCGGGATAAAATGAGCACTCTTGGTTAGTCTGTCAACAACTACCCATATAGCATCGAAACCGCGGATCGTCTTTGGCAGTTTTGTTAATAGGTCCATTGTAATATGTTCCCACTTCCAAACCGGGATTTCTAACGGTTGGAGTTTACCGTATGGTTTTTGGTGCTCCGCCTTGACTTGTAGACATGTCAAACATTTCTCCACGTATTTCACAACATCGCTTTTCATTCCGGGTCACCAATAATTTTGTTTTAAGTTGTTATACATCTTGGTCGCTCCCGGATGAATGGAGTAACGGGATTTGTCAGCTTCATCGAGTAGAAGCTTTTTAACTCCACATGTGTTAGGAACCCAAATTCTATTTAAACGTGTTTTCAAACCGTGGTTGTCTTCTTCGAGATCCTTAAGTTGGCCAACAATTCTTTCCTTTCTCCAGTTTTCCATCTTTACTGTTTCATCTTGTGCTCCTCGGATTCGTTCAAGTAAGCCCGAGGTCACAATAAGCTGCAATGATTGCACTCGTATCGGGGCATAATCTGCCTTTCGGCTCAATGCATCGGCCACTACATTGGCTTTCCCGGGGTGGTAGTGTATTTCACAATCGTAATCCTTGACCGTTTCCAACCACTGCCTTTGTCTCATGTTTAATTCCTTCTGATCAAAGAAATATTTCAAACTTTTATGGTCGGTAAAGATTGTACATTTTACCCCATACAAGTAATGTCTCCATATTTTTAAGGCAAACACCACTGCCGCCAGTTCCAAGTCGTGAGTTGGGTATTTCTTTTCGTGGATCTTCAATTGCCTCGAGGCATAGGCGATGACCTTGCCTCGTTGCATTAAAACACATCCGAGCCCCGAATGCGAGGCATCCGAGTAAACCACCATGTCGTCAATTCCTTCCGGTAATGTTAACACCGGAGCGTGAGTTAACTTTTCCTTGAGCGTTTGGAAGGCTTCCTCCTGTTCGATGCCCCATACAAACCTTTCCTCCTTGCGAGTCAGTTTGGTCAATGGTAAAGCAATTTTGGAGAAATCTTGTATGAATCTCCTATAATATCCCGCGAGCCCTAAAAAGGTTCGGATTTCCGAGGGATTCCTTAGAGTGTTCCATTTTGACACGGCTTCTACTTTTGACGGATCCACTAGTACCCCGTCGGCACTAATGATATGCCCAAGAAACTGCACCTCTCGTAGCCAGAAAGCGCACTTTGAGAATTTTGCATACAGCTTTTCTCATCTGAGGGTCTTTAACACTTCTTGCAATTGATACACGTGCTCAGCTTCATTCTTCGAATATATTAAAATGTCATCAATAAATACAATTACCGACTTATCCAGCATAGGTTTGCAAACCCGGTTCATGAGGTCCATGAAAGTCGCGCGTGCATTAGTCAACCCAAAGGGCATTACAAGGAATTCATAATGCCCGTACCGCGTACGAAAGGCCATCTTCGGTACGTCCTCCTCCTTGACTTTCAATTGGTGATAACCCGATCTGAGATCAATCTTTGAGAACCAACTTGCTCCTTGTAGCTGGTCAAACAAGTCATCAATTCTTGGAAGTGGGTATCGATTCTTCACCGTGAGTTTGTTTAACTCTCGGTAATCGATACACATGCGCATACTGTCGTCCTTCTTTTCACGAATAAAACTGGTGCGCCCCACGGGGATACACTCGGTCGAATAAACCCTTTGTCGAGCAATTCTTGGATTTGAGACATCAATTCTTGCAGCTCCAATGGCGCGAGCCGATACGGCGCCTTGGCCAGAGGTTTTGCGCCCGGAATCAATTCGATTCCGAACTCTACCTCCCGTTCTGGTGGTATTCCCGGTAGTTCTTCCGGGAACACGTCTTCATAATAACGTACCACCGGCACGTCTCCAATTTTGAGGGATTTTTTCTCCTACTCGCTTGCGTACACCATGTAGGCCTTGCGTCCATGTTTCATAAGTTTGTGGGCTTCTAGCATTGAGCATACCACCGGGTTACCGCCTTTTTCACCATATATCGTAATGTGCTTTCCGCTAGGAGACATCAGTTTTATTTCCTTTCGGAAACAAACCACCTTCGCGTGGAATCGGGACAACCAATCCATCCCCACGATCACTTGGAATTCTCCCATCGACATCGGGATCAGATCTATTGTGTATTCTTCGTCATCAATGCTCAATTTACAGTTTTCACATACATCAAAAACGATAAAACTCTTGTTATTACCTATCTCTACTTCTAAGGGCATAGGTAATTTTGTTAGAACAAATGAAGGATGTCAAATAAATCCATATGAAATAAAGGATTTATTCGCACCCGTATCAAATAATACACGTGCAGGAATCGAGTTTACAAAAAATATACCTGAGACCACTTCAGGTTCAACCTTTGCTTCTACGGTAGTCAATTGGAAAGATCTTGCCTTTGCTTTAGGGGCTTCACCTTTCGGGTCTTGCCCATCTTTGTTTCTAACCAGCTCCGGGCATTCCGACCTTTTGTGACCCGGTCGGTAACAATTGTAGCAGACCGTCACTTTCTCCGGGCATGATGTAGCCATATGTCCCATCTTCCGACATATGGGACATGGTTTATCCTTGAAGCGGCATTCGCCCTTATGACCCTTTCCACAGATTTTGCAACTTGGCGACCCACCTTTTGCATCGGATTTCTTCGCTGTTTCGTTTGTTCGCGCTTTCTTGGTAGGGCTTGGATTAACATCATGTGCCCTTCGTTCGCCTCGTTCAACCTGCTTTTTCAGTTCAATCTCCCATTCCCGAGCAACATTTATGATCTCGGTAAGGGTCTCGTATTTTAAAGGAGTCATAAACTCCCTATACTCGGTGCTCAACATGTTAAAGTACTAGTATATCTTTTGTTCTTCATTCGTCACCAATTCATTGCAAAACTTCATCTTATCCATAAACGTTGCCGTAATCTTGTCTATGGTCTCGCCCTTGTGCCTAAGTTGCATGAACTCTTCCTTGATTCTATTAACGACCGCCTTGGGGCTATGATGTTTAAGAAACGGTGTCTTAAACTCCTCCCATGTCATGACCTTAGCCACTTCGGTGCCAATCTCTCTCTTTTTGTTATCCCACCAGTCTTTCGCTTGACCCCTTAATTGACCCGTACCATAAGCTACGTAGTCATCTTCATCACAATGGGTCCTCTCGAATACTCCTTCAATATCGCTTAGCCATTGTTGGCATATGATTGGGTCAACTTCCCCATTATAGACTGGCGGTTTGCACGCCATGGACTCCTTGTATGTACAAGGCTTTCTTCCTCCAGACTTTTCCATTGCTAAATTGGCATTATCCTCCAATTTCTTGATTCTTTCCTCAACCACTGATAGTACTGTGTTCTGGATCTTATCGATCAAACCAGATAAACTATTTTCGATTGCCTTTCCAATCTCCTCGATAATTACTTCTCTTGTTTGCTCGGTGACTCTCTGCACCGCATCATCGTTACCTTTATCCGCCATCTTTAATACTGAAATGTTAACATTAATTGTTAAACATTTCATCTATAACATATGATTTACTTGTTTTGATTTAATCAAGTTCATAACTTGATTCAACCGTTCTTGTTTCATGCATTTCCTGTGTTTGAGTGAGCTTACACACTCTTTTCATGCATATTTGTTCATGATTTATTTCTATATTCTCTAAATCTACTTAAAACGATTAACTCTTACCGGATGCTTGATCAAGCTTGAACCGAACACTTTATTGACAACCCTTAGCTCTGATTACCAACTTGTAAGATCCAGCTTTTTATAACAAGATTAATGATACAAAAACAAGGATTTGATACTAAAATATCGAGTTTACAAAAAGTTTCTTCATTAAAAGACCATTTTTGATCTTGAAAGTTTCAGTTAAAAGGAAAATATCCATTAGACATACAAAACATAACTTCAAGTATCTACTAGATTACGTTTGAAAACATAGTTCAAGTATCCACATAATGCTAAGACAAAATAGATCAAGTGCGGAAGCTTCGTTTAGTGCGTTCGGTTCTTGATAAGAGCTTGATCACCATCCGGATATGGTTCCATATTCACCTATGGGCAAAACCATTTAAAATTATTAGTTTGACCCTTTAAACATCAAGTATAAGCAAGTTCCATACTCAAAAGTATCAAAAAACAAGAAAATCTTGGTTCTGGATGCTGGCGTCGCGCGAGGGAGGCCGTGGCGTCACGCCAGCATCGATTTTCGATAGAATGTTTGTTGTTTGATGCTGAAACTCAGCCCAGCTCTCTTATTCTAAATTCCAAACTTTAAATCGTCATAACTTTTGACTCGGGCGTCCGTTTTAGCCGATTCTTTTTCCTACGCGACCGTAATTTAATTACGGAAGCGTTTATCAACACCATTCCTGAAAATTTTCAGTTTACAGACAATCGGCTTATAATCCGATTCCTTGCTTATTCGACCCGTTTGTCTACAAGTTCAACAACTTGTTTATTTGTCATCTCATGTCTACAATCAATTTACCCAATCCCGGATTCTCCGATTATGACGTTTCGCTTCCTTCCCAAGGGTTGCTTACGCAAAAATCGTCATGCTTGTTCCAAGGATTTAAACATGCTTTTAATACTATTTGACAAGCATACATTCAATTTGCTTTGACTCGTTTGGATGCCGAATGGAGACCACCATTTCAAACATTCCAAACTCTATTTCTAACACATGATTTGACCCGTTTTACTTGTCTAAGGCACTTTGTCACTTCCGTGACATATTGGTGTATCTTGTTTACCAAATTTCAATATAACAACATAAGACTAACAATTAAACATAATGTAGCGAAACGGTAAATTTCGTACCTTTAGAGCACACCTTTCCCACGCGTATTCCCTCCGGCTTGTCCGCTTGACGGTCCGGACTCTTTGCCTAGAGAGTTCAATTTACAATTGGTTTAGAACTCTTTTCATGATTATTAACGCATCATTAGAAACAATAATCAAATCTGCGTTTTCATCCTATTTTTAACATTTAAATCCCCACTTCGGCATTTCAACAAACACCTAGCGGGTCAGATTTTCTCATAATCATTACCAAGTTCATGACTTGTAATTATCATCTAATTTCACTTCAATTAGTCAACTTTGCACATACCTTAACATCAATATTTCTGAAAATACTTCTTAAATTCAGATTGTGCTAGAACAAGAGTTATAATTTTAGCATTTATCAAGTTTCTTCAAGCTCATCAATCACCTACAATGGTGATTATTAAACCCTACAAGCATCATGCAAGATTTTGTCAAGAAATCATCTAGGGTTTGTCCTTAGACATCATATCACATCTAATTTAGTCAATACATCACAAAATCAAGCTAAACATTCGATTTCTATCACATGCAAGGAATTTGACTTGAATAAAAAACAACCTAATTTGGCATACCTTATGATCCCTTTGACGAGGTGATCATGAATCTATGTTCAGATTTCGATTTGGGACTGAATTGAACCTCCAATTGATCAATTTTTAGTGAACTAGGGTTTTGGAGAGGAGCTCCTGGTCGCTCCTGTGTTCTGATCGATCCAAGCATACACTTAGGTGTATGTTTAGAGTTTATTTTATTTACTAGTATTTAAAGTTTCAAGTTTAACTATTCTAGTCCCTCTATTATTGCCCTCTTTATAATTTAAGGGTTTTCCATCCATTTATTTGATATCACAAGAATCATATATAACAGGGTTATCTATTCCTAGTTAGTTTGTTCTTGTGTATTTAACATTTTATAATTCTAATATATATAGTTTTATATGTTCGGGGTGTTACATGATTCAAAACAAACTTGGAGGTACAATACAAACAATTTTGCTTCGAATCAAACTTGGAAATCAAACCCGAATAGGTTCGATTCAAGACAAACCTGGAATTCTCACATACGCAGATTTAGAATAACACAAAGTTGGAAAACAATTGTCGATGCAACGAAACCAAATCAGTTTTGGAAAACAAAAGTTGTTGTAAATCAAAACACTCAAAATGATTCACATTTTTACAAAAGAAGTGCTCCAAAAGGACAAACTTGGATAGAAAAGAAACAAAAGGTTTATGTGAGTGATAATCAGAATGAAAATACATTTGTGAAAAATGATAAAGATTTTCCGAAGTTAAATGAATCATATTGTGTTGAAATGCCTAAGGTCAAACAGACCTGGGCTAACTTGTTCAAGTAATTGAATACATTAAGTGTGCAGGTGCTCAAGAAATCTGAATGTCATCTAGAGGAGTGTCGGAGCAGCATGGCACGAGAGGAGGAGGCTGCTGATCCCTGCAACTGAGAAACAAGGAGTTTGTGTTTCTGTACATAAATAAACCATATTTCAAAAACCCTAAAAATTGAAAAATTTAAAAATCAAAAATATGTTTTTATTTTGTCAAAAATTGAAAAATAAAAAATATGTTTGTTTTTAAATTTTGTCAAAAATAAAAAATTTCAAAAATATGTTGAGAGAATACGCCGAAACCCTCACGACTGAACAAACATGATTAATTTCACAAGATTGAAAAACGGTTTTCAAACTGTAAAATATCAACGTGTTGTAAATCATGGGGGTACGTTATACGCAAAACAGAGCATGTGATGCAGAAAATGGATGGCGAAACAAAGCTATATACATCGGTTTGTCAAATCTTCTTTAAATGTTTTGAATTTTAGGGGGAGTAAGAAAATGTCAGAAAATCCAAAAACATTAGAAAATTTGAAAAAGACAAAAACATGATAAAATTCAAAAAGAGTTTTGTGTAAAAAGAGGAAATGATAGTACATCAGTAGACAATCACAGTACGCTAAAGAAATGGAAAGTCAAATGTGATAAACGGTTTCACTGATGATACGCAAGTAGGTTTTTACACGCTTAGTAGATTGTTTTCGAGATATAAACCTAAATATCAAATACTTACTTATCTCGTGGGGAACATCTCTCGGATATATGGGTAACCCCCGAAATCTTGTTTGAGAGATTGCCTGATTCTGATATACTAGGTCTTTATACTGTTTGATATCTGGGGTACTATACCAGGTCTTCTGATATTGCGGAAGCAATGGCCTAGACCTCGTATAATACTTTACGCGCTTTAAAAAGCTTACCCTCTGCATAAAGATTGAAAAATATCGAAAGATATGAATCAATTGCAGTTGAAGAAAAGATTCCCTAAAGGGAACACACCTAAAGTCGAGCCTTCATCTCTTTGACTGAACGGAAGTTCATACCTGAGCTCTCAAGGTCTCGCACTAACCCAGAATACAGATATCAAATTGGTATACTAATCTGTAAGACTAAATCTAGGGAATTTTGATACGAGAGTATATTCTGAGGTGGGACACGCGAATAAGTTTAAGTCCTTAAAACAGTAATTCCGTATCTCGAATCAATTGAACTTTGTGTGAAAATTTTAAGTGGATCAGTATACTGACAATCTAAGTGAATCGTTTAGAACTTAAAGTGTTTAAAGCTCAACGGTGCTAGTGATTTGTCATAAACTGATATGATCCTCTAACGCGAACTCAAACAAAAATATTGTCTGTAAATATGTTTGTAAATATTTCTTTACTGCTTTATCTTTCAGAAAAATACAAAAAGATTTTGATTTCTACTTTATTTTTGACAACCGATGCCTGAGAAGCTGAGTTTCAAAGTCAGAGTATGCTGATCGTGTTTATGAAAATAAACAAGTTCATTAATTTAAAACTTGTAGCTTTTAATCTCAAAAATCAAAAACAGTTTGTGATATCTCCAAAGTCATTAATTTGGACTTGGATGATTAACTGTAAGGGAGTTGGATGTTCAAAATGTTAAAAATCTTTTGTAAAGAGTCAGGTTACAGTTTTAGATTCTTAATAACTGCCAAATCTATGAAGTCTGTTAATAGAGGAAGTGGAGTCAAGTTAATCCTGGATATATTCATATTATTATATTTTAGAGCCAGGTTCTTGATTCAAAAAGTTTTTAAAGAGCCAAGTTTTCATTCCTGGATGTTCAAAATGTTTTCACTTATAAATGTTTGAGAAATTGCAGATGTTATACCAGATTACGACCCCGATAGCCGAGTCTAAGGGGGAGTCTGAAGACGAGCTCGACGCAAGGGGGAGCCTGTAACCGGAAAGCCAGGTGTCGATCCCAAAAGCACGGAAGCTTGATGAAAGAGGGAGCCTGAAGAGAAAGAGTTTAACCAAAAGGGGGAGCAGCTGAAGCAGAAGACAGATCCACGGGGATTCTGTTAATGAAAGAGGGAGTCTATGTTGCTAAAGATGTAATAAAGCTTCAAGAAGACTCAGAGAGAGAGAGAGAAAGACAAGATGCTACGAGATTGACTGCGGCAATATCCAAGGGGGAGTCTGTTAGTGCATTTATGTCTATCACCTCCGTCAACACAGATCGTAGCAGAAACAGAATGAAACCATGCTTTATATTGTAAAATATAGGAGAACTTTTGCCTATAAATAGGAGGTATAAGTCTTTAGTTTAGAACTTTTGCCTATAAACAGAATGAAATTTCAAGGTGGCATAATTGTAATTTCATTAAACTTAGCTTAGAAGCCTTGCCTATAAATAGGAGGTATAAGTCTTTTGTTTAGAACTTTTGCCATTTGCACATTGGGAGCATAGGAGCTAGAGAGAGAAAGGAAAAAGGTGATTCACGTGACTTGTAACTTTTCAGATCTTCTAATCGAATCACAGATTGTAGTACGTTCTTGTGTTCAGTCCACGAATGTGTATGGATTCCGCACGTCACACGTGTGGTTCGCAATCGTTCGGGAGTCAAAAACCGATCCTACAAAATCCCACTATCATCAACAAAAACACCCACACCTCAAACCAGATCCAGAAGAGCCAAATTCATTATCCAAAAGGATGATGAAGAAACACCTGAAACATCACCTATCAAAAGCACCACCACCACAACCACAAAACTATCCATCACATCTCCACCATCAACCACGACTGCCATAACCATCTATTCACATCCATTGGAATTAGAAACTATATCAATAGAAATACAATCTTTCTATTCCTCATCCGACCCTAGCCAGCTCTCCTTCTCATTTTTTCATGATCTACCAAAGCTTTCTAATGTCAAAGAATACTTGGAACTAAAGCTTAAACATGCAGAGATGATTGCAGCAGAAAGGAGAAAAGGGAAATGGGACAAAGATGCCTAGAAAATCTTTTCAGGATAATTCACTAAGGTGAATAGACTTGAAGATTATGCTAAGGATGTTAGCAAAAAGGCTTCACAAGGCCCTGTAAGCAACCCTAACCTCAAAAGAGCAATAAGGGAAGATTACATAGGTTACATAATGAAGATCGAGACTTACAAAGCTATAAGAGTCCAATTCTTTGGATGGTCTACAAAAGGCCTTCTTGAAGAAATCACGAGGATTGTGAAGTTAAAACTCAATCCTGATATCAAACCCCCCCCCCCCAATTGGAGAGCAGGCAAAAAGCTTATTGGCCAAAAGGCACTTCAACTAAAGAGAATGAAGGAGGAGATGGTAGAGGCCAAGTTTGCGTCAATGTAACCAATGGCCAGATGGGATGAGCCAACAATCAAAGAAAACTACAAGAAAAGTGAATGAGCAAAAAGATCCCGTAGTCCCTAAAAGGCCAAACTATGAAGGCACAGACTTACCAATCAGTTCCTTGGTTGATCCCTTAGAGCTTCCCACTGCAAAGAATATCTTTTCAGCTGTCAGAAGCTACCTTAAAAAGGCAAAAAGAGTGGTCTTCCAGAAGACTTGAAAATATGAAGATGAAATAAAAAAAGAAGGGATCAAGAATTAATTGATGTATAGGCATCCAGATGCGAAAACCAGAAGATCTGCTTGGCCAAGTCTTGGGAAAACAATTTCCCTCAACTCATCAAATAACATCTGCCCCAAGAAATCCATTCAGCTCCAAAATTCTAAAATGGTCATCCAACAGGACAAGCCATGAATTGACAATAGTCAGAGCTAATGGAGAAGTGAAAAAAGATCTCAATGAACACTGCCTTTGGGCTTAATGATGAAGATCTGCAAGACCTAATAAGTCTTCCACTTGAAAGGGATCTAGATGAATTTCTCTCTAAAACGTTTGAGCTTCAGTTCAAAATCCAAATCAGGGAGAAGTTGATGAGAAATAAAGGTTGATCCAATAAACATCCGTTTTGGCATCATTTGTTCTAGGGGGATTGTTGGACCTACAAAAGAACAAATGATATTTAAAAGGCAAAACATGGCCTATCTGATAAAGAAATAAACAGTAGATGAAGCATTCTCCTCCCAAAGATAGTGAACCTTGAACACTAATCAGAACATCTATTGAAGACATAAAAATATATGTTCAAACCTTGGAACCACTATTGAAGAAAAACCAAGCACTGATGTGTGTAAAATGCAACATATAAATTACATCAAACGAGGCATAAAACTAATCCTTTTTTAGTACTAATGTTGGAAAAAGTGCGCTTTTGTCTTCCTTTTGTATTTTCAGGATTAAATGAGCGTAAATGAACAAAAGAAGCAAATATGCAGCAAAATCTAACATAATTTCAAGAAAGGGAATAAACGTGGCATGCCCAACCCCTCGACAGCATCTTCCCAAGCAAAAACAAGTAAACAGAAGGCTGACCACGGCCCCATGCCCAGCGGACACGGGGGCGTGTTCAGGTGTCTGCAGAAAGGACAAAAGCATAGAAGCTTCTATTTCCCAACACGGGGGCGTGCCCAGCTCAACAAGGTCGTGGTCAACACTAAGATTCACAGAATCCAAGCAAATCTTGATAGTACAGATACGCTTCTGCACACGGGGTCGTGCCCAGCGGACACGGGGGCGTTTGGAGCTAATGCAGACAAATTGCAATTAATGAAGAAAGAGAAAGTGGATGAACACAGGGCCGTGCCCAATGGACACAGGGCCGTGTCCGGGCTTCTGTGCAGGCTATAAATAGGGGTGCTTGGTTCACTTCAAAGCCATCCCTTGGCAAACCACCTCTCTCCCACTTCACCCGCACTCCACCACCATCACAACCCACATCCACCACCATCATCCATCATCCATCTTAGAGTGTGTGTAGTAGTCTCAGGATCCAAGATTGATAGTGTAACACCCCGTGTTTTGAAAGTCAAAGTCAAAGTCAAAGATTGAACTCAAAGGAAGACAAGATCGCTAATTGCGATCTGTCACTCCTTGCTCAAATCCTGTTTTGACTTCTTTGACTTGTAGATAGTCTTTTTTTGCTTTTACGTTAGTTGTATTATGTGGAGTATCTATTAATAATTGAGGTTAATCGATGTTTATGGCATGTTTGATCACTTTATCGCTTAACGCAATCGCACTCGCAACTCAAATTACAGGTTCTGGATATTGATTTATGTGTGTGTGTGCCTTATGTGTTACTTGTGCATGTTTATTTATGTTTATGTTGTGGTGATTAATCGAAACTCAATCGCAATCAAATCGCAAACGCTAAACGCAAGTCAATTAAGGATGATTGTATGTTGATATAGTAGTTGGGATTAAAAGTAATTTGAATAGGAAACTCTATCGCATTGCAATGCTCAACACGCAAATTGAAATCACAAAACTCATCGCGCCGTGCCCACCAATCGAGTGGCCAGCCGATCGAGCTGCCACCCGATCGAGGTGCCACTCGATCGAGCAGCCACCCGATCGGGTGGTGCCACTTACTCCCCTTTCCTTTTATGGAAAGCCTATAAATACCCCTCATGTCAACATTATTTGATGTTAACCTCTCTCTCTCCCTCTCCCTCTCACTCGCTCCAGCTCGCTTTTCCTCAGATTTCTCACGATTCTTGTAAGTTTTCCATCTAAATCTTATGCTTTCTTAATCTACACGCACTCCTACACCTTTCTATCTTTTGAATCTTAACTTTTGACCGTGAAATCACTAGATTTGAGGTGTTCTAGGATGATGTCATCATGGTGTTCTTATGAACTTCATGTTTTGGCTTCAATCCATTAAGAATAACTTAGAACTAAACGATTTCCACATAAATAAACAAAGATCTTAACATATTCAAGGTGGAAAGGATTGAAAGATGGTTTTCCAACTTTCTTTCAACTCTTTTACTCTCAATGCACTCAAAACCGATAGAATCGGAGCTTGTTCTGATCTTTTACTCCTTCTTGTCAAAGTGTTGGTTCAAGATCTGGATTCTATCCATGAGATTACCGATTTTGGGTGAACATGAAACACTGTCTCGAACAGTTAACTGGTCGGATTTGGGTGGTTCCTGTCCGATCAGATTACCAAGTATGGACGAGGTTTCTGTTATTCCGCACATTATCAAATTATCTCTATAAAAAGACAAACCATCAGAAACAACCGAGTGTAAGACGATTAGGCCGACCAGCACGAAGTGCCGCCCGATCGGACTGCTGTCCGATCAGATTGTCACCCGAACGGGTTGCCACCCGATCGGCTTGCACCTTGGCCTCACACTTAACTTTTGTTTCAAACTTTTGAAGTTGTGAACATTGAACGAACTACTGTTCGATCGGATTACCACCCGATCCGATCGTCACTCGACCATGTAACGTTCTGACTTCAGCACTTAAACAATTTTTAACATGTTCAATACATACGGAATGCCACCCGATCGGACTACAAACCGATCGAGTGACAAACTGATGTGAACTTGTTCTCACTGAAGTATCCTACCAATCGGATTGTCGCCCGATCGAACAGCCGTTCGATCGACCGACCTGAAAGGTAGAGATACTTCTCTGTTTTCAAAATGCTGCAACGAAAACTTCAAAAGACAAGCCATCATACACAAACACATCCTTCTCAAACGAAGTAACAATCCACTTGAAAGGTCATCCGATCGGATGACCATCCGAACGACCGGCCACCCGAACGGATTGCTATCCGACCCACTGACACTTTGTTCTGATTTACGGGTCGCTTATCATTATGCTATCGTTCTGACCAGGCTAACCCTACTCTCTAGCGCTCCCTTCAATCCACCAATCGCTGTGAGTATACCCGATCCCTTTTTGTTTTACGCACTTTTCGGTTTTACATACGTTACTTATTCTAAATCACATCGAACACACTACGCAATACTTTAAACGCTAACCGTTACCGCATGTTATATGTGACTTAATGAATGCTTGTTTGTTATGTTTACACATGGAATGCTGTCTACCTGCCTTAGCAACGATAGTACTATTTGTTTGGACTCAGCACCTGTTCACTCAGGGGTTGTTAAGGACAATTTGTTACATGGATCACAGTGGTGAGTGTGTATTATGAACTGCCTTGGGCAGTCAACCCGCAGTCATTGGTATCGATAGGTTAATGTCGATAACTAACATGCCTCATTTTACACTGTGTACGTGCTGGTTATGCGTAACGATTTCGAACTCTATTATATCTATTAAACTTGTATGCTCACCTTTGCACTATGTGTATTGACTTTTACTTTAACGTATGTGACAGGTGCTTAGGATGCTTATGTGCTTAGCTTGCTATGAAATCGAGGCTAGGAAAGGTCTAGAAACAAATAAACAATTGTCTGTAATTGAAATCTGAGTTGTCGGAACAGAACAACTTGACTAGATCTTGTCTGTAATAATTATGTTATCTTTTATGACATGGTATGGGACATGTTGTTTAAAATAATTGGTAATTATAGTTGTTATGGAAACTTCTGGACAATCTGTTTCGCTCTGTGCCGCGCCCCGATGATTCCGCCATCGGTTGGGGTGTGACAGATTGGTACCAGAGCCATAACTATAGGGAATTAGGCCAGACTCGACCTAGTCCGGGTCGATGTCTTAGAAACGACCTAGTCTATAGTTTAAGTACCAATGGACCGACTTGTGCGAAACCTGTAGGGGTTCTGCGCAAGCTTACCTGCTATTTCTCGCTCGTACCCCCACTATACTATCACAATTGCCTTTCCTAAGGTGGTCGCACTATGCTATTTTGAACAATTAATTGGATCGAGATTAGGTGTGAAAACCGCAAACTCTCGAATAAATCGCTTGTTCGATCTGTATTGATCTATAAAACACGAGAATTTGCGTTGAATCAGAAGTGAAATCCACACTTTAACGCGGATTTTCATCTCTATTTTTATCAAAACAGGAACAAAGTTGTTAAGTTAGGGGTGAAACCCGAACCTTGATGACTTATTCCGCCCTAATTTTGTTTTACAAAACCCTCACCAAAGTCTCGACAGACTCCACTCCAACGACTTAAAGTCACACTATAACTGAAAGAATGCGTGCCGATCGCCCAAATTCAAGGTGAGAGCACAGTCCCGAAAGTTAAAGTGTGTACCAAGAGTCTTTAAGAATAGTCGAACCACTTTGGTTAGTCGAAGTCTAACTAGCCGCAGACAATCTATTCTCGATTTTTACGAGTTTCGATTCTGAGCTCGCTACTGCCGACTCTGATATTTGACGCTTTTATATGAATTTTATGCGTTTTATGTGATTTTATCTATTTATGTGTTACGATTTTTGGTAATTTATTCGCTCTTCGCTTTCGCTTTGACCGACACACACGACTCGCACTGCACATCTACCTCAATACGCTAACAAATCGCTACTATTTGTGGAGCCATCTTACGCCATGTTGATCGATGTATTCGATAATCGCAATCGCTATATTTCGAACGCTCGCGGACTTTGAATGATAGGTTTCTGTATTCTGACTGTCACTGTAAATACGTGCAAAATATAGCTAGGTTTCTGTGATTCTGCGCCTTACGTGCCTATGTGCTTCTGTGCTTATGTGAATCTGTGATTATGTGCCTATGCGATTACGTGATTATACGTGTTCCTGAGCTTTAGAAAAATTAGGCGTGTGAGGTGAGATTCAATTATATTTTGTTTGAGTCCTGTGGCAATGTCTATTGCAGACAATGTTGTCATCTAGATCTCGCGCTACTCGCACTGCTCGCCAAAACCAGAAAGACAAACGCCTTGCTGCTCTCATCGCCAAGAAAATGGCAAAGGCTGTTCCTAAGATCGTGAGTGAACTATACGAAAACATGAGCAAATCGTCCGAGGAATCCAGGACCAAAACTCCCAAAGTTGTTTTCAGCTTCAAACAGTTCAAGGCATGCGGACCGAAAGAGTTCACTGGCGAAGAAGGCCCTACGTCCTTGTTTCAATGGTTCGACTCGATCGAGGTCACCCTGTGTCAGAGTGGATGTCCTGACAATCTCCGCACTCTGAATGCTACCGGCGTCTTCCAGCCCCGCGCATTAGACTGGTGGACGGCTGAGAGGAACAAACGCGGAAATGATGCAGCCTGTGATCTGTCATGGGACGAGTTGAAGAACGTCATGCTCGAAGAGTTCTGCCCTCCCCATGAGTGCCAAAAGCTAGAGGATGAATTCTGGCATATCAAGCAGAAAGATGGTGACAACGCTGCTCTCACTGCTTGCTTCAAGCAACTCAGTATCATCTGCCCCGATCAAGTCAAGACCGCTGACACGACAATCAAGAAGTACATCCGCGCTCTGCCATATTGTGTTGCAGATTTTGTGCATGCTTCAAAGCCAACAACCATCAAAGAAACTTACTTGTTTGCCGCTGAAATCAACGACAAGTGAGTAAAAGTTGGTTTTTGGGATAAAGCTTCGAAGAACCTGCACCAAGCTACAACCGCTGCATCAACTGCTGAAACCGCCGCCACTCCGCAATCATCAAAGTCCTCTCGTCGCAAGAGGAGAACAACAACAGCAGCTCCAGCAACAAGAATTGTGATGTCACTACCACTGCTGCCCCGCTTCAAGCTGTACCGGCTCAGCAGCAGTCTCAGCACCGATCAGCTTCAGCACCAGTTACCTATGCACCGCCTGCAAAGCGTGTATCCACTGGCCCCCACCCTGCTTGCCCAACCTATACTTATCATCACCCAGTGGGTATCGCCTTCCGATTTTGCGTGCATTGCAACATGTACGACCACTTCACCGCCAACTGCCGTACAGGTCCTCGACAAGCACCAGCTCAAGCTACTGCCCATCAAGCTCTGCTTCCAACTCCTCAAGGCCAACAAGTGGCTCATGCACCCGCGGTCAACGACAGAGTCTGCTTCGCGTGTGGTGATCCCAACCATTTCGCGAACATGTTCCCGAACAGGGTTGTGATACAAGAGCCCCAGCAGCAGTAGGCTCAGCAACAGCAGCAGCAGCAACAGCCTCAACAGCAACAGCAATAAGCCACCCGCGCCAGAACTTTCAACATCAACGCGTGCCTAGCCCAAGCTGACAACAATGTGGTGAATGGTATGTTTCTCGTAAACGGTATTTATGCTTCGTGTTTATTTGATACTTGAGCTGATAACTGTTTTGTATCGTTTGAGTTCGAGAAGCTCCTTAATCGTAAGCGTTCCCATCTCCCCTCAACATTCCATGTTGAAGTCGCCACCAGAAGAACTGTCGCCGTCAATTCTGTTCTTCGTGATTGTACTCTTGAGCTCAACAATCACATCTTCCCAATTGATCTCATTCCGATGCAACTCGGAATTTTTGACATCATAGTAGGCATGGACTTTCTTTGTGAAAACCATGCTGAAGTTGTGTGTTTCGAAAAGATGATTCGATTCTCATTCGCGAATGGTGATTTATTATGTGTTTATGGTGAAACTGCTTCGAAGAGTCTCAAGCTCATGTCATGCGTCCAAGCTAGCAAGTATCTCCGCAAGGAATATAGAGCTTTCTTGGCTAACATTGTAGAAGCGGATAAGGAAAAGAAAGTAAAGACAAAAGTGAAAGACGTCCTTTGGTTCATGAATTTCCTAATGTGTTTCCTGATGATCTTCCTGGTCTTCCGCCAAGTCGTGATATCGACTTTCGTATCGACCTCATTCCTGGAGCCAACCCTGTTGCTAAAGCTCCTTAACGACTCACTCTGTCCGAGATGCGTGAACTCTCGAGTCAGCTCCAGGAGTTACTTGATAAAGGCTTTATTCGCCCAAGCACCTCTCCATGGGGCTCACCAGTCCTTTTCGTCAAAAAAAAGGATGGGTCGTTCAGTATGTGCATTGACTATCGGGAGTTGAATAAGTTGACAATCAAGAATCGCTATCCCCTACCTCAAATTGATGATTTGTTTGACCAGCTACAAGGTGCTACGTGTTTCTCAAAGATCGATCTATGCTCAGGCTATCACCAACTACGCATTCAAGAGGACGATATACCCAAAACCGCTTTTCGCACTCGATACGACCACTATGAGTTTGTCGTTATGCCTTTTGGTTTAACTAACGCACCCGCAGTTTTCATGGATCTGATGAATCGCGTGTGTAAACCATTTCTTGACTGCTTCGTCATTGTGTTCATCGATGATATCCTTATCTATTCCAAGTCAAGAGCCGAACACGCGCAACATCTACGTTTAGTTCTCGAGCTACTCCAAGGGAATCGACTCTATGCCAAGTTCTCCAAGTGCGAATTTTGGCTGGAGGAGGTTCAATTCCTCGGTCACGTTGTCAATAGTCAAGGTATTCATGTCGATCCCGCGAAGATTGAAGCAGTTAAGAGTTGGGTTACGCCGAAGAACCCGTCTGAAGTCCACTCTTTTCTCGGACTAGCGGGCTATTATCATCGATTTATCGAAGGATTCTCTAAAATCGCTGTGCCGCTTACCGCTCTCACTCATAAAGACAAGCCTTTTGTTTGGGGAACCGAACAAGAGTCTGCTTTCCAAAATCTCAAGCACATGCTTTGCAATGCTCCCGTCCTCACTTTACCCGATGGAAACGACGACTTCATTGTCTATTGCGACGCCTCGAACCTTGGTCTTGGTTGTGTTCTCATGCAACGAGACAAGGTTATCGCCTACGCATCTCGTCAGCTCATGATCCACGAGAAGAACTATACAACCCATGACCTCAAGCTAGGCGTAGTTGTTTTTGCGTTAAAGATTTGGTGACACTACCTGTATGGTACCAAGTGTACGATCTTCACGGATCATAGGAGCCTACAACATATCTTTGACCAAAGAGAACTTAATATGTGTCAACGTCGATGGGTAGAACTTCTCAACGATTACGACTGTGAGATTCGTTATCACCCAGGCAAAGCAAATGTCATTGCCGATGCTCTAAGCCGACGAAGCTACTTGCATAGTACTCGTAATGTTCCAGCCCAGCATCATCTCGAAACCCTTATCCGCGAAGCCCAGCATACGTGTTTTACCGAACGGACTTTGAAGAAGGAAAGAATCCACCACGATGGAGCCAATCTTGTGAATAAGTCGAATGGGATATTCCATTATCTGGACCGAATTTGGATCCCTAAGCGGACCGATTTACGACAGATTTTGATGGACGAAGCCCACAAATCCCGGTATTCTATTCATCCTGGTGCCGATAAAATGTACCAGGACCTTCGCTACAAGTACTGGTGGCCGGGCATGAAGTGGGATATCGCTCTCTACGTCGGAAAGTGCCTGACTTGCTCGAGAGTCAAGGCCGAACACCAAAGACCCTTTGGCTTACTCGAATAACCCCCGATCCCTATGTGGAAGTGGGAGAGTATAGCTATGGACTTCATAACCAAACTCCCACGCACGCCATCTGGTCACAAGAGTATCTGGGTTGTCGTTGAACATTTGACCAAATCTGCTCATTTTCTACCGATACGGGAAGACTACAATGTAGAAGGATTAGCCCGAATCTACACCGATGAGATCATTTGTAGTCATGGGACGCCTCGCGACATCATCTCTGACCGTGATGCTCGGTTTACCTCGCGTCTGTGGGAAACGTTTCAAGCAGCTCTCGGTACAACGCTTAATCTAAGTACCGCATTCCACCCTCAAACCGACGGTCAGACTGAGAGAACGATTCGTACCCTTGAAGACATGCTCCGTTCGTGTGTCATAGATTTCGGTGGTAATTGGAACGCTTACCTGCCGTTAGTCGAATTCTCGTATAATAACAGTTATCATTCCAGCATTCAAATGGCACCATTTGAGGCTTTATACGGAAGAAGATGTCGATCGCCTATTATATGGCACGAGATAGGGCACTCGCAATTAACCGGTCCTGAGCTATTACAAGAAACGACTGAAAAAGTTCTCCAAATTCGAGACAATCTACTGAAAGCTCAGAGTCGTCAGAAAAGTTACGCCGATAGACGACGCAAGCCCCTTGAATTTGACGTTGGCGACTACGTACTCCTAAAGGTATCACCTTGGACGGGTGTGGTCAGATTCGGCAAGAAAGAGAAACTAGCGCCTCGATATGTTGGACCTTTTAAGATCCTGGAGAGGATCGGAAAAGTCGCCTACAGACATGAACTACCGGAGGAACTTAGTAACGTCCAGCCTACTTTTAATGTTTCGAACCTCCGAAAGTGCCTGGCTGAGCATGATTTAATTGTACCACACTTGATGATCTCCAAATAAACAAAACACTACACTTCGTGGAGAAGCCTGTCGAGATCATAGATGGCCAAACCAAGCAGCTCAGACGCTCAGCGCATTCCTATTGTGAAAGGTCCAATGGGAAGGTAAACGTGGCACAGAGTTCCACTTGGGAACTCGAAAGCGGACATGAAGGCGAAGTACCCGCAGTTGTTTGTTATGGCTTTCGGCCTAATTTCGGGACGAAATTCCCTCAACTAGGGGAGGCTGTAACACCCCGTGTTTCGAAAGTCAAAGTCAAACTCATAGATTGAAGTCAAAGGAAGACAAGATCCCTAATTGCGATCTGTCACTCCTTGCTCAAATCTTTTTTTGACTTCTTTGACTTGTAGATAGTTTTTTTATGCTTTTACGTTAGTTGTATTATGTGGAGTATCTATTAATAATCGAGGTTAATCGATGTTTATCGCATGTTTGATCGCTTTAATCGCTTATCGCAATCGCACTCGCAACTCGAATTACACGTTCTGGATATTGATTTATGTGTTTGTGTGCCTTATGTGTTACTTGTGCATGTTTATTTATGTTTATGTTGTGGTGGATTAATCAAAACGCAATTGAAACTCAATCACAATCAAATCGCAAACGCTAAACGCAAGTCAATTAAGGATGATTGTAAGTTGATATAGTAGTTGGGATTAAAAGTAATTTGAATAGGAAACTCTATCGCATCGCAACGCTTAACACGCAAATCGAAATCGCAAAACTCATCGCGTCGTGCCCTCCAATCGAGTGGCCAGCCCGATCGAGCTGCCACCCGATCGAGGTGCCACTCGACCGAGCAGCCACCCGATCGGGTTACCACCTGATCGACCAGCCACTTACTCCCCTTTCCTTTTATGGAAAGCCTATAAATACCCCTCATGTTAACATCATTTGATGTTGATAGCTCTCTCTCCCTCTCACTCGCTCCAGCTCGCTTTTCCTCAGATTTCTCGCGATTCTTGTAAGTTTTTCATCTAAATCTTTTACTTTCTTAATCTACACGCACTCCTACACCTTTATATCTTTTGAATCTTAACTTTTAACCATGAAATCACAAGATTTGAGGTGTTCTAGGATGATGCCATCATGGTGTTCTTATGAACTTCATGTTTTGGCTTCAATCCATCAAGAACAACTTAGAACTGAATGATTTCCACACAAATAAACAAAGATCTTTCATAGATCTTAACATATTCAAGGTAAAAAGGATTGAAAGATGGTTTTCCAACTTTCTTTAAACTCTTTTACACTCAATGCACTCAAAACTGATAGAATCGGAGCTTGTTCTGATCTTCTACTCCTTCTTGTCAAAGTGTTGGTTCAAGATCTGGATTCTATCCGTGAGATTACTGATTTCGGGGTTGAACATGAAACACCGTCTCGAACAGTTAACTCGTCGGATTTTGGGTGGTTCCTGTCCGATCAGATTACCAACCAAGTATGGACGAGGTTTCTGTTGTTCAGCACGTTATCAAATCATCTCTATAAAACGACAAACCACCCGATCGGCTTGCACCTTGGCCTCACTCTTGACTTTTGTTTCAAACTTTTGAAGTTGTGAACATTGAACGAACTACTGTTCGATCGGATTACCACCCGATCGGAGTCACTCGACCATGTAACGTTCTGACTTCAGCACTTAAACAATTTTTAACATGTTCAATACATACGGAATGCCACCCGATCGGACTACAAACCAATCGAGTGACAAACTGATGTGAACTTGTTCTCACTAAAGTGTCCTACCAATCGGATTGTCGCCGGATCGAACAGCCGTTCGATCGACCGATCTGAAAGGTAGAGATACTTCTCTGTTTTCAAAATGCTGCAACGAAAACTTCAAAAGACAAACCATCATACACAAACACATCCTTCCCAAATGAAGTAACAATCCACTCGAAAGGTCACCCAATCGGATGACCATCCGAACGGATCGTCATCCGAACGACCGGCCACCTGAACGGATTGCTGTCCGACCCACTGACACTTTGTTCCGATTTACGCGTCGCTTATCATTATGCTATCGTTCTGACCAGGCTAACCCTACTCTCTAGCGCTCCCTTCAATCCACCAATCGCTGTGAGTATACCCGATCCCTTTTTGCTATACGCACTTTTGGGTGTTACATACGTTACTTATTCTAAATCACATTGAACACACTACGCAATACTTTAAACGCTAACCGTTACCACATGTTATACGTGACTTAATGAATGCTTGTTTGTTATGTTTACACATGGAATGTTGTCTACCTGCCTTAGCAACAATAGTACTATTTGTTTGGACTCAGCACCTGTTCACTCAGGGGTTGTTAAGGATAATTTGTTACATGGCTCACAGTGGTGAGTGTGTATTACGAACTGCCTTAGGCAGTCAACCCGCAGTCATTGGTATCGATAGGTTCATGTCGATAACTAACATGCCTCATTTTACACTGTGTACATGCTGGTTATGCGTAACGATTTCGAACTCTATTATATATATTAAACTTGTATGCTCACCTTTGCACTATGTGTACCGACTTTTACTTTAACATATGTGACAGGTACTTAGGATGCTTATGTGCTTAGCTTGCTGTGAAATCGAGGCTAGGAAAGGTCTAGAAACAAATAAACAATTGTCTGTAATTGAAATCTGAGTTGTCGGAACAGAACAACTTGACTAGATCTTGTTTGTAATAATTATGTTATCTTTTATGACATGGTATGGGACATATTGTTTAAAATAATTGGTAATTATAGTTGTTATGGAAACTTCTGAACAATCTGTTTTGCTCAGTGCCGCGCCCCGATGATTCCACCATCGGTTGGGGTGTGACAGATAGTAAGAGTTCTTGACAATCAAAGGCCATGTTTGCCTAAGTCTCTTACATCACTTGGTGAAGACAAGCATTTAGTGTAATACTTTTGTTTTTTAATCTTTTCGCACTTTTTATTTGGATTTGTATTAATGACTTTAATAACTAGTTTGTTATGTTGAAGGTGAAACTTCCTTATCATTTGTCCGTGGTGTCTTGGCATTATTTTTCTGTCTATATAAAATTCAAGATTTAAACCATTCATATCTCTACGGTCTATATAGAGATATGTTGGCTACCTGGTCGGGGGTTAAGGGAATGGTTTGGTAAGGTTCTTGCCTTGTTTAGTATATAGATCCTGCAAGGACCTGGGTCAAGCTTACTAGGGCCTCCTTCAATAGCCACTGGTATTGGATGGCGGGGGTGCGAATGGCTTGATCCCCTCATAAGTAAACTACTATTAATACATTAACCTGGCTACTTGGGATTGTATCCCTGCTGACTCAAACCACTTAGCCGAGGGTAACGTCACCTTTAAAAGAGGGACCTACCACATTACGCATTAATAACTTAATTAATTATCTTTCAATATTCCGACCCTTTAGGATTGTATCCTTGCTGACTCAAACTACTGGGTTGAGGGTAACGTCACCTTCAAAAGAGGGGCCTACTACTATAACTAAGATAATCTCTTAAAAAGTGAAAAAGTGAGGAAATCATCAAAGGTTACACTAAAGGCGAGTCGGATCCAAGTTATTCATCTTGTCTATCTATTTTTATTTTATTTTATTTTTCAGCATTTTTAGTTTTTATTTTCATGTTTAAAACTTTTTCTAAACTTTTGATTTGATTAGACGTTGAGGATAAACCGGTACTAAAAGCTCTTGTGTCCTTGGACGACCTCGGTATCTTACCAACGCTATACTACGCTCACGATGGGTGCACTTGCCCATATATGTGCTTAGTGTTAGTAAAATATCGTGTTTTATAAACTTAAAACTTGACTAAAGTGTTTAAAAGGGCTTAAAATATAACTAAAAATATATTCACACCGACACGCATCAAGAACTGATCAAGGCCAAAGCCCTGCTAAAGCCAAGATCTATTCAAGAAGACCAAACATCTATTCAGGCTAAACAAATGTTTGGAACAAAGCAACAGCGGTTTGAAGATCAGAGGTGTCACACCCCCCAAAATACCACTTGCGGAAAACACCGCGGGCGTGTGACGTACCAGGATCTTAGCCACCAATCACACTGAACTCATAAGTATATTTAAATAAAGCTTTCATTCACTATTATATAGTATTACAAAACGTTACATATAATTCATTGTACACAGCGGAAGCATAACTCATTTGTTAATTGTTTCATAAACCACGCGTAAGTAAACCATAGACTTGTGTTGCGATTCCATGTATCTAGACCCATGACCACTCCAGCATCCCAGACAACAAGTCCCAAATGATATAAACCTATAGACCTGCAAGCATGCAGACAAGTGTGTCAGACGACGCTGGTGAGTTCAATGTTTGTTAACGTGTTTAGATACCAATTACCAGATTAAAACATTTCACAGATTTGATGTTGTAATAATTCGTTTACCGGTGATGGCTTAAAGTTGTTTTGCCCAAACCCCATTGCCTCTATCAAAGCAATGGTCAAGATTGGGATCATTAGTTCACTCCCGACCTCCCTGGTGCGGTGTGAGGTTGTCAAGCCTAAATAGCGCTATTAACTAATATTCCGTTGCCACCCCGGCAACAATCGGTAGATGGGACTTAGGTGATAGATATGCGAGTATTAACAAACATCCCAATAACCCAACATTCCTTCTCGAAACATTTACCAGATGTCCCTCCCCGAGACGCATGCTTGGAAAAAGAGCAGTGAACTCACCTTAGATGTGCTCGGTTTGTTACGTTATATTACCCGTTTCCAGTTAGCCAACCAAACCCTACCGTAGGTACCAAAGACAGTTAGTTTCGTAAATACATAGATCACATTCTCAGAGCACATATTTCACTAGTAATATACCAGCAATGCACATAACATGATGCTATTCATAACAGTTAATTATGCACCTCACAGTTCATGATCAACCCATACCAAGTAACCGATTCACAAACACCTAAATCACATAATAAATATCTTACATTCCATGCACATGATCTTATCATAACTTTAGTCATTCAGTACACGTTCTGGTTCATAAAACAGTTTCACAATTTCAATTGACATCATGGTATGGCACATCATAAAGTTAGTCACATGTTATAGTTACAATAACTGTTTGCTATAGTTTCCATACAAGACACGGCCCATCTAAATTCGGCCCAAATGAGTTTACCCAAACTGAATATGAATTACTAACAAAACATATGCAATCCGACAACACTATTAATTCTCGTGAACATATGATATCTTTAATAAAGATAGCCGACAAACATCAGTTAATGATAAAGCTTCATTTGGCCTCTCAACTTAATCACATGGGCCGAAAAACAATACATTCTGATTGGACCTCCAATTTGAATCACATGGATTGTGTATAGTGAATCACATGACTTCTGATGTGTTTAATTAATGAGGTCTACACTTGTTGACTGTCAAAAGCATTTAAACAAGTTTACATTTCAAGCATTACATTTCATCGTGGAGGTGAAGGTGGCGAAACATACATGTTTCGTCGGACTGATGCATGGCGAAACATACATGTTTCGTCGGTCAGAAGCTTGGCGAAACACACATGTTTCGTCGACTGGTATTTTCGTCGGGGGACTCCTGTTGCTAAACAAACTGCTTTCAAAGATCTCATCCGGTGACTACTCAATACTCTCGCATCAAACAGTTGCAGATCAAAAGTATATTTCAGTTCATACACGTATAAACATTCGGTAGTAACCATCGTTCATCAACCACAAATCATTTACTAATTCTACGATTTTCATTACCAAGAATACACAACACCATATAAACCCTAGTTTCTATCATGCAGATCCCTTTCTAATAATCCGTTAGTATCACATAGAGTTATCAAATCACATACTCATATAAATCATAGTAAATAAAACAGTGATGATGACTAACCAAAGAGTGTGCTGTGAATGCAAGACTACAGTCGGTCAAATCATAGAAAGGAGAGGGCTTCGAATAAACCGAGAGTTTCGAGAGGATGGGGGCTGCCTTCGGTTACAATTGAGGGAGTAGGGAGATTAGGGTTTGATTAAACTATAACAAGTCTAATATACACCACAAACAAATCCCTGGGCCTGGAGTGATTTGGGCCGAGGGCCCTTTTTGGCGAATAATCACCTTGACAAAACATAAGTTTCGTCACAACTGTTGATGATTAAAGTCCAATACATCACACATTAAATATTAACACTTAATATTACACAATTTAAAATCCACCCATTAGCATAACCCAACAAACATAATACTCTAATATTTCAGATAGTACACATTGCAAAACCTAGAACATATTGTCAACAAGAGTTGCGGAATGAGTGATACGTAAAGGAAAGAACTTGAAGTCTCGGGTTGTCACATCATCCCCAACTTGAAAGAAATTTTGTCCTGAAATTTGACAGATAATCCAGAACAGCAAGATGTTAACTCAGGATGACTGTGGATTTTCCCCGGGTGCCACATCATCCCCAACTTGAAAGGGAATTTTGTCCTGAAATTCGTCAATGATAACAGAAGTTAATACAACCGTTTGAACAACTGGGGATACTAGAGCTTACTCTGATCGTTGCGTTCCCACGTGAACTCCAGTCCACGATTTGAGTTCCTACGAACTCTTACAATTTGAGATTTGACCAAGTCAACGAACCTTGACTTCCTGGTCCATTGTTTCAGCAGATTTCTCAACAACTGCAACTTGTCAGTAACCTCAGACTTCCAATAAGGATATCACAAGCGTTTCATCAGACAAACACTGCCTTAGATTTGAGGCATAAATGTCATCGTGAACGTTACCCAATTCGTCAGTTAACTCAAGTTTGTGAGCCATGTCACCGATTCGTTCCAGAAATCCTACTGTCCCAACGCATCGAAAACTAAGCTTGCCACGTTTTCTAAAGCGTACCGCACCCTCCCAGGGTGAGACTTTCGATTATGACACGTTCGCCTACAGCCAACTCCCAGTGTTTCCTAAGCTTATCAGCTTTCCTGACGGTTACGCGTTGCCGTCAAACAATTTCCGATCTAAGTAATCTTCAAGAGTTTCGAGCATAAGTCCTGGACCCGTGATTAGGTTGTCATCCACCTCAGTCCAACAAGGAGGTTGGCATTATCATCCGCGCAATGCCTCAACAGAGCTGCATGCATACTAAAACGGTAACGGCTGCAGTAGAGCTCACCCAAAGACATGTGTCCTTCCCAAATGTTTACTAAAGTCAATAATGCACATGCTCACAGCATGTCTTCGTGTGTCAGGATGGTTCGTTACTCTGTCCGGTTGACCTACAGAGATAAGTAATGCTCATGTCTAGTTGTGAGCCAAGGGTGTTGTGTTGACCTACGGGAGTTGGCACCTCGTGCCTAAAAACCGCCTCTCCTAGAGGAATATCCACAAACTGTGACGACTCGTCAGTTTCCTTGGTTGCAAGAAGACGTGCTGGTAGCGTGAGAAAATCAACGATCACCCAAGTGATACTGTTTCTGTTCGAGTTCTAGGTAGCCCTAGTGACAAAATCCATGGCAGTTTGTTCTCATTTCAATATGAATGTTTTTAGTTGCTGATACCTCACCTTGACTTTCCCACGAGTCAACCATCGTTCACATACCTAGCTAGGTGGGCCTTCATGCCCGATCACCATTACAAGGTTCATAACTCCTAATGACTCTCATCAAAACCCAGACGACTAGAATATCGAGGCCGGTGTGCTTTGCTCCACTCAAGTTCCCTACGGTTGCAGTATAATGGGAAAACATTTGCGTTCCATGAAGTAGTGAATATCGTCCAATCTTGCCAGAAGTTGCTCTTCCATGCCCCGCATGGACCCAACTTGAAATTCCTCTTCCTTTAATGCTTCGGTTAGAACAAGGCGAATCTGCTGGGATAGGCTAGAGTCAATAGTGAGCCGCATGCTCATACGTGTTTAGGTTCCATATTCGTAACCGCCGAGGGTTCCATCCGGTGATGTCATCACATGTTTAGCTCTTTCGAAACAAGGGTACACGGGAGGCCCTTGTGATCGGTCTAAGTAGTGCATTTGGTACCGTCCAAGTAATGCCTCCAACTTAAATCCAAAGACCACGGTTTCCACCGCAGGTTGTGACTCATGAAATTCTCTTTCGTAAATCCACTATGTGCGTCATCGTCTTCTCGTGTTGCATCGGCGTGTAACTGGGTCTCCGATTCGAACCATCATGGTATACCGCCTGATCACCCATATCCTCGGGTAAAGGACGCTGCTCAGTGCATTGTAGAGTCCGATTTCAAAAGCTGAAAAGACGTTCTCCTGTTTTGTCTTCCACGAGTACACGGCACCCTACTGTGCTAAAGAGATTAAAGTTGCGCAATCCTCGAAAATCCCTTGATGTATATACGATAGTATCTAGCGAAACCAAGGAATTGCTGTATCCCTCAGGAATCTTTGGTGTCGATCAGTTTCTAACCAGAACGGGTCTTAGCGAGATCCAAGTGTGTTCCCACTTCGTTGATTATATGACCAAGAAGGTACCTCTCGAATCCAGAAGTTACAATCAAGACTTTGCGCGGAGTGGCTCCTCCCTCAGGAGCTCTAAAATAAGATACAAATGTCACCCATGATGTTCCTTTCTCCTGGGAATGATCCAAAATGTCACCAATAAACACAGTCGATTCGTGTGGTCCATAAAGCTGCTGGTGTGTTGGTTAACCCAATGGTTATGGTGTACTAGGTCGCATTGGCCGTATTGCGTTTGATATGCCGTTCCCAAAACATCCTTCCCTTGGACTTCCATCTGATAATAGCTTGTTCGTAAATTAATCCTCGAATGGAAGCTTGTCCCTCGCAACTGGTCAACTGGTTGTCAATATAATGGTCGAGGCAAACAGTTCTTGATTGTCACCTTGCTGAGTTCTGGATAATCAGTACACATACAAAAAGGCTTATCTTCATGGATATAACTGGGGCTCCCCAAAGCGAAAAACTAGGTTCGACAAACTCCTGTCCAACAGTTCCTGAAGTTGATTAGACAATTCTTGCAACCCTCGTGGCGCAAGATGGTATGAGTACAAGTAATCAGAGCTGCCCCTGGCGTGAGGTCAAACTGAGATTCTGCCTAACAGTTATGGAAGCAAGTCCGAAAGCTCCTCGTGTAGCACGCCGGGAGGGATCACGAACAATTGGTGGATCCTCGATCCTCTTTTCCTTAGCCTTAACATCAGTAACAGTTGCTAACGTTGCGGGGTAATCCCTCCATAGACACTTCTGGGCCTTCATTGCTGATATGATGCTAACCCTTACACCACTCTGACACTTCAAAGTATAAGTGATGCAAAAATTTCCCTTCCTCAAGGTATATTTACGCGATATCCAGATAACCAATCTACACTACTACTGCATCGAGACCATCAAGGATAGCAAAAAGGAAGGTCGATGTCGAACACTTGTCCCACAAGGTCGAGTTTGCCTCCCAATGAACATACAAGGCTTCAATTGGCTTGCCATCATGCGGTTCCATAATAGGTTTAGTTTCGAGAACCATCAGGGTTAAACGTAATCGAGACGAAGTGGTTAGCTACCCATGCAAGCTACCATGTTGTTATTATGCCTGGCGTCGCCTTCGCCAATCCTAAATGCCCTTCCACAAGCACCACTACCAGTGTTGTTACGATCACGTGGATTTCCCAATAATGTTATCGTTCCCTTGGTTGTTGACATTTTGACTTAACGATAGTCGATCCTTCTCGAAGTCACCCTTGTTTCCATACGGTAGACTGCGATTACGAGTACCTTGATGTCGCCGTGACTGTTGCCTATCATGCCGTTGCATGAAATGGAGACAGGGTCCATCTTGTCACATTTCCGTGCCACGTCCGAAGGCGCTACTCCTTGTGTTGGTAGTTACACATTCCACACCATGGTCAGTTGTCATTGTTTATGTCCCGATTATTCCGTAGGAGCTGACTCCCATAAGTCGCTGACTAGGGTTAAGGATTCGGTTGAAGTCAGCCTGCTGGTGTCCGTTGCCGGTAGTCAAGGTCGCTCTAATACTAAGGTTGGTACGGCACTACGCTCATCCTCTTATCCATCGTTCTTGCAAGTTGACTGAGTATTAGACGATATGTTTCCCGAGCGTTGTAGAAGTGATCGCACTTCAGGGTCTAAGACGTTAATGCGCTAGGTTCTAACAAACAAAGGTAGGTAAGGAAAGTATAGACCAATCATTTGATGCGGAGACATCCATCTCAGGGACGTTCGTACAAGCACCTAATGTTCTACACAGTTCGCTAGGCGTTCAGATGGGTGTTCAGGTAATACTCGATAGCATCGAGATTCATAAGGATTCAGAGTGGAGTGAAAAGATCACGTTCAAGTAAGAGACAATCACTGCTATGACTCTTATAGACTGTTGTGTTTCACATCGATTTAATAATAGAATGGAACCCCTTTTTCACTCGTTAAGCCTCACTAGGACTCGCATGCACCCCACATTATTATTATGTGTGCACCCACAATAATATTGCGATTTGCATGCTCATCTTAGTTCCTCCTAACTCATGTCAAATGGTTCCTCAAACTCGAATGCCAAACAGAAGTTATCAAGATGATAAGGTCACAGAAATCCAAGAACTATGACAGACTACCAACGCATCATAAGGAAACCAAGTAATTCATGTAACCATGCTATAGTGACGAGTGTGTGTTCGTATGTGACATAAAAAACAAAGGTGTACTAGTCATGTAATATATGCAACAGGTGAAAGAGACGAACCTTGCAGTCTGGAGCTGAGTGTCATGGTCGTATCCCTGTTTTCAGAACTGTTCAGTTATAGTCTGGTTTTATAAAAACGTTTTTAAAACCAAGTTCACTATAACCAGTGGCTCTGATACCAAACTGTCACACCCCCAAAATACCACTTGTGGAAAACACAGCGGGCGTGTGACGTACCAGGATCTTAGCCACCAATCACACTGAACTCATAGGTATATTTAAATTAAGTTTTCATTCATTATTATATAGTATTACAAAATGTTACATATAATTCATTGTACACAGCGGAAGCATAACTCATTTGTTAATTGTTTCATAAACCACGTGTAAGTAAACCATAGACTTGTGTTGCGATTCCATGTATCTCGACCCATGACCACTCCAGGATCCCAGACAGCAAGTTCCAAATGATATAAACCTATAGACCTGCAAGCATGCAGACAAGTGTGTCAGACGACGCTGGTGAGTTCAAAGTTTGTTAACGTGTTTAGATACCAGTTACCAGATTAAAACGTTTCACAGATTTGATGTTGTAATAACTCGTTTACTGCTGATGGCTTAAAGTTGTTTTGCCCAAACCCCATTGCCTCTATCAAAGCAATGGTCAAGACTGGGATCATTAGTTCACTCCCGACCTCCCCGGTGCGGTGTGAGGTTGCCAAGCCTAAATAGCGTTATTAACTAATATCTCGTTGCCTCCCCGGCAACGATCTGTAGATGGGACTTAGGTGATAGATATGCGAGTATTAACAAACATCCCAATAACCCAGCATTCCTCCCTGAAACATTTACCAGATGTCCCTCCCCGGGACGCATGCTTGGAAAAAGAGCAGTGAACTCACCTTAGTGTGCTCGGTTTGTTACGTTACATTACCCGTTTCCAGTTAGCCAACCAAACCCTACCGTAGTTACCAAAGACAGTTAGTTTCGTAAATACATAGATCACATTCTCGCATCACATATTTCACTAGTAATATACCAACAATGCACATAACATGATACTATTCATAACAGTTAATTATGCACCTCACAGTTCATGATCAACCCATAGCAAGTAACCGATTCACAAACACCTAAATCACATAATTAACATCTTACATTCCATGCACATGATCTTATGATAACTTTAGTCATTCAGTACACGTTCCGGTTCATAAAGCAGTTTCACAATTTCAATTGACATCATGGTATGGCACATCATAAAGCTAGTCACATGTTATAGTTACACTAACTGTTTGATATAGTTTCCATACAAGACACGACCCATCTAAATTCGGCCCAAATGAGTTTACCCAAACTGAATATGAATTACTAACAAAACATATGCAATCCGACAACACTATTAATTCTCGTGAACATATGATATCTTTAATAAAGACAGCCGACAAACATCAGTTAATGATAAAGCTTCATTGGGCCTCTCAACTTAATCACATGGGCTGACAAACAATACATTCTGATTGGACCTCCAATTTGAATCACATGGATTGTGTATAGTGAATCACATGACTTCTGATGTGTTTAATTAATGAGGTCTACACTTGTTGACTGTCAAAAGCATTTAAACAAGTTTACATTTCAAGCATTACATTTCATCATGGAGGTGAAGGTGGCGAAACATACATGTTTCGTCGGACTGATGCATGGCGAAACATACATGTTTCGTCGGTCAGAAGCTTGGCGAAACACACATGTTTCGTCGACTGGTATTTTCGTCGGGGGACTCTTGTTGCTAAACAAACTGCTTTCAAAGATCTCATCCGGTGACTACTCAATACTCTCGCATCAAACAGTTGTAGATCAAAAGTATATTTCAGTTCATACACGTATAAACATTCAGCAGTAACCTTCGTTCATCAACCACAAATCATTTACTAATTCTACGATTTTCATTACCAAGAATACACAACACCATATAAACCCTAGTTTCTATCATGCAGATCCCTTTCTAACAATCCGTTACTATCACATAGAGTTATCAAATCACATACTCATATAAATCATAGTAAATAAAATAGTGATGATGACTAACAAAAGAGTGTGCTGTGAATGCAAGACGACAGTCGGTCAAATCATAGAAAGGAGAGGGCTTCGAATAAACCGAGGGTTTCGAGAGGATGGGGGCTGCCTTCGGTTACAATTGAGGGAGTAGGGAGATTAGGGTTTGATTAAACTATAACAACTCTAATATACACCACAAACAAATCCCTGGGCCTGGAGTGATTTGGGCCGAGGGCCCTTTTTGGCGAATAATCACCTTGACGAAACATAAGTTTCGTCACAACTGTTGATGATGAAAGTCCAATACATCACACATTAAATATTAGCACTTAATATTACACAATTTAAAATCCACCAATTAGCATAACCCAACAAACATAATACTCTAATATTTCAGACATTACACATTGCAAAACCTAGAACATATTGTCAACAAGAGTTGCGGAATGAGTGATACGTAAAGGAAAGAACTTGAAGTCTCAGGTTGTCACAAGAGGTTTCATCAATACAACAGTACTTACTTTGTAACAGACTTTTCATGTAATAGATCAGATGTTAGGTCTCCGCAGATGTTTGCAAACATCTGTGGAATCTTTTCTGTTAGGAATGTTAGATGTCACTATCAGGGTGATTTCAGCTGATTGCAAATAAACCTTTTGTACTTAGTATAAATAGATCTCACCTGTTAGAGATCTATTTGTCACTTCACACACTTTCTCTTTTGTACAAACAGATTTGTGAGTGATCAGGCTGAGGGAGAGATTGTAAAATCATTATATTGTAATTGTAATCAATGGATTTCAATACTAAGCAGTTTTGATATATCTTCCTACTTATATGTTTTCATTATTTATCTTCCAATTTATAACTTGTAGACTCAGATCTAACAGAGTTTTAGTAAAAATTTTGGATATTAACTTTTGATTTTATAACATCATAAGGTATTAAGACTAACATCAGTTAAAAACTAATTGAGAATTGAGGGTAAACATTTCACATCATAGCACTAACTAACAACCACATGGACTTAGCTCATGATCTAATCATTCAAAACATAATATATATATATATAGGGGATGGATCATGAGAAAACTAGTTTAAATGAGAAAACAAAAAAACTAACCAAAAAAGCCTAAAAAAACCTAAAAACATACCAAAAAAATTTTTATTTTTTTATTTTTTACAATTTTTTATATAAAAATCGCTATTTTTTATGTATGAAAAAAAAGTTTCAAAAAAAAAAATAATAATAATAATTTTTTGGTTGTACTGCACATGTGCACCAATACATAAAGCTTAAACCACTTAACCCACCCCCCCCCACCGACACCCCCCAAAAACCTAAACCCCCCACCCCCACCCCCGAAAAACCTAAATTCACCCTCGAACCAAAAGCCTACCCCCCCCCCAAAAAAAAAAAAACCTAAACTCCCCCACCCCCCACCCTCCCGAAAACCTAAAACTACACCCTAAACATAAACCCGAAAAAAACCTAAACCCCCACCCCCCAAAAACCTAAACCCCCTACCCCCCCCCCCCCCCCCACACCCAAAAACCTAATCCTAATCCTAAACCTCCAAAAAACTAACCCTAAAAACTAAACTAAACTCAAAAAACTAATTTTAAGCATGTAATGCAATTGTAAACCCGAAAAAAACCTAAACCCCCCACCCCCACCCCCCAAAAACCTAAACCCACCCTCCCCCCCACACCCAAAAACCTAATCATAATCCTAAACCTCCAAAAAAACAAACCCTAAAAGCTAAACTAGACTCAAAAAGCTAATTTTAAGCATGTAATGCAATTGTAGTACATGTTATATTGCACATGTGCACTACTATAATAATAGTATTGAAAACAAGACGACACCATAAATCTTTTTTTATGTCATAAAAAATATGCTCGAATATACTTGAATGAAAGATACAAAAATTTGTGATCTTATGGTGCCATTTTTGTTTTAAAATGATAACGTATGGAGAAATGGGAAATGTTTGAAAAGTTATATGTATTTTTTTTTCAATTTTACCCCTCCTTCATTAAAAGTCCCCCCCTCCTTCATTAAAAGTCCCCCCCCCCCCCCCCTCATTTTTTAGTGGTTTTTAGTTAGTTTTCTAGTTTTCTCATTTATATCTAGTTTTCTCATGATCCTCTCCCTATATATATATATATATATATTGTTTGAGGTTCATTGGTAAACACTAAAAAAGTGGGGAACCCGGGAACACTCTTAAAAATTGAACTTAACATGTTAAAAAAAAAAATTTAACAAAATTTCGACGCTTCTCCTTATAAATCCTTGTAGATGAATTTTTAATAAAAAAATAAAAACTAAAAATATTTAAAAACAGATAAAAACGCTAAATCTTTTACAAAAATTATTTTCTTATTCGAATAGTTTCTACCCATTTTTATAAAGAAAATCGCTGAAAATTGATTTTTAACATGTTAAGTTATTTTATAAGATATATATTTTTAATTTTTTTTTAAAAAAAATTATATTTTTAGTTTTTGGTTTTTTTATTAAAAATGTTTCTACTTGTATATATAAGAAAAAGACGCCGAAAATAATTTAGAAAAAAAATAATTTTTAACATGTTAAGTATAATTTTTAAGAGTGTTCTCAGGTTCCCCACTTTTTTAGTGTTTCCTAATGAACCTTCCCCTATATATATATATATATATATATATATATATATATATATATATATATATAAAGTGTAGCGTACAATATGCCTTAGTGTACTCTGCGTACGCGATGGAAAAATCGCACGTTATGTTACAGAAAAAAGAAAATCGCATGTTACAGGAAAAATGAATATCACATGTACATAAAAAAAACTACAAATCACATGTTAAAAAAATATACAAATCGCATGTATATAAAAAACTAAAAATCACATGCATATAAAAAGATGAAAGTCGCATGTTATAAACCAAATTCGTATTTTGATACTGAATCGCGTACGCAACGTACGTTATGGCATTTTATACAATAACCGGCTTATATATATATATATATATATATATATATATATATATAGGGGACCGCTAAAATGAAAACCACCTCCAGTTGTAAGAACCATGAGAACTACACCGTACGGGGCGAGTTGGGCCAATTTTTTTTTCATAAACGTAGATGCGTGTATTATAAACACATTTGTAAAAAAAATTCAAAAAAAAAATGTCGTGTGTGTAGTTTTGAGCACCACAAGTTTGTGTTTACGGGTACCGTAAATTTTACAAATGTGTTTAAATACACGCATCTTCGTTTATGAAAAAAAAATTTGGTTCAACTCGCCCCTGATCAAAAAGTTCTCATGGTTCTTACAACTGGATGTGGTTTTCATTTTAGCGGTCCCCTATATATAGGGGGAGGATTTAGGGAAAACGCCTAACAGTGTGAAAACGGTGTGAACGCCCTTCATCCGTTGGATCAAAACAATCTATGGATTAGATTGGTGCGGTGGCGTTTTTGTAAATAACATCTTTTTTATTACGTGGACGTGCTTCATTAAGGGTAAAAGAGTCTTTATACTGCTCTAAACAAAACGCCAACTCATGAGTAAGACGCCATTAAAATTGACGCCTTAAACTACAAGCCATACACATCATCTTTATCTAAACGCCATTCATACAAAACGCTAAACTTTGTGTTTAATAGATAAAGCTGAACAAACAGTACCTGAAACGACGGAAGTTTCATTACTAACATTTATTATAACAAATTCCCGCCTAAACTACGCACCAAAAACATCTTATATAAACGTCTCAGGACCTTCCATTGATCACACCAAAAAAACGCCATATTTTACTAAATACCATTCAATTTATAAACGCCAAAAAGTTCAAAAACCACAGATTGCAAACGTCGTTTCTTGGAGATTCAGTTTTGTTCTCAATAAAGTTTCACTGAATGGGTTGGACAACATTATTGGATAACATTCTTAAGTGAGAATTAACATTGTTGTCCATCTCATTCAGCAAAATATTATTGAGTTAATCATCACCTAATTAGAGGTTTAAGGTATTTTTTATTTACTGAAAGGTATATTTATTAGCGTTTATGTGTGTGTCCGATCTTCTATGGTTTGTTATGTAACTTCCAAATCACATGTTATGCACAAAAAGTGAAAAAATGTGAAAAATAAATAAAAAATGGTATATAAAAAATATAAAATGCCAAATGCCAATATTGTATGTTCTAAAAAAATAAAAAATACAAAAAAACGCCAAACTACTCTTCACTTGCTCTCGAAGAACCTGTCGATTTTCTTTTAATTACGGGCTTCTAGCATGTCGATGTGTAGTGTTCGTAAGCTTTACAATTCTTACATTGTGTTTCTTTCGCCTTGGGCTTCCCTTATTTTTTTGTTTTTTTGATTGCTTCCTCCTGTTTGGATTTCAAATGCTTACGAGATCCAGAACCTTTCGACTTATACCCAACAGGGACTCTTATCGGATTCTTGCTATTTTGATATTAACCTGTTATCTCTGCAAATCTATCCCTAGTACTAGGAGGAGGAGCAACAATCTGCATAACTTGAACCTTCTTCATATAAGATTGAACATGATCCTTGTATAAGGATAGCTCCTCCTTATTACCAGATAAACGGTTCAAAGTATACTCAGTTGCAAAAATAATTTCTCGCATCATACTTTGCACATCAGGATCAAGCTCAGTCATAAATTCACGACTCATTGAGTAATCGGAAGAGTAATTTGGCGAACCATCTTTACGCCATCTATTCAAAATGTACTGTTTTGGAAATTCCCTAATATCCAAACTTCTCAAAACATAAAATATATGTCTACATAGCAACCAAACTGCTCAAAACGCCTGCATGAGCAAGTGCTGGTGCAATCAGACTTACGGTACATTATCGGAAAAAAAGCAAAAAACAATGTATGTATAAAACACCATGCAGACAATGTTTGTATAAAACACCATCAAACAATAAACACAAAAACTCCATACAAAAAAAATGTTTAAAAATATAATAAACGCTATATTCAGAAAACGCCAAAATAAAATACCCAAAAAACGTCATTGTTTACCTCGAATAAGGATGTATTATGTAGAGCTTAATAAACCCACCGGGATGCTCTTCATAACATTGACTTAAGCAATCCCGAATCCCGATTAGCTCAATTTGAATGTCAAGAAAAATATTTTTTTGTGTAGATGTCAGGAGCTTGGCCCTCCAACACTTTATAATTACTTTTCAACTTAGGGCGTTTGTATTGAGATTCATGATCATTTTTCTGGTACGTGTGACGATGTGCTTCTATTGCAGTTTCGTAATAAGTCATGAACTCAACAAGAGTAGATTTTGAATTGCACACATGACCAAAAAAATGGTTCTCACTCTCCAACCTCGATGTCGTACGCATAAGGCCCGACAGTTCCTCCATTCTATAGTATGCAGGGATCCAAGAGTCCCTAAGTGCAAAAATATCAGAAAGCCAGTCATTATCATCTAAATTGAACTCTCCAATAAACTCTTCCAATCCTGATTCAAACTCTTCGTATGTAAGAATATCCGTCCACACAACACCACAAATACGTTCTTTGAAATTGGTGGAATTGCATAACCTAACACCAACCTATATATAACACGAAAACGCCATGCAAATATATACATTAGAAACAACAAACTAACATGAAAACAGTTATGAATGGAAAAACGTCATATATCTTAAAACGCCAAGCACATTAAAATAATAAAATCAACCTTTAGAGAAAGTTTATGCATCACGTGCCACATGCATAACCGATGCCTCGTTTCAACAAATGCAACAGAAATAGCCTTCTTCATTGCAGGATCTTGGTCAATGACAACAACTTTTGGTTGAGAACCAACAACTTTTAGAAAAACTCTCAACAACCATATATATGTATCAGCAGTTTCTGACGCTAATAATGCAGCACCAAGTGTAACATTGTAGTTGTGATTGTGTATACCAGTGAACGGTACAAACACCATAGAGTATCTGCATATGAAAACGCCATTGAAAAAATGAAACGAAAACAAAACGCCAATGCATCTAAACAGTGAAAACGCCAAAAAACAGAAAAAATAGAATTATAAATATTACTTGTTGGAATGATACGTGGCGTCAAACGAAATCACATCACCAAACACGCGATAATTACGTTTGCATTGATCATCATACCAAAAAGTCCCTTCAAACGATTCTATTCTTCTAGGAAGTAATCGTACTAGAAATTAGGCTGGGACTGTTTTTTCATCCAAATGTCTCACAACCATCTCAGCGTCGTATTCCCCAATAAACAAGTTAATTTGCCTCTTGTAGTTCTTAAAATCAACTTTACCTGCACCCACGTCTTCAAAACCTCCAAAACAAGTCTTCATAACATTAAATGCCTTAACCGGTCCCAAATTCAACTTAGACATGCTATGTATAACATGCTTCTAGAGCTGAGTGAGGTGTCATTCAGATGGAAGAAAATGCGTATCAGGTTGTTCAACAAAATCATGGTTCTACTCCTCAACAAACTTATAGACCTTCCATGATCCAGCCTCAAATATTACACAAAAATGTGCTCCACAGCCAGTCCTCTTTGAAAAGTTGGATCGCACAATCCTTTCCTTTTGATTCGAGCCCAATGTATCAACCTTCTTGTCCATATATACCCCAGATCTCGTACACATGAAATACTTGATATGTTTTTCTCCTTTGCCGTTTATCTTTTCAGTCCCTTTCCTTTCAGAAAAAACCACAAACCGTAGCATACCTAACATACATTGAATAACAATCATCGAGGCTTGGGAATATCATGTCCCCTTTGGGTTTTATCTCTTCACTAACGTCAGGAATGATAAATGGTAAACCAATTATGGGGCAAAACCTTTCATTCGAAGAAACACCCTCGTCTGAGAAAAAACAGTGAGAACAATTTAAGAAAAACACCATGAAAATAGAAAATGTCTCCTTAAACATTATCGATGAAAACGCCATTAATTGAATAATAAAGAAGACCTAATAAACATATAACTGAAAACAACATAATGAAAACACCATTAGTTGATTAATTAACAATATGATGAATTAACAATATTAAATCAAACGTGTTAATGAAAATGCCATAAGTTGAATAATTAACCATAATTAACAATATGAATAATTAACAAATAAAATGTCATAATGAAAACGCCATAATTAACAAAACTGATGTTTACAAATTAACAAATAGTAAGAACTGATGTTTACAAATAATACTCCAAACATTCAAAACTAATCAGGTGTAAAACGCCATTGATCGTAAACAATAAGCATATATAAGATCCCGAACGACAATTAACATTAATAATGAAAATGCTAAATATCAGTTCTTACTATTTGTTAACAAATAATGAAAATGCCAAATATTAGATATATGAAGAACGCCATTGAAACATAAACGCATTGTTAAATATTACTTTGAAAAAAAATGATAATGAAACAAGCATAAAGAACGAAACGCAATATTTGTTATATATGTGTTGCATGATTTGCTGGAACACATATGAAAACGTTATCAAATATTACTTCATATGTTGGTCCTAGAAGAACAGATGATAAGGAAAGTCAAAATTGGTTCAAAGTACTGCTGATCATCATAAGCACTGTTTGCACAAGATTCTACCCTTGACAGTGATTATTCAACATCTGATAGACTCCAAGCACCGATCATCACAACTACCGTTAGCCAAGACCTGATGAAGTATAAAGATTGAAGCTCTATCTACTGCTGCCTTCCACGCACTGCTGAAGATTAAAGCACTGCCCATTCAAGGACTGATCACCCTTTTGAAGAAAACACTGATGCTCATCAGTGCTTAGACTACAACAGTGGAAAGAAGAATCAGTAGTTTAATTGTAATCAGTGGTTTATATGTAACAGTGTTTAGAGTCTGTTAGGAGGTTAGATGTCACTTTCATGGTGATGTCAGCCAAAGATGCTCAGTGGTTTGCTTGTACTATAAATAGAACAATACTCTGTACTGTTCCATAAGCTCTTTCACCACAAGTCATTCAGTACGAACAAATCATAGAGCTCAGGCTGAAGGGGGAGTCTAGTGTGTGCATGCAATTAGTTGAATCTTGTAATAGATACAATCATTCGACTTAATGAAATCATGTCTACTTAAAACTATTCTCCATTGATTGTGTTATCAAAGTTTATTTCCATATTCCATTGCAATTCATATCTATGTTTCATATTCATTTTAATTAAACAACACAATCTAAGAAACTCAGATCCTAACAATTGGTATCAGAGCTTTGGACAGTCAAATTTGATCTAACAATCATTTTGACGTAAAAGTCCAGTTCGATTTCATTGATACTTTCGATTGTTCGTATTTAGTTGAAAAACAGAGTAAGGGATAATCACGTACAAAAGATGATTATTCAGTACTTATAAAACAACCAGAATGACGTCACAATCACAAGACACTCATAACACTGGCACACTCTTTAAACCACCTATGTTGGTCAGATCCGAATACAACATCTGGCAGCATAGGATGGGTCACATTTTGGCTCAACCAAATACAGGATGTTGGAAGTCGGTTCCCTTTGGACCACATGTTCCAATGGTGCTGAGTGCTGAGGATCCAAAAACCTTTATACCTAACAAAATTGAAAACTATTCCGAACAAGATTTTCAAAAAATTGAACTAGATGCAAAGGCCTTTAGCATAGTAGTATCAGCACTCCCCAATGAAATCTATGCTGGGTTGTTACACTATAACAGTGCCAAGGAACTATGGGATGCACTTAAGGAAGAATTTGGTGGTACTGAAGAAGTAATTGAAAACAATAGGGAGGGTTTGAATCAACAGTATGAAACCTTTTGTCACATCAAGGGTGAATCATTAACACAACAGTTTGAACATTTTAGTTGTCTCATAAGTGAACTGAAACTTGTTAATGTTGAATTTGCTAAATCAACTCTAAATAGTAGGTTTCTAAGGTCACTTCCTGAAAAATGGGACACAATTGCTTTTATAACTAGAAATTCGGTTGGGTTCAAAGAACTTAGTCTGACCCAGCTTCATGGTCGACTCCTTACCTATGAGAGGGAGTTGAACTAGAAAAAGAAGTTGCAAGAGTCTGAGAAGGTTGCTGATGATTATACCTTCGGCAACACGGGTCAGGAAGATCTGGTAGTAGTAAGGGTCAGGGTTATGATCATTACATTGACATAACAGCTGGTGGAGCTTTCAACAACTCTGATTCTTACTCATCCAACTATGCTTTTACAGCAAATGGAGAAAACTAGAATTCTAATAATATATCCTTTGAACTCAATGATCTCCAGCACTTTGATCCAACTGATCTGGAGGAGATGGATATTTTGCACCAACTTGCACTGCTGAGTGTTAGAACCAGCGAGTGTTAGAACCAGCAAGTTCTATAAGAGAACATGGAGAAAATTTCCAGGGTTACATGGGAACTTGAAAGTTGGGTTGGATAAGTCAAAGACAAAATGCTACAAGTGTAATAGGTTAGGTCATTTTGCTAGAGAATGTAGGAGCCAAAATAATGGACCAATCATCACACATCCTAGCTCTAAACCTCAACAAACTCAAAACACTATGCAATATACCCAATATACTCCTGCTACTCATGTAAACACTGCTCACTATGCACACCCTGCAACACCTGTTCCAGTGCACTATGTCCAAACCCCTGTTCCACAGATACAGTATGTCCAGGCCCCAGCTCCTCAGGTTCAGGTGCAACAAGTTGCACCTCAACAAGCTACCCAAACTTCTGTTCAAACAGATCAGCAAAGCTTCTTCACCCAAGGCTTTTTTGATTGGAGTAGGTTGCCTGAAGATCTAGCTGATGAAAACTTTGCTCTATATGCTAAGAATGATGTTTTTAGTGATGAATTCTGTTTTGCAGCAATAGAATCCATTCTAGAAGGGCTGGAAACTGAAGAAGGAGCATCCAGTGCAGAAAGAGTGGATACAATTGCTGAAGCAGTGGTTACTGCTGTTGTTAATGAACAACTGTTGGGAGAAAATTCAGAACCACTGGTGGAACCACTGTCTGATCCCTGGTCTGTTGAAGAAGAAGAGAAGAAGCCAGAAGAAAGTGAACATGTCAGTGATTGTGCCATGATGGCTGCAACTAAGGTATCACCCCAGGTTCTTAAAAACCTATGTTCAGACAAATGCAACATAGCATTTGCGAATGTTAAGGAGGTGAATGAAAACCTTAGAGATAAAATGTTAAATGATGAGATACAATTTGAAAAATCTTTAAAAGAATTGAAAATCAAATTGTCAGAAAAGGAAAAGGAAAATGAAATTTGCAGCCTCAAACATGAGCATAGCATAACCAAGGACCAACTTCAGGCCATGATAGAAAAATATCAAACCTGCAAAAAGGAGTTGGAATCCACCCAAATCACATGTGAAAAATGGGTGGAATCCTGCAAAGGTTATGAAGTTATGCTTGAAAAACAGATCAAAAGCAATGTAAAATTTGGCATAGGTTTCAGGAAAAATAAGCAAGTTGAAAACACTACTGTTAATGAGTATGTTCAAAACACTGTTGAGATAATACCAACAAACAAGGATGGTCAAGAAATAAAAATAACTGATAAAAAAGGTAACAAAATCACTCTTGAAAAACCTGAGGGGTCCTCAACCTTTGAGGAGATTGAGAAATACCAATTCAAACCCACATGGTCAGATTAGTGTGACCTCCTTGAAAATTTCAAACCAATGGACTTCACCACAGTGGATGGTGTAAAGGACCAAAGGCCAAGGTAATTCCTCTTAAGGACATCCCAACAGTGGTTCAAAACTCTGTTGCAAAGGAGTCTGAAAAGAAGAAAAAGAGAAAAAATGTTAAAAACTTGTTTTGTGACTTTTGTGAAAAGAAAAATCATTTAACAAAAGATTGTTTTCATTTAAAAGCCTATGACATTAACAAAACAAGTACCATTGAGCCTTCAAAAAGCTGCACCATCTGTGGTAAAACAAACCATCTTACTCAGGAGTGTGTGTACCTCAAAACCTTTGAGTTCAAAAAGAAAGAGTACACTTCAAAAACACACATGAGTCCATCAATTCCACAAATCAAGAAACAATCATCATTTGTGCCTGTCCAAACAGCTATTACAAAACAGCTGAACCAAAACTCTGTTAGAAGAGAGGTTCAACTGACAGATGCACCTCCTGCTAACCAATTCCAAAGAGAAAAAGGTCAACCTCCATACCAAAGGGTCCCACATCTTTATGAGGTTTACAAAAAGACTTCTAAACCAAAAATGCACAGGCATCCCTTTGTATATCAACAGCTGATTGGAATTGGTCCCCAATAGTGGTTAGAGGCAAATACTTCAAAAGCTGCTCAAACCCGTGAGCTAACCACTGTCCATGTTCCTGAACTTAAGCCAGCCACTGTTGTGACCCCATCCAAAGCCTTATTGGCTTTGGAGACCCTCCTGATCTAATTATTTACTTGATGTGCAGGGAGCTTCTTCATGCTTAGATAGTCTTTGGTATGTAGATAGTGGAGGCTCCAAGCACATGACTGGATGTAAAGCCCTACTCAAAGAATTCAAAACTCATGGAGGGGGTGATATATCCTTTGGTAATAATAGTAAAGGAAAGGTGATGGGTTCTGGTATAGTTCAGTCTGGAAAAGTTAAGTTTGAAAATGTCAATTTGATTGACAATCTAAAATTCAACCTTCTAAGTGTCTCACAAATGAGTGACAAAGGTTATGGGTCATTCTTTACTAAGGAGGGTTGTAAGATTGTTGGACCAGAAATGGTCAAAAAGATTGAAGAAATAATAAAAACTGGAAAAACTCAACTTGTTGCTCAAAGAAATGGCAATGTTTATGTAGTTGATTTGTCAAAAGAAAGCCCTATGACTGATGCCTGTCTGTTCTCAGCTGCCTCTAACAAAGAGACAGAACTATGGCACAGAAAATTGGGGTACACAAATCTCAAGACAATCACTGCTTTGTCAAAACAAGGCCTTGTAATAGGTCTTCCACAAAAATTGTTCACCTGTCCTGAGCATTGTGTTTCGTGTTTAAAAGGAAAAAAAAAATAAAAGCTCATTTAAGTCCATTGAAGAGTCCAAAACAACCAAGTGCTTGCAAATGCTGCACATGGATCTGTTTGGCCCAGTAAAAGTCATGATCCTTAAAAAGAAAAGATATTGTTTGGTAATTGTAGATGACTTTTCTAGGTTTACATGGACTTATTTCTTACATTCTAAAGATGAGACTGCAGGAATTTTGCAAGACTTTGTGAAAGTCTTTAGGAGTGACAATGGCACAGAATTCAGAAATAGGGAGTTGGATGAGTTTTGTGTGTCAAAAGGAATTGTAAGGCAGTACAGCATTCCAAGGACACCAGAACAAAATGGGGTTGTTGAAAGGAAGAACAGAACACTGATTGAGGCTGACGGAACCATGCTTGCAAATTCAGGTTTGCCATTAACTTTCTAGGCAGAGGCTGTAAACACTGCTTGCTATGTCCATAACAGAGTTTTGATAAACCCCAGGCATCAAAAGACTGCCTATGAAATTCTGTATAAAATCAAATCACTGATCTCATACTTTAACGTATTTGGCTGCCCATGTTTCATTTTAAACTTGAAAGACTCAATTTCAAAATTTGCAGCCACACTAGATTGTGGTTATCATTTGGGATACTCAACCACTGCTAAGGCCTACAAAGTGTTTAACACTAGGACTAAGTGTGTGGAAGAGACTTTGAATGTAAAGTTCAATGAACTTTCTTCACTGAAAATCCCTACAAACCCTGCTGAGTTATTTGATCTTGATAAATTTACATTTGAAAATGTTTCTATCAAGACTAACAGTGCAGGTCCATCTCAACCTCCTCCACCAGACAATGGATATGAAGTGATAATTCCACAACAGAAATTCACATCCATTGTTAGAGCAACAGATGTTCAAAACAGCTGTCAGAGCTCAGCCACTTCTACATCAACAGTTGTTGACCGAAGTAGTCCTCAAACCTCTGCTTCCACATCCACAAACACTGTTGATAAAAATCTACAAATAGTGGATAAAAACCAACAGGTTATAATTCCTCCTATCCCTCCACCTCTATTTCAAGACACTGTTGGATCATCAAAGTCACCAATAGTTGTTAGCTCAGATGATTCACATCTGCAGCGCTCACCCTTAAATGCCATTGTTCCACACAAAGGAGATTTAATCTTCTTGAAGTCTCATCCACCAGATCAAATCATTGGCAACATCATTGAAGGGGTTCTCACCAGAAGTCAATCCCAAAACATCTGTCTTTTTGCTGGCTTTCTATCACTTCATCAACCAGTCAAGTACCAAGAGGCACTAAAAGACAACAGTTGGGTAGAGGCTATGCAAGAAGAGCTCCAACAGTTCAAAAGACAACAAGTATGGGAACTTGTACCACTGCCAGAGGGTGTAAGTCCTATTGGCACAAAGTGGGTCTTTAAAAATAAAACTGATGAAAGGGGCATTGTTGTCAAAAATAAAGTAAGGCTCGTGGTTCAAGGTTTCAAACAGGAAGAGGGCATTGACTATGATGAAACTTTTGCCCCTGTAGCAAGATTGGAAGCTATCAGACTGTTCTTGGCCTTTGCTGTCAACCAAAACATAAAGGTGTTTCAAATGGATATCAAATGTGCATTCCTCTATGGTAAGATTCAAGAAGAGATATATGTTTGTCAACCTCCTGGTTTTGAGAATCCATTTAATCCAAATCATGTCTACAAGCTAAATAAAGCTTTGTATGGCTTGAAACAAGCACCTAAAGCCTGATATGAAACTCTTTCCACCTTTCTTCTCTCTATTGGCTTCACAAGAGGCAAAATTGACAAAACACTGTTTTTAAAATGGAGAGGGAAAGATCTGATGATTGTCCAGATTTATGTGGATGACATCATTTTTGAAAGCACATGTAACAAAATGTGTGAAGAGTTCAGAAAACTCATGACAGTTGAGTTTGAGATGAGTGCAATGGGTGAACTACAGTGCAACTGCAAAATGGTACCTTCATTCATCAAAGCAAATATGCTAAAGAACTTTTAAACAAATTTGAGATGAATGATTGTAAACCATGTAGTACACCTATGGCAACCACCAAGCTGGTCATGACTGATGAAAAGGATGATTTGGTTGATTAAACCTTATATAGAAGCATGATTGGGTCTTTATTGTACCTAACTGCATCTAGGCCAGACATCATGTTTCCAACATGTGTTTGTGCAAGATCCCAATCAGCCCCTAGGAAGGCTAACCTCATAGCTGTGAAAAGGATACTCAGATACATAAAAAGTGCTCCCACACTTGGTATCTGGTACCCTACTAATGGGAATGTTAAGCTTTCAGGTTTTTCAGATAGTGACTTTGCTGGATGCAATGCAACAAGGAAGTCCACATCAGGAGGGTGCCAATTTCTAGGTGATTGCTTAGTATCTTGGCAAAGCAAAAAGCAAGCGGCTGTTTCAACATCCGCTGCTGAGGCAGAATATATTGCTGCTGCAAGCTGCACAACCCAATTGTTATGACTTCAATATCAACTACTGGATTTTGGTATCACTGCTTTAAAGACACCTCTTATGTTGACAGTCAAGCAGCATAAAATATCATCAAAAATCCAGTCTCACATTCAACCACCAAACACATTGACATCAGACATCACTTTGCAGATGTGCTAACAAAGGCGTTAGAGACACCCCCCTTTGAAAGCTTGATCTTTAGAATTGGCATGCTTAACATCGAATAATAGGCAAAATCATGTTTTTCTATGAATAAAAAGCATTAAATTGTTTTCAGAAAATCAAAAATCCATCCTTAAAAAATAGTTAAAAATGAAAGTTTTCATTAATCCTTAAAAGTCTGTCATAAACACTGCTTGGTTTAAACATATGATTGATAAAAATTATCCACTGCTGAAAGACAACCTCTGTTTATCCATTTTCTTTGTTAATCATTGTTGATCAAACATCAGTGTTTTAATCACTGATGGCTATCCACTGATAGTTAAAATCAGCCACTGTTTTCATTTTCACCACTGTAAACCACTGATATTGATCATCAGTGGTTTCCTAAACAACTGTCATCCATTATTCATCAGAGGTTGTCACGTGGACAGTTCTTAGCCGTCAGATCTTTGTAACCGCTGCCACGTCCGCATTCACTTTTCACCTTCTATAAAACCCTGATTAAAACTCCAATCAGAGGTTTCACTGCCGAATTGAATTCAAAATTCCTTCACAAGCGGTTTCCATCTTCCTCATTCATCTTCTTCCATTCGCAAAATCCTTCGAATCACCATGGCACTCGCACTCAAAAACCCCCATAACTACCTTTGTACACTAGAGAAAACAAGCAAAAACAAAGATTTCCACTCAATAATTGATACTCTTTCATCTTCAAAGTAAAAAACTTTGTTGACCTGCAACGCCCCAATCTATCAAGAAACCCTACGTGATTTCTGTAAAAATGCAAAAGTTGAGGTTCAGGACAAAAAGCCCTGGGCTATTACTTCAAAAGTAGGAGAAATTCTTGTTTCAATCACACCACAAACCATATCCGAAGTGTTTGAGACGAATGATCATACAGGTAACACTTCCTTCCCTAAAGATGAGTATCAAACTGATTTCATCGAAAGAGGGTATGAAGATCAAATGACGAAAGCTACTTTGCAAAAGGGAGATTTTCCACCTCCCATGAAATTTTTATTCCCTACCCTGCTCATCTATGTTTCAAACAAAGCAACAACTTTCAATGAGATTCCATTGAAAATCCAATACTTGGGCTATGCTATTATGGTTGGAAAAGATTTTAATTACTCCCAAGAAATTTTCAATGATCTGGTTAAAAATGTTAATATTATTAAAGATAAAAAGAAACCATTTCTATTGTTTGCAAGGTTTTTGGCATATTATTTACAGCAGAAAGTACCAAAAGACAATGCACAAGTGCTTGTCCAAGGTGCTTCTTTTCAAATAAACAGTCTTTCTTCTGAAACTTTTACAAGGCTGTCAGAGTCAAAAGCTTTAAAAACACAAACAGAGGAACCTGAGAAAACTTTGGATGAGTCCACATCTGCTCCTCAGGTTTCTGCTGTTGAGCCCACTGCTCTTGGTGACCACAGTAGCCAACCCTACCCAAAAAGACCAAAATGAAAATTACCAAAAAGCCCACCAAACCCCCCAAAAAGGACCTTCTGGAATATAAGATCCCAGAAGTAACTCTTGTGACAACACAAAAGTCACCAACAACCACTGTTGCTACCTCCTCACAACAGTTGGTAAGATCTCCACCTAAAGCCTCAACTCCTCCTGCTTCCTCACAAAAGGAACAGGTTGTAAGCACAGGGACACCACTCTATGATACATTATCCTCACTTGAGGATATGTTCAATAGCCCTGCTCCCGGGGTAAATTCTCTTTCAACTCCTATCCTTTCTTCACAAATACCACCATCAATAAAACCTTTGTTTGATGCCATTGAGCTTCAGACACAAAACAGCCCCTCTCACCAACAATTACTGAGAGTACAACCACAACTTTGGCTGTGTCTGAAATACCTCAATTGGTTATCCCACAAACAGTTGAGGAGGTTACACTACAGGAGTTTCATGAAATTCTTGTCAATAGTTCAAGTGGAGCAGCTACTACAGGTGTTGAATCCACTGATTTACACCTGGACAGTAGTTACATCAGTCAGACTCCCTTGAAGGCGACCAATGTTGATTCTATCAAGGTAGCCACTGGTGTGTTCAAGTTAACCACTTGTGTGTTTACTAAGGTATCAACAACAGAGGGAAGTCCCCAGTACCAAGAAAAAGGGGCATCAGTGGATGAACCATTGGAGACATCTTCTTGTCCAACTGCTGATACAACCACTGCTGGTGGGAAATCAGATGATCCCATTAACTTGGATGATGGTTTAAGATATCAGGAATTGACGGAGAGAGTTACCAATATTGAAACATCTGTGGCAAATATAAAAAATATGCTACAACAGTTGTTACAATCATCAAAGTCTCAATCCACTGCTTCATCATCTGCTACCACAACAAGTGAGCTATGGCAACTCCTACAACCTCTGCTTCATCAACAAAGAAAATATGCTGATCAACAACATGAAATACAGTTACAAATGTTAAGAAATATGATGGATGCAAGGTATAAGGACACTCAAGCTGATATTAAAGCCATCAAAGCTCATTTACTCCTAGGGCTGTTCAAATTGCTCGGTGCTCGACGCTCGTTCGATGCTCGCTTGAAAAATGCTCGGAATTTGCTCGTTCGATTGAAAAAATGCTCGGTTCGGATCGGTTCGGTTTGTAAACGAACCGAGCACGAGCAAAGGTCCGCTCAGTTCGGTTCGGCTCGGTTGGCTTGATTTATTTTATATATATATATATATATATATTTGTGTGGATCATATTTAATGAAATGACTAGAGACCAACATCAACAATGTTTGGTCCAAGATCTAAATAGAGCTCATTTAAGTAATTAGGATTGAAATCCATTACCAATAGTCCATTGTCCAATACTTAAATGTCCATTTGAGTAATTGTACAAATACTAAAATATGAAGCATCGATCAATACTCAAGTCTCAACCCGCCATTCGATTCAGAAGTACAAGAACCTAATCAAAACCCCCCATTAGCAATCGTTATTTGATTTCTCCATCGTCACTCGCCAAGATGGCAACTCTCCAGGGTTTTGCTTCAATCGGTTCATTCACTTTCAAACTTCTGACAAAACAAGGGTATGTTCTAATCGGTCGACAATTTATCTTCCCGCTTAGCTAATCTCGATAGAACTAGTTGAGTGTTTTTGTATTCCTTGTTATTTGTTAAATTTTTACTTGTGCTTTATTGGACGAAACATCAGGGACGAAAACTACAGTTTATTCTAATAACTAGCACTCCCATTGTCACTTTCCTTGTTTGTTCTGCGACGCTCGATAATCGCTCGACGTTCGTTCGAAAAATGCTCGGATCGAAAGACGCTCGCTCGAGTTTGGCTCGGTTAAAAAAACGCTCAGTTCGGTTCAGATCGGTTTGTAAAGGAACCGAGCACGAGAAAAGATCTGATCGGTTCGGTTCGGCTCGTGAACAGCCCTATTTACTCCAAACCACTGGTACTTCTCCTCCTACAATTATCTATGTAAACACTGATGATGCCAAAAAGAAGGAGAAAGGAAAGAAGGGAAAGGAAGGTTTACACCTAGAGCCTGATCCAAAAGCTAAACCTGTTGTAGAAATTCCAAAACCAGATGGTACAAAGAGGGTTGATGTGACTCTCAACCTGTTTGCTGAAGAAAAAGCAAAAGGAAAAGAGAGAATGGAACGAAAGGGTTCTGTAAGATTTGCAGAAGAAAAGAAAGTTCTGATGGCAAAGGAAGAGCAGGGTACTTCAAAAAGAAGAAGAACTACCAGAAAGGTCAGCAAACCCACTTCCACACCTTCCAAACCCACTGAACAACCTTCTGAAATCCCCAAAAGTTCCTCACCTCAAACCACAAAGCCAACAGATGTTGAGACACCTGTTATATCGACAGCTGTTGGTTGATACATCAGTGGTTTCAACAGATGTTGTCACAACAAATGTTGTCATCACTTTACCAACCACCACTCAATCCACAAATACACCTCCAAATTCAACACCTCCAACCACACCAAAAATCAAGAGAAGGAGGATAACAAATGTCATACTTGAACATGACACTGTACCTACTCCAGTTCCAATATCTTCACAACCTCTGATCCTATCCACTGTGCAAAAACCTACTTCAATCTCTTCAATTCAAACCACTGAAGAAACTACTGCCTTGGTTCCATTGGGAGTGAAATATCCTCTGGATCTTCCAGCAGTCAGAGAGGAGATTAAATCCTTCTATTCTGAAGATGATCCTCAAAAGAGAAACCTCCCATCTCTTCATGGCTATCCTTTGCCAAAGAACATTGATGAATACCTTCAATTGAAAGCCAAACAAGCAGAGGATATCTCAAAAGAGACACAAAAGTAAAATCTAATAAAGAAATACAGAGAAATCTGCAATATCTGCTCAGCCAAGTTAGAACATTAGAACAATTTTCAAAAGATCTTTGTCAGCAGTTATCAGAAAGAGATGATGAAAGCCTGAGGCAAGATTACATTGAGCACATCATGGAAAACAAAAGATACAAGGCAAAAAGGTATTAATTCAAAGACTGGACCATAAGTGAGCTCAAGCAAGAAATTGCAAGAATACAAAAGATGCTTGATGACCCAACAATAAAACCAACCCCACCAGTCTGGTCCTAGTATCAAAAAAATGTACCTGAAAGGGTTTTGAAATTGAAGAGAATGAAGGAAGAGCTTGTAACTGCAAATTATGGCTCAAGGAATCAAATCACAAGGTGGACAGAGATTAAAGTGATAGAGACATACAAAAAATTGGAAGAAAGAAGAAAGAAAGATCCCTCTGTTCCTAAAAAGCAATATTATCCAGCATCAAAGGTTTCAACCAAACAGACCCAACCAACTAAAAGATCTGCTAAACCCCACTGTTCCATCTGCTGTTGTTTTCTATCAAAAAAAGAGGCAAAAACAGATGGATAAAGAAGAAGAGCCACAAGAAGAATCCGAAATAATGAAAGTGGCCTTCAAGCAGATGTTGGTAGAAAATCCTAACTCAGCAAAGCTACAAGAAATAGCCAAGAGATTCATGAGCAGGCCTTCATCACCAAACTCCTCACAAATAAAAACTCTCCTAAGAAACCCACCAGACTCAAAAATACTAAAGTGGAAGTCTGATCAAAAGACCCACGTATTGACATTGCTCAAGTCTAGTGAAGAAGTTGAACACATATCAAGGGAAGATGCACTAGGTCTGAGTGTAGCTTACCTCCAAGATTTGTTAGAACTTCAACTGTGTAGGGATGAGGATGATGAGATTCCCTCAACTTTGAACTTCAATTCAAAGGGCAAGTTAGGGAAATGTTAATGAGGCAATAAAGATCAGAAATAATGAAGTGTTTTGGCATCATCTGTTCTAGGGGGAGATTGTTGGTCCTAGAAGAACAGATGATAAGGAAAGTCAAAATTGGTTCAAAGTACTGCTGATCATCATAAGCACTCTTCGCACAAGATTCTCCCCTTGACAGTGATTATTCAACATCTGACAGACTCCAAACACTGATCATCACAACTAATGTTAGCCAAGACCTTATGAAGTATAAAGATTGAAGCTCTATCTATTGCTGTCTTCCAAGCACTGCCCATTCAAGGACTGATCACCCTTTTGAAGAAAGCACTGATGCTCAACATCAGTGCTTAAACTACAACCGTGGAAAGAAGAATCAGTAGTTTAACTGTAATCAGTGTCTATGTAATCAGTGGTTTATATGTAACAGTGTTTAGAGTCTGTTAGGAGGTTAGATGTCACTTTCATGGTGACGTCAGCCAAAGATGCTCAGTGGTTTGCTTGTACTATAAATAGAACAGTACTCTGTACTGTTCCATAAGTTCTTTCACCACAAGTCATTCAGTATGAACAAATCACAGAGCTCAGGCTGAGGGGGAGTCTAGTGTGTGCATGCAATTAGTTGAATCTTGTAATAGATACAATCATTCGACTTAATGAAATCATGTCTACTTAAAACTATTCTCCATTGATTGTGTTATCAAAGTTTATTTCCATATTCCGCTGCAATTCATATCTCTGTTTCATCTTCATTTTAATTAAACAACACAATCTAAGAAACTCAGATCCTAACATTATAGAACGGAATCCACGTTAGATGCCATAGATCTCGAAAGCTTGGAAAGGAGGTAACTGCTAATATGAATTTTTTGTAGTTTTATTTGAAACAGAATTATAACGCGATTTATGGAGGGGAACGTGGACAATGACAATCGTACCCCTGTATATCCTTTAGCGCCCCATGCCACGTGTTCGACCAGGATCCGTTCTCACACTTCCAAACATTTTCTCTGGATCCCGAATCTATATATATATATATATATATATATATACATATATATATATATATGGTAGGTTTCATGCGAGAACCACCTTTATTGCGAGAACTAATGTCAACACCACAAATAAACCCACTACACCACCAAAAACCTAAAAAACCGACCCCCTACCCCCCCCCCCCCCCACCCAAGCTAAATGCTAAAAACTAAACCATAAAGCTAAACCCCCAAAAAACCTAAAAAAAATCTTAAAAAATCTAAAAAACGCACGAAATTTTTTTAATATCTTTTTTAATAAAATCGCTACTCTTAGTATCCAAATTTTTTTTTTAATTATTAACGAAAAGTAGCAATTTTTATAAAATAAAATATTAAAAAAATTTGTGTTTTTTTAGATTTTTTTAGGTATTTTGGTTGTGTTCACACTGGTTCTCGCAATAAAGGGTGGTTCTTGACGGATCTTTCTCCTATATATATATATATATATATACATATAGTGTGGGGTTCTAGAGTGAACACTAGTGTTATTGTGAACTGAGTGAACAAATCCTGACCATTGATTTACATTATCAAATCATAAAATACTCTAGTGTATTTTCATCATCAAATTCTGACAAATCATGGCCATTGATTTACACTTTTGTATAGATAATCAAGGGCTAGGATTAGTTCACATAGTTCACTTTAAAGAGGGTTGTTTACAAATGAACCTAACCCTATATATATATATGTGTGTGTGTGTGTGTGTGTTTGTGTGTGTTTGTGTGTGTGTGTGGGTGGGTGGGTGGGTGGGAGTTGGCTACAAAGTCTATTTTTCCTACAAAGTGTAAAAAGTCATAGAAGACCATAATATCAACCATAAAACATACTCAAAACCCATAAATAACAAAGTGAAGATTACTAAAATGTAATATTTGTGGGTTTTGTGTTATGTTTTAGATTATAAGCCTTTAATTATCGAATGACTAACATTAGAGTGTTTTATGTTGATTATCATGTTGTATTTTATATTCACAGTTCTACGATGGTGTGTTTGAAGTTTTTATGGACTGTTAGGGTTTGGATATTGTGTTTTAGTGATCTTCACTCTGTTGTTTGTGGGTTTTGAGTGTGTTTTATAGCTGAAATTGTGGTGTTTTATGACTTTGTACACTTTGTAGAAAAAATGGACTTTGTAGCCGAACCCCACCTATGTATATATATATGTATATGTATATGTATATGTATATGTATATGTATATGTATATGTATATGTATATGTATATGTATATTTATATGTATATGTATATTGATGCGTGTGAAGTGTTATATATATTAGGTGTATATTTTAAGCCCCTTTAACACTTTTTAGTCAAGTTTTAAATTTATAAAACACGATATTTACTAACACTAGACACACATATGGGCAAGTGCACCCATCGTGAGCGTAGTATAGTGTTGGTAAGATACCGAGGTCGTCCAAGGACACAAGAGCTTTTAGTACCGGTTTATCCTCAACGTCTAATCAAATCAAAAAGTTTAGAAAAATGTTTTAACTAAGAAAATTAAAAACTAACTAAAATGCTGAAAAATAAAATAAAAAGAAAAACAGATAGACAAGATGAATCACTTGGTTCCGACTCGTATCTAGTGTAACCTTTGATTATTTCCGCACTTTTGCACTATTTTAAGAGATTATCTTAGTTATTGTAGTAGGCCCCTCTTTTGAAGGTGACGTTACCCTCACCCCAGTAGTTTGAGTCAGCAAGGATACAATCCTAAAAGGGTGGATTATTGGAAGATAATTAATTAAGTTATTAATGCAAATTATGGTAGGCCCCTCTTTTGGAGGTGACGTTACCCTCGACTAAGTAGTCTGAGTCAGCAGGGATACAGTCCTAAATAGCCGGGTTATAGTATTAATAGTAGTTAACTTATTAGGGGATCAAAGAGTTTGGACCCCCGCCATCCAATACCGTTAAGTATTGAAGGAGATCCTACTAAATTTGACCCAGGTCCATTGCAGGACCTCTAAACGCTGAACAATGGCAAGACCTTTACCAAACTGTTCCCTTAACCCCCGACCAGGTAGCCAACATAGCTCCATATAGACCGTGGAGATGTGAATGGTGAAAATCTTTTATTTTATATAGACAGTAAAATAATGCCAAGACACCACAGACAAACGATAAGGAAAGATCACCTTCAACATAAGCAACTAGTTATTAAAGTCATTAATACAAAACCAAGTAAAAAGTGCGAAAAGATTAGAAATAAAAAGTATTACACTAGACACTTTGTCTTCACCAAGTGATGTAAGAGACTTAGGCAAACATGGCCTTGATTGTCAAGAACTCTTACGATCAATCTTGGATCCCGAGACGACTCACACACTCTATGATAGACAATGGATGATGGTGGTGGATGATGGTGTTATGGTGGTGGTGGGTGGTGGGTGAAGTGTGAGAGAGGTGGTGTGCCAAGGGATGGTTTGAGCTTGAGCCAAGCACTTCTATTTATAAGCTGAACAGAAGCTCGGGCACGGCCCCTTGTCTAGTGGGCACGGCCCCGTGTCCACATATTTCTCTTTCTTCATTTAACGCAGTTTTGTCTTTTTAGTTGACCACGCCCCCGTGTCCGCTGAGCACGACCCCGTGGTGTAGAAGAATCTTTGTACTATGCAGATTTGCTGGATTGTGCGAATCTTATAGTTGACCACGGCCCCGGGTCCGCTGAGAAAGGCCCCGTGGTGGGCAATAGAAGCTTCAACCACTTTGTCTTTTCTGCTGACACTTGGGCACGCCCCTGTGCTGGCTGAGCACGGGGAGTGTTCAGTCTTTTGTTGTCTTGTTTTGCTTGGGAAGATGCTGTCGTGGGGTCGGGCATGTCACGTCTTGTTCCTTTTCTTGTATTTATGTTAGATTTTGATGTCTTTTTGCTTCTTTTGTTAATTTGAGCTCATTTAATCCTGAAAATACAAAAGGAAGACAAAAGCACACTTTTTCCAACATTAGTACTAAAAAAGGGTTAGTTTTATGTCACAATTGATGAAATTTATATGTTGCATTTTTAACACATCAAATACCCCCACACTTGAATCTTTGCTTGTCCTCAAGCAAAACTCTTTAATATGTGGCTATTACACTTCCAAATGGAATGGGTAGAGAAGAAGGTTTTTGGGCTTGTCGTAGAGTGTCGGGATTTCCAAGATTCTTTATTTAATTTTATTTTTATTTATTTACAATCCTATTCGTCATGATTTATTTAAAACTTTTCATAAGATAAATTACTTATTAGGGCATAACATGCCTCTTTAAAATTCTATTTATATACAAGTTCACATACCTCACGGGGATCACTCAACACTCGGCCGAAAATGTATTTTTGTGGATCACTCGAGAGCGGCATGGAACTTACTCCTACCATAGGCTTGCCAAGCAATCAATCCTCCTCCTTTTTAACTTATATACCTTTATAAATATCAAGAGGACTTTGTGGGTGAAGGGTTAGGCTTGGGTTAAAGGTAGGTGGTTGGGTTAGTGGTTAGTAGAAAGGGCGAAAAAGCGTAAAAAGCATCGGTTTTCGTAAGACTTTCTATTTTTCAACTTTTTATTTTGATGAAGCTATTATTCAAACAAAGTTATTTTTGATGAACTTGTTTGTTTATTTTCTTTTGCTCCATCATCAACATAATTTTTTTTTTTTTGAAAGTCATACGAAAAATCAAACTTGTTACTAAAACAAAGGGGTAAAAATGAAAAAGGTTTTGGTGGGTAAAAAGGGTGTTTGGTTAGGTTATGAAATGAAAAGGTTTAGGCTCAAATGGGCTAACTAGGGGGATTTTGGGTAGGTGGTAAAAAAAAAAGAAAAATAATGGTGTAGAAATAAAAAGGGTTAGTCATAATGCCTCCATCATTTACTTACTCGGGTTTAAGTTGGTAAGGATCGGGAATGTATCGTCATGGCAAGTTCTAGAGTCGTAAGAACCAAGCGGCTATTCACACAAGAAACGAAAAATGAGCATTTAGTCTAATGATATGTAATTGTATGCTCAATAAACGCTCAAAACTCACTTTTGTGGGAATGGGTTTTTATGTGATCAAGTATATATAATCAAATTTTAACTAAGCTTGTCATGCCTTTTCATAATTTTCTTATGTTGGTTCTTTTTATCACGACGCTATCGGTTGTAAATTCGTAAAAATATAACCTTTTTAGAACTTGAAATTCCCGAGTTAAACCTAGACAAGTAAAAAAAATTGAAAATTTTTGAAAAAATTTGGGGTGATTAGCGATTCCAATAGAGTTTTGTGTAAGGCTTGTATTTAGGACTTGCAAGATTCAAGGTTTTAGCATCCCCCCCACACTTAAATTACACATTGTCCTCAATGTGTCCCAAAAATAAGTTTTTAGGTTGATTGAATGTGTAAAAAGGTGTAAAAAGCAAAAAAAAATTGTGTTACTGGGCGCTGAACACGGCCCCGTGTTGTCCGGGCACGGCCCTGTGTTCAAGTGCCAGTAACAAAATTAAAACAAGAGAAACAGAAGCCTGGACACGGGGGCGTGTTGGATGAACACGGCCCGTGTCCAGTTACCTGAACTGGGTCTTTTTCTGCAGACTGTGCAGCACGGGGCCGTGTTGGGTGGACACGGCCCGTGCCGAGCTTACTGTAAACGAAGAAATTGTCGGACGGTTCTGTTTTCCTGCATGGAGTTCTGGTTCAAGTTTCCCTTGCATCCTTTGCTATCTCAAGCCTGTTTTATTCCTGAAAATTAAAACTAACTAGAAAACATAAAAATTAATCTAAACTAAACTAAGGATAGTTCCGCGGAATGCCTCCGTGGTGCGCCACGTTTATAAGGGTCCTTGGCTAGACCCAAAGCCTGGTCATATGTTACCCAAGTGGGATGTATTGCATCCCATGTTACACCGTCAGAGAGCGTCATCCAAGCTTGAGTCTATGACCTCCATGTAGTTGACTCGTCCTCTACTCTTTTTCCACATTCAAACTTCACTTCCTTGTCCCCAAACTTCAATGTTAACGTTCCATCATTCATATCCACCACTGCTTGGGCGGTGGCTAGAAATGGCCTCCCTAGGATGAGGGGGACATCGGTGTCTTCTTCCATATCTAGGATGACAAAATCGGTTGGGAAAACGAAGTTGTCAACTTTTACCAATAGATTTTCAGCGACACCTTGTGGAAATTTGACGGATCTGTCGGCGAGTTGTATGCTCATCTTTGTAGGGCTTGTTGTTCCTAGGCCGAGTCGTTTGAACATCGATGTGGGCATGAGGTTAATGCTAGCCCCAAGATCGGCTAATGCATTACGAACGGGGGATTCCCCAATCGAGCAAGGAATCGTGAAGATTCCGGGATCGATTTTCTTTTGTGGAAGTTTGTTGAGTACTAAGGCGGAGCATTCTTCGCCTAAGTTAACTAATTGCAATGATTCAATTTTCCTTTTGTTAGTGAGGAAATCCCTCATGAATTTTGCATATTTAGGCATTTGGGTTAGGACCTCAATAAAAGTAATATTAACATGCAATTGTTTTAGTAAATTTTCGAACTTTGCGAATTGCTCATCGGTCTTTTGACGATTTAACCTACCGGGGTATGGGATTGGGAGAGTCTTGGTGGACTCTTGATTTGGTGGAGAAGCCTTTTCTGGTTGAGGTGTGGGTGGAGTCAAGCTTTGGCTGAGTTGACTTCCTTCAACCGGCGGTAGCGGGGCATCCTCGGGACCCACGGTTCGGTTTCTTAATGTGATGAGGTGTACTTCTGCCTTCGGGTTGGTTTCGGTATTACTAGGTAACGCGCCTTGTGGTCTCTCAGAGAAATTTTGAGCTAGTTGATTTAATTGTTTTTCAATGTTTTGAATGCTAGCTTGTTGATTTCTAAAATTCGATTCCAATTGTTGAAATCGATCCGAGTTTTTCTTTTCGGTGTCGGAGATGAGGCGAGATACGGTATCTTCAAGCCTTTCTCTTCCACCTTGTTGTTGAGAGAAATTTTGTGGTTGTTGAAAATTAGTTCGTTGGTTTTGTTGGTTACTACTATTGCCGGGATCTCTCCAACCAAGATTTGGGTGGTTACGCAATCCTTGGTTGTAGGTACCCGTTGGAGGACCCGACGGCCTAGGTCTGTTATCAATGTAGTTTACCGTTTCTGTTTGTTCATCTAATTCTTTCATACAACTCCAATTTTCATGTGACCCACCACACCCTTCACAAGCCATAACCGAGGCCGTTTTTGTCATTTCTAGCTTTTTGATTTTCGAAGAGAGGGCCTCGATTTGGGCTTGTAAAGAGGTGCTTTCATCAACCTTATGGGCGCCCGGGGCAATAGATTTATTACCTCGGGGAGTGTGCCATTGAAAATTGGTGTGAGCAATTTCCTCAATTTGATTATATATTTCATTTGGGCGACGATTACCTAAAAGTCCCCCGGAGCTAGAATCAAGTGTTTTTCTTGTGTGTGGCAACAACCCATTGTAGAGAGTGGATACTTGTTGCCACACCGCTAGACCGTGATGAGGACACTTTCTTAGTAGCTCCTTGAACCTTTCCCAAGTTTCATATAAGGATTCCCCATCCTCTTGTGAGTATGTATTAATTTCAGTCATTAATTTAGCCGTTTTAGCAGGAGGGAAATACTTATATAGAAACTTTTGGGCTAGTTCATCCCAGGTGTTTACCGAGCCAACTGGGAGGGTGTTAAGCCAAGCCTTAGCTCGGTCTTTTAGTGAAAATGGAAACATCCTAAGGCGAATGGCGTCATTTGATGCTCCATTGATCCGAAAAGTATCACATATTTCCAAGAAATTAGTAATATGTAGATGGGGATCCTCGTCCGCAAGCCCATGGAAGGTTGCGGAGTTTTGGAGCATTTGTATCAAATGCGGTCGAAGTTCGAAGTTGTTGGCTTCGATAGTCGGTGCATTGATAGCGGCGCCGAGATTACCTACGGTGGGCCGTAGGTAATCCATGAGGGTACGTTGGTCCGCCATTGGAAGTGGGTCTCCCGAAACTTTCTCTTGATTTTTAGCTTTAAGTCTTTTTCTGAGAAAGCGTTCGGGTTCTTCTAGAGGTTCTTTTATGTCTCTACTAGAACTGGAGCTCATGCACTACGTAGGAGGTTCAAATGTGGCGCCTGGGTTCCAAGTCCTGCAATAAAAACAGAAAAGAACGTTGGTCAGAATGTTCACCACGGCCCCGTGCTCGGTGAACACGGCCCGTGGTCAGAGATACAGTGATTGTTTTCTGGATCCCTGTTACTGGGACACGGCCCCGTGTTGCACCGACACGGCCCCATGTTCAGCTCTCTGTAACTCAGAAAATAAAAACTGCCAGTGATGATGCTGGGCACGGCCCGTGCTGAACTCTGCAGAAACAGAAAAACTAAAAAAAAAATCCTAAAAAAATGAAAAATAAGAAAAACGATTAGTCCGTTAATTCCTAACTTTCTTAAAATCCCTGTGTCCCCGGCAGCGGCGCCAAAAACTTGATGCGTGTGAAGTGTTATATATATTAGGTGTATATTTTAAGCCCCTTTAACACTTTTTAGTCAAGTTTTAAATTTATAAAACATGATATTTACTAACACTAGACACACATATGGGCAAGTGCACCCATCGTGAGCATAGTATAGTGTTGGTAAGATACCGAGGTCATCCAAGGACACAAGAGCTTTTAGTACCGGTTTATCCTCAACGTCTAATCAAATCAAAAAGTTTAGAAAAATGTTTTAACTAAGAAAATTAAAAACTAACTAAAATGCTGAAAAATAAAATAAAAAGAAAAACAGATAGACAAGATGAATCACTTGGTTCCGACTCGTATCTAGTGTAACCTTTGATTATTTCCGCACTTTTGCACTATTTTAAGAGATTATCTTAGTTATTGTAGTAGGCCCCTCTTTTGAAGGTGACGTTACCCTCACCCCAGTAGTTTGAGTCAGCAAGGATACAATCCTAAAAGGGTGGATTATTGGAAGATAATTAATTAAGTTATTAATGCAAATTATGGTAGGCCCCTCTTTTGGAGGTGACGTTACCCTCGACTAAGTAGTCTGAGTCAGCAGGGATACAGTCCTAAATAGCCGGGTTATAGTATTAATAGTAGTTAACTTATGAGGGGATCAAAGAGTTTGGACCCCCGCCATCCAATACCGTTAAGTATTGAAGGAGATCCTACTAAATTTGACCCAGGTCCATTGCAGGACCTCTAAACGCTGAACAATGGCAAGACCTTTACCAAACCGTTCCCTTAACCCCTGACCAGGTAGCCAACATACCTCCAAATAGACCGTGGAGATATGAATGTTGAAAATCTTTTATTTTATATAGACAGTAAAATAATGCCAAGACACCACGGACAAACGATAAGGAAAGATCACCTTCAACATAAGCAACTAGTTATTAAAGTCATTAATACAAAACCAAGTAAAAAGTGCGAAAAGATTAGAAATAAAAAGTATTACACTAGACACTTTGTCTTCACCAAGTGATGTAAGAGACTTAGGCAAACATGGCCTTGATTGTCAAGAACTCTTACGATCAATCTTGGATCCCGAGACGACTCACACACTCTATGATGGACAATGGATGATGGTGGTGGATGATGGTGTTATGGTGGTGGTGGGTGGTGGGTGAAGTGTGAGAGAGGTGGTGTGCCAAGGGATGGTTTGAGCTTGAGCCAAGCACTTCTATTTATAGGCTGAACAGAAGCTCGGGCACGGCCCCGTGTCCAGTGGGCACGGCCCCGTGTCCACATCCTTCTCTTTCTTCATTTAATGCAGTTTTGTCTTTTTAGTTGACCACGCCCCCGTGTCCGCTGAGCACAACCCCGTGGTGCAGAAGAATCTTTGTACTGTGCAGATTTGCTGGATTGTGCGAATTTTATAGTTGACCACGGCCCCGTGTCCGCTGAGCACGGCCCCGTGGTGGGCAATAGAAGCTTCTACCACTTTGTCTTTTCTGCTGACACTTGGGCACGCCCCTGTGCTGGCTGAGCACGGGGCGTGTTCAGTCTTCTGTTGTCTTGTTTTGCTTGGGAAGATGCTGTCGTGGGGTCGGGCATGTCACGTCTTGTTCCTTTTCTTGTATTTATGTTAGATTTTGATGTCTTTTTGCTTCTTTTGTTAATTTGAGCTCATTTAATCCTGAAAATACAAAAGGAAGACAAAAGCACACTTTTTCCAACATTAGTACTAAAAAAGGGTTAGTTTTATGCCACAATTGATGAAATTTATATGTTGCATTTTTAACACATCATATATATCAATTAATCAAAATAAAATAATGTATCTATAAATGAAAATATATATTTTAAAGGAAAAATTACAAGTTTTGTCCTTTATCTTAACACTATTTTTCAGGTGGTGTCCTTTTCAACGAATTTTGACAAGTTTTGCACTTTAGAAGGAATTTTGTTGCACGTTTTGTCCTTTAACCCTAACCCAGTTATTTTTTTTTTTGTTAAATCTAGTCATGTGACTTGCACATGAGGGTAATTTTGTCAATCTACTCTCATCTCTCTATCTCTCTCTAAAACACCTCACCCTTATCACCACCACAACACTGACCTTCACTGCCACCACCCCACAAGACTTCCACCGCCACCAGACCTCCACTGCCACTACTTACACTACCACTCCCTGCCATGCTAGCACAAAACCACCACCACCATGAGTAACCACCAACCAACCCATGAATAGAGGCCAATAAAGTATTAACATGTAAATAAATACAACTAAAGGATATTTGAGATCTAGTTAGTAAAAACCCTAAAAACATGTGTAAATTGCAGTGTGATCAAATCAAGAATCATAACTTTCATAAATCAAGGGCTAATCAACAATGCCCATATGCTATAACTAACACCCAAAACATAAAAATAAATGATTTAACATAAACCCACCATGAGGAAACGAAATATCAGGGCGAGAATCACAATTACAGTTGCAGGGAGGACAAGATGCGGCGGAGGAAGACCGGCGAACGGCGGCGAAACCTTCAAGAAGATGCCAGTACAGAGGTGGGCCCACCAAAGACATGCCCAAGAACACGATTCCGATCTTTGCCACTGTCCAATTGCAAGATCCAGATTTGTTTAGTGCCATTTGTGAGAATGGTGAGATGTATGGATAGTGTTTAGTGCCATTTGTGAGAATGGTGAGATGTATGGATAGGGTTGATGTTGAGCTTGAGAAAGATCAAAACTATGATGTTGATGCCCCACCATGAATAACCACCAACTAGTTGATTTGACAGATGCTAGCTGGGTGAGTGGTGTCGTACGGTGGGTGTGGGTGGGGGACGGTGGTTAGATCAGTTGACAGGGAGGGTGGGGGACAATGGCAGATGGTGTGGGCCGGGGACGGTGGGCGGCGGCGTATAGAGAGAAGGGTGGCGGTGGTGACGGTGATAGGGAAGATGGGGAGGGTGACAAAGGTGAAGGCTGAGGTGGTGGTAGATGAAGGTTTTGAGAGAGAGAGAGAGAAAGAATACTGTGTGTGTGTTTTTAGAGAGATAAAGATTTTTTAATTTTAAAAAAATGTTTATAGAGAGAGATATAAAATAAGATATCTATAAATGAAAAGATATATTTTAAATAAAAACTTAAAATACGTAAACCTAAAAATTTAAAATTTCTATAAAATAATATATCTATAAATGAAAAGATATATTTTAAATAAAAACTTAAAATACGTAAACCTAAAAATTTAAATTTTGAAAAATGAAAGTTTAAAAATACATAAGCTTAAAAATTGAATCACAGGGCTGGTATCTATTTGGGCTTGCGGATCTAGTCCACCATGTGAAACAGCCCGCTAAAGAAAAATTTGATGAGGACCATCAAAAGTGTGTTGTTGGTTTCACAAATGAAGCAGTGTGACTCAACAGGGTGAGGTTCATGGTACTTGTTTAAATCAGTGGTCAGTATCTGTTTTGAACCGTGCTCAGCCCTTGCCCTCTTTGACAATATTATTTAACGGATCATGGTTCACTTGCTAGACATCCACCATGGGCTAAGAGCCTAAGACGTGGCACATGCAGGGGCGGACCCACATGGTCCGGGTCGGGGTCCACGGAGCCCAATATTTTTTTAGAAAATAGTAGAACCGGTATGTTAAATTTTTCAAGTACCTTATAAAATAAATTAATTGGACCCCATAGTATTAAAAACAAAGATGGTGTGGTGGTAGTTCCCATTGTGTTCCAACAAATAGATCACAAGTTCAAGTCTTACATGTTTTGTTTTTTTAGTTTATTTTTTCCATCAAAATTAAATTAGTGTTTTAAAACAGCACAACCACCCATTGACCCTCTAATTTGTTACACCCTAAGCACGCTTAAACTGAAAAGACGCAACGGAAATACATACCATAAAATTTCTTTTATTAACAAAGTTCCAACAAAATTGAAATTCCTTTCTATGGTAAGTCTTTAACGATAATTACATTTCGTTTCATTTAATACATACCACATATCATATATTTACTATCCACAAGACCACACATTCCCGTACAATCCGTGTTATGACTCGATCTTCAATCGCTTACATCTCGTGATGACCATAATCCGTAAGTCTGTACAACCTGCATTCACCACATACATTCACATTATTAGTACTTGAAGCATTATATGATTTAAGTGTATAATTAAAGGATCACGTCGCGTTTCATCCTCATGTAAGTTTCCATCTAGTTATCCTTCTGAATTCGAGCATTTCATTCCAGGGTCTATCCTTTGACGAGCATACAATACTATACCTGCACTTCATTTCAATTCTCAAAACAATTTGGTTAACATCGTAAATCCTTATATATTAACACCATATTTATCTTCGTACGAGTCTCATTCATTGGAAAACGTATAATGTAATAACACATGTACAAAACATCTAAATCAACTCTTTCGTGTACGAAAAACCTACTACAAACATGCATACCACCCTACCCAAACTATTTCGTACGTCATACATGCTTACATAACCATTAAACAAATCATAAACACTACATCTACACGTAATTTCTCATACATACTAGTCCACACGTACATCCATATCTAAACATATTTAGCTATGGTTTCCACTTTACCCTATATCATATGCATACGATAAAGATCTTACTTATAAGACTTAGCCATATAATATCAAAACCACAATTATTTATGTTAGTGTACCGGCCACGTCTCCGTACATGTTCCTATGGATTTTCGTTCTTATCCAAACCCCACAAAAACCTTATAGTAGGCTTAGGGTACCTTTGGGTAGCTTATCGGGGCGTTGAAAACAATAAAAAGTGAGGACAGTGCGAAAAACGAGTTTCCGGCATTGAACCCGCGTAGACAACAACATAGTGCGTCGGGTGCAGCGTAGCAGGGCGTCGCCGACGCCTCCTCTGCAGCACAAACGCTGAATTTCCATTTTTTGTTCATTTCGCCCACTCATCGCGTATCTCGGAAGTTCCAAGACGTGTGATAACAACGTTCAAGCTCCCATATCCTTCTAATACTTAACCCCAAGATCAAACCAACTACCACATCTCGCTATATTACTTTCTACGTTTTGACCCGTTTGATCTTGCCAAGCATTTTCCATTATGTTTGATCTATAACAACTTACTACAACATTTCTTGTCTCATTTACTTACATCTCATAACCATTCCTACCTAACTCCTAACATTCATGCAACAAACTTCATTTATGTACTAAGAAGTGAGATTTCGGAAATTCACTTAACTTATGCGTCCGTGTTTGTATCCTCTTCCCTGCCTCTTCTTAACCCATTAGCCTTTCGCGCTTGAGTCCATCTCGACATGATCCATATACTTTCATGTTATCGCAATCACATTCTTGTTAGCATACATAATTGTACATGTTAATGATCATATAGATTGCATATTTCACATTTGACTTTCACTTATCATTTATAACAAGCACAAGGCATAAATTCAACAATGCATCATTCCAAATTCTTAGTTGCATTACTTTCATTAGTCAGTCATTCACTAATATGCATAGCTCAATTCACTAAAATTAGGCTGTTTTGGCACGTCCGTTTACTATACTTACAGGCTTGCAAAAATTACAATCTTTTTATGTGACGTGCCCCTCGGAGGGTTTATACTTGTATTAAATTTTTAGAGTCTAACTCTCTACCAAAAATTTATAAAAAAATCATTTACTAAGCAGCAATCAGATTCGTCGCTTTATGACTGCAGCCCACGGAAAAATTCATTTAAAAATCCTCGATTATCCGATTGACATAATTCCAGTTAGAGATTTTCATGACCTCCTGAAGCTACTTACAGTAAAAATTTGAGATCATAACTCAATTTCTAAATTGAGTTATTACATTCGTAATGGGATGCAAATTCTGCCAGAAAACGCAGCTTGAACCTTCGATAGGGAAAAATTCATAAAACGTTCAATTTTCGTCGAAAAAATGCAATTCCAGTTGGGTTTGAAAGGTTTTTCCTGGAAGTTCATCACAAACTCAATAAACATCAATTTTCATAAGATTTGACCCGGTTACAGCCTATTAAATTCGGCTGTAACTTTCTGGACAGATTCTGTTTTATCACCCGAATCCCACAAACGATTAAAGCGTTACCATCAATCAAGCATATAGCATATTCTTAGAACATACTTCTACTTTATCACAAATGAACTACTTTTACATATGGAATTTCATCAAGAACATACTTCTCATGATATTTTATTACTAAATACATCATGTCTACATTCTATGCATATTCATTCGTTATTTACATCCAATCTCATCTAATAATCTCACTTATGCATTTCATCAAACACTTGGTGTGCGTACTACTATTTAAGCATAATGTACAAGTGATTTAAGCATGTTCTTCCCAATTTCATAGATTATCAAAATCAATCAAAATTTCATACAACATTCATTCCAAATCAGTTTCATCTAACAATTATTCACTAATAACAATCCTTATACTTAGCCATTACACTAATATACACATAATTCACCCATGTTCTTCACAATATTCCTAAATCAAGTGGGTTTATACTTAAAATCGTTCAAATAACCAAACTAAAACAAAATTCTTATTCTATTGTGTAATCCTAACTCACAATTACACAAATATCCATATGGATTCACGATTGGGTCGAAACCCACTTTCTACAATTCATCAATTTAAGAAATTCGACTTACCACTTTGATGAACAAGCTTAGATGATTAGAATTTGAGTTCATGCATTTGATGTGGCTTCAAATTTCCTTATAATTTTTGTGGATTTCAGAAAACAAGGGTTTTCTTGTTCTTGCCCTCCTGGTCGTTCTCCAGCACACACACTGAATGTGTGTTGTGTGTTTTGTTTTGATTTGATTAAAATAAGTTTCATTCATTTGTTCAACTTTAGTCCTTCTAGTTCTAGTTTTTATTTATTAATGCACAACCTTCATTATTTCTTTGTTATCATCACATTTCTTTAACTTAGTTATTTAACTAAGTTTATCATACTACATACTTAGAACTTTTAAGATAGAATAAATAAATTGCATATGTTACAAGTAAAAATATTCCATTATATTCAATCTCGGTTTTTGGGGCGTTACAAGTCTACCCCCTTAAAGAAGGTTTCGTCCCCGAAACCTTTCCCATTCCTAGTAGACCAATTCTATTCTTACTTTTAAATCAATTTACTCAAGATGCTTACTACAACATGAAAAAAACACTCTTGACTAATTAAAGGGTCATATTCATGCATAACCATTTGTATATGTATTGTTCTTGCCTTCTAGTTATGTATAAGAATTTCATTGGCACATGGTAATTTAAACTGTGTATATACACATATTATCGACATTCGTTCGGGGTTGTCACCACCACTAGGTAGTTATTATTTCATTTTCGTTCATCTTGAGCGAACTACAACATTCCATTACTAACGTTGCTTCTAATTACTTTCATAATTATAGGAGAGATCAACATATCATCATACGCATACTATAAACATTCAATGACCTTTTGATACTATAACAAAACTACCCTTTCTATTCTTACCTATTCGTACTTGACACAAGAATGAAGTATCATTCTACATTTGCTATCGTTACTTGTACTGCGTATACTTTTAAGTCTAGCCTCAAATCAATTCATTCGTATCACTTTATTATTAACTCTTTTCATGCACTACTTATTCTACTAAATAAGTATGTCGTGCAAGTGTATCGTACGAGCGTTTAACCAATTTGTCCAAATTTTCACTCAAGGCCTTTGGGATTTCCTCTTAATACCATAAACATCTTCTTATGTTGGCCATTAAAAGTCGAACATTTCATACCATAACATATTTATCCTACCAATCATTTCGTTCACAAGTCCTAATCAATCTATTAAATTCTTACTTATTAATCAAGAACTAAACATTTTACTAACCTTGATTTCATTGCTTAAACCAATGATCCACGACCCGGATCGGACTACTCCTTCACGAGTCCATACCATAATCGAATTGACCTCATTCATCCGTGTGATGATCTTCCGCTCGTGCACATCCTTCCCAACTCTACTGACTTTATCACGCCGGGAGTTTTGCCACCCTTATCTATAAAATTAAGGATTAGCATATTTTGTTCAAATTCCTTCAAGTATGGCGTTTATCAAATCATCTTGTTTACGTACTAATCCTTTCTAGATTCCTTTTTTTTAACATTAGTTCATTTGACCCATTCATAACGGGTCAATGCATGACCGTTACTTATCATATCATTTCCATTCGTTTGACCGGTTCATAACGGGTCAATACATGACCGTTCCTTAACATATCATTTTCGTTGTTTGACACGTTCATGACGGGTCAATACATAACCATTCTTTCGCAGATCTTTAACTCATTTGTTAACTTTTGCAGTTTGACTTTTCAAAGTCAAACCGGTACTTCTTACTTATCATAGACGTATCAAAGTACACGTTCATAATTCCTTTCCATTCTTGCATACTTGCAAAGACTTTATTTCATCATTTTAATATTAATTGCAAGATTTTACATGTTCCCGTCCCTACTTAAATCATTTGTCTAGGTCGTAACCGTCATTCATTCCGACTCCCAAGAGTCAATTTATGATATGTCTAACACGTAACTTATTTCAAAGCTTATTTTCTTTCGACTAGGGTTTCTTGCTACTACAATAGTTTTCATCGGTCTTAGCTACTTAGTGAATCAAATACTTCATGCTATTTTACAATTACTTACTTAATAATCATCAACTTACTTTGTTTGACTTTTCGGAAGTCCATTGTAAATACATTCTGACCTATGTTTACCAATTACCTAGTTCTGACACATACATCTCTAGTCGAGCTATAAGCTCCTATTAAAAGCATAACCTTTATACATACCTGGCGCGAGTCAAATCCATTGACTCGTTATCCATGCCTTGTGTCGACTATTTCCTTCCAATTTGTGACATTACATGACAATACATTATGCTCACCTACAAATATATGACTTGACCATTTCAAACATTAAATACCGGGTACAAATGGCAATCACATTTGACCCACATAACTCATTTGTCCTTTCAACCATTCTTGCATACAACACATTAGCATATATATATATATATATATATATATATATATATATATATATATATATATATATATATATATATATATATATTCTTCTATCTAACTTTATTTCCAAATAATCAATCATACCATGATGATAAAATTGAATTATTTGCTCATCTGTCAATTTTGTAGGATGGTGTATTTGAAGCAATAGAAGACCTGTTCCGTCTCCTTCTTCATTTGTTCTTTCCACCACTGTAAACCCTTGTTGTTCACTGTCAAACTTGAATGCCATATCTACCAACTGTTGCTGTAGATTGTACAGAATTAAAGGAAACTCTGCACAAACTTTCTGTGAAACAAGATTCTCAAATTCTGGGAATCTTTCTGTAACTGGCTTTAGACATTGCTGCCAAGGTGTATCAAGAATTCTTGTCCTGAAACACTCAAAAGTCCTGTGTACATCTGTTTTTTCTGTAACTATGCATTTTTCAATTCAAGCAAACTCATTTTTTGTTTTAACAAACTATTTTCAATTTTTTACTGTATATCTTGTGCATTTCTTGTTTTTTCTTCAAGCTATGTTTTTAGTGTAGAAATGATTTCTTGTTGAGCTTTTATGTAATGCTCAGGGTTTGTTTTTGCCATGTCAGAAAAGCTTTTAACCTCTTCAGGTTCTATATAAAAACTTTGTACTCCAAAATTGTTTCTTGCTGCTTGAAGAGCTTCAGCAAAACTTGTATATCCTTTCCAAAGTGCTCCCCCTACACAAGTTATGTGTTGTGCAACTGTTTCCCATTTGTTAAAAATTCCAATTTTTGTACCCCTGAATATAACATAATGTGTGAAATTTGGTTTTTGTTTAAACTGTCTTTCAGGTGTTTTTGAACTTTGTTCCTGGAAGTAAATGCTTAAAGCATTTAAAACCTGTACTTTGAATGATGAAGCTTGTGGCATGGTTTGAATATGCCATAAATTGTCTAATAAACATTGTTGTTTATATGTTAGTTTCATTCCCATAATAGGACGAAACTTTTTGTCAACTTCTTTGCATATCTGTAGAGCATATGTTCCAAACTCAATCACTGGTTTGGGTGAGAAATTTGTATATAATGGTCGTTTACCAGCAGCCTTTGATTGCTGTTGTGTATAAAACTGTCCCATCTTTATCTGTGGTAAAGAGGTGTGAGGAGAACTGTATATCCTTTCTATTGACTATAAATATGACTGTTGAATTTTTTCTTCATCTGATGAAGAATTTCCCTGCTGCTTTTGTTTTGGATGTATAAGCTTTAACTTCTCCTTATCTTTTTTCCTGTCCATTTGAAACAAACCATTTGTTTATATTTCGAGATAACATATCAGCTATCCCATTATTTTTTCCTTTAATATTTTCAAAATTTATAAAATACCCATTTCCTTGTATAATATTTTGTAGATTAACACATCTAGTTCTATTTACTTTTTTACTCTGATCATTTTTTACAAGCTTAACTATTGTTTCACAATAAGTTCTTACTGTAAATTCTTTATTAAGAAAAACTTAAATTTTTCTAATGCATAAATTAATGCCTGTATTTCAAAATCAATTGTAGTCCAGTTTGTTTTGTTTTGAAAATTACCACTTGCATAAGCGCAAATCTTCTCTTCTTCCTTGAGATTGTATTTGTTTGGTTTACATAGAAGGACTGCTCCCCATCCTTCTTTGCATCCATCTGTTTCAATAATTATATAATCTGTAACTAATGGTAATTCTAATGGTTTAATATTTTTAACTGCTTTTTTAATTTCTTTAATTAGTTTAATATCTTCTTGGTTAAAATACCTTTGACCATTTTTAGTGGTTTTACCATATAATGGTCCAACCAATTTTGACAAGTTTGGTATAAATTTTCTAGCATAATTGACTAGGCCCAAAAAGGCTTGTATTTGTTTTAAGCTTTCAAATTTTTCTGGAAAATTTAAAATCTTTGTAGAAATATGTGGTTGTAATTCTATTTTTCCATTTCCAATTTCTAATCCTAAAAAGGAAATTTTTCTTTTAAAAAATTCCATTTTTCTTTTTGAAACTACTATACCATTTTTCTTTATTCCTCCAAAAACCTGTTGTAGGTGTTTCTCATGTTCCTGCACTATATTACTTGCAACTAAAATATCATCAATGTATACTAGACAAAAATCGAATTTTAAAAATATACTGTCCATAAATCTTTGAAAAATCGAAGGTGCATTCTTTAGTCCAAAACTAAGGACATTCCATTCATATTGCCCTTCTGAACATGTAAAAGTTGTCCAAGGTTTAAAACTTTTTTTCAATTTTAACTGATTATATCATGATTTTAAATCAAATTTTGAAAATACTTTTTTTATTTTGTATAAGATTTAGCAAACTGTCTTTGTTAGGGATATTGTACCCATCATCTATTGTATTATCATTTAATCTTTTATAATTATAAACTATTCTAGCTTTCTATCTTTTTACTTCACTAAGATTTCTTACTAAAAACGCTGTAGATCTGTGAGGACTTTCTGATTTTCTAATTAATCCTTGATTTACCATTTCAGGAATTTGTTTTTTAAACTCTTCTTTATCTAATGGACTGTATTCTATATTAGCTGTCCTAATTACTATATCAGGATTTTTTTAATTTAAATTTACAAATATATTTTACATTTGATTTTGTTATATCTTCTCCAATATATCCTATTTTTTCTAAATGTAATATCATAGGATGATTTATACTTTTTGTAATGTCTTGTCCTTTCTCTATTTCATGACTTAGAAATTCTATTAAAAGTTTTAATAATTCATTTTCTATAAACTGTTTTCTGTTTTGTGTTTTTAAAAAATCTAAATTCCCTTTATCCCCTCTTTTTTGAACAATTTGTGTTGTATTCATATACCTTAGAGTTGGTATTGTATATAATTGTTTACTTAATGTTATAAAATTCCTTGTAATTGTAACTGCACCATTTAATCCTAATATAATATTTTTAATCCTATTACAAAATCTTTTGATTTTATCTCTCGTGGATTAATATTTATTTGTGGCATTTCATATTTTATACTATAATTGTTTGCAAAATCTAAGAATTGTATTCCTACTGGTTCTAAACAATGTGTAATAGATATTAACCTATCTTCTATTGTTCTTGTACTTAGTTCATATGATAATTTTTTATGATATTCTATAGGTGCTAAACTATATGAGATTAAGCTCTTTGTAGCTCCTGTATCAACTAATGCTGTTAAATCTAAATATTTATTATTATCTAACCATAAACGACATTGTATATTTATCATGTTTGTTGATCCTTATGTTTGTATGTAAGTTTGATCATCTGGTTTTTGTAGAGCCATTTTACTTATTTCTTCTAGTTTAATTAATCTTTCAAGTTCTTCAACTTTGTGTTCTAAGTCTTTTATTTTTAAACTATGTAACTCTGTTATTACTTCTAATTTATCTATTCTTTCATCTTCATTATTTTTAGAATTTGTTTTCACTTTTGATGTTGTAGCTATATCTTTATCATAAATTTCTTTAAGACATTTAAAACAAATTTCTTTAAAACATTTATTACATTGTGATCTTTTTTCTATACTAGGATAGTATCCACAATGACAACATCTTATGTGATTGTTTCCTTTATTTTGTTTCCAATCATGTTCACAACTTTTTTCTATATTCATATATGTATATGTTACTTTTGCTGTTGGATTATCTTCTTCACTATATACTGATTCATTATCAGATTCATCATCTGTTCTTAGAGCTTCTATTTCATAATCTTGTAATTGCTCTACTAAATTAGCTCTTTCCATATTTTTTCTTTTATTTGGACAATTATTTGCTAAATGTGTTGTTTCTCCACAAGTGTAACATCTACATTTTCGTGATTGTGGTTTTTTTAACATATTTATTTGTATTATAATGTTTTCTATAATTTCTATTGTATGTTGTACTTTTTCGTATCTTTTTCTTTTTATCATAAACTCCATATGCTTGTGGTGTATAGATTGCTGTTTTACAAAATGCATAAGCATTTCTTTTTAATTGTTTTTGTAATGCTACTTCTTTGCATTTTTCTTCTAGTATACCAAATGTATAAGTTATTCTTGGTCCTATTCCTAAATTCTGTTGTGTACCATAGTTTGTTTTCCATGCTTCATGTATAGATTTTCCTAAATCTCCTGGTAATTTTATAAAATATTTATCACATAAATTATCATCCATGGCTTTTCCTGTTTGTGATAATAATCTTGTAAAATCTAATGTGAATTCATTTATATATTTCATATTTGCTATACTTAATTGTTCTAAATTTCTAATAGCTGTATCTTGTATTAAAGAATTATTTTTTGCTGGATCGACTCCTAATATGAGTGTTCTAATTTGTGATGTAAAATTATAAGGATTATCCCCTAACGCTTTGAGATTATTTATTTCTTCTGGATTTTGTGTTTTCTTACTTTGCCATATTCCCAATGCTATTGGTCCTAATGTAGTTTCTAAATATGAAAACATATCCATACTATCTTTTTTATTTGTTTCCCATAATCTTACTACATTTTGTTCCCATGTTAAGACTTCATCTATCCATAATTGTGGTTTTTGTTGTTCTAATAATAACATATTTCCACTGTATATTTGTCCTATAGGCATTCTTCTTCCTTTTCCTAGAGAATTAGACTCTTGTTGATAATTAACTGTTGGTTGTGTCCATGGTTCTCTACCATAACTTTCGTGTGAACCACTATATCCTTCTCCCCATTCTATTTTTGGTCTTTTTAAAGGATTAAAAGGATGGAACATTTGTGTATCCATAAAACTTTGTTCTTGTTTATAAAAATCTGATAACATAGCTTTTCCTTTCTTAATATATTCTACTAATGGTAAATTATAATATTCTTGTAATTTTTTATAACTTTCTTCATAATCTAATCCTAATTCTGTTATACATTCCATAATCATATCATCTACTTCTTCTTGTATGTTTATTTCTGTAAATTTTCTATTTATAATTTGTTCTATTGTTTTATTTGTTTCTTCTACTTTAAAACAATCTATTGATTCTTCTTCATAATCTAATAATGTATAATCCATTGTTTCTTCTTGCTCAAATTTTAAGAAATTAATATCTATTTCATCTTCTTCATTATCTGTATCATATGTAGAAAGTGTTTCTTCTTTTTCTATATTCATAAAATGATATTCTTCATCATTATTTTTCTCTGTTTGTTTTTCTTTAAAATCAGTATACCTTAATTTTTGTTTTCCATCAGTTTCTTCATATATATAACTTTTCTTAGGTATCAATACTGTACTTTCTTCTTTTTCTTGTAAATCTTCTAAATCCCATTCTAATCCTGTTAACTGTTCTGGATCTATTTTTATAGGTTCTATCATTTTTATAGATTTTGATGCAATTGTTTTTACTATTCCTTCTATACTTACTTTGTATTTTATTCCTGAACTGTTACTAGCTCTTCCTAGTACTCCTATGCTTACTACTAAGTTATTTCCTTCATATTCTTCGTAACCTTTTGTTTGTAAGGCTGTTTTTATGTTTTGTAAATCTTTAATATCTTTTAAAATATCTGGTGTACAATAGAATATTGCTATGTTTTGACTTAAATCTACCTCCATACCTGAAATTATAGCTTTTTTTCATATCTGATTTCCAACTTTTATCAAGTATTAAAGCTAATAATTTTGTTCCTAAATTTTTTCTTCCTAATGCTTTAATTCCTATTTTTATTAATCCTGTATGTACAAAGTGTTTATTTTGTTTTTTAATTTTTTCAATAGTGTCTGGTGACAAAAGGTCTAAGGTTACCGTATTATCTATTACCCTTAAACTTTCTTCTCTACTACTTCTTATAAGTGTTGTGTTTATATTAAATCTTCCTGTTTGATATAATATTCTTGGATTTAATATGTCTAATTGATGTTGGTTATATAATTCCAAGTTTCTGTCTAAATCTATTTCTTCTTCTAATTGTATTATTTGTCTATTACTATTAGATCCTGATCCTCTTTTAATTACCCAGTTTAAAAAACTTTCTGATGTTATACTATCATTTATATTACTTGTAGCATTTCTAGTTTCCTGTATAGTTCTACTTCTTCCTAAAAAATTATTATTCATTTTCTTGGTTGCCAATGTGTATATGGGATAGTTTTTTTCTCTATTTTTAGTTTTTGTAAAGCTTCTGTAATTTTTTCAACTTCTAGAGGTATATTATTTATATTTTTTCCTACTAATATATTAGACTGATTTTTTATATAATCTAGGTTTTGTGATAATTTTTTAATTTCTGCTGTTAAATTTTCTATTATTTGTTTATTGTTTAACAATAAACTAAACAAAGAAGTCAAAAAAGCAGTTAAAAATATTAAACCATTAGAATTACCATTAGTTACAGATTATATAATTATTGAAACAGATGGATGCAAAGAAGGATGGGGAGCAGTCCTTCTATGTAAACCAAACAAATACAGTCTCAAGGAAGAAGAGAAAATTTACGCTTATGCAAGTGGTAATTTTCAAAACAAAACAAACTGGACTACAATTGATTTTGAAATACACGCATTAATTTATGCATTAGAAAAATTTAAGATTTTTCTTAATAAAGAATTTACAGTAAGAACTGATTGTGAAGCAATAGTTAAGTTTGTAAAAAAATGATCAGAGTAAAAAAGTAAATAGAACTAGATGGGTTAATCTACAAAATATTATACAAGGAAATGGGTATTTTATAAATTTTGAACATATTAAAGGAAAAAATAATGGGATAGCTGATATGTTATCTCGAAATATAAACAAATGGTTTGTTTCAGATGGACAGGAAAAAAGATAAGGAGAAGTTAAAGCTTATACATCCAAAACAAAAGCAGCAGGAAAATTCTTCATCAGATGAAGAAAAAATTCAACAGTCATATTTACAGTCAATAGAAAGGATATACAGTTCTCCTCACACCTCTTTACCACAGATAAAGATGGGACAGTTTTATACACAACAGCAATCAAAGGCAGCTGGTAAACGACCATTATATACAAATTTCTCACCCAAACCAGTGATTGAGTTTGGAACATATGCTCTACAGATATGCAAAGAAGTTGACAAAAAGTTTCGTCCTATTATGGGAATGAAACTAACAGATAAACAACAATGTTTATTAGATAATTTATGGCATATTCAAACCATGCCACAAGCTTCATCATTCAAAGTACAGGTTTTAAATGCTTTAAGCATTTACTTCCAGGAACAAAGTTCAAAAACACCTGAAAGACAGTTTAAACAAAAACCAAATTTCACACATTATGTTATATTCAGGGGTACAAAAATTGGAATTTTTAACAAATGGGAAACAGTTGCACAACACATAACTTGTGTAGGGGGAGCACTTTGGAAAGGATATATAAGTTTTGTTGAAGCTCTTCAAGCAGCAAGAAACAATTTTGGAGTACAAAGTTTTTATATAGAACCTGAAGAGGTTAAAAGCTTTTCTGACATGACAAAAACAAACCCTGAGCATTACATAAAAGCTCAACAAGAAATCATTTCTACACTAAAAACACAGCTTGAAGAAAAAACAAGAAATGCACAAGATATACAGTTAAAAATTGAAAATAGTTTGTTAAAACAAAAAATGAGTTTGCTTGAATTGAAAAATGCACAGTTATTACAAAAGCTTGAGAAAAAAGAAAATAAAGAAAAAACAGATGTACACAGGACTTTTGAGTGTTTCAGGACAAGAATTCTTGATACACCTTGGCAGCAATGTCTAAAGCCAGTTACAGAAAGATTCCCAGAATTTGAGAATCTTGTTTCACAGAAAGTTTGTGCAGAGTTTCCTTTAATTCTGTACAATCTACAGCAACAGTTGGTAGATATGGCATTCAAATTTGACAGTGAACAACAAGGGTTTACAGTGGTGGAAAGAACAAATGAAGAAGGAGACGGAACAGGTCTTCTATTGCTTCAAATACACCATCCTACAAAATTGACAGATGAGCAAATAATTCAATTTTATGATCATGGTATGATTGATTATTTGGAAATAAAGTTAGATAGAAGAACAGAAGATCTTGTCAATCAACTTGCGGAAAAGATCGTATTAACAGCAGGAAATATAGCAGCAGGAAGCATAAAACCAACAATTGGCTGGAAAATAATTTCCTCATTTCCATTTGCAGACTCACACACATACAGGCCAGCAAGAAAAAGAATTTTTATTGAACACAACAGAGGTAGCAACTGGCTGCAAAATTCTATGATAAAAACCGCTATAAATTTTGCAACTTTACCATGGTTAGACCACACAGCCACAGAACCTACCAAAGATTTTCAACAGTTTATCAAAGAACATCAAAAGACCCCAGAAATTCCAGACCATTTTTCATGAGAAAATTTCAAATTAATAGGTGAAGGACACTACATACAAGTCTATACAAAAATAAACTGGAGTATGCTCTTACCCTTTGCAGGGGAAGGAGATACTTTACAATTACAACATATCTTTAACCTGGAAGATTTTCAAGACAATGAATACGAAGATTGTTCAAGTCCACAGTCAATAGACAGCACACATAGAGATTTCTAAAAGATGATGTAAGCAATGATGATAGATTACACAAGACAAAAATCATGACGAAAGCAATGACGTTTTAAAGCTCAAATTATTTCACAGATAGTGGTCGACAGTGGGCAACAATTTTCAAACCTAATTTTGGAATTTAGTGTTGTAATTATTCGTTTCTTTTACTTTAATAGCTTAGGCTTTTTGACTTCTTTGTTTAGTATAGATGCTTAGTTTTCCTATCTTTGCCTATATATATGGCAATTGTATTTCCTTGTAAGCACGAACAACCATTACTAGCAATAATATTTTTACTTTAATGGCACACTAAACTCTCTCCACATCTCTTTAGCTCTACTCCCTTAACATCCCAGATTTTCTCCGGTTCTTCATATTATATTCCAACACCCACATAAAAAAAAAAAAAAAAAAAACTCTTTCTGCAACCTTCTACTCCTCTTGTTCATTGTCTTGAAAATCTTCCAGGTTAAAGATATGTTGTAATTGTAAAGTATCTCCTTCCCCTGCAAAGGGTAAGAGCATACTCCAGTTTATTTTTGTATAGACTTGTATGTAGTGTCCTTCACCTATTAATTTGAAATTTTCCCATGAAAAATGGTTTGGAATTTCTGGGGTCTTTTGATGTTCTTTGATAAACTGTTGAAAATCTTTGGTAGGTTCTGTGGCTGTGTGGTCTAACCATGGTAAAGTTGCAAAATTTATAGTGGTTTTTATCATAGAATTTTGCAGCCAGTTGCTACCTCTGTTGTGTTCAATAAAAATTCTTTTTCTTGCTGGCTTGTATGTGTGTGAGTCTGCAAATGGAAATGAGGAAATTATTTTGCAGCCAATTGTTGGTTTTATGCTTCTTGCTGCTATATTTCCTGCTGTTAATATGATCTTATATATATATATATATATATATATAGTTTAAAACATAATTTGGATAATATCCGCCTTTTAAAGAATATTTACTTGTTTGGTCTGTAATTACTTACAAATTTGTACCTTTCATTCTTATCATTCGTTCTTACTTATTTGATTCGTACCTACTTACGAATTCAAACTATTCATTCTTTCTTTCATTCCCTTCTATGTTTCGAATCCGTCTTGCGGTTTCTAACATATCATTCATATCCTTTATTCCTTCTATGTTTCGAATCCGTTTTGCGGATTCGAACATATCATTCACATTCTTCATTCCTTCTATGTTTCGAATCCGTCTCGCGGATTCGAACATATCATTCACACTTTCCATTACTTCTATGTTTTGAATCCGTCTCGCGGATTCAAACATATCATTCATACTTTCTTTTTGTATTTAGTACTCTCAATTTCTTGAGAGTCTTACATTTCCTTTCACCCTCACGTCCACCTAATACCTAATTCTACCGGACATACCTGTAACAATTATCACGGTCTCACGAACGTCATATGTTTCTTGTGTACTGGCCAGGTACACAATCCACATACTAGTTTCGTGTCTTCGTTTAACCATCACCTTATGTCTGAAGAAATTGGTTTCAGCATGTGTAACATTTCCAAAACTTCATTACGATTCCATTACTATCTTTCATTTAAAATTTTCCTTTCCCTTGATAGGTTTTACCATTACATGCACCCACATATTAAATTTACGTACCTGGGGTCAATTTGTCTTATTACAGGCCTTGATGTCGGCCCTAGACCGCATTCACGGATCATCCTCTCCAAACAATTATACTTACCTTACACATAACATATTGTTAGTTTCCTTCATATACATACTTAAATACATACTTACATTCACTTTTACCTTTAGATCTTGATCGAGTCTGGGATTGTACGGATTCCTTGTCACAAGAGCACACAGGTTTGAGTTCAAGTATTTACCTCCTTCTACTTGATTTCCCTCAAACCAGGGCTCTGATACCAACTTGTTACACCCTAAGCACGCTTAAACTGAAAAGACGCAGCGGAAATACATACCATAAAATTTCTTTTATTAAAAACGTTCCAACAAAATTGAAATTCCTTTCTATGGTGAGTCTTTAACGATAATTACATTTTCGTTTCATTTAATACATACCACATATCATATATTTACTATCCACAAGACCACACATTCACGTACAATCCGTGTTATGACTCGATCTTCAATCGCTTACGTCTCGTGATGACCATAATCCGTAAGTCTGTACAACTTGCATTCACCACATACATTCACATTATTAGTACTTGAAGCATTATATGATTTAAGTGTATAATTAAAGGATCACGTCGCGTTTCATCCTCATGTAATTTTCCATCTAGTTATCCTTCTGAATTCGAGCATTTCATTCCAGGGTCTATCCTTTGACGAGCATACAATCCTATACATGCACTTCATTTCAATTTTCAAAACAATTCGGTTAACATCGTAAATCCTTATACATTAACACCATATTTATCTTCGTACGAGTCTCATTCATTGGAAACGTATGATGTAATAACACATGTACAAAACATCTAAATAAACTATTTCGTGTACGAAAAACCTACTACAAACATGCATACCACCCTACCCAAACTCTTTCGTACGTCATACATGCTTACATAACCATTAAACAAATCATAAACACTACATCTACGCGTAATTTCTCATACATACTAGTCCACACGTACATCCATATCTAAAAATATTTAGCTATGGTTTCCACTTTACCCTATATCATATGCATACGATAAAGATCTTACTTATAATACTTAGCCATATAATATCAAAACCACAATTATTTATGTTAGTGTAACGGCCACGTCTCCGTACATGTTCCTATGGGTTTCCGTTCTTATCCAAACCCCACAAAAACCTTATAGTAGGCTTAGGGTACCTTTGGGTAGTTTATCGGGGCGTTGGAAACAATAAAAAGTGGGAACAGTGCAAAAAACGAGTTTCCGGCATTGAACCCGCGTAGACAGCAACATAGTGCGTCGGGTGCAGCGTAGCAGGGCGTCGCCGACGCCTCCTCTGCAGCACAAACGCAGAATTTCCGTTTTTGGTACTAATGTTGGAAAAAGTGTGCTTTTGTCTTCCTTTTGTATTTTCAGGATTAAATGAGCTCAAATTAACAAAAGAAGCAAAAAGACAGCAAAATCTAACATAAATACAAGAAAAGGAACAAACGTGACATGCCCGACCCCACGACAGCATCTTCCCAAGCAAAACAAGAAAACAGAAGACTGAACACGCCCCGTGCTCAGCCAGCACGGGGGCGTGCCCAAGTGTCAGCAGAAAAGACAAAGTGGTAGAAGCTTCTATTGCCCACCACGGGGCCGTGCTCAGCAGGCACGGGGCCGTGGTCAACTATAAGATTCGCAGAATCTAGGCAAATATTCATAGTACAGATATGCTTCCGCACACGGGGTCGTGCTCAGCGGACACGGGGGCGTGGTCAACTAATAAAGACAAGAGCAATTAATGAAGAAAGAGAAGGATGTGGACACGGGGCCGTGCCCACTGGACACGGGGCCGTGCCCACTGGACACGGGGCCGTGCCGAAGCTTCTGTTCAGCCTATAAATAAGAGTGCTTGGCTCAAGCTCAAACCATCCCTTGGCACACCACCTCTCTCACACTTCACCCACCATCCACCACCACCATAACACCATCATCCATTGTCCATCGTAGAGTGTGTAAGTCGTCTCGGGATCCAAGATTGATCGTAAGAGTTCTTGACAATCAAGGCCATGTTTGCCTAAGTCTCTTACATCACTTGGTGAAGACAAAGTGTCTAGTGTAATACTTTTTATTTTTAATCTTTTCGCACTTTTCAATTGGTTATGTATTAATGACTTTAATAACTAGTTTCTTATGTTGAAGGTGATTCTTCCTTATCGTTTTTCCGTGGTGTCTTGGCATTATTTTACTGTCTATATAAAATAAAAGATTTTCACCATTCATATCTCCACGGTCTATATGGAGGTATGTTGGCTACCTGGTCGGGGGTTAAGGGAACGGTTTGGTAAGAGTCTTGTCGTTGTTCAGCGTTTAGAGATCCTGCAAGGGACCTGGGTCAAATTTAGTAGGACCTCCTTCAATACTTAACGGTATTGGATGGCGGGGGTCCAAACTCTTTGATCCCCTCATAAGTTAAACTACTATTAATACTATAACCCGGCTACTTAGGACTGTATCCTTGCTGACTCAGACTACTTAGCCGAGGGTAACGTCACCTTCAAAAGAGGGGCCTACCATAATTTGCATTAATAACTTAATTAATTATCTTTCAATAATCCGACCCTTTAGGATTGTATCCTTGCTGACTCAAACTACTGGTTTGAGGGTAACGTCACCTCCAAAAGAGGGGCCTACTACAATAACTAAGATAATCTCTTAAATAAGTGCAAAAGTGCGGAAATAATCAAAGGTTACACTAAACACGAGTCGGAGCCAAGTGATTCATCTTGTCTATCTGTTTTTATTTTTATTTTTATTTTCAGCATTTTAGTTAGTTTTTATTTTTCTAGTTAAAACATTTTTTCTAACTTTTTTATTTGATTAGACGTTGAGGATAAACCGGTATTAAAAGCTCTTGTGTCCTTGGACGACCTCGGTATCTTACCAACACTATACTACGCTCACGATGGGTGCACTTGCCCATATGTGTGTTTAGTGTTAGTAAATATCGTGTTTTATAAATTTAAAACTTGGCTAAAGAAAGTGTAAAAGGGCTTAAAATATACTTAAACTTATATACACACTTCACACGCATCAAGTTTTTGGCGCCGTTGCCGGGGACACAAGGATTTTAAGAAAGTTAGGAATCAGCGGCCTAATCGTTTTTCGTATTTTTCAATTTTTTTTTTAGAATTTTTTCTTAGTTTTTCAGCTTCTGCAGAGCTCAGCACGGGTCGTGCCTGGTCGGACACGGGCCGTGTCCAGCCTTGTTACTGGCAGTTTTTATTTTCCGAGTTACAGAGAGCTGAACACGGGGCCGTGTCGGTGCAACACGGGGCCGTGCCCAACTCCCAGTAACAGGGATCCGGAAAACAATCACTGTAACTCCGAACACGGGCCGTGTTCACTGAACACGGGGCCGTGGTGAACCTTCTGACCAACGTTCTTTTCTGTTTTTGTTTTAGGACTGGGAACCCAGGCGCCACATTTGAACTTCCTACATAGTGCATAAGCTCCAGTTCTAGTAGAGACATAAAAGAACCTCTAGAAGAACCCGAACGCTTTCTCAGAAAAAGACTTAAAGCTAAAAACCAAGAGAAAGTTTCGGGGGACCCACTTCCAATGGCGGACCAACGTACCCACATGGATTACCTACGACCCACTGTAGGTAATCTCGGCGCCGCTATCAATGCACCAAATGTCAAGGCCAATAACTTCGAACTTCGGCCGCATTTGATACAAATGCTTCAAAACTCCGCAACCTTCGATGGGCTTGCGGACGAGGATCCCCATCTACATATTACTAATTTCTTAGAAATATGTGATACCTTTCGGATCAATAGAGCATCAAACGACGCCATTCGCCTTTGGATGTTTCCATTTTCACTAAAAGACTGAGCTAAGGCTTGGCTTAACACCCTCCCAGTTGGCTCGGTAAACACCTGGGATGAACTAGCCCAAAAGTTTCTATATAAGTATTTCCCTCCTGCTAAAACGGTTAAATTAATGACTGAAATTAATACATATTCACAAGAGGATGGGGAATCCTTATATGAAACTTGGGAAAGGTTCAAGGAGCTACTAAGAAAGTGTCCTCATCACGGTCTTGCGGTATGGCAACAAGTATCCATTTTCTACAATGGGTTGTTGCCACACACAAGACAAACACTTAGTTCTAGCTCCGGGGGACTTTTAGGTAATCGTCGCCCAAATGAAATATATAATCAAATTGAGGAAATTGCTCAAACCAATTTTCAATGGCACACTCCCCGAGGCAATAAATCTATTGCCCCGGGAGCCCATAAGGTTGATGAAAGCACTTCTTTACAAGCCCAAATCGAAGCCCTTTCTTCAAAAATCAAAAAGCTAGAAATGACAAAAAACGGTCTCGGTTATGGCTTGTGAAGGGTGTGGTGGGCCACATGAAAATTGGAGTTGTATGAAAGAATTAGATGAACAAACGGAAACGGTAAACTACATGGATAACAGACCTAGGCCGTCGGGTCCTCCAACGGGTACCTACAACCAAGGATGGCGTAACCACCCAAACCTTGGTTGGAGAGATCCCGGCAATAGTAGTAACCAACAAAACCAACAAACTAACTTTCAACAACCACAAAACTTTTCTCAACAACAAGGTGGACGAGAAAGGCTTGAAGATACTGTATCTCGCCTCATTTCCGAAACCGAAAAGAAAAACTCGGATCGATTTCAGCAATTGAAATCGAATTTTAGAAATCAACAAGCTAGCATTCAAAACATTGAAAAACAATTAAATCAAGTAGCTCAGAATTTCTCCGAGAGACCACAAGGCGCGTTACCTAGCAATGCCCAAACCAACCCAAAAGCACAAGTACATCTCATCACATTGAGAAATCGAACCGTGGGTCCCGAGGAGGCTCCATTATCGCCAGATGAAAGAAGCCAGTCCAGCCAAACCACGATTCCACCCGCACCCCAACCAGAAAAGGCTTCTTTACCAAATCAAGAGCCCACCAAGACTCCTCCAATTCCATACCCCGGTAGGTTAAATCGTCAAAAGTCCGATGAGCAATTCGCAAAGTTCGAAAATTTACTAAAAAAATTGCATGTTAATATTCCTTTTATTGAGGTCCTTACCCAAATGCCTAAATATGCAAAAGTTATGAGGGACTTCCTCACTCATAAAAGGAAAATTGAATCTTTGCAATTAGTTAACTTAGGCGAAGAATGCTCCGCCTTAGTACTCAACAAACTCCCACAAAAAAAATTGATCCCGGAAGCTTCACAATTCCTTGCTCGATTGGGGAATCCCCGGTTCGTAATGCATTAGCCGATCTTGGGGCTAGCATTAACCTCATGCCCACATCGATGTTCAAACGACTCGGCCTAGGAACAATGAGCCCTATAAAGATGAGCATACAACTCGCCGACAGATCCGTCAAATTTCCACAAGGTGTCGCTGAAAATCTATTGGTCAAGGTTGGCAACTTCGTTTTCCCAACCGATTTTGTCATCCTAGACATAGAAGAAGACGCCGATGTCCCTCTCATTCTTGGGAGGCCATTTCTAGCCACCGCCGAAGCAGTGGTGGATATGAATGACGAAACACTAACATTGAAGTTTGGGGACGAGGAAGTGAAGTTTGGAGTGGGAAAGAGAGTAGAAGACGAAGACCCGGTCGACTACATGAAGGTTATAGACTCAAGCTTGGATGACGCTCTCCGACGGTGTAACATGGGATGCGAAACATCCCACTTGAGTGACATATGACCAGGCTTTGGGTCTAGCCAAGGACCCATATAAACGTGGCGCACCACAGAGGCATTCCGCGGAACTATCCTTAGTTTAATATAGATTAGTTTTTATGTTTTCTAGTTAATTTTCGGGAATAAAACACACTTGAGATGGCAAAGGAAACGTGGGAAGCTTGAACCAGCACCCCATGCAGGAAAACAGGGCCGTCCGACGATTTTCTTCGTTTACAGTAAGCTCGGCACGGGCCGTGTCCGCCCAACACGGCCCCGTGCTGCACAGTCTGCAGAAAAGACCCAGTTCAGGTAACTGGACACGGGCTGTGTTCACCCAACACGCCCCCGTGTCCAGGCTTCTGTTTCTTTTGTTTAATTTTTGTTACTGGCACTTGAACACGGGGCCGTGTCCGGATAACACGGGGCCGTGTTCAGCGCCCAGTAACACAATTTTTTTGCTTAAATCACACCTTTTACACATTCAACCAACCTAAAAACTTATTTTTAGGACACATTGGGGACAATGTGTAATTTAAGTGGGGGGGGGGGGATGCTAAAACCTTGAATCTTGCAAGTCCTAAATACAAGCCTTACACAAAACTCTATTGGAACCGCTAATCACCCCAAATTTTTTTCAAAAGTTTTCATTTTTTTTTACTTGTCTAGGTTTAACTTGGGAATTTCAAAGTTCTAAAAAGGTTATATTTTTACAAATTTACAACCGATAGCGTCGTGATAAAAAGAACCAACATAAGAAAATTATGAAAAGGCATGACAAGCTTAGTTAAAATTTAATTATATATACTTGATCACATAAAAACCCATTCCCACAAAAGTGAGTTTTGAGCCTTTATTGAGCATACAAATGTATATCTTTAAATTAAATGCTCATTTTTCGTTTCTTGTGTGAATAGCCGCTTGGTTCTTACGACTCTAGAACTTGCCGTGACGATACATTCCCGGTCCTTACCAACTTAAACCCGAGTAAGTAAATGATGGAGGCATTAGGACTAACCCTTTTTATTTCTACACCATTATTTTTTTTACTACCTACCCAAAATCCCCCTAGTTAGCCCCTTTGAGCATAAACCTTTTCATTTCATAACCCAAACAAACACCCTTTCACCCACCAAAACCTTTTTCATTTTTAACTCCTTGTTTTAGTAACTAGCTCGGTTCTTTGTATGACTTTTCAAAAAAAAATGTTGATGATGAAGCAAAAACAAATAAACAAGCAAGTTCATCAAAAAATAACTTTGTTTGAAAAATAGCTTCATCAAAATAAAAAGTTGAAAAATAGAAAGTCTTACGAAAACCGATGCTTTTTACGCTTTTTCGCCCTTTCTACTAACCACTAACCCAACCACCTACCTTTAACCCTAGCCTAACCCTTCACCCAAAAAGTCCTCTTGATATTTACAAAGGTATATAGTTAAAAAGGAGGAGGATTGATTGCTTGGCAAGCCTATGGTAGGAGTAAGTTCCATGCCGCTTTCGAGTGATCCACTAAAATACATTTTCGGCCGACTGTTGAGTGATCCCCCGTGAGGTATGTGAACTTGTATATAAAGAGAATTTTAAAGAGGCATGTTATGCCCTAATAAGTAGTTTATCTTATGAAAAGTTTTAAATAAATCATGACGAATAAGATTGTAAATAAATAAAAATAAAACTTAGTAAAGAATCTTGGAAATCCCGACATTCCATTTGGGAGTGTAAAGCCACATTATAAAGAGTTTTGCTTGAGGACAAGCAAAGATTCAAGTGTGGGGGTATTTGATGTGTGCAAAATGCAACATATAAATTACAACAATTGTGGCATAAAACTAACCCTTTTTTAGTACTAATGTTGAAAAAAGTGTGCTTTTGTCTTCCTTTTGTATTTTCAGGATTAAATGAGCTCAAATTAACAAAAGAAGCAAAAAGACAGCAAAATCTAACATAAATACAAGAAAAGGAACAAACATGACATGCCCGACCCCACGACAGCATCTTCCCAAGCAAAACAAGAAAACAGAAGACTGAACACGCCCCGTGCTCAGCCAGCACGGGGGCGTGCCCAAGTGTCAGCAGAAAAGACAAAGTGGTAGAAACTTCTATTGCCCACCACGGGGCCGTGCTCAGCGGGCACGGGGCCGTGGTCAACTATAAGATTCGCAGAATCTAGGCAAATCTTCATAGTACAGATATACTTCTGCACACGTGGTCGTGCTCAGCGGACACGGGGGCGTGGTCAACTAATAAAGACAAGAGCAATTAATGAAGAAAGAGAAGGATGTGAACACGGGGCCGTACCGAAGTTTATGTTCAGCCTATAAATAGGAGTGCTTGGCTCAAGCTCAAACCATCCCTTGGCACACCACCTCTCTCACACTTCATCCACCACCCACCACCACCATAACACCATCATCCATTGTCCATCGTAGAGTGTGTGAGTCATCTCGGGATCCAAGATTGATCGTAAGAGTTCTTGACAATCAAGGCCATGTTTGCCTAAGTCTCTTACATCACTTGGTGAAGACAAAGTGTCTAGTGTAATACTTTTTATTTTTAATCTTTTCGCACTTTTTAATTGGTTATGTATTAATGACTTTAATAACTAGTTTCTTATGTTGAAGGTGATTCTTCCTTATCGTTTGTCCGTGGTGTCTTGGCATTATTTTACTGTCTATATAAAATAAAAGATTTTCACCATTCATATCTCCACGATCTATATGGAGGTATGTTGGCTACCTGGTCGGGGGTTAAGGGAACGGTTTGGTAAGAGTCTTGCCGTTGTTCAGCGTTTAGAGATCCTGCAAGGGACCTGGGTCAAATTTAGTAGGACCTCCTTCAATACTTAACGGTATTGGATGGCGGGGGTCCAAACTCTTTGATCCCCTCATAAGTTAAACTACTATTAATACTATAACCCGGCTACTTAGGACTGTATCCTTGCTGACTCAGACTACTTAGCCGAGGGTAACGTCACCTTCAAAAGAGGGGCCTACCATAATTTGCATTAATAACTTAATTAATTATCTTTCAATAATCTGACCCTTTAGGATTGTATCCTTGCTGACTCAAACTACTGGGTTGAGGGTAACGTCACCTCCAAAAGAGGGGCGTACTACAATAACTAAGATAATCTCTTAAATAAGTGCAAAAGTGCGAAAATAATCAAAGGTTACACTAAACAGGAGTCAGAGCCAAGTGATTCATCTTGTCTATCTGTTTTTATTTTTATTTTTATTTTCAGCATTTTAGTTAGTTTTTATTTTTCTAGTTAAAACATTTTTTCTAACTTTTTTATTTGATTAGACGTTGAGGATAAACCGGTATTAAAAGCTCTTGTGTCCTTGGACGACCTCGGTATCTTACCAACACTATACTACGCTCACGATGGGTGCACTTGCCCATATGTGTGTTTAGTGTTAGTAAATATCGTGTTTTAAAAATTTAAAACTTGGCTAAAGAAAGTGTAAAAGGGCTTAAAATATACTTAAACTTATATACACACTTCACACGCAACACCCACTCATCGCATATCCCGGAAGTTCCAAGAAATGTAATAACAACGTTCAAGCTCCCAAATCCTTCTAATACTTAACCCCAAGATCAAACCAACTACCACATCTAGCTATATTACTTTCTACGTTTTGACCCGTTTGATCTTACCAAGCATTTTCCATTATGTTTGATCTATAACAACTTACAACAACATTTCTTGTCTCATTTACTTACATCTCATAACCATTCCTACCTAACTCCTAACATTCATGCAACAAACTTCATTTATGTACTAAGAAGTGAGATTTCAGAAATTCACTTACCTTATGCGTTCGTGTTTGTATCCGCTTCCTTGCTTCTTCTTGACCCGTTAGCCTTTCGTGCTTGAGTCCATCTCGACATGATCCCTATACTTTCATGTTATCGCAATCACATTCTTGTAAGCATACATAATTGTACATGTTAATGATCATATAGATTGCATATTTCACATTTGACTTTCACATATCATTTGTAACAAGCACGAGGCATAAATTCAACAATGCATCATTCCAAATTCTTAGTTGCATTACTTTCATTAGTTAGTCATTCACTAATATGCATAGCTCAATTCACAAAAAATAGGCTGTTTTGGCACATCCGTTTACTGTACTTACGGGCTTGCAAAAATTACAATCTTTTTATGTGATGTGCCCCTCGGAGGTTTTATACTTGTGTTAAATTTTTAGAGTCTAACTCTCTACCAAAAATTTATAAAAAATCATTTACTAAGCAGCAATCAGATTCGTCGCTTTATGACTGCAGCCCACGGAAAAATTCTTTTAAAAATCCTTGATTATCCGATTGACATAATTCTAGTTGGAGATTTTCATGACCTCCTGAAGCTACATACAGTAAAAAATTGAGATCATAACTCAATTCCTAAATTGAGTTATGACATTCGTAATGGGCTGCAAATTCTGTCAGAAAACGTAGTCTGAACCTTCGATACGGAAAAATTCATAAAACATTCAATTTTCGTCGAAAAAATGCAATTCCAGTTGTGTTTGAAAGGTTTTTCCTGGAAGTTCATCACAAACTCAATAAACATCAATTTTTCATAAGATTTGACCCGGTTATAGCCGATTAAATTCGGATGTAACTTTCTGGACAGATTCTGTTTTATCACCCGAATCCCACAAATGATTAAAGCGTTACCATCAATCAAGCATATAGCATATTCTTAGAACATACTTCTACTTAATCACAAATGAACTACTTTCACATATGGAATTTCATCAAGAACATACTTCTCATGATATTTTATTACTAAATACATCATGTCTACATTCTATGCATATTCATTTGTTATTTACATCCAATCTCATCTAATAATCTCACTTATGCATTTCATCAAACACTTGGTGTGCGTACTACTATTTAAGCATAATGTACAAGTGATTTTCGCATGTTCTTCCCAATTTCATAGATTATCAAAATCAATCAAAAGTTCATACAACATTCATTCCAAATCAGTTTCATCTAACAATTATTCACTAATAACAATCCTCATACTTAGCCATTACACTAATATACACATAATTCACCCATGTTCTTCACAATATTCCTAAATCAAGTGGGTTTATACTTCAAATCGTTCAAATAACCAAACTCAAACAAAATTCTTATTCTATTGTGTAATCCTAACTCACAATTACACAAATATCCATATGGATTCACGATTGGGTCGAAACCCACTTTCTACAATTCATCAATTTAAGAAATTTGACTTACCACTTTGATGAACAAGCTTAGATGATTAGAATTTGAGCTCATGCATTTGATTTGGCTTCAAATTTCCTTCTAATTTTTGTGGATTTCAGAAAACAAGGGTTTTCTTGTTCTTGCCCTCCTGGTCGTTCTCCAGCACACACACTGAATGTGTGTTGTGTGTTTTGTTTTGATTAAAATAAGTTTCATTCATTTGTTCAACTTTAGTCCTTCTAGTTCTAGTTTTTATTTATTAATGCACAACTTTCATTCTTTCTTTGTTATCATCACATTTCTTTAACTTAGTTATTTAACTAAGTTTATCATACTACATACTTAGAACTTTTAAGATAGAATAAATAAATTGCATATGTTACAAGTAAAAATATTCCCTTATATTCAATCTCGGTTTTTGGGGCGTTACATAATTTGCTTTTTTAAAATAATAAATTGAATGTCGATTTTTTTAACACTTGATTAACAAATAAAACTTCCAACATATAATGTAGTGGTTTTATGTCCACTAAATGCATCTACATTATTTCCTAGCCCCGACCCGACTACGATGAGCGACCCGAAAATTTTAATGTTTGGTTGTGAAAAATCCTTACATGAAAAATGGACCCCAATGAAAAAAATCATGGGTCCGCCACTGGGCACATGGGTGCTATAATGCTCTGTAAGAATATATTTATATTAAATATATTATAGGAATATTGAATTTTAACAATCTCAACTATTCGTCATTGACCGCCAATAGTTTTAACTTTAAAAATAACCACTGGAAGTCCCATTGACTTTATTACTAACAGGACTTCCCCTTGGATGTATAAATAGAGATTGCTAGAGAACTTAAAGGGTTACACACAATCATAACATAATGTCATTCATCCCTCCTTTCCCTCTACTAAATATGTGGGTTATCAACCTACCTAAGTCATCCTAAGTGTACATCTTAAACTCGAACTCGTCAGTCCAGAACATGTCTACCTCCATTTCTGTGATTTTTAGATTAACAGGTACACATGTGTCACACCCCGATTTCCGGTGGGCCCGGATGGGTATAGTCGTGACGGTTGGATAAACAGTTATCACAGTATAATAATATGCAGCGGAAGTATTAGATTAAAATTAATAAAATAAAGCTTGAATGTATGAAAGTAATTACAAGCGTTCGATACAAGCCCACAGGCAGGATCCAAATAAACAGAGCTTTAGAAATCATAGGCCTTAAGCTTTAGGAGTTCAAATTCCTTAGCCTTCATTCTAGCTGACCCGTAATCCCAGCCTATAATAAGGTTCGGTACCTGCTGTACAATCTTTTGAAAATACGTCAGCCAAAGCTTGTAAATACAATTAACTGACTCTTTTAAAAATAGTTTTTTCGAAAAGAGTTTATACATATTAGAAAACCCGTAGGAGATCTTTTAAATATATCTTGGGATTATTCTTGTTACGAAATTATATACTTGATTAACCCATTGGGTTGTCCGGACATGGTATCATTAACCCCCAATTATGATAATTATCAAGTAAATGGATTAAACCGTATTCTTACATTTTTTGCGCAATCATAGGCGACTTACTTATGTAATAACCGTCCCAAGAGGCATATTTGGCGTCCCAAATTTACACTAAAATAAGTCAAGAGTATTTACCTTTTTGCTAGCTTCCAATCAACAAGACTATAATTGGCAAAAGCCGCAAGTCTAATTATATTGAGCCAAGTCCGATTATCTGGGGGGTACTATATTCTGGAATGAACAAATTTATTATGTGTTAGAATGTATACAGGTCAAAGGTAGTCCCTTTACATATGACCCGATACTTAAGAATAAGTTTGCTAGATTAAGCGTATACCGAATATAATGTGGTTTAAACCCAACAAGTACTAGGACTTGTATAATATGGGTAAACAATGTACATTCTGGATTTTGAGATCAAAACGGTAAGGTTAAACCCTTTTCGGTAAACTTAGGTAAATTAGTTACTTAAGTCTAACCGTACGCGTATAAGCGATGACGGGTAACCGGATGAGTCATGAACAAGTTCCATATGCCAATATACTTTAAACAAGTTATAATATCAGTAGGATATCAACTTGTATGCCCGTTAAGGTTTTAAAATCAAACTACGCCTCATAAGGGCGTTTTGGTAATTTTACAATTTATAAAGGAGCTTGCGAGTAAACTGATGTCATGGTCATAAACATTCTATAAAAATGGTTTAATTATGATATCATGTCAGTAGGATATCAAATATATGTGTGGTTTATGCTTTAAGACCAAACTATGCACCGTAGGGGCATTTTGGTCATTTCACACATAGTTTTGAGACTTTACTTGGGATTCTGAGTTCATGACTTATACCTACTGTAAAAAAATTTAAAATGGTTTATATAATCAGTAGGTAATAAGTCTTGGTTCATACATATGGTTTAAAACCATACTACGCACCTAACCGGCGTTAATGTCGTTAAATGACGTTTTATGTGAAGGTTTATGAAATCTGATGTTATTACCAGCTTTGAATAGTTAAAATATTTTGTTTGCCATAACATATCAGTAAGCAAAAGATTTGGTTTGATTATTACGCTTAAAACGCATTTTATGTGTCATAAGGGCATTATCGTCATTTATAGGCATTGTATACGAAACTGAAGTTAAACTCAGTTTACAATCTGATTTAGCATCCCAAATAATCCTAATTATAATATCATATCAGTACATGATGAGTTTTGTCAAGAATTTATGTTTAAAACTCATTTTAAATGTAAAAGGGCATTTTAGTCCTTTTAAAAGCATAGTTTTCAATTATATGCGTAAACTCAGTTTATGACCAGATTATACAAATCAAAATATTCTAAACATGTTTACTCATCAGTACGTAACTTATTTACATGCTCATTTATATCTAAAACCTTATTTTTAAACAAAAGGGCATTATAGTCAAAGTACGGCATAATAACGGGACATGCGCATAAACTCAGATTCCTAAACCGATCGTGTAATATAACCTTATGGGGTTATACTACATTATATTAAGATCATAATAGAACCTAAAATCAGTAGCATACTAGTCTAATTCGGTTTATAACCAAAAGTCAACGTAGAAGTCAAACTACGCGACTTTCGGTTGCGAACCGACCCTAAAACGGGAATTGACGAGCCGAACATGTTTACACATGTTCTAATAATTATTACCGAGTTGTTTAAGTGATAAAACATATTTTAGAATACTTCTAAACTAATATCGCAATTTATTTTAAAAATGACTCGTTGACTTTTTAAATAAATATTACGTTGACTCGTCAATTGACCAAACAAACGTGATTCTTAGGAGGTGCCCTTTTGAGGGATTAACACCTACCTAATTACGATCACGTAACCATGTTCGTTGTGAACAATAGCTTGACCGTTTAAGGTCTAACTAAAAGTCAAAGCGTTTATCGTACACGCTTAACTTTTCGGCTTTAAGAGCCAAATAAAATAACTAGCCACGAAAGGAACACTTACAAGTGTCCTAGGGATTGAAGAGAACTCAATGGTATGCTCCTAATGCTCAAGAGCTCCCAAAAGAGATAGAAAGAAGAAATGGTGCAAGTGAACTAATGAGTTCTAAGGCCTTTATATAGTTTTCAAGAAACTCTAAGATCTTGCCAAGTGTTTTTGGGATTTTAATAGGATGATTACAAGTGTATACCATGTTTTAAAAACCATTAACATCCATAGAATTGGCTAAATGGTTTGTGTGATGATCAAGTAAAAAAAATAATGATAATAATAATAATAATAACAACAATAATAATAATAATAATAATAATATGCCCATCATGACCAATATTAGGCACACCCGGGAGTATGACCGAGCATCACGGAGTTCCCGGTTCGTTTAAAAGGTCTCTCAAAAGTGTAGATTTACACGTTGATGCTTTTAGTCCTTTTAACGCACAAACTTGTGCGCATTATCGTTTAATGACATAAGAGCCTTATGTAGCCTATATCAGGCATTTCCGAGAGTATGAGCGAACATCACGATGCTTCGGGTTTGTTAAAAGGTCATTCAGAGGTAATAATAACATGTTGACACTTTTAACCCTTCTAATGCACAAACTTGTGCGATTTATCGTTTAACGACATCAAAGCCCTAAACGGCCGATATTAGGTATTACCAAGAGTGCGATCAAACATCATAACTCTCCGGATTCGTTAAAAGTTCAATCAGAGGTAAGAATTAACATGTTGACGCTTTTAATCCTTCAACGCGCAAACTTTTGAGTTTATCGCAAACGGTTATGATTATCCAACTAGTGGCTTAATATGAGAACATAAATATCGTATAATGTCACTCAGAGGCTAAGTTTAAGCATGTTGACACTTTCAATCCTTTCGTATTCAAAGTTTTAACTGTTTGGCAAACGTAGTCCTTCCTACTCAACGTTTGACATAAGTAGGATTAGGGACACGTGTCGATACATTATTGGACACGATTTTATGAGGTGTTACATCCTCACCCCCTTAAAAGAAATCTCGACCTAGAGATTTGCTCGGAGTAATACGGTTTGTTCCGTATAATAGGAGGTTTCAAATTCTCAAGAGTATCTTGGGCCACCAAGGGAATCCCATTTCTCATTGCGAGGTCAACTTGGAACTTTCAAATTCCATGGTCCATAATGGACAAGGTTTTTCAATGAACCTTAAGCTCACGTTTAAACGTCATGGTGAAACATGACAAGTGCTTATCAGCTAAGCACTTTGCTGGAATTCTCCAGACATAAGAGTATATTTAGTATCTTAATCTGATACTATAGACAACGGTACTCCATAAGGAGACTCTTGGTTATCTATCTATAGATTAACTTGTCGGAATTATAAATTTTCCTTAATTGACAAGAAGCGTCGACTTAGTAGGTTTGTCGACTGTAATTTACATCGCGACATTGCCACGATTTATTTTAGGTAACTGGGAGATTAGATCCGTTGTTACCATTTCCCAATTCTATGTGGGATTTTCCAGTTCAATATGTAGACCACAAATGGTCTATCGTGTTCGACTCACTTGCGAATATTCTAAATATTATGCTTCCCAGGTGGCTATGGACTTCTCATGTCCATCTACACAAAGGTCTTCAGCTTTCGATTTTAATTCATCAAAAAGTTACTTGTGTCATGTAGATGACACATCCTTCTTTCAATCACTTGGATGCCTCAAGCATAAAAGCTTCCTCGGGCAATCCATAGTGCTGATCTTCAACGGATGGTGAATATATCATCAGATGGGGATTTTAATTTCGATAAGTTTCTTACTGCAGACAAAGTGGTTTTGGTTTTTGGACTAACCAATCCATGTCTAAGAACGTATCGAATCCCGCATGATTTATAGATAAAAAGATTATCGAAGACAATTTGATTTGTGAAGGATATATCATATGTGAAACCATCTAGATTGGTCACTTGATTTATAAATAATATTTAAGCCTTGAGAAGGCAGATTTAAATTTTATTAAATTTACAATCGATGAAGCTTTAACTGGATCCAGAGTTTAAAATAAGTTTCTAATAATAAAATATTTACGAGAAACAGATACATAAAGATATGTCTTGAACTGCTTCTGCTGTAGCAGATTGGAAGGCTCATGCATTGCCTTTCTTGCCATTAGTGGCCTCGTTCTTCCTGTCAGTCGCCCTCTTTGGGCAGCAGGTTTTTATATGTCCTTTCTCACCACATCCATAGCAGGTGGCGTCTTTCAAGTCTTTGCATTCATGAGACTTATGATCCATCTTCATACAGATGCCACAACCCTTGGTCGACTCACGAAGACATTTTCCGAAGTGTTGTTTCCCTCAGGTTTTGCATTTAGGTTTGGCCTCATTCGGCTTGGACTGGTTATAATTCGAACCGGTCTTACCCTTTTTGTAATCCTCACTTGGGGTATCATCACTCTTTCGCTTGTGATCCTCCTCGGCCTTAATCGCCCTTGCTCTTATTTCATCTTCAGTGAGAGAAAGAGCCAGATCCACAACGGATCTATAAGTAGTAGGTTTGGAGGATTTAACCATCCCCTTGATTTCTGGAGCGAGTCCTCTAATAAATCGTGTAATGCGCTTAGACTCTGGGGTAATTAGATATGGCATGAGTCTTGATAAGGAGTTGTATTCTGATAAATAGGCTCGACACTCGAGGCCTTTCATGGTTAGTCTTAGGAAGTCAGATTCAACTTTTTCCACCTCGTGAGGTGGGCAGTAAGTTTCGCGGATCAATTCCATGAACTCAGACCAACTCAGGTTGTACATTGCATTCTTGCCAGTGGATTGGATTAGTGTTTTCCACCAAGTCAGAGCATCCTTCTTGAAGGATTGGGATACGTATTTAACAATGTCCTTGGCGGCACAACCGCTTATATCAACAACGGTTTCCATTTCATCCATCCACTTCACAGCATCGATTGCTCCAATCTCACCCGTAAAGTTACGGGGTTTACATAAAACAAAGTATTTATAAGTACACCCCTTCTTAGAGTCATGAGACTCAGTTTTCTTGATACTCTTGATATTCTGTTCACTTTTAGTTGAGGAGAATTGAGACCCTTCAGTCTTATGAGTATTAGAACGGAGTTTAGTAACTGAGTTCTCTTTCTGTACTGACGGCTTTGGCCCTTTAAATGTGGCCATAAATCCACCTAGGGCTTTACCGACTTCATCGGCAACTATGGATCGAAGACGATTCTCTTCGTCATTACGGTTCTGGTGCTCTAAATCATCACCACCGTTTTTCTTTCTTACTTTGCCAATACTCAGGCTCGCCATAAGTTTATCTGAAAGATAATAAAACCATCAGTACTACTTCGAGAACTAAATATCAAATCAATTTATTAGCATTAAATCTTACAGATCTATATGTTTATATATATATCAATTTCGCTAGCCCTGCTTACCGCCATATAACTCATTGGCTTGTCACAAAGGACATTTAAATATAGCACATTGGCTTGTCTTGAAAGACGTGAAAGACATAGCACAAGGGCCTGTCACAAGATTGTGAAGAATATGGCACAAAGGTCTCGTCACAAAGGACATTAAATGATATGGCACAAAAAGTCTTGTCACGAAGGATAATTAAGATATATAAAAATCGTGATCTTATTTGATCAAAGGGGCTTTAAGGTTTGAACATAGTTTATTACCTTTGGATAAGGGGTCGTAGACCATTTCTGTCGTCGCAATTGACGATATTATATGGCCCGTAGGCGATTCGATTGACATCACAAAGGATGTTAAACTAATGGTCATCGTACTGATGATATCAGTCATGATCGCACTTGATCATATAGACTGCGAAACTTGGGCATAGATTTCCACTTTGGACAGGGAACCATAATGGTTACAACTGTCATTGTCTCAAATGGACGATATAATATAGTTTGTAAACGAAACATCACCTGGGACGTTATGTATGATTATCATGTTGACGATATTAGCCATGATCGTATTGATCATACAGACTATTTATGCTTGGGAATAACCCGTTACTTTGAACAGGGAACCTTAAAGGTCACAACTGTCATAGTTTTAACTGACAATGCAGTAATATGATTCCTATCCTTCCACTTAGTTTGGGATTGATAGAGATTTGGAACAAGTATCGTCACAAAGTTGACAAAGATTTTTCCTCCTTCCCACACAGTTGGGAATTAGTTGGAGTTTTTTAATAAGTTTCGTCACAAAGTTGACGAAGATTTTCTTCTTTCCGCACAATTGGGAATTTATTGAAGATTTAGTGATACGTTTCAGCCAACGTATTTATATGGTTTCTCTCCTTCCACACAGTTGGGATTAATTGGAGATTTGGGATAAATATCGTCACGAAGTTGGACGAGAGCTTTCTTCTTTCCACGTAGTTGGGAATTTGGTTGGAGATTCTAACGATACGTTTCAATCAACGCATTGAATATAAATTCTTCTCCTCATTTGGAGATGCATCTCAGTTGACGTTGAAAATATAAGTCCCTTTCCGTATTGGGAGATTTGGGGATACGTCGCAGTTGACATTTAAGTATAAATCCCTTTCCACTTTGGGAGATTTGGGGATACTCCTCAATACAGTCAGCGTATATGATACAGCTCGATACAGTCACCGTTTAAATATATGCCTTTCTCCTTATTGGGAGATTGGAATACGCCTCAATATAGTACAACGTATATGATATGGCTCAATATTGTCAGCGTTTATAAATATACCCTTTCTCCTTATGGGGAGATTCGGAAATGATTAGTATCATAGATGGATGAACTTTCTATCTCCTTTCCACACGTTCGGGAATTAGTTGGAGATCTTAGATAAGTGTCGTCCCATAATTGGACGAGAATCACTTAAAGATTTTTAAGATTATATGGGTGTGAGGGAATTAGTTTTCCACTTCTATCACCTTTTCAACCACTACTATTGGTGGGAAATTTAAGACAGAGACTTTTATCATGGTCTTATTTACTAGTCTTAATTTCGTAAGAACTAGTAGACCGAGTAAATTCAAAAGAGATTTATTTGCTTGATTGCTAGCGGTCCTTCGACTAATTTGTCTTCACCCAATAGAGTTGGCACTTTTAGTACTTTTAGTCCTTTTCCTTAATTGGAGTTTCCAGGACATGTCTTATTAGACGTTTTATTTATATGCATTTCTCCTTAGTTGGAGATTTGGTATACACCTCAATATAGTACAGTGTATACGATACGGCTCAATATAGTACACCGTTTAAATATATACCCCTCTCCTTATCGGGAGATTTGGGGATACGCCTCAATAAAGTACAGCGTATATGATACAGCTCAATAAAGTACACCGTATATGGTAAGGCTCAATAAAGTACACTGTTTAAATATATACCCCTCTCCTTATCGGGAGAATTGGGGATACACCTCAATAAAGTACAACGTATATGATACAGCTCAATAAAGTACATATGCCAATATACTTTTGTAACACCCCAAAAACGGGTTTGGTAATCAAACCACGTTAACACTAAAAGACGGCTAAAGAACCGTTAGTGGTAAAAGTTAAGCCAGAAAATATTAGAATTTATATAACTAAATCTAATATTTAATAAAAAGAGAAAAAGAATGTGTTTGGGAAATAAAATTTGTAGAAGGCCCGAGTTAACGGGACTTAAACTAAACTTGGTCATAGATTCCCAAAACCCACTAATTTAATTAGTAATGTTTAACCTAGTTAATAAGCGGGGAATAATGTTGGAAATAAGTAGGTTGTGCCCTACTTAGTTAACTAATCAAATTAGAGGGGCCAATGTTGTTAAAATTGAAACTTATATTATCAATTTTAATTAAAAACAAAACCCAACACCTCATTTGTGAGACCTGGTCGAACAAGAATACAGGGGGCGACATATGCTCCCCACCAAACTCTAGAGCATGTCAAAATTGATCAGATTGAGGGTTCAAATCAGCTCCAAATCGATTTCCAAGCACGAATTAATGATCACCTTGTTGAGGGGATCACAAGGTATGCAAAATTCTTGTATTTTGATTCATCTCAAGTTCTAGGTTAATTGTGAAAAATTGAAATTGAGCTTGATTGTATCATGCATGAATGAAATTAGAAGGGATATGGTGTCTAGGGATGAACCCTAGGTGAAATCTTGTTTAAAGATTTCATGTTAATTATAGAGTTCATAATCACCATTGTAGGTGATTAATGAACTTGAAGAAAACTTGATAAACCCTAGAACTGATGATCTTGTTCTAGCATAATCTGAATTTTAAGAGTAAAATTCAGAAATATGGATGTTAAGACTTGTGTAAAATTTTTTAATTAAAGTTAATTTAGATGGTAATTACAAGGCATAAACTTGGTTTTGATGATATAAAAATCTGACCCGCTAGGTGTTTGATGAAATGCCTAAGTGAGGATTAAATGCTAAAAGTTGGGTAAAAACGCAGATTTGATTATTATAAAGAATTATGGGTTAAAGCTTATGAAAAATGGGTTTAGGATGATTTAATGAAATTTATGTTGTATTGGTGTTTATAAACACCATACTAGCTTGTATGAATGAACTACTTGAACAAAAAGGGAAATTGTTAAGAATTCATACTTGACTTGAAGTGGGTCTTGACATAAGAATTAAACTCATGATTTATGATTTAGTTCAATAAGAAAGTAGTCAAAGATTCATAAGGTGTGAAAGTCATGATTTAGAATGACTAATCTAACAACCTTGTGAATGATGGATGATAGTAGGCGCTTAACAAGCTAGGTGAAGCTTGGGGAGAAAGCGGGTCGATCGAAGCAAGTGAGAAAAGAAAAGTGTAATTTGGATGTAAGGTAAGTGAAACTTACACCTTTTGTAGAATAATTAGTTATTCTATAAGTTTTAAATTCGATAAAAACAATATTGGGAAATATGGATTTTCGACGAAATTGATACAAGTCGGAACATTCGCAATATTTGGTAAAAACCAATATGAGGGGTAAACATGGGAAAATGGTAATATGGCCGTAAATGATAAGCATACAATGAATCTGGAAATATTACCGTATGGGGTAACTCATATTAAGGAAAGGGATAAAATGGTAATTTAGTCGTGTGCCGATAAATATAAGTAAAAGTTATAAGGCACCCTACGGCGTAAGCCAAATTGGGTTAAATAACGAATTGGTATAGATATGTATATATATACCATTCTAAATTGAAATGCAAAATGTTTGGTCGTTTAGACCAAAAAGGGTCAAAGGGTGACTTGTAGTGCCATTTGACCAATGACGACTAATAAGTATGTGTCAAGTCTTATGCTTACAGGATAATAATCGGTTATGGATTAAAATGCTACGAATTAGCATCTTATAGAGGCAAGGTATCGAAACGGGTCAATTAGTTGACCCGAGCCAGGTACGCGTAATTATAGTTGTGGATAATATACTTTATGGCCATATATGTAGCGAAAGCCCTTCGTAGTAAATGAGGGGCTAATGTTGACTAAAATGCCCTTGAAGGGTAAATTAGGCAAACAACCCATAAAGGTTGTTTAGGAACTTACATTACGATCTTGTAACTTGTAGACGCGTATGAAAATAGTAGGCATAAATTATCAAGGGTTAAATGCCTTAAAATGCGTATTGTCGCAAAATAGTATATTTGAGGGGTACAACTCGGGATAGATAGTCTATTACAATAAACTCACCACATTTATAGTTGCGGTGGAAGAACTAATTAAAATAGACAGGTGGGATTATGAGGCATAGAAGAAATGAGCGAAATAAGGCTTAAACGGACATAAATGTCCTTAACGGGTCAAAATAAGCATACGAGCGAAAACGTGTTTAATTTGTGTAATAAACCTATGATTAGAACCTAATATGGTATATAACATTTATTTGAAGAAGTGTATGAAATATAGGAATCAAATAAATACGTTTGCTTGATAAAATGCATAAACGGGTCAAAATTTGGTATAAAGGGTAATAAGTCGAAGACTTAAAAGTCTTAAACTTTGTTAAGCCGAATGTCGGATTTTAACTTCATATGATGGAGAATCAAATTACAAACACGTAGGAAGAAACGGTAGGTCAAACGGACTAACGAATAGAAAGATACGGAAGTTTTCGTGTCTTTAAGCGGCAAATGGAAAAGGCTGAATACAGGGACCACCGTAACTTACGGTGTCACCGTAAGTTACGGTGGAGTTGAATTCCTTAGGGCAGTCTCCCCCTGAGTTACGGTGGGGGAAGTCTTAAACAGAGACCACCGTAACTTACGGTGCCACCGTAAGTTACAGTGGAAGCAAACTTGAAATTTAATGTTTTGGATCAAGAGATTATCTTTGGGATTTCTTCCATTATCATGTATCTTGTCTGGTACCGTTATTTAAATTATCAAAACTAACTGTTGAGTTGGTTTTGAACACAGGTGTATGTCGAGAGCCCGGATGAAGATCAAGCGTCAAGCAAGAACCGAACACATGTTAAATAAAGCTTCCGCAAGTTGTTCCGTCGTTATTTTAAAACGACGTATTAAATCACATTATGTTATATCATTATAAATTGTAAAAGTTTTTAACAAACCCGTATTTTCAATGTATATGTAATCATTAATTTCATGATTATTTACGCAAAATATACGTTAAACCTTGATTTATAAGAACGGGTGTTACAAGTTGGTATCAGAGCCTTGGTTTAAGAGATTCAAGTATGGTTGGAAAACTATGCTTGGACTTAAACCTTATGCTCTTAATAAAGATTGGTGTTCGGTTCGAGGTTTGATCGCAAATCCGGTAAGTACATGTATGTTAATAGTTTAGCATGCTAAAGTGTTGTAAACAACACATAGGGCTATCGTGTGACACACGTTACCCCAATTAAAATGATTGAAATAGTTGATGAAAATACGCGCGTTGACGCGTATAGTAGAAAAAGCCTTGTATTATAATACGGGCGATTATTGAAGTTGACGTTACTAACTTTTGTGAATGTTTTAATTGAAGGACACTCGTGTTTGAAGACGACGAGAGTCAAACGAATTGTGGATATGATGATGGAACGGTCCGAAGTATGACAAGAGGAGCACGCTCACCGAGGACTAAATCGCGTAATGACCGCGAACAAGGTTAATGGCAAGGGACGCCCGTCGGGGCAAATATTACCAGGTGCACATTTTAAATAATCGCACAAATAGTAATATGCAACAAATAAGTAGAAATTTAAAGTTGCATATGTAGATTAAAAACTTGGAAAAACCCGAATAGAAAATGTATTCGGGATATTGTTTCCAAGAGAAACAAATAGAGGCGTTACTTACATAGGGCGTGAGGTGAAAACTATAAAAAGGTCATGCGTGTCATGTGTTAATCGCTTACTCTGGCCAAGTAAGTGGTGGCATATGATACCATGAACTTCTTATAGCGGACACGTTTACATCCGATGTAGTAAGGACGGGGTGAATGGGACAAATAAAAAAAAGTACCCAAATGAACAAAATAATTGATAATAATGTAAACGCACAGCCGGTTGACGGAAGCGTATTACATTAGGAAAATGAGCCCGAGAGAAGGGACAAGGATTAATGTAGAGGATGATATAAATGAATGATCAAAAGAAAATTCACGAAAATAAGTCATCTTGGACGAAAGGGCCATGGTGAACAAAATGGGCAAGTAAAACCAAAGTATAGATGATCCGCCGGGTCATGAAAACAAAGGTGTTGCCCACATGAAAAAGATAATCAAGGTTGTTAACTTTAGTCGTAGTAAAGCAAAGATAACGATGATAATCGTCACTTATAATTAATAAGGCCGCCAATGGTGGTCAAGTAAAGAATAAAAGACATGGTCGAACAAAAGCGACGGATTTCGCTAAGACGACCAAATAAATTAAAATAACGTCTAAAACCATATAAGAATGATTACTTGAAAATGATTACAGTAAAGATACCCGATGAATGGGAAGGATTTGGAAAGAATGCGTAAACCAAGAGACGGGAACGCGGGATAGAAAGTCAAAAGACTCGGAATATGAGTCATGACTAAAAGACAATGAGAACTTGCAAACAGAAATGTTAATAACTACGCTCAACTAATTTAAAGTTGAACGGGTCGAATAAAGAATGGAGTTTGATGTTCACAAGTGATGAAATTTCACACGAACAAGTCAAACGAGATAAATAAGGTATACAAACTTGGTAGTGCAAGTAAGTGCAAACTGAATAATGGAAACGCGAAACATTAATGAACCTACGTGATGGGTCATAAAGGAATATAAAGAGGAAAACACAAACCGGTGAAACCGGAAAGCTAAAAACAATAAGATAGAAGGACCCGGGTAATGGGTTGTAAAGGAGTATAAGTATAAACCGGGTAACGGTAAGCGTAGGACAAACTGACGCGTAAATAACGTCAGAAGTCATAAAGTCGGAGGATTAGTCCGGAAGTAAACAAATGAAGCCTTAGACTACGGTCAAGGTCAATTGAAGTTCAAGAGCGAAAATAAACGATTCCAAACATAATAAGAGATGCCTTGAAGCTATATATGTATATATACATTTAAATATAGACAAGAATAAAAGATGATCTACGGGATCATCATAACCTACGGGATTAAACACAGTGTTAAGGTCTACGGGACCAAAAAGACCCTCAGGTCATAAAGAGAAGGAAACGAGTTGTTAATGTCTCACCTTAAAAAGGTGAAAAATTTAAAGAAATAGCCTATGAGGCTAAGTGAAGGAACCTACGGGTCAGTAGTGTAAGATGAGGGAACTTGTTACGATTCCCCGCGTAAAACGAGAACGGAAAACAATAAATTATAGGTTGTCAATATCCTGGTATGGGTAATTGACAAAAGTTAAAGAGAAGATCCTAAAACTAAAACTTCGATTTTAGTAAGAAATAACGTTTTACAAATATAAATTCTGATAGGAATTTGAATAGTAAGCATGAAAGGTTCAAGTCTTGACACTGATAGGCGCAAGACGATACATTCGAAAAGTGATATTTTCGAAAATGAAAGGTTGATACAAACTAAACATGATGTGAGACGATCACGGTTAGGAAATGTAATGTGAAGTAAAATCACATTATAACCAGACGAGCGGTAAAAAGCAATGGGACTAATAAGTCTAGTTAGTGAGACCGGTTAAGGCCAGTAATTCAAATCAATAAAATTTGGCTTGCTTGTAAGCGGTGGATTCGGTATAACAGAACCGAATAAATAAATCTGAAAACAAAAGAAATTATTGCTAAAAGTGAAATACTTCACTAAAGACCTTTAAACAGGTCAAAGTAACGGATTCATAAAGAATTCGATATTATATGAAAGCAATGGATATCGCTAAGTTAACTAAACTAGTGGAAATAACGAGATTACGTTATTTCAAGTTGCACTAAGTCGTATGAGTTATGTAGACAATTAGTAACCAAAAAGATGTTACTATACTTTTCTGGTAATACTAACTATTGGATAAAAGTATAAGTAATGTTTAAAGGATTTCACATATCGAATACAATGAGTTAAACTCAATAAATTATGTAAGAAAAGGTTTCGAGGACGAAACCTCTTTAAGGGGGGTAGACTTGTAACACCCCAAAAACGGGTTTGGTAATCAAACCACGTTAACACTAAAAGACGGCTAAAGAACCGTTAGTGGTAAAAGTTAAGCCAGAAAATATTAGAATTTATATAACTAAATCTAATATTTAATAAAAAGAGAAAAAGAATATGTTTGGGAAATAAAATTTGTAGAAGGCCCGAGTTAACGGGACTTAAACTAAACTTGGTCATAGATTCCCAAAACCCACTAATTTAATTAGTAATGTTTAACCTAGTTAATAAGCGGGGAATAATGTTGGAAATAAGTAGGTTGTACCCTACTTAATTAACTAATCAAATTAGAGGGGCCAATGTTGTTAAAATTGAAACTTATATTATCAATTTAAATTAAAAACAAAACCCAACACCTCATTTGTGAGGCCTGGTCGAACAAGAACACAGGGGGCGACATATGCTCCCCACCAAACTCTAGAGCATGTCAAAATTGATCAGATTGAGGGTTCAAATCAGCTCCAAATCGATTTCCAAGCACGAATTAGTGATCACCTTGTTGAGGGGATCACAAGGTATGCAAAATTCTTGTATTTTGATTCATCTCAAGTTCTAGGTTAATTGTGAAAAATTGAAATTGAGCTTGATTGTATCATGCATGAATGAAATTAGAAGGGATATGGTGTCTAGGGATGAACCCTAGGTGAAATCTTGTTAAAAGATTTCATGTTAATTATAGAGTTCATAATCACCATTGTAGGTGATTAATGAACTTGAAGAAAACTTGATAAACCCTAGAACTGATGATCTTGTTCTAGCATAATCTGAATTTTAAGAGTAAAATTCAGAAATATGGATGTTAAGACTTGTGTAAAATTTTTTAATTAAAGTTAATTTAGATGGTAATTACAAGTCATAAACTTGGTTTTGATGATATAAAAATCTGACCCGCTAGGTGTTTGATGAAATGCCTAAGTGAGGATTAAATGCTAAAAGTTGGGAAAAAACGCAGATTTGATTATTATAAAGAATTATGCGTTAAAGCTTATGAAAAATGGGTTTAGGATGATTTAATGAAATTTATGTTGTATTGGTGTTTATAAACACCATACTAGCTTGTATGAATGAACTACTTGAACAAAAAGGGAAGTTGTTAAGAATTCATACTTGACTTGAAGTGGGTCTTGACATAAGAATTAAACTCATGATTTATGATTTAGTTCAATAAGAAAGTAGTCAAAGATTCATAAGGTGTGAAAGTCATGATTTAGAATGACTAATCTAACAACTTTGTGAATGATGGATGATAGTAGGCGCTTAACAAGCTAGGTGAAGCTTGGGGAGAAAGCGGGTCGATCGAAGCAAGTGAGAAAAGAAAAGCGTAATTCGGATGTAAGGTAAGTGAAACTTACACCTTTTGTAGAATAATTAGTTATTCTATAAGTTTTAAATTCGATAAAAACAATATTGGGAAATATGGATTTCCGACGAAATTGATACAAGTCGGAACATTCGCAATATTTGGTAAAAACCAATATGAGGGGTAAACATGGGAAAATGGTAATATGGCCGTAAATGATAAGCATACAATGAATCTGGAAATATTACCGTATGGGGTAACTCATATTAAGGAAAGGGATAAAATGGTAATTTAGTCGTGTGCCGATAAATATAAGTAAAAGTTATAAGGCACCCTACGGCGTAAGCTAAATTGGGTTAAATAACGAATTGGTATAGATATGTATATATATACCATTCTAAATTGAAATGAAAAATGTTTGGTCGTTTAGACCAAAAAGGGTCAAAGGGTGACTTGTAGTGCCATTTGACCAATGACGACTAATAAGTATGTGTCAAGTCTTATGCTTACAGGATAATAATGGGTTATGGATTAAAATGCTACGAATTAGCATATTATAGAGGCAAGGTATCGAAACGGGTCAATAAGTTGACCCGAGCCAGGTACGCGTAATTATAGTTGTGGATAATATACTTTATGGCCATATATGTAGCGAAAGCCCTTCGTAGTAAATGAGGGGCTAATGTTGACTAAAATGCCCTTGAAGGGTAAATTAGGCAAACAACCCATAAAGGTTGTTTAGGAACTTACATTACGATCTTGTAACTTGTAGACGCGTATGAAAATAGTAGGCATAAATTATCAAGGGTTAAATGCCTTAAAATGCGTATTGTCGCAAAATAGTATATTTGAGGGGTACAACTCGGGATAGATAGTCTATTACATTAAACTCACCACATTTATAGTTGCGGTGGAAGAACTAATTAAAATAGACAGGTGGGATTATGAGGCATAGAAGAAATGAGCGAAATAAGGCTTAAACGGACATAAATGTCCTTAACGGGTCAAAATAAGCATACGAGCGAAAAATATACGTTAAACCTTGATTTATAAGAACGGGTGTTACAACTTTAAACAAGTTATAATATCAGTAGGATATCAACTTGTATGCCCGTTAAGGTTTTAAAATCAAACTACGCCTCATAAGGGCGTTTTGGTAAATTTCCAATTTATAAAGGAGCTTGCGAGTAAACTGATGTCATGGTCATAAACATTCTGTAAAAATGGTTTAATTATGATATCATATCAATAGGATATCAAATATATGTGTGGTTTATGCTTTAAGACCAAACTATGCACCGTAGGGGCATTTTGGTCATTTCACACATAGTTTTGAGACTTTACTTGGGATTCTGAGTTCATGACTTATACCTACTGTAAAAAAATTTAAAATGGTTTATATAATCAGTAGGTAACAAGTCTTGGTTCATACATATGGTATAAAACCATACTACGCGCCTAACCGGCGTTAATGTCGTTAAATTACGTTTTATGTGAAGGTTTATGAAATCTGATGTTATTACCAGCTTTGAATAGTTAAAATATTTTGTTTGCCATAACATATCAGTAAGCAAAAGGTTTGGTTTGATTATTACGCTTAAAACGCATTTTATGTGTCATAAGGGCATTATCGTCATTTATAGGCATTGTAAACGAAACTGAAGTTAAACTCAGTTTACAATCTGATTTATCATCCCAAATAATCCTAGTTATAATATCATATCAGTACATGATGAGTTTTGTCAAGAATTTATGTTTAAAACTCATTTTAAATGTAACAGGGCATTTTAGTCCTTTTAAAAGTATAGTTTTCAATTATATGCGTTAACTCAGTTTATGACCAGATTATACACATCAAAATATTCTAAACATGTTTACTCATCAGTACATAACTTATTTACATGCTCATTTATATCTAAAACCTTATTTTTAAACAAAAGGGCATTATAGTCAAAGTACGGCATAATAACGGGACATGCGCATAAACTCAGATTCCTAAACCGATCGTGTAATATAACCTTATGGGGTTATACTACATTATATTACGATCATAATAGAACCTAAAATCAGTAGCATACTAGTCTAATTCGGTTTATAATCAAAAGTCAACGTAGAAGTCAAACTACGCGACTTTCAGTTGCGAACCGACCGTAAAACGGGAATTGACGAGCCGAACATGTTTACACATGTTCTAATAATTATTACCGAGTTGTTTAAGTGATAAAACATATTTTAGAATACTTCTAAACTCATATCGCAATTTATTTTAAAAATGACTCGTTGACTTTTTAAATAAATATTACGTTGACTCGTCAATTGACCAAACAAACGTGATTCATAGGAGGTGCCATTTTAAGGGATTAATACCTACCTAATTACGATCACGTAACCATGTTCGTTGCGAACAATAGCTTGACCGTTTAAGGTCTAACTAAATGTCAAAGCGTTTATCGTAAATGCTTGACTTTTCGGCTTCAAGAACCAAATAAAATAGCTAGCCACGAAAGGAACACTTACAAGTGTCCTAGGGATTGAAGAGAACTCAATGGTATGCTCCTAATGCTCAAGAGCTCCCAAAAGAGATAGAAAGAAGAAATGGTTTAAGTGAACTAACGAGTTCTAAGGCCTTTATATAGTTTTCAAGAAACTCTAAGATCTAGCCAAGTGTTTTTGGGATTTCAATAGGATGATTACAATTGTATACCAAGTTTTAAAAACCATTAACATCCATAGAATTGGCTAAATGGTTTGTGTGATGATCAAGTAAAAAAAATAATGATGATAATAATAATAATAATAATAATAATAATAATAATAATAATAATAATAATAATATGCCCATCATGACCAATATTAGGCACACCCGGGAGTATGACCGTGCATCACGGAGTTTCCGGTTCGTTTAAAAGGTCTCTCAAAGGTGTAGATTTACACGTTGACGCTTTTAGTCCTTTTAACGCACAAACTTGTGCGCATTATCGTTTAACGATATAAGAGCCTTATGTAGCCTATATCAGGCATTTCCGAGAGTATGAGCGAACATCACGATGCTTCGGGTTTGTTAAAATGTCATTCAGAGGTAAGAATAACATGTGCGTTTTATCGTTTAACGGCATTAAAGCCCTAAACGGCCGATATTAGGTATTACCAAGAGTGCGGTCAAACATCATAACTCTCTGGATTCGTTAAAAGGTCAATCAGAGGTTAGAATTAACATGTTGACGCTTTTAATCCTTCGTCGCGCAAACTTTTGAGTTTATCGCAAACGGTTATGATTATCCAACTAGTGGCTTAATATGAGAACATGAATATCGTATAATGTCACATAGAGGCTAAGTTTAAGCATGTTCACACTTTCAGTCCTATCGTATTCAAAGTTTTAACTGTTTGGAAAAAGTAGGATTAGGGACACGTGTCCATACATTATTGGACACGATTTTATGAGGTGTTACATCCTCACCCCCCTTATTTAATCTCGACCTAGAGATTTGCTCGGAGTAATACGGTCTGTTCCTTATAATACGAGGTTTCAAATTCTCAAGAGTATCTTGGGCCACCAAGGGAATCCCATTTCTCATTGCGAGGTCAACTTGGAACTTTCAAATTCCATGGTCCATAATGGACAAGGTTTTTCAATGAACCTTAAGCTCACGTTTAAACGTCATGGTGAAACATGACAAGTTCTTATCAGCTAAGCACTTTGCTGGAATTCTCCAGACATAAGAGTATATTTCGAAATACGCTTCAAATGGCGCTAGAATCATGATTTTTGGACGTCGTTTACTATTTTAAATAATTTATTTCTTTTCAGCAATTTAAGCTGCGTTTTCTGCAGATTTTACGCGATATGTTTTGAGTCATAACTTGCTGCGTACTTAGAGTTAGACCATGAAATTTGTACAGTAGATGGCCACGTGTCGTTGTAATTCTCCAACTGGAATTTCGTCAATTGGACTTACGATAAATGATTGCAGCCAGAAAGTGACGAATCTGATTGCAGCCCGGTAAATGATTTTTATAAAATAATTGGTGATGAATTGGATCCCGAGATTTTGACAAAATAATATTTGGATCGTTTAAAACATTCTGTAATTTTTTCAAAATTTTGTTGTACACGAACTATTCCGGATAACAATCCAAAAACTGCCGAAAATGCACTATATTGCTGAAATTTTTATTGAAGAGTATTTTAAGTCTTTCGTGACACTTGTGTTGTCGCTAAGCTATGTCATGATAAATGCATGCATGATATTTAGTATTGTATGATATAATGTGCTACGTGCTAGATACGTGTAGGATTCGTGTTTCCGCGTGAGCACACCCACTAACCCTTAAATGGTAATCATGTTAGGACGTGATTGACCAGTTCCACCTCACATATTTCTTTCCATAACTTAATATGCCGAGCTAATCTAAGGTGAGTGCACACTTTCTACAAAGCATGGGATTCCCGGTGGTTTGGGAATGGGTTAAGGAATAATATTGAAACCTGTGTGTCCTCCTTGGGTAGGATACGTACCTCCATCCTCCTTGGGAAGGATGACAACATTAAGACCTATGTATTCTCCTTGGGTAGAATTCGTACCTCCATCCTCCTTGGGAAGGATGACAACATAGAACTTACTAGACAAAACTCTATCGTGAAGTCCCTCATTTTTATATCGACTTAATCGCCGGGACATTGGCGAACGGGTCATTAGTTAAATAGCGCTATTTGGTCTGACAGGCCTCACACCGTGCCACAGAGGACCGGAGTGGACTAATATACTTGGGCACTTATTCAATGATGATAGACATTGACGCAGGGCACATAAACATGACTCCAGTCTGTAGTCGATATGGTAATGGGTCTAGTGGTTTACAACATGGGGTAGCCCCCATGGTATATGGTTTGGGAAACAAGGAACTGGGTAACTTATGGTTTTCGAAACATCTTATGGTTTTTGGAACAACTTTAAAACAGAAAACCAACTGTGAACTCGCTCAACATTTTTTTGTTGATTCGTTACTACATGTTTTGCAGGTCGTTAGGTACTTAGCTGGAGCTTGCATAGGGAAGGAGTCGTTGTGGAACATGGACCGTTGTGTGTTCATGATAAACTTATGAACTTTAAATTTATAGTTTTGGGTTTTGAACTTAATGCTTCCGCTGATAACTTAGACTTTGTTAAGTTGTTTTGACACCAATTATATTGTTTGGTTTGGATCTTATTTATTTATTTATTTATATTGTTCAATATGATTGGTGGCTTGATCCTGGTCAGTCACGCTCCCTGCAGTGATACTCCCCTTGAGGATTTTGGGGGTGTGACAAAAGGGAAGTTTGTGCGAAGCTTAAAGGTTGAGGAATCGGAGAGAAAAGAGCGAGAGGAAGATGATAAGGGGATTTTACGCTCGGATGAAGATTGAGTGACGGTGCTGAAAGAAATTGAAGAAACAGTAGCCACGATTTAGATGGAATGTGGGATTGGGATTAGTTTTTAATGGTGGTATGATTCATTTGGTTTCATAAGGAGGAAGCCCTTGTGAATTGGAGTTGCGGATAGATTAGGGGAAAGGGGCAAGAAGAGGTGAAGTGAGGTTGAAATTGTGAGGCTTATCTGTTATCCATTATTGTGTTTGTAGCAAGTAGATATGGTGCTGACCTGGCCCATTAGGATTTTTTTATATTAATTTTCATACTAAGGGTAATCTGGTCATTTCACATAAACTTAACTGTAAAAACTAACCTCTATCCAGATGGGGGACTATCCGAGTAACAACCATTTAAACCATAAGGAGCAAACATGCTATTTTAAAAAGTTGGGGACTAAAGATTAAAAAATGACAAACCACATGGACCATCCGGGCAATTAACTTCTTAATAAATTTAGTTAAAATTCAAGGATTAGGAATGTAAGTTGTTTAAAAAAACTAACAAAAGTTGAGAGAACACTTAATAAATTAGTTAAAATTTACGGGGTTTGAACGTAAGTTGTTTTAAAAATAAACTAACAAAATTTGAAGGGACACTTAATAAATTAGTTAAAATTTAAGGGGTATGAACTTAAGTTGTTTAAAAAAAACTAACAAAAGTTGAGGGACACTTAATAAATTAGTTAAAATTTAAGGGATAGGAATGTAAGTTGTTTAAAAAAACTAATAAAAGTTGAGGGGGTAAAAATGATAAGAACCAAAACCTTGATGGTCAAAACATAAAAATAAAAATAATTATTGTTAGATGGTTACAAAGGTCACTCAAAGAGGAGTTCAATACAAAAATGTCATGAAGAAGGAAAAGGTAAGTATGTGAGTTAATGACATTCTTGTAATTAAAAGAAAAAAAAAGGACAATGGGTATTGTAGCTAAGGATATAATTTAATATGCAGTGTAATAATATCTTGACAAAAGATCAAATACAAATACCCTTATCATACAAAACGTACGAGTAGGGTGAAAATGTAAAAAACGCGGTGCCATTTTCGTAATTATTTACTCGTAGAGTAATTATCAAAATTACTCTACAAATGATCTTGTAGGGTAATTTTGATCTTGTAGAGTAATTTTGTAAATATTCTTGTAGGGTAATTTTGATCTTGTAGAATAATTTTGAGCTTGTAGGGTAATTATCAAAATTACTCTATAAGTGTATCTTTTAGAGTAATTTTGATCTTGTATGCTAATTATCAAAATTACTCTACAAGTGTATCAAAATTACACTGCACCAAAATTACTCTACAAGTGTATCAAAATCACTCTGCAAGTTTATCAAACAACATAAAATTCAAAATTACTCTACAAAATCATTTGTACTACAAGTGTATCTTGTAGAGTAATTTTGATCTTGTATGGTTAAAGAAACACGGAACTAATTTTAAGGTAATTAGTTTGGTTTATGTTTCAGTCATGAGGGTTAATCTTCCTAATCTTTCCTAAGCTCCAATGTGATCCGTTCTTCCTGCAAAACAGCAACACCGTTAGCTCGTTAAGAGGGGAATATGGGGGTTTCCCTCTTAACCAGACTCCGGCGTGAGAATAAGTAACTGCTTTGAGGAAATAAGTGTGCGTTAAGAGTGAGAGTAGAGAGAATGGAATGTTTAACCTATGTATGGAGGTCTCTATTTATAGCCGGAGAGATGTAAGAGGAGATGGGCTGATAGGCCTTGGGCCGGAAGGCGACAACTAGGAAAATCCTCCTTGTCTCACTGGTGTTGACCGTTAATGTTTTATAGAAGCTCTTCGGTGCTGGCGCACCTTGATTGGAGCCACGTGTCACAGTTGTCGGCCTTGTTGTCCCACTGCCATCAGCAGTTAAGTGGAGATCATGAGGCAGTTGTCGCCGCCCCCTGATTGGTGCCACGCAGGCGTCCTTGTGTACTCTCTGTCTCCTGCACGTCAGACGATCGTGGAGCATGATAGAGCACAACCTGGTGGACGCTAATTGGCTCATTCTTCTGCCACTTGTACCTTGTGTTTTGGTCAAAAATTACCGAAGCAATTAAGTGATCAAATTAGTTAAGTGAGGTAGTGTGCTAAAAAGTGTGTTGGAAATATGCTGGTTATATTGTTTACGAGAACAGTTTTCAGGATACGGCTCAGGATATTGAGATGTATCTATGATCAAACTATGAGCAAAAAGTAAAAGAAATGACACGAGATGTACGAGGAAAGCCCTTGATCAATCTAGATCGCCGGCATAAAACCTCGGGAGCTGACAATCGCAGCTGCCTTGTTCTTCTTATTGCTTTAAACGCCAGGATACAGTGCAGGATATTGATCAGATCGCTAAGTGTTACAATGCTTTTTGTGAAAGTGAGAGTTGCGAGAGAGTGAGTGTGAGTGAGTAGCGAGTGTAGTTGTTGTGTCCTATTGATCTGATTTATCCATCTATTTATAGTAACGAAATACAAACTAAAATTCCTATAAATGTAGGATGCTCCCGAATATTCCATTATTAACGTTGTGGACCGAGTAAAGTGGCTTAAACGTCTTCATTTGAACGACGAGACCGAGTCTTGCGGAGAAAGGGTCTTTGTGAACGTTGGGAACTTGGCCTCGCACTCCTGCACACAATCCGTTAGTAATCCTTAAGATACCATCCAGGATGTTACCAATATCCTGAATCAGCATCCCGGGTATAAACATATATCAGATAAGCAAGATATAATTTAAGATATCGTCTAGGATATGAGCTTAGAATTTCACCCATAACAATTGTCCCCAAAAAATGTTACCGTTTAGTATCCTGGCACTAACGGTTATATTTTTTTACGAAGAACGAGGCAATTAAGATATTAGACCCATGATGTGACCGTTTGTAACCGCGCAGCCTATATTTACTCATTGCTCCCTATATCTTCTCATACCTATCCCATTTAATCTTTACCGAAGAGAAAAAGGTAAAAACTTCTCTCTTTATTCCATCTTCTTCTCTCATTCTGTTCAGCATTCCGGCGAGAATATGACAAGGCAAACAAGATCAAGCTCTGGTGACTCCGCCCCCTCATTTATCTAGCAGAATCTTCTCCAAGAACCGGAGAAGGAGATATGCTCCTTTGATAGTGCCCACTTGTCAGCTCTCAAATCCTCCGGTATCTTCCCGGAAGGGACGGTATTCTGGCCATTTGACCGGGAAATCCGGTCGAACATGGTTTTCGACGAGTGGTTGTGTTTTAGTGCCTTTCCTTTCACCTTAGGACTACGGTTCCCATTTCTAGACTTTATCACTGAGTTTTTCAATATTACAAAAATCTCTTTTAGCCAAATAATGCCGATGCTTTAGCGAGTCTTGTCCGTTCTTGACCAGATCAAGAAGAATCACATTCCTGATCTTTCCGTTCATGACCTCCCTTTAGCATATCGGCTTAGATGCCACGGATCCTATAGATTTTTGTTTTATTCCACCTCCGGCGATCCGCTGATACTTCGTGCCACCAGGAATGAGGAGAAATGGCAATCTAAGTTCTTCTTTGTAAAAAGAGACTCAATCCCTGGTGGAACGGAATATCCGGTGAAGTGGTTGAGAAAGGGTAGGATTTAGGGTTCAAGGATGATCCTGCCTTTTATCCTGTTTCATATCCTGAGCTGATCAACTTTCTTTTTATTGTTTTGTACAAAGCTGATTTTAGGAAGCTTGCACCTCCCCTTGCTGATTCACAGAAGAGGATTGACGCTATCAGACTCCTTCCAGAGGCTGAAAGAAGTTTTAATCCGTCTCCACCATCTCCAAGCCCTCTTTCCAGTGCAAACATGTCTGGTAAGGATCCTGCACAATATCCTGCATACATGTTTTTATTTGGCATATTTAGGAAAGAATTCTACTCCATGTATGCAGACTCCAGCAAAGTCCCAATCCTCCTTGATCTTGACGAGCTTGACAGTTACCCCACTCCAGTCATGGTCAAGAAAGAGACCCCTGCTGCCACCAGCTTCAAGCCGCTCCCGGCTCCTAAGGCTAATCCGAGGACTCGTGCTTCCACCGCAAAAAAGAGGAAAGGTTCCGAAGTTAGTGCCCCAGGCTCTGAAGGGTTCTCCTATGAAGAACTCAGCTTTTCTAACTCCTTAGAGCCAATGACATCCTTCCTTAACAAGGTAATATCCTGCACATATATCCTGCACATATATCCTGATAGGATATCCTGACAGGATATCCTGGTTAATATATTTTGACTTATACCTGAATTTTGACGTGCAGGGCCTCCAGCATCTGCTCCAGCTTTACACTGATGCTTGCAGCACGAACGTGTTCCAAGAAGCCAGGATCAAACAGCTTGAGACCACTGTTGCTGACCAAGGGGCCATTGCTGAGGTGAAGACCCGGCATTATGAGGACAAGTTGAAGAAGGTCACTCAGGATGCTAAGCTCAAACTTGCCACCGTCCAAATGGAGCATGAACAGGACATGGCCTCTTTTCGGGAAGGAATCAAGGCCTCTGCTATAGTCTCTCTGCTACAAGCCCACATCAAGATGGCTTATAAGGCCAAGGAGACCGGCCTTGTGTGCCCATCCTGGCCAGTCGAATCCTGGGTGGCAAAGCTGAAGGAGCTTGCAGGCAAGGTTGTGCCCCTTCCTGCTGAAGTTGGTGAATCCTCTAAGTCGGCAGAGGTAGCAGACAAGGCTGGAGACAAGAAGGATGCTGGCGAGGATGCTGCTCAGGATGCTGGAACTGATGCTGAAGCCGAGAAGGCGGAGAAGGCTGGTGAAGATACTGCTGTGTGAGAGCATCCAAGTGGGCGATGATGGATGTATGTGCCAAGGCCGAAAACCACTTTTTTAAATTTGATCGTTGGTTTGTAACCCCAAAACAATATACTTTTCTTGCACTTTAACTTTCCCGCATTAGAACAATACGATGGCCAAAGGTGGAGGGATCCTGAGTTTCAGGACGAAGCCCTTGGTCATCAACGTTAATATGTTTTGCTTTTGAACAATATAACAGTTGGAGGTGGATGGGTCTTGGTTTGAGACAAAACCTTCAACTGTTAAGTAAATATAGTAAGGAACTATTTGTGCTCTTGGTGGATGGTCCTTGGTTTGAGGTGAAACCAAGAGCACATCTTTTGGTATGTTAATAATATAACCTTCTTTTGGCTTTATCTCTGTTGTTATACTTTTATTACATGAATTTTACTTATGAAAACAGTTTTGTTTGAACATCCTTGGGAACACATTGTAAGCGTATCCTGAAAGATATCCTGCTCAGGATATTGACACTCAATTTGTAAAATTCAAGTTACCCAAATAAAAAAGAGAGATCATACCAGAGATTCCCAAAGAGTCAATTCCAATTTTCCACCATAGGAATGTCCCTAGTGCACTCTTACAAAATTGGATCCATCCTTTAAATTGTATAATGTATATCCCCTGTGTTCAATATAGGAACGTAGTCATACTATAGCTTTACTGAATAGATCCTGAATATCCAGGGATAAACCCTTGATATCCTGGGATAAACCCTTAATATCCTGAGGATAATCCTTTAATATGCTGGGGATAAACCCTCATATCCTGGGGATAAACCCTTAATATGATGGGGATAAACCCTCATATCCTGGGGATAAACCCTTAATATGCTGGGGGTAAACCCTGATTTTCACGCGTTACAGGCGAGAGTGTATAAACTCCAAGTCTTAGAAAGGTGAAAACCTTTAAACCTTAGAGGGTATGAAAATACCCTTTCGTGAGAGAGGGTGATCAATCCTCATATACCTTTAGGATCCAGGATATAGCCAATAATAACGAAATTGTCAGCCACTTTTACATGAACTGGTCTCGTTATCTTGAACTATCCCCAGATGACTTGCGCTCCAGGCGGGGTGTTCAAACCCAATTCGAGAGAAAGGTGAATACCTTTAAACCTTTGAAGGGATCAGGATCAATTATTCGTCAGAGAGGGGGCCAATCCTCTAATCCTTTGAGATATCCTGAGCGTCTATCTTGGAGCTATATCCTGAGACATATTCTGCAAAACAACCTTAAACTAAGGTGGGTGTTAGCTTGGCTAACACCCCTCCGATGCCTAAGTCAGTAATGGGTTCAAGATAATAAACGAATTCAAATATATTTAAGAGAGATAGAATACATACCATTCTGAGATAGAAATTAAATTCTATTCTTACTTGAAATAGAGTTTTAAGTGTATAGCATTCCAGGATCTTGGTAGCATATCCCCCTCCATACTCCTGAGCCGATATGCTCCTTTTCCAGATTCTGATTCAACCTCATATGGTCCTTCCCATTTTGGAGCCAACTTTCCATCGGCAGAATTAGTGGTATTTTGAAAAGCCTTTCTTAACACCCAATCTCCAACTTTGAACCTTCTAGTCCTTATATTCTTGTTGTATGCTCTGGATATCCTTTGTTGATATGCTGCCATCCTTAGCCTTGCTGCATCTCTCGTTTCGTCTACAGTGTCCAAATCATGGCACAAAGCTTCAGGATTTTGCTCAGGATTCCGGAGGATAGATCTTGCAGTAGGTATCACCATCTCTGTTGGGATCACTGCTTCCGCTCCAAATACCAAGGAAAACGGAGTTTGGCCAGTTGCATTTTTTACCGTTGTTCTATCAGCCCACAAAACAAAGGGTAGTTCTTCTGCCCATCTTCCTTTCTTGGCTCCTAATCTCTTCTTCAAGTTGTTGACAATTATCTTGTTTGAGGATTCAGCTTGTCCATTTGCTTGAGAATGTACCGGGGTAGATGTGATCATTTTGATTCCCCAACTTTTGCAAAAGTCAGTAGTCCTCTTGCTTATAAACTGGGATCCATTGTCACAAATGATTTCAGCTAGTACTCCAAACCTGGTCAGGATATTTCTCTTTATAAAGGATACTACTTCTTGGTCTCTGACTTGAACAAATGCTTCAACCTCCACCCACTTAGAGAAATAATCAGTCATTGCCAGCATAAAGACTTTTCCTCCTGGAGCTTTTGGTAATTTCCCTACTATGTCCATTCCCCATTTCATGAATGGCCAAGGGGAAGCTATAGGATACAGTGGTTCAGCTGGTTGATGTAGTATGTTACTGTGCCTTTGACATGCATCACACCTTTGAGCATATTCTGTAGCATCTTTCCTCATCGTTGGCCAAAAGTATCATGTTCTCAATATTTTTGAGAATAATGACCTGCCCCCAGTATGGTTACCACAATCCCCTTCATGTATATCCTGAAGCACTTCTTTAGTTTCGGGATCTTCCAAGCACCTTAAATATGGTCCTGCAAGAGATTTCTTATACAAAATATTATTTATAATGGTGAATCGTGATACCTTCATCCTAAATGCCTTAGGATTTTCGTCTCTAGGGATGTGTCCTTCCTTGAGATATCTTATGATTGGAGTCCTCCAGGATTTAGGATCCTCCTCAGGATATTCAACAACAGGATCCTGGATACTTACTACTTCTTTATCCTGAGGATTCGTTGCAGGATACAAGATATGCAGTATTGGTATTTGGGTCCCTTCTGGTATTCTGACCGATGATCCCAGATTTGCTAAGGCGTCTGCTTCAACATTATCTTCCCTTGGTACCTGTTCAAGTGTAAAAACATCGAAATATCCTGCTAATTTTTTGAGAATATCGAGGTATTCGATTAATTTCTCACCCTTAACTGCATAGGATCCATTAAAATGATTAGTGATTAACAAGGAGTCAACATATACTTGCAAATTCTTGATATTCATATTTTTAGCCAGTTCTAATCCTGCAATTAAAGCCTCATACTCTGCTTCATTATTAGTAGCAGGGAATTCACACCTAATAGCCTGGGGTAATATGTCCCCCTGTGGCGATTTTAGTAGTATTCCCAATCCTACTCCTCTAACATTAGATGCTCCATCAGTGTACAATGTCCAGGATCCTGAGGAATCTCCTAGTTGTTGGACTTCTAGGTCTACCTGTTCCTGAATGTCACTACTGAAATCAACCACAAAATCAGCTAGAGCCTGCGATTTTATGGCATTTCTAGGTTCGTACACTAAGTCATAAGCACTTAACTTTACTGACCACTTGGCCATCCTGCCTGACATCTCGGGTTTCCTAAACACATTTTTGACAGGATAATTGGTCTTAACATGAATTCTATGTGTCTCAAAGTAATGTCTAAGCTTCGTTGATGCCATAACTAGTGCTAGTATCAACTTTTCTAAATGAGAATATCTAGTTTCAGCATCTAACAAACTTTTACTAACATAATAAACAGGATATTGCTGACCTTCGTGATCCTTTATAAGGACGACACTTACAGCATTCCCTGATACTGCGAGGTATAGGGACAGTGGTTCACCATTCTCAGGCTTCATCAATAGAGGTGTAGTTGAAAGATACTGCTTCAAATCCTGCAGGGCTGCTTCATGCTTCTCTCCCCATTCGAACTTCTTGTTTTTCTTCAGGATGTCATAAAATTCTTTGCATTTCTCGGAGGATCTTGAGATAAATCTGTTCAACGCTGCAACTCGCCCTATTAATCGTTGAACATCCTTCATATTTGAAGGTGATTTGATATCCAAGATGGCTTTGATCTGCTCCGGGCTCGCCTTTATTCCTCTTTTGGTCACCATATATCCTAGAAACTTTCCTGCCCCCACTCCAAAATGGCACTTAGCAGGATTTAGCTTCATGTTATATTGATCCAGATATCAAATGCTCCCTTAATATCCTGAAGGTGATCCTCAACCTTTTTCGATTTTACCACCATATCGTCGATGTATACCTCCATTGTGTCCCCCAGCTTATCTTTGAACATCATGTTCACCAATCTCTGGTATGTTGCACCTGCATTTTTCAAACCGAATGGCATAACAATATAACAATAAATACCTGTTGGTGTCATGAAGGCAGTATCCTCCTGGTCCGAAGGCTCCATTTGAATCTGCCGAAATCCTGAGGATGCGTCCATGAAGGTTAACATCTCATGCCCGGCAGTAGCATCCACCATTGCATCAATATGAGGAAGAGGAAATGGGTCTTTAGGAAAAGCCTTATTCAAGTCTGTGTAATCTACACAGACTCTCCATTTCCCATTTTTCTTATGTACTACGACTACATTTGCTAGCCATCTTGGAAACTTGACCTCCCTGTCATATCCTCATGCTTCCATGCAAATGTTGACATCCTGCACTTCAAAAAGTTAGTTAATTGTTCTTCAATATCCTGAGGGATATTGGTTCCTACGAGCACCGAGATATCAGGATTATCCTGATCCAAGATAACTTTCTTCATATCCTGCTCTGAAGCCTCCGCGATATCCTGGGCCCGCATCTTTAATTGCTATACTGTACTAGGCTTGGTTGAGGATTTCATTGAGGATGAGTAACATTCTTTCGCTTCCTGCTAATCACTATCAACCTTGACAACCCCCCAAGGGGTAGGGATCTTGACGCATTGATGATAAGTTGATGGCACAGCCTTCATATCATGGTTCCATGGCCTACCCAGTATGATGTTATAGTAGGATAGGGAGTCCATCATGCAGAAACGTTGTATCGAGTTGACCCCTTCAACATATACTGGTAACTTTATTTCTCCCACTGTGTTCCTAGCCTCTCCACTGAACCCAACAAGCACAATGGATTTTGAAGTGATATCCATTGGAGATACATTTATTCTTTTCAAAGTATCTAGTTGATTTATGTTGACGGAGCTGCCATTATCCACCAATATCCTGCGTATAAAATGGTTAGCCACATATAATGTTATTACAAGAGCATCATGGTGAGGATCCTGGACAGTATCCCTGTCATCACTATCGAAAGTGATCACTTTATCAGTGGTGAGGGTAGTCATCCTGGCTGGTTTGTCTCCCCTTTCGGTCTTGGCCTCTTTTGCATGTCTCTTGGCCGCAGAATACGAAGTCCCACAAATGTCGGATCCTCTCAAAATAAAGTTGATTATCTTGGCGTCCGCAGGAGGTGATGCTGCTCATTCAGGATCCTTCTCAGTATCCTGACCCTTATTCTTCTTTCTTCCTAAGAGATCCTTCAGATATCTCTTGCTAAGAAGATAGCTTATTTCTTTTCTTAGAGCAATGCAATCCTCAGTTATATGTCCAAAATCTTTGTGGAAGGCACACCATTTCGATTTATCCTTCCAATCGACTTTTTGTTGATTCTTTTGAGGCCACCTAGCTTTGTCTCCTAAACCCTGCATAGCATACATTAATTCAGGAATGTTAACAGAAAAGCAATATTCGGATAATTCAGGATTTTCTTCAGGATCCTCGTCTTCAACAGCATTCACTTTCTTGTTTTCATTTCTACCATACGACTTAGAGCGGTATGGTTTAAATGAGGATTCTGACTTCCTATTAGTTGACTCATAGGTGGTGGATGAGTTCATCCTCTCTTGCATTTTCTTATCATCTTCCAGCCTGATATATCTCAAGGCCTTGTTTCGAGCTTCGTCCAAGTTCCTGCAAGGATTGATCACAAGATCCTGATAAAACTGGGAATCCTTTTGTAGTCCCATCTTGAATGTTTGGTCCGCTGTAGCAACATCAAGGTGTGGGATATCCAAGGATTCCCTGCTGAATTTGTTCACATAATCCCTTAGGGATTCTTGAGTTATCCTGTAAAGATCACTTGTTAGTTTTTCAAAACTCCAACTACAAGAAAATTGACTATTAAATAAGTTCACTAAGTGAGCAAATGATGTAATCGAATGCGGAGGAACATTTAAGAGCCATTTCAAGGCCGATCCTGTTAAGGTAGAACCAAAGCCCTTGCATAGGCACGCTTCCTTGAGCTCCGAAGGAATAGGATTAATTTCCATTATTTCCCTATACTGGGCAATATGCTCTTCAGGATCCGTAGTCCCATCATAGAGCTTCATGTTGGGGGTTTGAAATCTCTTCGGGATCTCAGCATCACAGATAGGATATGCGAAACGAGATATCCTGTGGCTGTCTTGGGACACTCCCGGTATTGGCTGGACCACTCCAGGTACACTGGATATCATGTCCTTCAATTTCTGAAGTTCCCTAGTAAACGTTGACGTCATACCTGCATCCTGCAAAGACCCACCATTGTTAGTAGCATGAATATTATTATTTGACACGTTACCAGTCTGAGGATTCTGGCCATATCCTGAAGCATATCCTGAGCTGCTCACAGTTGACATCCTAATCGAGGAGGGTATTTCAGGAGTATGATTCTGGGAATGGCTAGGCACAATATTCCCCCTATTATCCTCAGTATACACAGCCGAACTGAAGTTCAAAGTTCTGGGTTGTAAAGGAGTGACAATGTCCTCAGCGGATCTGCTCGAGCTAGATTTTAAGAGTTGTATTTCTCTTAATAGCATTTGGTTTGTTTCATGTTGCTGCCTCATTTGTTCCTGCACACTTCCAAATAAGGTTAGAATTTCATCATTAGAGGCTAAAACGGGAGCGGATCCCTGAACACTCCGAGTAGGGATAATATCCTGAGGTTGTGAAGAAGCTAGCATCCTTGGAGGAGGTGGTGGAAGCACCGAACCAGTAGTAGCAGAAGTTGTAGCAGACACAGTGGAGGAGCTCATGTTTGATCTTGAGGCCATAGTAAACAATGCGGCAAAAAGTTTTGAAAACAGAAAACCAATTAACGATTTCACAAATATTTTTAACAAAGATAGCACCACTTGCCCCACGGTGGGCGCCAAATTGTTTTTGTACGTCCCCTATTCGTATGGATCTTTCACAGAACTGTCAATCCAATCAAGAGTGCGGAATCCTCTTGATCAGAATAAGCAGAAAACGTGTAGGAAACAGAAACAACAAATCACTTTCAACCCGGGTTTCTATTGATTATCGATTACAAGAATTACAATCAATCAAACCCTAACCAACTATCAATTTCGTCCAAACCCTAAAGCTCTCACGAAATTCCTTTCACAAACTGTTTTGGCTGATCAACCTAAACCCTAAAGCCTAACCTTGTTTATATAACACAAGGTTGCAACTTGGGCCAAGGTTAAACATCATGGACTGCGAATTGGACAGGCCCAATTCGCCTCCCATCACCCTAATTCGTTGGGTTTAGTTAGCCCAAACATTACAACTAACTATTACAAAGCTAAACCCGCTAACTGTTTATCGTTTAACTAATTACAAGATATCCAAAGACCAAATCTAAGCTGTTGTCACAAACATGCACCAACAAACTCCCCCTTAACAATAGCTTCATAAAATAACTTTGTTTTCAGTCTTCTTGCAATCTTCATGTATTCTTGCACTGTCTTTGGTCTTTGGATAGCTTCAGCTTCAATAGCTCTGTCAGCAACAGACTCCCCCTAAGCTGATGCATCCTATCACCAAATCTTCAAAAACTTTAGCGTTTGAGTAAACTCCAGTTCAGCATTTGTAAAACAATCTTCAAACTCTTCATCTTTGTCTGCAATATAGAAAGGAGGTTCTACCATGCATCCAATCAAACTCTAATCTTCACAGCAACTTCTCAGCAACACAGCAACTTCTCAGCAACGCACTGCTTCAATCTGTATACTATAAAACAAACATCTCGAGAAACCATAAGAATTTTCCAACAAGGTTAAATAAATTATTATTTTTCAAGAGATTGTATCACAGATTAAGCATTTTCAATTTATCACCAACACGCAAAACTTTTTAATCACACAGCCAATAACCCGCATGATTTAAAATTTTGAACTCACTTTCTAACACCGTCTCCCCCTATCAGTAACAATTCCTCCAAGAATAACAGTTTTCCATACGTTAAGAATTTTAAACAGAAAAAGACACTATTTTTGTCTTTTTTATATTTTCTGAAAGCAAGTAAATAACAAAAACAATAAACACTCTATTTTTGTGAGAATCACTGGTAAGAAGATCATATCAACACAATCAAACTGTTTCACACTATTAGATAATTCTTTATTTAATTTTTCGTGAAAAGCAGTCCAAGACGATTACCAGTATGTTTATCCACTTAAACAAAATGCATGAACATTTCAAGTACCATTACCATATGATACGTTAAGGTAATTTTATTCTGAGATATTAGCGTATCCCACAATAGGATATACCCCCGCGATCAAGGTATGCACAAAGATTCATCGTAGTAGGTGAGTATACTGATGTCATCCTTTAAGATATCCTGACAATGTCTAGGTCTGCATATAATCTGTTTTATCATGTTTTAATTGCTTAACAATGAACACCCAAATAAATACTAATCAAATCCTGGAAATATAAACAACACACTCTATCATGCAAGTATCTTCCCTACCACATATTTCACAAGTCCAATCCAGATTTCTGAAATCTTAACTGGGAATAGGTTGAGAAGAGAACAGAATAGATCTTTAGCAGAGATGGTATAATATACAGATCAAATGAGTTTTTCTCAGTTTGATTTAGGTTTCTTGGGTTTCATTTGGGCACTTGAGGGCCTCTTTCGGGTGTATTAGATCTATAGCGCGACAACGTACAGCTAGGTCAGCATGTATCTGGATGCATCAGAAGCTGTCGTTGCCTAGCACCTCCAGGTCAGCATATATCTGGATGCAGCAGAGGAGGTACACGACTTTTTTTCAGAGAAGATTTCAGAATCAGATCAAAATTGTGTGTATCGGGACAACATACATACATTCAAATAGAAATGAGCTAATTCCAAGTGACTTTCTTTCCTGGGGTCATGTACAATTTTAGTTCTGAACACAAGGACAGCCAAGATATCCTCAGATGAAATAACAGTATAAAGACCCAAAACTTCAGATTTTGGCAATCTATCAACGCAAGATTTAAGATCATTAAACCATACACCACTGATGTGTTCCCCACTCATACACAGTTGTATTTAAGTTTATATCACATTGGTAAGTTGATTATTTCATGCTTTTTGCCTACTGGTACATCATATGATGAAGCTGCTATCACACTTAAGCAATTTAATTCATTTTCAGTGTGACAGTCTAACTTGCCGATGTACTATCATTTCTTCTTTTTCACACAGTGATAACTCATTTTTGATTTTCTATTTTTTTATTATTTTTCAAATTTTTAATGTTTTTGTATTTTTTTATTTTTAAGAAAAGCAGTAAACTATTTACAAAATTCTTATGAAAAACCAGTTATTCAGGATTCCTCATCCCGTTGAGTTAGACTAAGTGTTCAAAGCGAGCTCGATCAAAAGCTTTAGTGTAAAGATCAGCAAGGTTATCTTCTGTGTCGACTCGATGTAATTCAATTAGTCGTTTTTCAGCACAATCCCGTATAAAATGATGACGTATGTCAATATGTTTTGTGCGACTGTGTTTCACGGGATTATTAGTTATTGAAATTGTGGCATTATTGTCTATCATAATAGGAGTACGAGTGAAATCCAAACCGTAATCGCGCATTTGCTGTTGAATCCAGAGAACCTGAGAGCAGCAGCTACCCGCAGGAATATATTCAGCTTCACACGTAGATGTAGACACACAGGATTGCTTCTTGCATTGCCAAGACACGATCCTGCCTCCTAAGAACTGACAACCACCTGTTGTAGACTTCCTGTTCGACTTGCATCCTCCAAAGTCTGAGTCAGTGTAAGCGACACAATTCAAATCACTATCAGCTGGATACCACAACCCAAGTTTAGGTTTCCCCTTCAAGTAACGAAGAATACGCTTCACTGCTTTCATGTGTGACTCTTTTGGATTAGCCTGATATCTGGCACACAAGCATACATCAAACATGATGTCGGGTCTTGAAGCAGTCAAGTACATCAAAGAACCAATCATTGCCCTGTATTGAGTTGGATCAACGTCTTCAGTACTTTCGTGATCTGGGCCAAGATTGTGATTTTCGCAAATGGGTGTGTTGAAAGTAGAGCAATCATTCATTTTGAACCGACTCAAAATGTCATACACATACTTCGTTTGATGAATAAACATCCCATCCTCCTTCTGTTCAACTTGTAATCCCAGAAAGTAAGACATCTCACCCATAGCACTCATTTCGAACTTGCTCTTGATCACCTGCTCGAACTCTTTACACATGCTCTCATCTGATGACCCAAAGATGATGTCATCTACGTACACCTGTACCAGCAGAAAATCTTCCTTCTTCCTCTTGATGAACAGTGTACTGTCAATCTGACCTCTTTCAAAACCATTTTTGATCAGATGTGTAGACAGTGTCTCGTACCATGCCCTGGGAGCTTGATGTAACCCATACAAAGCCTTGTCAAGTTTGTACACCCAATCTGGATAATCTGGATCAACGAACCCATCTGGTTGTGAGACATACACCACTTCTTGGACTTTCCCGTAAAGAAATGCACTCTTCACATCTAGTTGGTAAACTTTGAAACCCTTGAATGTTGCGAAAGCTAGAAACAAACGAATTGCCTCCAACCTTGCCACTGGTGCAAACACTTCATTGTAATCAATCCCTTCCTGCTGATTGAAACCTTTAACCACCAATCGAGCCTTGTTTCGCGTCACTATCCCTCTGTCATCATTCTTGCACTTAAACACCCACTTAGTGCCTATCTCTCTTTCACCTTTAGGAAGGTCAACCAACTCCCAAACCTTCAACTTCGCAAACTGGGCCAATTCCTCTTGCATAGCTTCAACCCATGAATTTTCTTTAAGAGCCATATGAATGTTCTTCGGCTCCTCTTGGGAAATAAAGCAACTATACAAGCATTCGTTCACAATCCCAGTCTTCTCAATCGACACAAATAAATCAGAATTCGCTGCTATGCTCCTTCTTGTCTGAACACCTACATTAGGATCCCCAAGTATCATGTCAACTGGATGATCCCTATTTGCTCGTGTAGTAGCAACGGTATCAACTTCTAGATTATCACCCAGGTTTGATCCAATCTCCCCCTGAATATTCTGATCTGCAAATGGATTAATGAAATCCTCCCCCTCAATGGATTCAGAGTCACTATCACTCGAATCAGGATCAGCAGCACCATGGGAAGTTTCCGCAGCATCTGTCATATCAACATTCGATCTAGGCATGAACTCGCCTTCATCGTCTCCACCAATCATTGTCTGAATCAACTGAGAATCATCTGCATTTGGAAACTCAGGAATATTAAATGATTTGAAAGTGCTTTCATAATCATATAATATAGCAGGTCCACTTGTTGATTGTTGAGGTTTGTATGACGTAATTTCAACATTAAAGACAACCTCAATTTTACCAGTTTTTAGATTAAAACCCTTTTATTCGGTGTGCCAGGTACGTAACCTAGAAAGTAGCCTTCGTCAGCCACCTCACCGAATTTTTGTTTATCTTTATTGCGCACAATGGTGCAGGGTAATCCAAATGGTTCAAAGCCTTCTAAGTTTGGTTTCTTGTTAAACATCAATTCATGACAAGTTTTATTAAAACGTTTAACAGTCAAAACTTTGTTTAGGACGTAGCAAGCTGTATTCACAGCTTCTCCCCAGAAAAGAACTGGTAGCTTTGAATCTGAAAGCATCGTCCTAGCGGCTTCAATCAACGTCCTGTTTTTCCTCTCAGCAACTCCATTTTGTTGAGGTGTATAAGGAGCAGAATATTGATGTTCAATTCCTTTTCGAAGACAGTAGAGATCCAGAACTCGATTCTTGAACTCCGTGCCATTATCACTCCTTATCCTCTTAATCCTTGCATCATGGACGTTTTCCAATTTCGTAAAAAGATCTATCAGCATCTCCGCCGTCTCATCTTTTGTACCTAAAAAGAAAACCCATGAATAACGTGAGTAATCATCAGTGACAACTAAACAATAGTACTTTCCACCTATGCTCCTTACGTTCACTGGACCGAATAAATCCATGTGAAGTAATTCATAAGGGGCATCTATGGAATTTACTGTTTTAGATTTATGAGGTTTCTTATGTTGTTTTCCCTTTTGACATGGAAGACATTTATCTTCCACGTGAAACCTCTGCATTGGAACCCCTTTCACTAGCTCATTTTTAACAAGGTAATTCATTTTTCGATAGTGAATATGGGCCATGCGTCTGTGCCACAACATCGATTCAGCTTCAGATGCTTTTGATAGTAAACACGCCACCACAGCAGTTGGATCCTTAGCACCCATGTCCATGACATAAGTGTCATTTCTCCTTGGCGCTCGCATCACTATCCAATCATCTGGAATCTTCAAACCTGGTTTCAACACTAATGCTTCATTCTTGGTAAAATGGACCGAGTGACCCTTGTCGTAGACTTGAGACATGCTCATCAGATTGTGTTTAAGCTGCTCCACATAGTTCACTTTGTCCAGTGTGATCTTCCCATTGGTCACCTTTCCTCGTCCTGTAATTCTACCACCTTTAGCACCCGCAAAATTCACCTTTCCACCATCATAATCTTCAAATTCAGTCAACAATCTCGCATCCCCCGTCATGTGCCTGGAGCAGCCACTATCAACATACCACAAGTTGATAATCGTCCTTAGCAGCTCCTGCACACACCAACCAAGAAATTAGTTAGATTGGGGGACCCAAGCCTTAATGGTCTTGGGTCGTCCAAATTCACCAACCACTGGAACATCCATCCAATATCCATTACTCCTAACTGGAGTCTTGGATCTCAGACCTGTTGATGGAATTTTATTTTGATTTCCACTAGGTCTTTGGTCCTGAGGGTTCCTATACGTGTTTGGACTATTTGACCTTTGGAAATTTTGATTTGGGTATCTTGAATTTTGATTCCAAGAAGCATTATTGTTGTAATTTCTAAAGCCATTGTTATAAAAAGGTCGACCACCATTATTTTGGTATCGATTTTGATATTGACCTTGACTTCTGAAATTATTAGAATTAAAATTGTTCAATCTTGGTGAACTGCTTCTAGGTCTGTCAAATCTGCCTGGTGGAGATCTAGGCTGAAATCTTGGTTGATTTCTTTGAAAACGAGGAACTTGTGGAGTTCCTTTTTCAGCCTTATCTTCACCAACAGCAACATTCTCTGGTTGCTTAGCAGCAGATTTCTTTGGAGAATTTGCAACTTTCTCCTGTTTATCACCACTATTCTCTGGTGACTTCTCTCTCTTCTCCTCACTCACTTGTGCTTCACTCTTTTTGTTAGGACAGCAACTAGCTACATGTCCCTTGGTGTGACATTTGAAGCACGATTTCCTTTTCGAAGACTTCTTTTCTGAAGCCTTTGAACTAGATTCGGGCTTTTCTTCTGATGATGCCTTAGAAGGATTTGGCTCAGTTTGCTTAGTTTCAGAATTTTCTATGTTCTTGTTTTTAGCAAACTCTATATTAGATTCATTTTCAATAACAGCTGTTTCGTTTTTCATGTCACTTCCTTGAACAAAATTAACCTTTTTAACAAAAGTTGGATTGTTATTTTTAGGATGTGATGTATTCTTTTTCAAAACAGGTTTGCCGTTATTATCCTTCTTAGCTTCAGCATTCTCAAAAACATTTCCTTGACGTGAAGTGGAACTACTTGGTGATGTTGACCCAAAGTCCATGAGATCATCTTCATCAGGCAAGAAAGAATAGTCATGACTAACAGGAGGTGGAACTTCATTGAAACCATGAAATCCCACACTTGTTTTGTCATTACTTTTCTTCAAGCCACCCATCATATGTTTCATAACAAAAGTAGAGTCCCTGAATTGACCTAATTTCTTTTCAAGTTCAACAATTTTGAGTTGTGCATCTGACAACTCTTTGCATTTTTCAGAAATCTCTTTTGTTTTCTCTGCCATCATTTCATGAGCTAAGTCTATCACTTGAAGTTTTTCATTTAATTTGCAGGTTACAGCTTCAATTTTACTTTCATAACCTTTTATCTTCTTCAAGTATGATGATTCATTTCTTTTAGCAAAAAAGTTTGCTTCTTTTATGGTAGACATCTCGCCCACCAGACTTTGGTTTTGTGTGGACAACCTGTCAACTTCACCCTATAATTCACGACATTTTAAACACACAGAATTAGATTTTACCTCTCCTGTTTGTTTATCAAGGTTGGCCATTAGAGCCGCAAGCTGAGCTTCCATTCTTTTATATTTTGCTTACTTTTCTTCAGCTTCCTTTTGATGGTTAGACTTTTGTTTTTCCTCTTCAGCATCTTTTGTCTGATCACCCTTCTCTTCTTCAGCTTTACTCTCTATCTTGACCTCTGCCTCAGCATCCACTTTTTCTTCAGCATCTCCCACAGTAGCTTCACCATCATCAACTGGAGTTATCTCTGCCATGAATGCCTGTGTGACATTGTCATCTTTTTCCAAGTGAATACTCCAGTCATATGAACCTTCTCTAGCAGTAGAGATCAGCGCTCTTGAGTTAGAGTTGTTTGATGCATTCCTATTGTTTGAACTCTGACTCAAAGTCTCCTGCTTTTGTTTTTGACATTCCCTAGCAAAATGCCCATAACTTTGACAGTTGAAGCATCTCACTTTGGTCTTGTCGAAACCAACCGTCTTTCCTATAAACTTCCTGCCTGTTCGGTTCATAAATCTCTTCACTCTTCTAGTAATCATGGCCATTTGCCACTGCAAATCCATATCTTCAAGATCATCAGGGTCAATCTGATCATAATCTTCATCCAAAGTGGCAGGATCAGATATCTTCCCCTGAATGTAGTTCTCATAAGAAGCCACAAATGAAGCAAGTAGAGCAAGATGCTCTTCAGCAGACTTCACACTCATTGGCATTGACTTAACACCACTACTCTGTTTAGAAGCTGATGTTTTCTTGGCTCCTGTTGATCCTCCTGAAGCAGCTACAAAACACACATCACCATCTTCATTCACTGTGACCTGCTCATTCTCACACGAAAGAAACGCAGTAGCAGAGTCGCTAGAAGCGTTGTGAGATGAAGAAGATGCAAGCCCATTGTAAATCGTTGGATCTTGAACCTGATCATATCCAGTGTCTTTCTTCTTCATACTGAGCTCATAAGCTCTCAGCTTGCCAACTACTTCTTCCAGCTCCTTTGTCTCATAATCTGCTTCACCCTTTATCATGAGAGTGTAGATATCCCACTTGGTAGGTAAGGCATCGAGCAGCTTGTCATTCTTTTCTACGTCAGTATAGCAATCAATCTTATAGTTTTCCATTTCTGACATCAGATGATAGTAACGAGTGATGATGTCCTCAAGTGACTCATGCTTCATGTGCTTGAAAATAGCAAACTGCTTCTTCAGTAGATCAATCTTGTTTTTCTTAACATCTGCATTTCCTGCATATCGTTTTTCTAATGCATCCCACATATCTTTTGAATTTGTGTACTTTGTGAATGTATGCTTGATGCTATCAGGTAACGACATTTTAATAGCAGCCAATGCTCTCTTTTCAGCCTCATACATCTTTTTATCATTCTCTTCCATGTTTACATAGGCTGTTCTACGTGGTCTGCCCTCAAAGTCGTGAGTAGGGTTGGTGTACCCATCTTCAATACATATCCACATGCGCATGTCTTGATATTCAATGAAGGATTGGAAACGATCCTTCCATGTCAAATAGTTCTCCACCTTCATCATCTTTGGTGGTTTGTTGGTAGTGCCAACCTCATGCTCCATGCTCAACAGCTCATTCAAACTAGACATGTTCGACATTTTAAACGTAACAGACTGAGAAAACCGTACAAAATATCTCCGAAAACAGTGGTTACCAAATTACCACTTTAGAATCGTCTCGAAAAGACGAATCCAATGATATCTAATGTCGAAGACCGAATTCGGGATTTTTTTTTTACCCTAAAAATCCAAGGAATTCAACGGTCCAAACGGTTCTGTCTAACGAGCTACGGATCAATTTCTATTTGCAAAACACTGAAATTTTATCGACGCTTGCCAACTGAAATTCCACCCCTTAAATATGCTGTTAAATTCGTTGGTTTTGCTGTTAATTTCGCTGGTCTATTATGCTGGGTCAATTTCGCTGGTTAACAACTAAATTCGCTGGTCAAAGTTCGCGATTACGACGACCTGTAAAGTCGCCGAAAAACCGTAATAATTTCGCTGAGGAAAATTATACGGTTACCAAAGTCGCCTTTGGATTTAATTCGCCGATAAGTTCGCAGGTCTTATAAATTCGCAGGTCTTATAATTTCGCTGGTCCAGTCTGCGAAATTACTTAAATTCGCCTGTTAAACTTGGAAACTTAATCTGTTCACAATTCTGAAGATTTTTCTGATTCTCCAACACAAATCTGCAAAATCAAAACACCAAATCAGCACAATAATTTCGAAAATTATCAAGAACGGATCCAAAAACACGAAGAACAATATTCGAATCTTCAAGTGTTTCCAGCCAAAATCCTTCAAGCAATCAACAGAATCTATCCAGAAATCCTGAAAAACACCAAACAAACAAACCAGAAGATCAAAACAGCCAAAAACTTCAAAAATTTTATCAAACCAAACAGAAAAATTCGAAAATTTTAAAACCCTAGTTTTCAAAAATTCGAAAAAAAAACTCCCTGTTTCTGCAGCAACCAATTCTGAACCGAGCCTTCAAGAGCCTAATGCTCTGATACCAATTGTAGGTCCCCTATTCGTATGGATCTTTCACAGAACTATCAATCCAATCAAGAGTGCGGAATCCTCTTGATCAGAATAAGCAGAAAACGTGTAGGAAACAGAAACAACAAATCACTTTCAACCTGGGTTTCTATTGATTATTGATTACAAGAATTACAATCAATCAAACCCTAACCAACTATCAATTTCGTCCAAACCCTAAAGCTCTCACGAAATTCCTCTCACAAACTGTTTTGGCTGATCAACCTAAACCCTAAAGCCTAACCTTGTTTATATAACACAAGGTTGCAACTTGGGCCAAGGTTAAACATCATGGACTGCGAATTGGACAGGCCCAATTCACCTCCCATCACCCTAATTCGTTGGGTTTAGTTAGCCCAAACATTACAACTAACTATTACAAAGCTAAACCCGCTAACTGTTTATCGTTTAACTAATTACAAGATATCCAAAGACCAAATCTAAGCTGTTGTCACAAACATGCACCAACAGTTTTGGTCAAAAATTACCGAAGCAATTAAGTGATCAAATTAGTTAAGTGAGGTAGTGTGCTAAAAAGTGTGTTGGAAATATGCTGGTTATATTGTTTACGAGAACAGTTTTCAGGATACGGCTCAGGATATTGAGCTGTATCTATGAGCAAAAAGTAAAAGAAATGACACGAGATGTACGAGGAAAGCCATTGATCAATCTAGATCGCCGGCATAAAACCTCGGGAGCTGACAATCGCAACTGCCTTGTTCTTCTTATTGCTTTAAACGTCAGGATACAGTGCAGGATATTGATCAGATCGCTAAGTGTTACAATGCTTTTTGTGAAAGTGAGAGTTGCGAGAGAGTGAGTGTGAGTGAGTAGCGAGTGTAGTTGTTGTGTCCTATTGATCTGATTTATCCATCTATTTATAGTTACGAAATATAAACTAAAATTCATATAAATGTGGGATGCTCCCGAATATTCCATTATTAACGTTGTGGACCGAGTAAAGCGGCTTCACCGTCTTCATTTGAACGACTTGGACCGAGTCTTGCGAAGAAAGGGTCTTTGTGAACGTTGGGAACTTGGCCTCGCACTCCTGCACACAATCCGTTAGTAATCCTCAAGATACCATCCAGGATGTTACCAATATCCTAAATCAGCATCCCGGGTATAAACATATATCAGATAAGGATGATATAATTTAAGATACCGTCCAGGATATGAGCTCAGAATTTCACCCATAACACCTTGTATACTTTCTGAAGTGGCCTTGCGCCGTAACTCCTGCGCGACCCTTGTTGTGCACGTAACTAGCCCGCGCAGGGTTGTAGGACTAGAAGGCTCTTATTCAGAACACTAAGTGTGAAAGGTGATGCTATCTCTTGCTTGGACCTCGCGCGAGATCAGCTTTTGCTTAAACAGCCCGCGCGCGGTCTTTAGATTAATCAGCTTACTAAGGAGTATGGTCCAGCGCGCGACCTGAATGGTCTTCGCAGCTTTTTGGGACCATACCCCTTTAAGTCCCCCCCCCCCAGTCCAGTGCTGCTCCATGCGCGAAGTAAATGGTTGGAGCTCTGGACTTAGAAAAAAGAAAGTGCTAGCTTTGAAAGGTGCTTGTTAGGACTTGATATTTCGCGCGTGTATAAGTGATTGTCAATTACTACGGCGCGACTACCAGAGTTGCCTATTGATGGTATTTTACTTTTGAGTGTAAGCGCGCAAGCTCATTGGATAATCATGAATGCTGCGCGGCCTTTGGTGACTTCTGCATGAAGTTTGTGGTAACTTTGAGCGGGAAAATCCTCGAATTTTGAATTCTGATAGGTTGGTGCAAATGTCGTTGATGGCGACGTTTGAATTGACTACTGACACGTTGATCATCATACTGTTACTGATGGTTCAGCTTTCCGTCAGGCAAGTGAAGCCCACACGCGCGTGGAAACTGTCACTCCGAGAATCCCGCCTTACGTGGCAGCCGCTGATTGGTTACGCGCGTGGTGATCCCTGCACGTTTACCCATCGCATTAAATGCGATGAGTATATATATTCGACGAGAGGAGAGAGAATTGCACAAATCCTTCTTCTGCTTTCTCTTTTCTTTCTAACCTTCAACGAGTCTTCAAATCTTCGAAGGTTTTACTGCAGATCTTCAAGTTTTTGAAGGTGATCTTCAAACTTTTCCAGAAATTTAGAAGATCTTCATCTTACTTTCGTTACTTTTATATAAATGGCTGAAGAAGAAACCCAACTGGAGGAAGGTCCCGTCCCTGTCCTTAAGTGGGATCAGGGACTGTTTGAGCAAATCACTCGAGGGTTCCGGTTCCCACCGGAATTGGATGCATGATATCCTCGGCAGGGTCAGACTGTTACCGACGTACCACCGGGGTATATAGCCCTTTTGGAAGACTTCTTTTTGCAAGGGAATTTCCGGCTTCCTGCCACGAAGTTCATGGCACATATACTTCATTACTATGGTTTTCACATATCTCAGATGAGTCCACCTGGCTTGGTGAGGGTGAGACACTTCGAGTTCCTATGCCGATCTCATGGGATAGAACCCTCAGTCGAGAAGTTCCAGGTATTCTACCAGTTGATCAGGAATATCGGGTTTTACCCCTTTGGCAACCGGGGTTCTGCTAAGAGGATTCTTCTAAATCCTCCAAAAATTTTCATGACTGGAAGATGAAGTTCTTCTTCATCAGAGAAGAGGTTATTCCGATCGCGATGATCTTCCATGAGCCGGATGTGATTGAGAAAGAGGAACTTCCTATCCCCAAAGGAGCCGACTGGTATTTGAAGCTTACTGCGATGCCAAATCAGATTTTTGGTGAAAATGTACTGGTTGCGGCGCAGATGAGCGACAAATGGCCAGAGACTAGCAACGAAGTACCTGTTCTAAAGTTTGAAGATAGAGGTACGTTGTTTCTTTTGTTTATCTTCCTTTGTAATTTATTTGCGCTTAACTGTTGAACTTTATTGCAGAGGCGCACCTTTATCAAGCTGATTTCCCCACGTTTGGAGGGTGTATGGGTGTGCGCCCGTTACAAGTAGGGGAGCCTTACTGGTACGAGCAGATAAAAGGCCATTTCCTTTATCCCCCTGCAGGAGCCTTTGCCAATCCTCCCACTGCAACCGAAGGTGCGCATCTACCCAACCCCAGGCCCTTGCGTGTTGTGACGTCCGCTGGGAAAGAGATTCTTTATCTTTCCAGCGAGGAGTCTGTAGGGTCATCAAATGGGGAGCTAAGTTCCTGGTCTAACATCTTTGCAGGTGTGTTGTGCGACCTTGCCATAGATCCTGTGGAGGGGAAGAAGAAGAAAGAGGGCAAGAAGAAAACGAAGAAGGTGATAACCATTGATGCTGAAGCGATCAGCAAGAAGAGCGGGAGCAGCCGCGCGACTGCTAGAGCCTCTGATAAAGGTACTCTTCGATTTCGGCAGAGTAACCTGGAGGATTATGTTGTTGCGAGTGACTCACTGGAGGGTTTGTCCCGTATAGGTGAGAAGAAGGCCAGCGCAGCAGGCTCAAAAAGTTCTGGAAGCACGGGATCCAGGATCCCTGAAGTTGGCGCCACTCCATCATCCATCGCCCTGGATGAAGAGGAAGAAGAAGAAGAAGAAGAACATGAAGAGGCTGCTATTCAGTTGGTGAGCCGAAAAAGAACTAGAGAGGAAGCTGCTGCTGGAGTCAAAGCGGCGCAGAAGGCTGGGGGAGACCCAGTGATAGGGAAACAGAGCAAGCTGCACTCCCTTTACAAGTTCTCTCCAGGTTAATGTTATGATGCTCTCCTTATTTTCCTTAGTAAAATTTCCTAACACTTGATTCCTGCAGAGGCTTTAAATAAGACCCCTGAGAAAACTAAGGGTGTTAAGTTAAAGGACCCAAAGGAGCCGGCGCCGAAGAAAATGAAGTTTATAATCAAACCTCTCAAGACAACTGAGAGGGAGGTTGAGAAAGTTGTTGAAGAACCTGCGAGCAGTGTGATCCCTATTAAGGAGAAGACGAAACAGACCGAGACTGCTGTTGCTACTGAAGGTGTTACGGCGCAGGATCCGGAGGTCACGCGTCTCATGGGGCCTGACCAGCCCCTTCATGAAAAGGAGAAGGACGCTACTCGGTCAAAAGGGCCCGAGGTTGTTAAGCCAGTTAAACCTGCGCAGCCTGATGTCCCCCTCCAAACTAAGCAAGTTATGACTACTGCTGGGGGGGTCAGCTGCTACTGTACCCGAGCAGACGGCGCATAAGGACGCTACTACTGTTGCGGGTGAAGCAGGTGTTGGAGGTTCCGGTAGTACCGCAGGTGCTTTCACGGCTGGTCAGACTGGTGTGGGGAGCCAAGGGTCGATGCCACAAGCTCGAATAGGTCCTAAGGATACCTTAGGAGATATTTACTACAAGACATACACTGAGGAGGCTCACGGCGATGCTCCCCACCAACCTGTTTGAAGTTTAAAACAGAAGGACACATTCATGGAGTTTGCTGCTTGTCGAGACTGGTACTTGGGCTCCTTCCCTCCTGGTGAAGTTAACAGACAAAAAGCGCGAACCCATGATGGGTTGTACCGCGCTTACATTTTTGGGGAGGCCAACACCCGTGCTGCTAACCATCAGATCGTTCGTGAGTGCCGCACAATGGTTAGGGAGCGGACGGACTGGGAGAAGTACGGTGAGCGCTTGCTAAAACAGGTCCAAGACTTCGAGAAGATAAAGAGTGCCTTTGCTAAGGAAAAGGCTGCATTTGAAGCAGAGAAAAAATCTGAGGAATGGGGCCGCGAGGGCCTAAAGAGCAAACTGCATGTGGCCGAGGAGCTCTTGTCGAAGGAGAGAGCTGAATGGAAAGAGGTATGCAAGAAAGATAATCAGCGCATGTATGCTGCTCGCTCCAAAATTACCGACCTTGAGGCTCAGATTGCCACTTTAAAAGGGAAGGTTGAGGAAGTTGAAGCGGATAAAGGGCGTGTTGAGGTTCAACAGTCTTAACCCTTTCCTTTTTATGTTGTTTTGTACTTGTCAAAATATTGCGTAAGTCTTTGTTTTCATCCTTTGTAGGCTGAGTTGAATGCGCAGGTTGTGAGCAAGGATAAAGACTTAGCTGCCAAGGATGTGGAGATTGCGGAGCTAAAGCGCCGACTGCATGAGGCTTATGACAAGAATGAATCTTTGGAGATAGACCTTGAAGCTGAAAGAGTGAAAGCTGCTACCGCCGAGGAGGCCAAACAGAAGGCCGACGAGGCACGAGATATTAGCACTTCCGCCCTTAACGTAGCTCAAAACAACTATGCCGAGGCTCAGTCGATTGTGGATACGCTAGTCTCCGAATCCGAATGGATGCACAATAGAGGAGTAGCTGCGGTGAGTTTCTCATCTTTTATCTTAGGTTTTATTTATTGTTGTTTTGTTCTCATTTGTTGCCTTTTGTGTTGATCTCCAATTCCATTCTGAATGCTACTGAGATGGATGCGGCTGTTGCTGGGCTTATAAATGCTTCACGTGCTGTTGGGTATCGCGGGGGTTATCTAGAGTGTGCTCATCATGTGGAAGAGGCCTTTGGTCAAGAGATTGATACTCATCATTGCTCGGTGACTGACCAGGCTGATGCTATGCTAGCCCGTGCTGAAGAAGTCTATGACCATCTTTTGCTGCCTGTTATGGAGTTGGTCACCGAAGCGTTGAAGCACAATGATTGGTGCGCTCGGCTAAAGTCTATCCTTGACCCTCCAGAAACTGTGGAGATGACAGATGAGGAAGAGGTAGCCGGTGGAGATGGCGATGGAGATGGTGATCGTGATGGTTATGAGTAGGTGATAGTGTCTGCAGGCTGGTGCCTTATGATTTTTGTTTTTGACTTTGATGTAATCATTGTTTGGTTGCACTTTTGGAATATGACACATTATGTTTGCTTTCTATTCTTCAAGTTACAATTATTGCATTGTTGTTAGGGACTTTGGTTAAATTAGCTCGAATAAATGTAAGTGTGGCTCGTGTATGAGTGTTATTGCCCGGTCGCGTGCTAGGTTCGCGAAGGACCTTGGAGGCATAACTCAAGAGCTCGTAATTTACTGAAGTGTTTTCGTACTAATCAAAAGTTTAACATGCATTTGTAACGTAGAAGTCATGCTGATAAAAACAAGGCATAGCCAATGCTTGCATTAAGTAGTTTAGAAACAGGCGCGAGGCCAACATACATAATCGAAATAGAAGAGAAAAGGCATCTAGCCATCATAGGTAATTAAAAGGCGCGTTGCCAACATAACTAGATAAAAGGCACATGGCCTACATAGCTAAGTGAAAAGGCGCATAGCCATCGGTAATCACATATAACACTTGCGCAGTTGTTGCGCATTCCACGTGCGCGGGATGATGTGTCCATCTAGGGTGCGCAACTTGTATGCCCCTTTTCCTAGCACCTCATGTATTAAGTATGGGCCTTCCCATTTAGGTGCTAGTTTCCCGGGGCGTTCAGCATTGGAGGCTTCGTTGTCTCTGAACATGTAATAACCTGGAGTGTAGGTACAAATGCGCACCCTTGCATTGTAGTACCTTTCCAATTGTGTCTTATACTTGGCTTCTTTGATTCGTGCTATTTCACGCCTTTCTTCGAGCAGGTCCAAGTCTAAGCGGTGCTCCGCCTCGTTATCAATCTTGTTGACTGCAGATAAGCACGGCGAGGGGAGGCCTATCTCTGCTGGGATAACCGCCTCAGAGCCATAGACAAGGCTGAAAGGGGTTTCGCCGGTGCTTGTTTTTGGCATGGTTCGATAAGCCCACAGAATGCTAGGGAGCTCATCTACCCATCCTCTTCTCTTGGTGCCCAGCCGGGCCTTTATCCCTTCAACGATGCTTTTGTTGACACTTTCTACTTGGTCGTTGCCTTTATCCCTTCAAGGATGCGCACCGGAAGAGAAGGTGTGCTCGATGTTTAACTCTTTCATCCACTCTTGAAGATCTTCCGAAGCAAAATTGGTGCCGTTGTCAGTTACGATCTTCAGTGGGAGACCAAACCTGCAAATGATGTGTTCCCATATGAATTTGCGCACCATCATTACAGAAGTTGAAGCGGGAGCCTTTGCCTCTACCCACTTGGTGAAGTAGTCAACCGCAACGATTATGAACTTCACTACGCCAATAGCTTCAGGGAAAGGTCCTACCATATCGATCCCCCACTGCTGGAAAGGCCAGGCAGTGGACACAGGGATGAGATCATTCTTCGGGCGCAGGGTTTTTGGAGCGTGTCTTTGACAGGAGTCACATTTGCGCAGTTCTTTCAGAGCGTCAACGTGCATCACTGGCCAATAGTAACCAGCGTTCATTATCTTTGCTACGACCATGCGCGGGCCCGCATGAATGTCGCAGATGCCTTCATGAATTTCCCTGTTCAAATAGCTTGCGTCCTGGGGGTCTACGCATCGTAGTAATGGCCCTAAGAACGATCTTCTGTAAAGAATGCCCCCGTTCATCTCATAAAATAGCACTTTATTTTGTATTTTCCCGGCTTCTGCCTTGTTCTCCGGGAGGATTCCTTCTTTCAGATATTGAATGATAGGGGTCATCCACAAAGGTGGCCCTATCTCAATGACATTGACTTGTCGCAGCAAAACAGATGGGTTCTTCAGAACTTCGATTCTTACATATTTGGCGAGATGCTGAAAAGCTGTTGAAGCAAGCTTGCTTAGTGCGTCTGCTGGCTTGTTCTCTGATCGATTGATATGAACAACCTTGTATGATTTGAACTGTTGAAGCAACTCTTTTGCTTGCTCTAAGTACAAGCCCATAACTTCACACATTGCGTCATACAACCCATTAATTTGACTTGCGATCAGGATAGAGTCGACATGCGCTTGTAAGTTTTGCGCTCCCATCTTGATGGACAGGCGCAAGCCTGCCAAGAATGCTTCATATTCTGCCTCGTTGTTGGTATTTTTGAAATCTAACTTGATGGCATATGTGAACTTATGCTTCTCTGGGCTAACAAGGCGCAATCCAGCTCCTACGTCATCTTCATTTGAGGCTCCATCCGTATATAGCAACCATAATTCATCTGATGTGTCTTTGATGGGAGTATCAACAACTTCACACTCTTTGATCTTGTCTTCTGGGACTTCAGTGATGAAGTCAGCTAATACTTGGCCTTTGATAGCTGGGCGCGGCCTGTACAGGATGTTGTGCCCCCCCAGTTCAATTGCCCACTTTGCCAAGCGACCTGATGTCTCTTGTTTTTGCAAGATTGTGCCAATATGGAAGTTAGTGAGTACAGTGATTACATGCCCAGTGAAATACCTGCGCAGCCTCCTGGAGGCGTGTAGCAGCGCGAGCACCAACTTTTCCATGGTTGAGTATCATGTTTCTAGATCCATGAGCACCCTACTAACATAGTAGATTGGAGTTTGAACTCCGTCTCTTTCTACCAACAATACCGACCCAACTGCCTTGTCCAAAGAAGACAAGTACAAAATGAGTGGTTCTTTCTCGAATGGTGTGGTTAAGGTAGGGAGCTTGATCAGACACTCTTTCATTTGTTGGAAGGCTGCTTCTGCTTCTGGCGTCCATTTGAACTCTTGCTTTTTCACACAGTTGCGTAAGGTGCTGATGAAAGGGTAAGTCTTTGCAGCGTGATTTGATAAGAAACGATTAAGCACGGCTAGGCGACCGGCCAATCTTTGCATTTCTTTTATCGTGCGCGGTGATGGCATCCGCTCAATGGCTTGACCCTTTTTGGGGTTTACTTTGAAACCGCCGTTTGTAACCACAAAGCCTAGAAATTTACCTTCCTCCATTCCAAAAGAAAACTTCGCTGGATTCAGCTTCATGTTCACGCTCCTTAGAGAATCGAACGTCTTCTCTATGTCTTTCAACATCTGGTCCTCCTCGGGACTTTTGATCACAAGATCATCAATGTAGACTTCGATATGCTTTCCGATGTCATCAGCAAATATTGTGTCCATCAGTCGCTGGTAGGTTGCGCCAGCATTCTTGAGTCCGAAGGGCATTTTTGTATAGCAAAAGATTTCGATGTCAGTGCGGAAAGCTATCTTATCTTCATCCTCCAGCTTCATCTGGACTTGATGATACCCCTTGTAGCAATCTAAAAAACATTTCCACTTGTATGGTGCGAGAGAGTCTATCTTCTTGTCGATCTCAGGCAATGAATAACAATCTTTGGGACATGCCTTATTGAGATCTGTGTAGTCAGCACTCATGCGCCATCCTCCGGTAGACTTCTCGACCATAACAGGGTTTGCAACCCAACTTTGGTAGCGCACCTCCCTCAGTATACCTGCCTTTAGCAGTTCACAAACTTGCTCATTCATGGCTTTATCCTAGGTTGCGCCTTCTTTGTACCTTTGGCTCGATGGAAGGATAAGTGTTCAAGCAATGTTCAGTAACGTCGCGCAGGACACCCGTCATGTCGGCCGGGGTCCAGGTGAAAATGTCCATGTTCCTGAACAATAGTTGTTTGAGGTGCGTCCTGATACTTGGTGAGATTGCGTGGCCTATCGTCGCCGTCTGTTCTGGGTACTTGCAGTTCAAGACCCATTTTCTGGCTCGGTTGTTGAAATTTTCGCTACTTTGACTGGGCGCGCATCCTCTGCTGCCATCACCTCTTTCTTTGTGTAGATAATCGCCACTCCCGTCTCAGTTGGAAAGCCAATGGCTGAGTGGGGCGTGGAGGTTACCATGTTCATTTCTCCCTGAGTTTCTCTCCCAATTAAAACAGCATGCCTTGATTTTACTGGCATCACCATGAAGTTGACGTTTGTAGTTCTTGAATGTTTTCCGTCAGATAGCATGACGGGGAAACTGATTTGGCCCAATGGGAAGACTGTCTCATTGCAAAATCTGGATAGATGGTAATCCACAGGCTCGAGGCGCGCTTTATCTTCATCATCAAACTGGTTGAAGCATTGTTCGTAGATGATATCAGCTGTGCTTCCTGGATCAATGAAGACGTACTATCTTTCATAGTGGCCTATGATGCCGGTAATGACAACGGGCGCGTTGCGCGTGGACCCCCGTGCACGATCGGAAAAATGACTTGTTGTTCCTGCCATGCTGGTTTAAACGGGCGCTTGCCTTTGCTTCTTGCGCTGTATCTTGGTCCGTTGACCATGTGGGTTTCTAGGCGCCTAACCTTCTTCTGGTTTCCATCATCATTCCTATGAATCTGGCGCGTCTCCTTGTGCACATTCTTGACCAGATGGCTTAACTTCCCGCTTTTCAACACCTTCTCGATCTCTTGCCTAAGACTGATACAATCATCTGTCAAATGACCTATATCCTTGTGAAAATCGCAGTATAGGTTCGGGTCTTGGCCTTTCTTGTTTGTCATAGGATTTGGTGCTTTGAAGTCGTGGTTCTCCGTCATGAGCACCTCTTTTGGTGTCTTAATGAGCGGATTCCAATGTTTATCACGGTTTTCGTTCCTGGCTGCTTTACGATAGCCAATGCGGTCGATTGTATCTCGCGCGTCTTCTCTAAAGCGAGGTCGCTCTTCATAACCACTGGACTGGCCTGACTTCCAGCTAGGGTTTCTGTTTCTGTTTCGCCTGTTGTTGTCGCGTGAGCTTTCTTTCGAAAAACGATCTTCAGTGTAAGAGCTTTTGGCACCGGCCAATGATTCTTCGGTCTGCGCTACAATTTTTGCAGCTGCCATGAGTTTGTCCCATTCTTTGGGCATACCGTCCTTTCATGTGATAGTCCTGATTCGACTATCACACTGTATGGCTTTCTTGAAGTGAGCGCGCATCAACTGCTCGTTAACGTCTCCAATTTCTAAAAACTCCTTGTTGAAGCGAGTGATAAAATCTTCTAACCCCTTGTTGTCTCTGCCCCAGATGTCTGTTACTTCAGACGTATCGCGCTGAAAACGTCTTTGCTGGCTGAAATGGCTTACAAATTGGGTTCTGAAGTCGACCCATGATTTGATTTTTCCAGATGAAGGCTGTCGAACCAGGCGCGAGCAGCCCCTGTGAGAGTCTGGATGAACAGATGGCACCACATTGGCATGGTCCATCCTCCTAAAACACTAACGCTTGTAAATACTCGAACATGATCATCAGGGTCGGTGAGACCGTTGAACTTTCCCATTGTTGGGGGTAACTTTGCTTTTTCTAGCGGGGTCAGAGCGATCTTTGGGATAAACTTCGAGTGTTCAGCAGCTTCAGCTGGTCTACACACGAGGCTGAAATCATGCTCTGCTTCTTCGTTGTATGCGATGTGCAGTCTTGGTCTATAAGACTCATGATTTTTCTGTAGATGGTTGAAAACTGAGGAACCTTCATCCTCTTGCCAAGTAGGGTCATCCGGATCCGTGTTGTCCCATTCGTTGTTCATGTTGCGCGGCCCTAGCCGACTGTGAACTGGACCCCTTTGTACATTTGACGGGTGGTCATAATAACTGCTTGTCTCCTCACGTGTGACGTGTGTCACACACGTCGTGCACGCTTGGTCTTCTCTAGGGAGGAGGTCTGTTGATTCTCCCTTGAATGTTTTGATGCGGGGGTGTCTGGCGCGCCCCCTGACTTTGACCCGGAGGAGTAACCAAGGATGGTTCTGCTTGTAGAATTTCTTGTTGTGCGCTCAAAGACTGATACGCAGCATTTATAGTAGCAATTTGCTTGGCGTACCAGGAAGCTAAAGTTTCGCCTTCTAGTAGCCCTAGTAGCGCCGAAATGTTCGGGTTTGGAGTTTGGTTTGATGGACCAGCGACATGGCTTACTGGGGTTCCCGTTTGAGTGATGCGAGTAATGCTCGCTGATCGACGCATTTTAGGTACACCTTATTTGATATTAATTATTTAGTAAAATGCGATGATTTTTGTATAAAATGTATTGCTCTAAGGTGTTTATATATTTTCAAGTTTGAGGGGATCATTAGCTTTAAATGAGTTGAAAGTGTAAATAAATTGTTGATAAATAATTGGTGGCTTATTTAGTTTGTTGGCTACTAATTAATTTGTGGATTAATGACTAAAAAAAACATACGAATGAGATGTAGTCAAATTGAATTGAATTGTATGTTACAATAAATAATATTTTAATTGTTGCTGATCCACTTTTAAAGTCTTAAAAGATAAAAACCAAATACATTAATGGTGCAGGTAATCTACGAGAGAAAGGTTTGGATTTATGTTGGGCTAGACCAAATGGATAAATGGAAGTTGAGTTTGGGTCGTTGAAAAGGAGATTTAGCACATGGCCACTAAAAATACTTATGGGCTGACATCTTGGACTTTGGCTGAGGTGTAACGAATAAACGGCAGTTTTGGGAAGTCTTTTAGCAGCCGTCACATTCGAGAACAGGGGGACGAATTTCATCATCATTCTTCATATCTCAAGCCAATCCATGAAGTCTAACCTAATCGGGATGACGACCGAAGCCGTGAAGACAAGCATGAGCGGCTAAATCACTCGTGACTTCTGCCCGGATGAACTTTTACATTGTTTTGCATTAAATCTTGTTTGCGGATTCGTATAACTGGTACAGCTTGACCACTCGTGTCGGATTCTTGGTAAACGTTTCTTGTGTTTGAATTACTTGTCGTTTATTGAGCGTATTGGCAACTTACTTGCGTTGTTAGCGGGTTAGTAAATTGGTGGGTAGTTGATACAATTAAACGGGTTATTAGGTTGCATAGTGAATCTTAAAAACTATCCTTGATAACTAATCAGATTCATTAATTCCGAGGTCATGTCTATGTGGTGTTTTGAATCGGTAAACAGGTTTTGATGTTAAACGGGTAATTGGGATTCCGGGTAGAGGTTATTCTTTCTCATATTGATTACAACTTTATTAATTAACTTTCTAGTTTTTTATAATCAAACTCACAAAACCCCCAATATAGTTAATTTAGTTCTTAGTTAAAAACGCGACACTGACCACAAATTCCCTGTGGATACGATACCCTACTTACGCTATCTACGTAGCTTATTTAGGTTTTTGATTGACCCTTACGACAGTCATCACTCGCGCGCGGTCCCCCAGTGTTCGTTGCTTCGATTTCGACTATCTCATCGTGTTTTTTTAGCTTTTCCATGCCCTTCGTACGTTTTCTACAATAAAACACTTTGTACGTGAACTTAACCATAAGTTTATCAAAGTATGTATAAGGTAAAATTTGTGATTTCAAACATAATCATAAGTTTATATATTTGCAATTTTAGCGAATAGTATTTTTACTAGGAACAAAACTACAAAAGGTTGAGTAAAAAAACATTACATTCTAACAAATAAAAACTACATACGTGAGTTGCAGTCAAGCATAATAGATATTCCTCGTACAAAAACATTTGATGTTAAAATAGGGAGTAAATTGTCATTTTAGTCCTTAGTCCAAAATGACACTTTAGTTCAAATAGTTTTTTTTCTCGATTGAATCCCTGACTTTTGCATTTTTATCATTTTGGTTCAACCCACTAAGGCCATCCAAAATCCAATGTTAACTCAGAGGCACATTTGTCATAATTATTTTATTTTCCTATTTTTAATTAAAAAAACTTTTAAGTAAACAACATAAAACAAAAGATTAATATATATATATATATACATATACATACCAATATATATATATATATATATATATATATATATTGGTAGAGGATCCTGCTCAAAGTGTGAGAAGTGTGAGAAGTGTATTATAACACTATATATAATACTATATAACACCATATAAACACCGTATAACAATATGTAACACCATATAATACCATATAACACTATGTAACACTATATATCATTATATAACAAATATAACACTATAGGTTGTCTGAAAGCATGTCTATGATAGATGTATAGTGTTATATTTGTTATATAATGTTATATAGTGTTACATAGTGTTATATGGTATTATATGGTGTTACATATTGTTATACGGTGTTTATATGGTGTCATATAGTATTATATATAGTGTTATAATACACTTCTCACACTTCTCACACTTTAGGCCCTTTTTACACTATCCTTACCCTATATAAATCTATTATATATAATAAATGAAAGTTATTTGGGCCACGTGTCACTTGATTAGGGCATCCTCAGTTCTCTTTTCCCGCCCAACAGTGCCATCCCCTTTTCCTTATATAATCTCTCTTCTCACTTCTAATCTTTGTTTACAAACCTTGGGTTCTTTCTCTCTCTATATTCAGGCGATTCAAATTCAAATTTCACAAACCCTGCAAATTATTGAGATAATTATTTCCATCCAAACCTTAATCTTCTTCAAACGCCACCATAAAATCTTCTTTTGTTCATCGATTACTTCATCAAAAGGTTTGTTCTTTTTTTTAGTTGAAATACTTTCATGATTTCCTCTTATTTACACTAATCCTAATTTCTACTTGTAATCTAATCATATGGTTCCAGGGTTGTTGTCTTCAAAGTTGAAATCCGCTTAGTTGCGGATAGATTTCTGCCATAAGCTGGTATGTTTGAATATGTTTTTAAATTAGCGTTTTTTCTAGATGGTGATGATATGAGTATAACATCTGTTGATTATTGATGTTTGAGTATGTTCAGCCACTATTCTTTCTGAAATTAGAGTTTCATTTCCAGTTCTCGAGGTATTATCTGTTTGTAACAGCAGTGGTTCAGCATCTACAGTGGATTCAACATCAGGTGTTTGCTATTATTGTTTGATGTTGTTTGCTATTATTGTCTGATGTTGTTTGCTATTATTGTCTGATGTTGTTTGCTATTGTTGTTTGCAGTTGAAGATATCTTAATTAAGGTAATAATTGTATTACATCCTGTTGAAAATTAGAATTGATAAATTTAGGGAAAGTGAGGTTGAAAGTTAATAACCCAACAGTGGAGCATTTCATTCTACAGGTTCCATAAATTAAGGGTATTCTCATATAATGATGATGATTGTTCCACGGTTGTTTCCAGTATTATTGTTCCAACATCGTTTAAAGTATGTGTTTTTTGCTACTCTGATTTTCAATTTTGAGTTTTTTATTTTGAAGTGATATACTCTAATTCTCGGTTTATATTTCAGTCTAATCACAGTTGTTTGAAATTCATACAATCTGCTGCGGGTTATTATAGGTTTGTATTCAAAGAAGCATAAAGTTTAATTAAACACAAAGAAAGATTATTAAATTTATAGTTAAAATAATTTTTGCTTATGTCTAAATGATGATGATAATTATAATTGACTTGTGCAGAAGATGATGATGGAGAACCCACAGTAGTTCCTACTAAACGCAAGAAAGGATCTGCTATTGTTGTAAGATAAGATTTTATGTTACTAGAGAGTCTAGAGTAATGGTGTTTCCTACCTTTTTTGTATTAAAAGAAGCATAAAGTTTGTTTTAAAGGAGCTCTTTATGAACAAAGACTGATGAGGCATATCCACTGTTGAAGACAAGGTCCTGTTAAAGACAAGCACTTTATGTACCTAGAGTTTGATTAATCAAAGGAAAACAACTGTTTAGTATCAGCAGTGGTTCAGCATCTACAACGGATTCAAATTTAGTATTTAATTATCAGTGGTTCTTATGTAACTTTAGTATTTCATTATGAGTTTGTTTCATGTTGTAAGAATCAGTGAATTCTCAGATAATAGATTGCTTTGCCGGATTAGATTATGTGTTAAATTATAGTTCTTTAAGTGATTGTTTCGTTTTCTTGAATTCTATGTAATTTTGTAAAGAAGTACAATAACAAACAGTGGTTTTAACATCTGTTTGCAATTTGGTCAATAGTTAATGGAAACCCCTGTTAGGTTGAACAGTAGATGTTATTAACTTAAACATCTGTTCAGGAAAACGACTGTTTGCACTTTATGTACCTAGAGTTTGATTAATCAAAGGAAAACGACTGTTTAGTATCAGCAGTGGTTCAGCATCTACAACGGATTCAAATTTAGTATTTAATTATCAGTGGTTCTTATGTAACTTTAGTATTTCATTATGAGTTTGTTTCATGTTATAAGAATCAGTGAATTCTTAGATAATAGATTGCTTTGCCCGATTAGATTATGTGTTAAATTATAGTTCTTTAAGTGTTTGTTTCGTTTTCTTGAATTCTATGTAATTTTGTAAAGAAGTACAATAACAAACAGTGGTTTTAACGTCTGTTTGCAATTTGGTCAATAGTTAATGGAAACCCCTGTTAGGTTGAACAGTAGATGTTATTAACTTAAACATCTGTTCAGGGTTAAATAGATGTTTGGGCTTTAACAGATGTTTGGCTCTAAACCAAACATCTGTTTAAGGTCAACATCTATTTGAGTATTGGTCCTGTTGTGAAATTTGTTTGACCCAACAGTGGTTTTAAACCACCAGATAAACATCTCTTTATGTGCAAACACCTGTTTATGGTCAAACTTCTGTTTATGGGCAAACTTCTGTTTAAGGCGAAACATATGTTTCTTCAAAATCTGTTGACCATTGACTGACCAAACATCAGTGTTTAAAAAACTGTTGGGTATCCACTGATAGGAAAAATAGCCACTGCTCACTTTTTTTTATTGTTGGCATCTATTGATATTGACCATCAGTGGTTTTCCTAAAAAACAGCCACTGCTCACCTTTTTGTTATTGATGATGTTAATTAGTGATAGATTGAAATTATCAAATAAAAACTAGAATTACAATGAAATTACCATTTTACCTCATCTTTACATACCAATGAGGTAAGATTTCCTCCAACATTGTTTTGATCATACAATTTAAAAAATTCTTTATAACTATTTGTTGGAAATCAAATCAGTAATTAATGCTAATTTCTTGAGCTTTGGACATTTAAAACATGCAAAATGTGAATTTCAAACTCACGGTTTAAAAATTAGAAAAGTCATCATGATAATGACAGTTGCTTTCAAATCATCATCAGTAATTATAGTTCTTTAAGTGATTGTTTCGTTTTCTTGAATTCTATGTAATTTTGTAAAGAAGTACAATAACAAACAATGGTTTTAACATCTGTTTGCAATTTGGTCAATAGTTAATGGAAACCCCTGTTAGGTTGAACAGTAGATGTTATTAACTTAAACATCTGTTCAGGAAAACGACTGTTTACACTTTATGTACCTAGAGTTTGATTAATCAAAGGAAAACGACTGTTTAGTATCAGCAGTGGTTCAGCATCTACAACGGATTCAAATTTAGTATTTAATTATCAGTGGTTCTTATGTAACTTTAGTATTTCATTATGAGTTTGTTTCATGTTGTAAGAATTAGTGAATTCTTAGATAATAGATTGCTTTGCCCGATTAGATTATGTGTTAAATTATAGTTCTTTAAGTGTTTGTTTCGTTTTCTTGAATTCTATGTAATTTTGTAAAGAAGTACAATAACAAACAGTGGTTTTAACATCTGTTTGCAATTTGGTCAATAGTTATTGGAAACCCCTGTTAGATTGAACAGTAGATGTTATTAACTTAAACATCTGTTCAGGGTTAAACAGATGTTTGGGCTTTAACAGATGTTTGGCTCTAAACCAAACATCTGTTTAAGGTCAACATCTATTTGAGTATTGGTCCTGTTGTGAAATTTGTTTGACCCAACAGTGGTTTTAAACCACCAGATAAACATCTCTTTATGTGCAAACACCTATTTACGGTCAAACTTCTGTTTATGGGCAAACTTCTGTTTAAGGCGAAACATATGTTTCTTCAAAATCTGTTGACCATTAACTGACCAAACATCAGTGTTTAAAAAAACTGTTGGGTATCCACTGATAGGAAAAATAGCCACTGCTCACTTTTTTTTTATTGTTGGCATCTATTGATATTGACCATCAGTGGTTTTCCTAAAAAACAGCCACTGCTCACTTTTTTGTTATTGATGGTGTTAATTAGTGATAGATTGAAATTATCAAATAAAAACTAGAATTAGAATGAAATTACCATTTTACCTCATCTTTACATACCAATGAGGTAAGATTTCCTCCAACATTGTTTTGATCATACAATTTAAAAAATTCTTTATAACTATTTGTTGGAAATCAAATCAGTAACTAATGCTAATTTCTTGAGCTTTGGACATTTAAAACATGCAAAATGTGAATTTCAAATTCACGGTTTAAAAATTAGAAAAGTCATCATGACAATGACAGTTGCTTTCAAATCATCATCAGTAATTACTGATAATATCAGTAATTACAGAAAATTCATAATGACAATTGACGCTCGGTATCTACTGATAGGAAAAAATAGCCACTGGTCACTTTTTTATTCTTGACATCCATTGATATTTACCATCCATGGTGTTAATTAGTGATATATTGAAATTATCAAATAAAAACTAGAATTAAAATGAAATTACCATTTTACCTAATCGTTACGTTGCAATGAGATAAGAGTTCCTCCAATATTGTTTTCCTGATGAAATTGAATGTTAAATTAAAAAAAAAAAAAATACTTGATGGGTATTTGTTGCAAATCAAATCACTAATTAATGGTAATTTCTTCAGCTTTGGACTTTTAAAATATGCAAAATATGAATTTCAAACTGACGGTTGTTATCTCTTAATTAAAGTTAAAATAAAAATTAGAAAAGTCAACATCGCAATTGCTTTCAAATCAGATCACTGATAATATCAGTAATTTTGAAATTTTGAAATTAAATTTATGCAAGATGGTAATTTAGAATTGACGTTCTCTCTTTTTTTTTCCCTACTTTGCATATCATTACTAATATTTATTTACTTTAATAAGGAGGGATATAAAGATATACACTACTTACCTTTCAGTTCCCAATAAACATCAGTTCCCAATAAACATCATCACAATTGCGGTCAAATCAAATCAGTAATTACTAATAATATCAGTAATTTTGAAATTCAAAATTCAAACCATATATATTTTTATCCTTAATGTTAAATTAAAAACTAAAAAAATACTTTTTGACTATTTGTTGCAAATCTAATCAATAATAATTAATTGTAATTTCTTGAGCTTTGGACTTTTAAAATATGCAAAACTAGAATTTCAAACTGACGGTTATTATCTCTCAGTAATTTTGAAATTTTGAAATAAAAAATATGTAAAAGGTAATTTAAAATTGAGGTTCTCTTTTTTTTTTCCTACTTTGCATATTTCAGTTCCCAAAAAACATCATAACAATTGCTTTCAAATCAAATCAGTAATTACTAATTAATATTAGTAATTTTGAAATTCAAATTTCAAACCATATATATTTTTATTATTCTATAAATAAGATACAATTATCTGGTTTCACATTCAAATCTCGCTCGCTCATATATGTGACCGTATCTTTCTCTCTCAAACGCATCTTTCTTGTGATTTAGCAGCTAATTTCCCATTACACTTCTTTGTTCGAATGTTTATTGATAATGTTTACATGTTATCGTTCCTGTATCATTGTTCCAACATCGTTGTTTCAATGTAAATTCGCATCCCACATCAACCTTTCAATATCGATGCTGCAGTATCATTGTTGCAACATCGTGAAAAGTTGCATGTGTTACCTTTTTTGATGGCAGAGATGCAACTTTAAAGTTACATGTGCCATTTTTTTATTTCCGTTAAATTCAAAGTCACGTTTTCTTGCTCCAGGAAGATTTTCTTCTTTTAAAGAAAGTATACATTCGTCCAAAGCTCGTGAAAACTCAGATGTGCAATAAAAATGAAAAAGACACGTTTGAATTTTAGATTAGTTTCTTATTCTTATTTGTGTTGTCAGTAATATGGAGTGTGGTGATAGAGACGTGCAGTTTATGGCGATGCTGAAGGACATACATCAAGAGGTTCAGCAATAGATGTAGTGGAAACTAAAGTTTATTAGTTCTTGCTGTTATTCTTAGATTTGAACTTGAATATTGTTCAATATGTCATGTAATTATTGGACTTTTAGTTTTAAGGTCCTGAATAAATGATTAAATATAATTTTATGAATCTTTGTTGTGTTTTATTTTTACTTATTATTTATTGTTTCAGTAATATTTAGATTATGTTGATGTTGAATTGTGTCTGAAGATCTGTTTGGTAAGTCAACAGAGGATTAATAGTGTCAAGGATTTGTTTAATGGTCCAACTCTGAAAGGGTGGTGTGGTTATAATAGCTGATCATGCTAAGGACTGTTATAATTAATTCCTGCTCCATATAAAGACTGATGGGCTTATTGTCTCATGAGGGCTATGCACTGTTGAAGGCAAAGTCCTGTTAAAGACTAGCACTTATGGTGTAGTTATAACAGCTTCTACAGCGGATTCAACTTTAGTATTTATGTATCAGTTTTTCTTATGTAACAGTGTTTATGAAAAACATTGGTTCTCTATACTTTATCTCTCGAGACAAACCTATACAAACTCAAAGATTAACCATTGCCCAACAACAAAAGTGGTTCATCATCAACAGTAGATATTCTATCTTTGTTTTTGTTAACAGTATTTATATGTCCAAACTGTTAATATTATATCTCTGTTTATGTTAACAAGATTTATTTAATTTCAAACATCTGTTTATGTTCAAACAGATGTTTCAGGTCGAATATTTATTTAATTTCAAAATTTTGTTTATGTCCAGATTAGATGTTTAACAGTATTTAATTTAAAACATTGTTTTAATGATAAAATGGCAAGTTAAATTACAAAATAAAAAATATTCTTGATGACTATTTGTTGCAAATTAAATCAATATCTATCCACTGTTAGATAAAAAACAACTACTGCTCACATTTTGGAGGTTGACATCCACTGAATAAAAGTGAAGTACACTTGGATGATTATTAAGCTCCTCATTTTGATTGTTTGGGTATAGTATTCTTCAAATTGGTCTTTTCTTGCAAACAGTTTTTAATGTCAAACATTTGTTTAAGCGCAAACATGTGATTGTTAAATGTTATCCACTGCTGAAGGCCAGCCTCTGTTTCTTCATTTTTCATGTTGACCACTGACTGACCAAACATCTGTGTTACATTTTATTGGGTATCCACTGATAGTTAAAAAATAGTCACTGCTCCCCTTTTTATTGTTGACATGCACTGAAATTTACAATCATTGGTTTTTTCATCAGCGGTTCACACGTGGTCAGTTTTTAGCCTTCAGATCTTTGTAACCGCTGCCACATCAGCACTTACTTTTTCCCTAAATAAAAGCCTGATCAAAACCCCCAAACAGGGTTTTACACTGTGGAATTGAATTCTCAAAGCAGTTTCCAGCCTTCCATTTCGAACCATTCTTCGTCTTCTTCATCAAAATGACGAAATCTAAATCAAAATCAAAGTCAAAATCATCAACATCTTCCAAAGAGGTCGCTCAAACGGCAGGTGAACCCATTAAAATTCCTTACAAATCCTCTCACAATTACTTGGGTCTACTCACAAAACTCACCATCAACCACACCTTTGATTCCATCATCGACACCATATCTGCATCAAAGTATAAAACTTTGCTTACAGCAGATTCTCCCATTTTCCAACAAACTCAAAGAGAGTTCTGGAAAAATGCTACCGTTGAAAAACAAGGAGACATCGTCATAGCCATCAATTCTTCTATACAGGGAAAAGCAATTCAGATTACTCCACAATCAATCTCAGAAGTCTTTAAACTCGATGATCAGAAAGGTAAAACTTCTTTTTCTAAAACCGACTTGAAAACTGATTTCTTGAAAAGGGGGTATGTAGAACAACCAAAAAGGGATACCTTACAAAAGGGTTTCTTCCCTTCTGCACCTAGGTTTTTATTCCACACACTTTTGATGTGTGTTTCAAATAAAACAACTGGTTTTAACGAAATACCATTGAAGATCCAATGTCTGGGTTATGCTATTTTGAATAATGAAAATTATAACTATTCCCATGAGATCTTTAATAACTTAGTAAAGAATGTTGATAGCAAATCATTTTTACTCTTTCCAAGGTTTCTAAGCTACTATTTCAAAGAAAAATTTGGAAAAGAAAATGAAAATTTACTCAAACAAGGTGCATCTTTTAAAATAAGTGGTTTGACAACTGAAACATTTTCTAGAATGATGGCACCTATAAAAACAAAAGCAGAGGTGCCTGAGCAAAATTTAGCAGCTACTACTGCTCCTCAGGCATCTACTGTTGAGCCCACTGCTACAGGTGATCATAGCAGCACAACCACTGCTTTGAAACCCACACCTGCCATTACCAAAAGGACCAAAAAGAAAATATCCAGAAAGCCCTCAAAACCCAAATCAAAGGCAACTCTGGAAGATGAGATCCCAGAGCAACTGCCAGTGACAACACAAATGTCACCAAAAACCACTGCTGCTACTTCCTCACAACAGATGGTAGAAAGATCTCCACCTTTACCTCAAACTCCTCCTGCATCCTCACAAAAGGATCAGGTTGTAAACACAGGGACTCCACATTATGAAGCTCTGGATTCACTCGGATCCATCTTCCACAGTCCTGATCCCAAGGACATGTCTCTTTCAACACCCTTATCCTCACCCCTCACATTACCACAATGCATGATACCTTTGTTGCATGCAGTTAACATAGCTCAGACACAAACCAGTTCCTCTCAATTACCTATCACTGAGAGCATACTCCTACAAGTGACTGGGTCTGATGATTTTACCTCTGTTATCCCAGCAGCAACTGAGGAGGTTACACCCCTTGAGTTACAAGTAACTCTTGGTGGTAGTTCAAGTGGAGCAGCAACTACAAGTGATGGATCAACAGATCTACATTTGGACAGTTGTTTCATTAGTAAGACTCCCTTGAAGGCAATTTCTTCTATAGCACCTCTGGTAACCACCAGTGAGTTTGTTTTAACCACTGGTACCATTGAAAGGTTATCAAGTGCTGAAGAAAGAAGTCCCTAGTACCAAGAACAAGGGGCATCAATGGATGATTTCTGGGCTTCATGTCCTAAGTCACACATTGGTACAACCACTGCTGGTGGGGAAACAGATGATTCCATTAAATTGGATTATCATTCAAAATATCAGGAATTGACGGGCAGAGTTGAAAAACTTGAAACATCAGTTGCTGAAATAAAGGATATGGTGCAACAGCTGTTAAAAGCTCAAAAAGCACAATCCACTGCTGTTCCAGCTCAAGCACCTGCACAACCTACACTTGCTGCAAATGAGCTATGTAGTGTATTCCAACCCCTGCTCCAAAAACAAAAACAAGCGGCTGATCACCAGCATGCAATACATGTACAAATGCTGACAAACATGTTGGAGTCTAGGTTCAAAGATACTCAAGCAGACATCAAGGCTATAAAGGCCAGTATCCAAAACACCACTAGCAAAGCTCCTTCCACTCTAATATTCTTTGATAACCCCCTGCAGATAATGCCAAAAGGGGGAGATAATGAAGCAGTTGAAGAAGAAGGGAATAGAACATGGCTTGTGTGTTGAACCTGAGCAAGAAAAACAGACATCTAAACCACCTCCCAAAGGCTCCAAACCTCAAACCACAAAAACTCAAACTTCCATTCAAACTGTTGATATGGCAGTAGTTTCAAAAACTGCTAACCAAACATCTGCCATCTCTTCAACACACACCACTACAACACACACTACAACCACTGCCCTACCAGAACCTAAAAGTACAACACCATCCACCAAATTACCACCTGCTCAAAAGCAGAAGACATCTACTGACACATCAGTAGTTGTAATGACAACAGAGGTTGAAACACCAGTTGTTTCAACAGCTATTTGCCAGTCATCCACCACTGCTCTCATCAATGTCACATCACCACCATCACCTCCTGCGAAAAAGCAGAAGACATCAGATGTTTCATCATCTGTTGTAATGGCAACAGTAGTTGAAACACCAGTTGTTTCAACAACTGTTAGTCAGCCACCATTCACCACTACCCTCACTTCACTTCAAACCATCTTCACTCCACTTAACAAATCACCCAAAATTTACTCCAGAAAAAGAAAAATAACTCAGCCAGATGAAGACAAACATGATCCTAATGCTGCAAAATATCCACTGGAACTGGAAGCTGTAAAAAATGAGATGAGACAATTCTACACCAAGGATGATCCTTCAACAAGAAGATTCCCTTCTCTCATAGGCTTCATAGTCCCAGAAGATATGGATGAATATCTCAAGCTTAAAGCAAGGCAGGCTAAAATAAGAGCAAAAGTTGAATGTGAAGGTCAAAGTGACGAAGCCATATCTGAAAAATTGGAATTCTTGCTCAGTAAGGTCAAGCAGATGGAAGACTATGCACAAGATCTAAACAAAGAAAAGACAGATCAACGAAATAAAATGAGAAAAGAATATCTTGCATATATCATGAAAGAAAAATTCTATCCTGCTGAAGAAAAACAATTTGAAGAATGGCCAATAGTTGCTTTAAAACATGAGGCAAATAAAATTCAAAGAATTAAAAACGATCCAAGAAAGAAGAAGACAGCTCCAAATTGGAACAAATACAAAAAGCTTATTGCTGACCTTACATCTGAGTATAAAAGAAAGAAGCAAGAGCTGGTGGATGTTAAGGTGGATACTGCTGAAGCCATAGCAAAATGGACAAAGCAGTATACCGACGAGGCTTATGAAAGGCTTAAGAAAAGAAGCATAACAGTCTCAGACACTTCTAAGAAGCCTGACTACAAAAAGCTAGAACAGCAGATTGATACTCTTAAAACACAGATCACATCAGCAGATAACCCTATCATTGTGGAAAACCAAGAAAAAGGAAAACTGCTGACCAGTGAAGAAGAAAAAGAAAAGGGAGCTGAGTACTTCACAGAAGCCATCAAGAAAATGGATCTAAAAGAAGACAAATCAGCAAAGCTTCAAGAGCTTGCCAAAAAGGTATTAACCAAACCTGCATCACCAAATACTTCAGACATGACAGACTTTGAACTAGATCAAAAGAAGAGGCAAGAGCAGATTGAAAGAGAGACTGCAGAAGAGACAGCTGCAGCAAATAATGTCATCGAAATGGCCTTCAAACAAATGTCTGAAAGTTTACAACTTTTCACAAGATCAATTTCTCCAAACTCATCAGAAAATAAATCTCTCCCAAGAAACCCATTGGGTTCAAAAGTACTAAAGTGGATGTCTGATCAAAAGACCCACGTATTGACCTTGGTCAGATCCAATGGCCAAGTGAAGTACATATCAAGGAAAGAAGCACTAGGTCTTGGTGTTGAAGATTTGCAGGATCTCCTTGAACTTTCACTGTGCAGGGGTGAGGATGACTCAAGTTCCAAAGACTTTGAAGAAGAATTTAAAAGACAAGCTAGGGAACTTTTGATGAGAAATAAAAATCCAGAATAATGAAGGGTTTTGGCATTATCTGTTCCAGGGGGAGATTGTTGGGATTGAACCCTACCAGAGGAACAGATAATGAAAGCGAAAACTGGTTCACAACAGTGGATTCATAATAAGCAGCTGTTTATACTATACTTCTCCCTTGAAAGTGATCATAACAAGTGATGGCTCTCTATCCACTGTCCGTATACAACTGCTGCTACCCTTTAAACTGCTGACAAAGCCCTGAAGAAGTAAACACTGCTGATTCTATCTACTGTTGACAAAGCACTGCCCACTCAAAGACTGATCAACTATAAGGGAAGCACTGTTGGAAGAGCATAGCAGTAGTTTAGTATATTACTTGTTTTATGTAGAATCAGTGGTTAAGAATAGCAGTGTTTGTATAGGAACAGTTGTTACAGGTTGTTAGGCTGTTAGACGTCGGTTTCATGGTGACGTCAGCTGAGATGCCTCAAGGGTTTGGATTGTCTATAAATGGAGCAGTATCCTGTACTGTTACATTTGATCGTCTTGAGTGAGTTCTTCTTAATTCAATCCTTTCATCTTGTGCAACCAACCATGGAGTAAAAGGCTGAGGGGGAGTTTAGTTTGTAAGCATGCTTGTAATCTTTTGCTTTGATTTGTAATCTTTCAACTTAATGAAAAGCAAATGTTTATCAAAACTATCTTCCTCTTTGATTGTGTTTACAAAGTTTGTTGTTCATTTCCGCTGCACTTAAACTATGTTCATTTCTATTTGATTTGTTCAAATTATACAAACAAACACAATCACGAAAGCCTCCGATCCTAACAAGGTTAGCTAACGGACTATCTAGCGGTGTCTGTGTTAGTGTGTTGCGTGTTCTGCAGCATCGCACGGGTTCCTTACTATAATAATATGATAACTATTGATTAATAAGGATCACATATGGAGTTACATTTTGTGAATTTATTGTTTGTTGAACGTTTGGATTAATTAATTACCCGGGAAGCAATCCCGGGTAATTAATTACCCGGTGATGTGAAAACATTGATGTTGAATCCAATAAGATGCTTGATGTAATGAGGTCGTATTAATAACAAATAATAATTGATATAACTAAGTTTCCCGAGCCCGGGAAGCAATCCCGGGTAAAAACCTAGTATATATATATATATATATATATTCATAAACTATTCTCTCAATCTTATTTCTCTATCCCACCACAACCACCACAATCCGTCGCCACCTACCACACACAACCTAACACATACTCTTACCACCGCACCACCTATGTCTTTAAACCCCCAACATCATCCCCACTTCTGACCTAACCAACACCATTCATTAACATCCATACGACCATACACACTGTAGAGGGAAATATAGGGAACCGGGTGGTTGTTTCTGGTGGGGTTACGGCGGCAGAAACGATAGCAATAACCCTCTCCGGCGAGTGCTTTGAGTCTGATAATGGTGATGGTTTAGGTTAACCGGTGGCGATGATAGATGGGCGGGTCTCAGGCGAAAATGGTAATGACTTTGTTGTTTCCGGAAGTGAAGATGACGAAGACGTTGGACGAGGAAACCCTAACTATGAACTTCAGCAACGGCAGATAGGGTTCTAGTGACCTGATTTAAGCTTCGAAGAGAGTGGTGTGGTGGTTGTTATTTTAGGGTGTGCGTTTTTATCGGAGGCTTGAAGAGAGTGACGGTGGCGGCCGGAGCCGGTGGGTATGGTGGTTTATATGATTTAACAATGGTTGCAGATGTTGAAGTATCTTATTATTGTGGTGGTGATGATGGTGAGTTGGTTGTAGACTAGTAGTGGGTGGAAGATGCAAAAGAGTTAAAAGTTGGAGATGAGAAGAGTCAGTGGGTGTGCACATATATCAATAGGTAGAGGATTCTGTACATTAATCTAAAAGTGTGAGAAGGGTGAGAAATATTGTGGTGATGACAAGTGACCTAAATCTAAATTAATTCAAAAGGGTAAACAAATAGTTTTCTTATTGATTTAATTAATTTATAACCTTCCATAACCGCCACCCTTAATTATAGGAATACAAATTAAGAATTAATTTACGAATTTGTGTCATCTCGTTCAGAACTGTATAGTGTTATATATTTTATATAGTGTTATATGATGGATGTATAGTGTTATATAGTGTTATTTTAGAGTTATATAGTGTTATAGTGTTATATTTTTCTGATAGCATATCTATGTAGATGTATAGTGTTATATATTGTTATATAGTGTTATATAGTGTTACATAGTGTTATGTGGTGTTATATGGTGTTATATAGTGTTATATGATGGATGTATAGTGGTATATATTTCTTGTAACAGTTACATATTTTCTGGATTTTTTAGAATGTCCGAATTTTAGAATAAGTTTAAATTTAAATCGCTAGAATTTAGGAGTGAATCACTAGAATTTAGGAGAAGTTACCTAATTTGAAACATATACAAAGACACTATTACCCCTACAATTTTCAAATCAGTCCAAATAATTAAAACATAAATTATAATTTGGTCCCTATTGATCTCAACCATTAGATCAAAGATCTAATGGTTTAAAACACTTCTCACACTTTTGAATTAATGTACACTATCCCTACGCTATATCAATATTAATATTAATTAAATTAAAAGATAGAATGTTGGATCTGAGTTTGGTTTTGATTGTGTTTTTACGTTTGAATTATATGAACATGGATGAGTTGTGCAGCGGAATTAAGATGGAAACAAACTTTACACACAATCAAATGAGAGAATTGCTTTGATCAAACATTTTTCACAAAGAATCGAAATATTGAATTTATTTAAATTATGATTACAATGCAATGCTGAATACAAACTCCCCCTCAGCCAGAGCTCAGTATTTTTTCGTGCAGGAAGATAATTTTTGCAAAGAGCTAATAGAACAGTACAGAGCACTGTTCTATTTATAGGCACTAGCAAACCACTGAGCATCTAAGCTGACGTCACCATGAAAGTGACATCTAACCTCCTAACAAACTCTAACCTCTGATCAATACAAACACTGCTATGCTAACTACTGCTATTACATTTCATTACATAAAAGACATCTAAATAACTGCTGCATCCTTCCACTGCTGTGAACCCAGCAGTACTTGTCCGGATCAGCAGTGCTTGACTCAAGGCAGTAGATTGAATCAGCAGAGCTTTAGTCTTTCGTCAGGCCTTTACTTGATCAGCAGTTTAGAGGTCAGCAGTTTGCACGATCAGTAGATAGGAGGTCAGCAGATGTTGAAACCACTTTCAAGGGGAGAGACTTGTATGTAACATCTGCTTATTCTGGATCCACTGCTCTGATCTAGTTTTAGCTTTAATTATCTGTTCCTTTGATTAGGTTCAATCCCAACAATCTCCCCCTGGAACAGATAATGCCAAAACTCTTCATTATTGTGGAACTTTATTGCCTCATCAACAGTTCCCTTATCTGACCTTTAAGTTGTAACTCAAAGTCTAGGGCATCTGTGTCATCTTCATCCTAACCAAGTGGAAGATCAAGGAGATCCTACATATCTTCAAGACTCAGGCCAAGATCTTGTTCCCTTGTTATTTTCTTCACTTCTCCACCAGACCTGAACATAGTCAATACATGGGTCTGTTTGTCAGTTTCCCACTTTAGTACTTTTGAGCCTGGTGGGTTTCTTGGGAGATTTTTATTTGATGGGGTGTTTGGTGAAGCTGGCCTATTGATGACTGACTGAGCAGCACTTGCAGTTTGATCCAAACCAAGAGTTTCTATAATCATTTTCTTTATGCCTTCTTTTACAAGGGCATCTCCTTTTATCAGCTCTTGGATGGTTTCACCTCCCAACTGTTTTTGGGGCCTTCTTTTATAGATGCCTGCACCAGCTGGAGCAGTGGCTCTCCTGATTTGCTGCTTTGATGGTCTTTTTAAAACCTCTGCTTGAGGATAGTCAGGCTTTTGAGGAACTGTGGGATCTTTCTTTCTTAGTTCCTCCAACCTTTTATAGGTGGCCCTGACTACATCTTCTTTCCATCTTGCCACTTGATGTTTAGACCCATAATCAGTAGCAACCAGTTCCTCTTTCATTCTCTTCAGCTCAAGTGATTTTTCAGGCACATTCTTTTTGTACTTTGCCCATTCTGGAGGAGTGTGTTTGACCTTATTCTTCGAGTGTTCAGCAGCTTCAGCTGGTCTACACACGAGGCTGAAATCATGCTCTGCTTCTTCGTTGTATGCGATGTGCGGTCTTGGTCTATAAGACTCATGATTTTTCTGCAGACGGTTGAAAACTGAGGAACCTTCATCCTCTTGCCAAGTAGGGTCATCCGGATCCGTGTTGTCCCATTCGTTGTTCATGTTGCGCGGCCCTAGCCGACTGTGAACTGGACCCCTTTGTACATTTGACGGGTGGTCATAATAACTGCTTGTCTCCTCACGTGTGACGTGTGTCACACCTGTCGTGCACGCTTGGTCTTCTCTAGGGAGGAGGTCTCTTGATTCTCCCTTGAATGTTTTGATGCGGGGGTGTCTGGCGCGCCCCCTGACTTGGACCCGGAGGAGTAACCAAGGATGGTTCTGCTAGTAGAATTTCTTGTTGTGCTCTCAAAGACTGATACGCAGCATTTATAGTAGCAATTTGCTTGGCGTACCAGGAAGCTAAAGTTTCGCCTTCTAGTAGCCCTAGTAGCGCCAAAATGTTCGGTTTTGGAGTTTGGTTTGATGGACCAGCGACATGGCATACTGGGGTTCCTGTTTGAGTGATGCGAGTGATGCTCGCGCGGGGTCCCCCAGTGTTCGTTGCTTCGATTTCGACTATCTCCTCGGCAGGTTGTACTTGGACATGCAGATTGTCCTCCCCCGTTCCTACGTTAGAGTTTGTGCCGAAACCCAAATCAGGAATTATCCCTTGACCAACCATGATCAAGAGAACAGAAAACTCAGAAAAGAGAAGATGAAGTGATTGCAAAAATCGGTGGGCGCCAATGAAGAAACATGGAACTAATTTTAAGGTTAATTAGTTTGGTTTATGTTTCAGTCATGAGGGTTAATCTTCCTAATCTTTCCTGAGCTCCGATGTGATCCGTTCTTCCTGCAAAATAGCAACACTGTTGCTCGTTAAGAGGGGAATATGGGGGTTTCCCTCTTAACCAGACTCCGGCGTGAGAATAAGTAACTGCTTTGAGGAAATAAGTGTGCGTTAAGAGTGAGAGTAGAGAGAATGGAATGTTTAACCTGTGTATGGAGGTCTCTATTTATAGCCGGAGAGATGTAAGAGGAGATGGGCTGATGGGTCTTGGGCCGGAAGGCGACAACAAGGAGTATCCTCCTTGTCTCACTAGTGTCAACCGTTAATGTTTTCTAGAAGCTCTCCGGTGCTGGCGCACCTTGATTGGAGCCACGTGTCACAGTTGTCGGCCTTGTTATCCCTCTGCCATCAGCGGTTAAGTGGAGATCATGGGGCAGGTGTCGCCACCCCCTGATTGGTGCCACGTAGGCGTCCTTGTGTACTCTCTGTCTCCTGCACGTCAGACAATCGTGGACCACGATAGAGCACAGCCTGGTGGACGCTAATTGGCTCATTCTTCTGCCACTTGTACCTTGTGTACTTTCTGAAGTGGCATTGCGCCGTAACTCCTGCGCGACCCTTGTTGTGCATGTAACTAGCCCGCGCAGGGTTGTAGGACTAGAAGGCTCTTATTCAGAACACTAAGTGTGAAAGGTGATGTTATCTCTTGCTTGGACCTCGCGCGAGATCAGCTTTTGCTTAAACAGCCCGTGCGCGGTCTGTAGATTGATCAACTTACTGACTAAGGAGTATGGTCCAGCATGCGACCTGAATGGTCTGCGCAACTTTTTGGGACCATACCCCTTCAATGGTAATTATCAAAATTACTCTACAAGTGTATCAATATTACTTTGCAAGTTTATCAAACAACATACAATTCAAAATTACTCTACAAAATCATTTGTAGAGTATTTATGATACTCTACAAAATTACCTTACAAGATCAAAATTACCATACAAGATCATTTGTAGAGTAATTATGATACTCTACAAGATCAAAATTACCTTACAAGAAAATTTTACAAAATTACTCTACAAGATCAAAATTACCCTATAAGATCATTTGTAGAGTAATTTTGATAACTGCTCTATGAGTAAATAATTACGAAAATGTCATCTTGTTTTTTTTAGCTTTTCCATGCCCTTCGTACGTTTTGTACGATAAAACACTTTGTACGTGAACTTAACTCATAATATCTTACTATTATCAAAGTATGTATAAGGTAAAATTTGTGATTTCAAACATAATCATAAGTTTATAAATTTGCAATTTTAGAAAATAGTATTTTTACTAGAAACAAAACTACAAAACTTAGAGTAAAAACATTACATTCTAACAAATATAAACTACATACGTGAGTTGCGATCACGCATAAGGGAGGTGGGGGCGCTACTTAATGGTCCGTGGTGGTTGGGTGACCACGCGGGGAACACCTACGCCACTTATGGTGACCACGCGTGGTGATGACAACACCTGAATGTTGTTTACTACCGCACACCATGCTTCTCCTAGTGATGGTTTGTTATGGTGGAGATGAGTGTCTGGTAAGCGATGGAAAGTGGAGCACCCCCACTAAAATACATCACTAGTGATAGAACCAAGTTCGATGACGTGGCGGAACATGATTGGGTGTGGTGAGTGATGAAAAGTGGAGCACCCCCACCCCCTAATAGAGATACCTCGTACAAAAACATTTAATGATAAAATAGAGAGTAAATTGCCATTTTAGTCTTGAGGTTTGGTCCAAAATGCCCCTTTAGTTCAAATAGGTTTTTTTCTTGTCTGGGTCCCCGGCTTTTGCATGTTTTTGTCATTTTGGTTCAAGTGATAAGAACCAAAACCTTGGTGATCAAAAATAAAAAGAATTATTGTTAGATGGTTACAAATGTCATTCAAAGAGGAGTTAATTACAAAAATGTCATGAAGAAGGAAAAGATAAGCATATGAGTTAATGGCATTCTTGTAACTAAAAGAAAAAGGGGGGGGGGGGGGGGCAATAGATATTGTAGCTAAGGATACAATTTAATATGCAGTATAATATAGTAATATCTTACTATTATAAGGTAAAATTTGTGATTTCAAACATAATCATAAGTTTATGTATTTGCAATTTTAGCGAATAGTATTTTTACTAGGAACAAAACTACAAAAGGTTGAGTAAAAAAACATTACATTCTAACAAATAAAAACTACATACGTGAGTTGCGGTCAAGCATAATAGATATTCCTCGTACAAAAACATTTGATGTTAAAATAGGGAGTAAATTGTCATTTTAGTCTTTAGTCCAAAATGACACTTTAGTTCAAATGGTTTTTTTCTCGTTTGAATCCCTGACTTTTGCATTTTTATCATTTTGGTTCAACCCACTAAGGCCATCCAAAATCCAATGTTAACTCAGAGGCACATTTGTCATAATTATTTTATTTTCCTATTTTTAATTAAAAAAAAACTTTTAAGTAAACAACATAAAACAAAAGATTAATATATATATATATATATACATATACATATACATACCAATATATATATATATATTGGTAGAGGATCCTGTAAAAAGTGCTCAAAGTGCTCAAAGTGTGAGAAGTGTACTATAACACTATATATAATACTATATATCACCATATAAACACCGTATAACAATATGTAACACCATATAACACTATGTAACACTATATATCATTATATAACAAATGTAACACTATAGGTTGTCTGATAGCATGTCTATGATAGATGTATAGTGTTATATTTGTTATATAATGTTATATAGTGTTACATAGTGTTATATGGTATTATATGGTGTTACATATTGTTATACGGTGTTTATATGGTGTCATATAGTATTATATATAGTGTTATAATACACTTCTCACACTTTAGGCCCTTTTTACACTATCCTTACCCTATATATATATATATATATATATATATATATATTCATAAACTATTCTCTCAATCTTATTTCTCTATCCCACCACAACCACCACAATCCATCGCCACCTACCACACACAACCTAACACATACTCTTACCACCACACCACCCCTGTCTTTAAACCCCCAACATCATCCCCACCTCTGACCTAACCAACACCATTCATTAACATCCATACGACCATACACACTGTAGAGGGAAAGATGGGGAACCGGGTGGTTGTTTCCGGTGGGGTTACGGCGGCAGAAACGATAGCAATAACCCTCTCCGGTGAGTGCTTTGAGTCTGATAATGGTGATGGTTTAGGTTAACCGGTGGCGATGGTAGATGGGTGGGTCTCAGGCGAAAATGGTAATGACTTTGTTGTTTCCGGAAGTGAAGATGACGAAGACGTTGGACGAGGAAACCCTAACTATGAACTCCAGCAACGGCAGATAGGGTTCTAGTGACCTGATTTAAGCTTCAAAGAGAGTGGTGTGGTGGTTGTTATTTTAGGGTGTGTGTTTTGATCGGAGGATTGAAGAGGGTGACGGTGGCGGCCGGAGCCGGTGGGTATGGTGGTTTATATGATTTAACAATGGTTGCAGATGTTGAAGTATCTTATTATTGTGGTGGTGATGATGGTGAGTTGGTTGTAGACTAGTAGTGGGTGGAAGATGCAAAAGAGTTAAAAGTTGGAGATGAGAAGAGTCAGTGGGTGTGCACATATATCAATAGGTAGATGATCCTGTACATTAATCTAAAAGTGTGAGAAGGGTGAGAAATATTGTGGTGATGACAAGTGACCTAAATCTAAATTACTTCAAAAGGGTAAACAAATAGTTTTCTTATTGATTTAATTAATCTATAACCTTCCATAACCGCCACCCTTAATTATAGGAATACAAATTAAGAATTAATTTACGAATTTGTGCCATCTCGTTCAGAACTGTATAGTGTTATATATTTTTATATAGTGTTATATGATGGATGTATAGTGTTATATAGTGTTATTTTAGAGTTATATAGCATTATAGTGTTATATTTTTCTTATAGCATGTCTATGTAGATGTATAGTGTTATATATTGTTATATAGTGTTATATAGTGTTACATAGTGTTATGTGGTGTTATATGGTGTTATATAGTGTTATATGATGGATGTATAGTGGTATATATTTCTTGTAACAGTTACATATTTTCTGGATTTTTTAGAATGTCCGAATTTTAGAATAAGTTTAAATTTAAATCGATAGAATTTAGGAGTGAATCACTAGAATTTAGGAGAAGTTACCAAATTTGAAACATATACAAAGACACTATTACCACTACAATTTCCAAATCAGTCCAAATAATTAAAACACAAATTATAATTTGGTCCCTATTGATCTCAACCATTAGATCAAAGATCTAATGGTTTAAAACACTTCTCACACTTTTGAATTAATGTACACTATCCCTACCCTATATCAATATTAATATTAATTAAATTAAAAGATAGAATGTTGGATCTGAGTTTGGTTTTGATTGTGTTTTTACGTTTGAATTAGATGAAGATGGATGAGTTGTGCAGCGGAATTAAGATGGAAACAAACTTTACACACAATCAAACGAGAGAATTGCTTTGATCAAACATTTTTCACAAAGAATCGAAAGATTGAATTTATTTCAATTACGATTACAATGCAATGCTGAATACAAACTCCCCCTCAGCCAGAGCTCAGTATTTGTTCATGCAGGAAGAGAATTTTTGCAAAGAGCTAATAGAACAGTACAGAGCACTATTCTATTTATAGGTACTAGCAAACCACTGAGCATCTAAGCTGACGTCACCATGAAAGTGACATCTAACTTCATAGAAACTCTAACCTCTGATCAATACAAACACTGCTATGCTAACTACTGTTATTACATTTCATTTCATAAAAGACATCTAAATAACTGCTGCATCCTTCCACTGTCGTGAACCCAGCAGTACTTGTCCGGATCAGCAGTGCTTTACTCAAGGCAGTAGATTGAATCAGCAGAGCTTTAGTCTTTCATCAGGCCTTTACTTGATCAGCAGTTTAGAGGTCAGCAGTTTGCACGATCAGTAGATAGGTGGTCAGCAGATGTTAAAACCACTTTCAAGGGGAGAGACTTGTATGTAACATCTGCTTATTCTGGATCCACTGCTCTGATCTAGTTTTGGCTTTAATTATCTATTCCTTTGATAGGGTTCAATCCCAAAAATCTCCCCCTGAAACAGATAATGCCAAAACTCTTCATTATTGTGGAACTTTATTGCCTCATCAACAGTTCCCTTATCTGACCTTTAAGTTGTAACTCAAAGTCTAGGGCATCTGTGTCATCTTCATCCCTACCAAGTGGAAGATCAAGGAGATCCTGCATATCTTCAAGACTCAGGCCAAGAGCTTGTTCCCTAGTTATTTTCTTCACTTCTCCACCAGACCTGAACATAGTCAATACATGGGTCTGTTTGTCAGTTTCCCACTTTAGTACTTTTGAGCCTGGTGGGTTTCTTGGGAGATTTTTATTTGATGAGGTGTTTGGTGAAGCTGGCCTATTGATGACTGACTGAGCAGCACTTGCAGTTTGATCCAAACCAAGAGTTTCTATAATCATTTTCTTTATGCCTTCTTTTACAAGGGCATCTCCTTTTATCAGCTCTTGGATGGTTTCACCTCCCAACTGTTTTTGTGGCCTTCTTTTATAGATGGCTGAACCAGCTGGAGCAGTGGCTCTCCTGATTTGCAGCTTTGATGGTCTTTTTGAAACCTCTGCTTCAGGATAGTTAGGGTTTTGAGGAACTGTGGGATCTTTCTTTCTTAGTTCCTACAACCTTTTGTAGGTGGCCCTGACTACATCTTCTTTCCATCTTGCCACTTGATGTTTAGACCCATAATCAGCAGCAACCAGTTCCTCTTTCATTCTCTTCAGCTCAAGTGATTTTTCAGGCACATTCTTTTTGTACTTTGCCCATTCTGGAGGAGTGTGTTTGACCTTATTCTTTATCATTTCTTGAATCCTGGCTGCTTCTTGCTCAAGCTCAGAGATGGTCCACTCCTTGTACATGTGCTTTTCTCCCTTGTACTTCTTTGTTGCCATAATGCTTTCAATGTAGTCTTTTCTCAAAGTTTCATCTGCTCTCTCTGAGATCTGTTGACATACATTTTTGGCAAATTGCTCTAAGGATCTGACTTGTGTGAGCAAGAATTGATAATTCTGCTGAATTTCTCTATCAGTTTTTCCTTGAGCATTTCTTTTTGAAATATCCTCTGCTTGTTTAGCTTTGACTTTCAAATATTCTTCCATATTGTTTGGCCTTGGATATCCTTTAACTAATGGCAACTTCCTTTTAGCAGGGTCATCCTCATAGTAGAAGGATTTGATCTCTTCTCTAACTGCTTCAAGTTCTAGAGGAAATTGGACACCTGCAGGAGTGATGACAGGGATTGATTGTTGTACTGGTGCTGATGAGAGAGGAACAGGTTTGGGTATTGTAACAAGTGATAGAGATGTTGAAGATGTTGGTGGTGGTGATGGTGAATCATCATCTGGTATGAAAATCCTTCTCCTTTTTATTTTAGGAGAGGCAGATGATGTTTTGGGTGGATCAGTGGTGGTGATTTGAGTGGCAGTGGGTTGTGATTGACTAACAGCTGTTGAAACAACTGGTGTTTCAACCACAGTTGTCATTACAGCAGATGTTGTAACATCTGTTGTCTTCTGCTTTTTGGCAGGAGGAGATGGTGGTGAGATTGTTTTTGGTGGTGATGGTGGTGGTGGTAAGACAGTGGTTGTGGTGTGTGTTGAAGTGATAACAGATGTTGAAACCTCTGAAGTACCAGCAGTAGTTGATACAGCAGGAGTTACAACAGCTGTTTGGGTGGAGGTTTGATGTAGAAGGCTTTTGGATGGTGGTTTCGGAGTATGCTTTGTGAGTCTGGATGGTATGGACTTGGGTTCCCTCACTTTTGTAGTGGGATTTCTTTTTGGCTTAGGATTTTTAGCATCCTTTGGCTCAGAACAACCCTGCGTATTCAGCTCCATCTAAGCTCTTTTCTCCTCATTCCACCTTGACATATCCTTTGCCTCTATGTCCCTTTTTACACTTGCTATAGCTTCATCAAGTGCATTTTGGGAAACATCAACCTTTTTGCTACCATCTGGCAAAGGAATATTTCTGGTCATAGCATCTTTTTCTGGTTCAATGTAAAGACCATCATCTATTCCCTTTTTCTTCCACTCCTGAATTTTCTCCCCCTTTTTAGCATTATCTGGGGGAAGTTGATCAATAAAAAGAACTGTTGGAGGAGCAGTGCCAATGGTTTTCAATAAATGGGCCTTGAGAGCCTTGATGTCTGCTTGTGTGTTCTTTAACCTAGACTCCATGATGTTTCTCAGCTTTTGGACATGTATTTCATGTTGCTGATCAGCCATTTGTTTTTGTTGTTGGAGAAAAGGTTGAAATAGATTCCAGAGCTCATTTGTAGCAGGTGCTTGAGGTGGAATAGCAGTGGATTGCACATTTTGTACTTTCAACAACTGTTGTAGCATGTCTTTGATATCTGCAACAGCTGTATCCAGTTTGTCAACTCGTTCCGTCAATTCCAGATATTTTAAACCATCACCCAATTTATTGGGATCATCTGATTTCCCACTAGCAGTGGTTTTATCAGTGGTTGAGGTGGGGAGTGTACTCCAAACATTAACCACTGATGCCCCTTTTTCTTGGTACTGGGGTCTTCTTCCTTCAACACTTGACAATCTTTTGATGTTGCCAGTGGTAAAAAAGAATCCACTGGTAGATGTCAGAGGTGCTATGGAAGGAATTGCCTCCAAGGAAGTCTTATTAATGTAACCACTGTCCAAATGTAAACCAATGGGTTCAACAGTTGTAGTGGCTGCTTCACTTGGATTACCACCAAGAGTTACTTGTAACTCAAGGGGTGTAACCTCCTCAGGTTGTGTTGGTGGGTTAGCAAAGATTGATACATCAGACCCAGTCATTTGTTGAGGCATGTTCTCATTTATGGGTGATTGAGAAGGACTGGTTTGTGCCTGGTTCAAATCAATTGCTTCCAACAAAAGTCGTGTTGGTGGAGGAATGGTGAATGTGAGGTTTGGGGATAGAAGAGAATTTGCCCCGGGCATTGGGCTGTGGATGATGGAAACGAGTGATTCCAAAGCATCATATTGTGGTATCCCAATGTGTACAACCTGTTCTTTTTGAGAAGAAACAGGAGGAGTTTCGGTTATGGGTTGAGATATTTGTACCAACTGCTGTGAGGAAGTAGCAGCAGTGGTTTCTTGTGACTTTTGTGTTGTCACTGGCAGTAGCTCTGGTATCTCATCCTCCAGAGTTGCCTTTTTTATGGGTTTGGGGGGGGGGGGGGGTTTGTGTTTTTCTTTTTGTTGGCTTTTTGGTGATTGTAGGTGTGGGTTTCAAAGCAGTTGTTTTGCTACTTTGATCACCTTGAGCAGTGGGCTCAGCAGCAGATACCTGAGGAGCAGTGGTAGCTGCTAAATGCTGCTCAGGCGCCTCTGCTTGTGTTTTGCAAGGTGTTGACATTCTTGTAAAAGTTTCAGCAGTTAAGCTGTGCATTTGAAGAGATTCACCTTGTTTTATTGCAGAAGGATCATTCTTACCAAGTTTCTTTTCAAAATAATAACTCAGAAATCTTGGAAATAGTAAGAATGCCCTTGTTTCAACATTTTTAACCAAATCATTAAAAATTTCCCGAGAATAATTATAATTTTCTCCTTGAAGAATAGCATATCCCAGATTTTGAATTTTTAATGGTGTTTCATTAAAAGCACTGGTTTTGTTTGAAACACACATTAGGAGGGTATGAAATAAAAATCTTGTTGCAGAAGGGAAGTAACCTTTTTGTAAGGTGTCCATTTTTACTTCTGCATTATACCCTCTTTCCAGAAAATCATTTTTTAACTCATTTTTGGGAAAAGTAATTTTACCTTCCTGATCATCGAGTTGAAAGACCTCTGAGATGAATTGTGGTGTAATCTTGACGACTTTACCCTGTAGAGAAGAGTTGATGGCTATTACAGTGTCTCCTTGTTTTTCAAGGGTTGCATTCTTCCAAAACTCTCTTTGGGTTGTCAAGTAAATTGGTGCATCTGCTGTTAACAAAGTTTTGTACTTTGATGCAGATATGGTAGCAAGGATGGAATCGAAAGCATCGGTAGTGCCGGGTTTTGTGAGGAGACCCAGAAGATTGTGAGATGGTTTGTGTGGAATTTCGGTGAGTTTGGCCTTTTGAGAGACCTCTTTTGAAGATGATTTGGAAGTGGGTTTTGCAGATGGTTTCGATTTAGTCATTTTGAAGATGATGATCGAAGAAGATGATGAAGAAATTTGATGAAATGAGAGGAAGAAACTGCTTTGAGAAGAGAATTTTTAAGAATTCAATTCGACAGTAAAACCCTGTTTTGGGTTGAGAATGGGGGTTTTATAGAGAAAAGGTGAATGCTGGCGTGGCAGCGGTTACAAAAATACTGACCACTATGTACTGCCCACATGCCAACCTCTGATGAAATGAAGGACAGTACTTTTATGAAAGTTACTGATGAAAGTAGTGGTTAGAACGGTAACAAATGGAAGCAGTGGATGATTTTCACTATCAGTGGATAGCATATCAGTGGATAAGACACTGTTTTTGAACAACAGAGTTTATCAAGGAAATGGAAGAACAGGGGATGGCTTTCAGCAGTGGACATATATTTTGAAGTAGAGCAGACTTTTGAACAAGCAGTGGTTATGGCAGACTTTTAAGGATTTTAATGAAAACTTCATTTTTTACTATTTTTAAGGATGGATTTTTGATTTTCTGAAAACATTTTAATGCTTTTATTCATAGAAAAACAAGATGTTGCTTGTTATTCCATGTTTAGCATGCCAATCCTAGAGACCAAGCTTTCAAAGGTGGCAGTATCTAATGCTTTTGTGAGCACATCTGCCAGCTGGTCTTTAGTTGGAACATGATGCAGAGAAATCAAACCTTTTTCATAGCAATCCCTCACAAAGTGATGTCTGATGTTGATGTGCTTGGTGGTTGAATGGGAAACTGGATTTTTGATGATATTTTCTGCTGCCTGGCTATCCAACATGAGTGGTGTCTTTAAGGCAGTGATACCAAAATCCAGCAACTGATTTTGAAGCCACAAGAGTTGGGCTGTACAGCTTGCAGCAGCAATGTATTCAGCTTCAGCAGTGGATGTTGAAACAGCTGCTTGCTTTTTGCTTTGCCATGAAACTAAGCAATCACCTAGAAACTGGCACCCTCCTGATGCGGACTTCCTTGTGGTGTTACATCCAGCAAAGTCACTGTCTGAAAATCCTGAAAGCTTGATATTCCCATTAGCTGGATACCAGATACCAAGTGTGGGAGCACTTTTTATGTATCTGAATATTCTTTTTACAGCAATAAGGTTGGATTTTCTAGGGGCTGATTGACTTCTTACACAAACACATGTTGAAAACATGATGTCTGGCCTAGATGCAGTTAGGTACAACAAAGACCCAATCATGCTTCTATATAGGGTTTGGTCAATCAGCTCATCCTTTTCATCAGACATGACTAGCTTATTTGTTGCCATGGGTGTGCTGCATGGTTTACAATCATTCATATCAAATTTGTTTAAGAGTTCTTTTGCATATTTGCTTTGATGAATGAAAGTACCATTTTGCATTTGCTGAACTTGGAGACCAAGAAAGCATTGCAGCTCACCCATTGCACTCATTTCAAACTCAGCTGTCATGAGTTCCCTAAACTCTTCACACATTGTATTACATGTGCTTCCAAAAATAATGTCATCCACATAAATTTGGACAATCATTAAATCCTTTCCTCTCCATTTTAGAAACAGTGTTTTATCAATGGTACCTCTTTTGAAACCATTTGAGAGTAGAAAGGTGGAAAGAGTTTCATACCAGGCCCTAGGTGCTTGTTTCAGGCCATACAAGGCTTTGTTTAACCTGTAGACATGATCTGGATAAAATGGATCCTCAAAACCTGGAGGTTGACAAACATATACCTCTTCTTGAATTGTACCATAGAGGAAAGCACTTTTGATATCCATTTGAAACACCTTCATGTTGTGGTTGACAGCAAAGGCCAGGAACAGCCTTATAGCTTCCAATCTTGCTACAGGGGCAAAAGTTTCATCATAATCAATCCCCTCTTCCTGTCTGTAACCTTGAACCACACGCCTGGCTTTATTCTTGACAACAATGCCCCTTTCATCAGTTTTGTTTTTGAAGACCCACTTTATGCCGATGGGACTTACATATTTTGGCAGTGGTACAAGCTCCCATACTTGTTGTCTTTTAAACTGTTCAAGCTCCTCTTGCATAGCTTCTACCCAGCTGTTGTCTTTCAGTGCCTCTTGGTACTTGACTGGCTGATGGAATGATAGAAAACCAGAAAAAAGACAAATGTTTTGGGTTTGGCTTCTTGTGAGCACCCCTTCATTGATGTTGCCAATGATTTGATCAGGTGGATGGGATCTCAAGAAGATTAAATCTCCTTGGTATGGAATGATGGCATTTGTTGGTGAAGGCTGCAAATGTGTATCATCTGAGCTAACCAATGTGGGTGACTTTGATGATCCAGCAGTGGCTTCAAAAGGTGGTGGAATAGGAGGTAATGGTGTGGACACATGCTGACTTTTATCCATTGTTTTGGGACTTTTGTCAGGAGTGTTTGTTGATGTGGAAGCAGTGGTTAAGGGGCTACTTTGGTCAACAACTGTTGAGGTAGCAGTGGTTGAGCTTTGACAGCTGTTTTGAACATCTGCTGCTCTTCCCATTTTGGCAGACCTTTGAGGGATGATGATTTCATACCCATAGTCTGGTGTTGAATCCTCTGATGGACCTGCACTGTTAGTCTTAACAGCAGTATTTTCAAAAGTGAATTTATCAAGATCAAACAGATCTGCAGGATTTGCTGGGATTTTCATTGATGAAAGTTCATTGAACTTTACATTCAAGGTCTCCTCCACTGCCTTGGTCTGTGTATTAAACACTTTGTAGGCCTTGGCAGTGGTTGAGTATCCCAGATGATAACCACAATCAATTTTGGCTGCAAATTTTGAAATGGAATCTTTTAAGTTTAAAATAAAGCATGGGCAGCCAAATACCTTGAAGTACGAGATCAGTGGTTTGATTTTATACAGAATTTCATAAGCAGTCTTTTTGTGCCTGGGGTTTATTAAAACTCTGTTTTTGACATAGCAAGCAGTGTTTACTGCCTCTGCCCAAAATGTTAATGGCAAACCTGAATCAGCAAGCATGGTTCTAGCAGCCTCAATCAAAGTTCTGTTCTTTCTTTCAACTACCCCATTTTGCTCTGGTGTTCTAGGGATGCTGTACTGCCTTACAATCCCTTTCTTCACACAGAAGGCATCCAACTCCTTATTTTTGAATTCTGTGCCATTGTCACTCCTGAAGACTTTTACTGGAAGGTCAAATTGCTTTTCAACCTGTGTCACAAAGTCTTGCAAAATGCCTGCAGTCTCATCTTTTGAGTGTAAAAAGAAAGTCCATGTAAACCTAGAGAAGTCATCAACAATAACCAAACAATATCTTTTCTTCTTGAGACTCATGACTTGAACTGGGCCAAACAAATCCATGTGCAACATTTGCAAACACTGGGTTGTTTTGGACTCTTCAATGGACTTAAAAGAGCTTTTATGATGTTTTCCTTTTAAACAGGAAATACAGTGCTCAGAACATGAAAACAATTTTTGTGGCAAACCTCTTACAAGGCCATTTTTTGAAATTTCTGTGATTGTCTTGAGATTTGTGTGCCCCAATCTTCTGTGCCAAAGTTCTGTCTCTTTGTTAGAGGCAGCTGAGAACAGACAGGCATCAGCTCTGGGACACTCTTTTGACATATCAACATCATAAACATTGCCACTTCTTTGAGCAACAAGTTTTGTTTTTTCAGTTTTTATTATTGCTTTAATCTTTTTGACCATTTCTGGTCCAACAATCCTACAACACTCCTTTGTGAAGAATGACCCATACCCCTTGTCACTCATTTGTGAAACACTCAGGAGGTTGAATTTCAGACTGTCTATCAGATTGACATTTTCAAATTTTATATTTCCAGACTGCACTGTACCAGACCCCAGAACTTTCCCTTTACTATTATTCCCAAAGGATATATCACCCCCTCCATGAATTTTGAAATCTTTGAGTAGGGCTTTACATCCTGTCATGTGCCTGGAGCCTCCACTATCTACATACCAAAGGCTATCTAAGCATGAAGAAGCTCCCTGCACATGAAGTAAAAGGATTAGTTCATTAGGGTTTCCAAAGCCAATAAGGCTTTGGATGGGGTCTCAACAGTGTCTGGGATGGATGCAGATTGATGGACAGTGGTTAGGTCAGGGGTTTGGACAGTTTTAGGACTGTTTCTTTCTAACCACTGTTGTGGGTTTTGCCCAATCACCTGTTGGTACCCAAAAGGATGCCTGTTCACTTTAGGTTTAGAGGGCCTTTTGTAGGTCTCATAAACGTGTGGAATCCTTTGGTAAGACTGTTTCTCCTTACCTCTTCTGTATTGATTGGCAGGGGGTGCATCAGTAACCTGAACATCTCTTTTGACAGATGTTTGGTTCAGCTGTTTTGTGACAGCTGATTGAACTGGCACAAACAGTGGTCGGTTCTTGGTGAATTTGACAGATGATGTTGATGGACTCAAGGATGTTTTAGCAATGTACTCATTCTTTTTCACATCAAAGTTTTTGAGATACACACATGCTTCAGTTTTGTGGTTTGTTTTACCACAGACTGTGCAGCTTTCAGCAGGAACAATGACACTTGTTTTGTTCAAATCATATGCTTTTAAATGGAAACAGTCTTTTGTTAGATGATTCCTTTTCTCACAAAATTCACAAAACAAGTTATTGATCTTTTCTTTCTTCTTTCTCTTTTCGGACTCCTTTGCAACAGAGTTTTTAACCTCTGTTGGGATGTCCTTGAGAGGAATGACTTTAGCTTTTGGAGCTTTAACACCGTCAGTGGTTGTAAAGTCCATGGGTTTGAAATTTTCAAGAATGTCACATTCATCAGACCATGTGGGTTTAAACTAGTATTTCTCAAGCTCCTCAAAAGTAGAGGATCCCACTGGTCTGTCAAGTGTGATTTTGTTACCAAGTTTATCAGTGATTTTCACTTCTTGGCCATTCTTGTTTGTGGGGATGAACTCAGTGGTTACATCAGTGGTTTGAACAGAATTTTCAGAAACAATGTTTTCATCATCATGTTTTCTATAACCAACACCAAATTTCACATTGCTTTTAATATGTTTTTCAAGCATTACCTCATATCCTTTGCAGGATTCCACCCATTTTTCACATGTGATTTGGGTGGACTCTAACTCCTTTTTGCAAACTTGGTATTTTTCTACCATAGTTTGGAGTTGAGTTTTGGTGATGCTTTGCTCTTCTTTAAGACTGCTGATCTCTTTCTCTTTTTCAGTCAATTTGTTTTCAAGTTCTTTTAAAGACCTTTCAAATTTGACTTCATCAGTTAAGATTTTATCCCTAAGGTTTTCATTTAACTCTTTGATGTTAGCAAAAGCAATAATGCAATTATCTGAACACAGTTTTTCAAGAACTTGAGGTGATACCTTGGCAGCAACCATCATGGCACAATCACATTGATGATCACCTTCTTCATCAACTCTCTCTTCTTTCTCACCTGCTTTCTTTTCTTCCTTGTCTTCATCAGACCAAGGATCAGTCAGTGGTTCAATCAGGGTTTCTGAATTTTCTCCCAGCAGTAGTTCACCAGCAACTGCAGTAACCACTGCTTCAGCCACTTTATCCACCGTTTCAACACTTAGCTGTTCACCTTCAGTTTCTACCCCCTCTGGTATTGACTCTAATGCCATCAAACAAAATTCATCAATAGAAGGTTCATTAAAAGCATAGAGTGCAAAATTTTCATCACCAAGCTCATCAGGCATGCTGCTCCAGTCAACAAAGCCTTGAGTGAAAAAGCTTTGCTGATCTAGTTGTACCACTACTGGAGCAGCTGTTTGAGGTGCAACAGGTTGCACTTGTGCCTGAGGGACAGGGGTTTGAACGTACTGAATTTGTGGAACAGTGGTTTGGACATAATGCACAGGCACAGGGGTAGCAGCATAGTGAGCAGTGTTAACATGAGCTGCAGGGGTATATTGGGTATAGTGCACCGTGCTTTGATTTTGTGGTCTAGGGTTTGAGCTGGGATGAGTTATTATAGGACCAGTAGTTTGACTCCTGCATTCCCTAGCAAAATGACCTAGCCTATTGCACTTGTAACACTTGATTTTCGATTTATCCAACCCCACCCTTAAATTCCCATGTAACCCTGGGAATTTTCTCCCTGTTCTTTTGTAGAATTTGCTTGTTCTTACACTAAGCAAAGCCAATTGATGCAAAATGTCCATCTCTTCTAAGTCAGTGGGATCAAAGTGTTGCAAATTATTGAGTTCAAAGCATAAATTATCTGACATCTGGTTTTCACAATTTGCAGTAAAAGCATAATTTGCAGAGTGAGGATCAGGGTTGTTAAAATTCCCCCCAGCAGTTATATCAATGAAGTGATCATAACCCTGTTCCTTACCACTGCTACCAGATTCTTCCTGACAAAAAAGAGCTGTGCTACCGAATGAATAATCATCAGTAACTTTGCCAGACTCTTGCAACTGCTTTTTCTGGTTCAACTCCCTTTCATAGGTCAGGAGTTTACCATGAAGTTGGGTCAGAGTCAGATCTTTGAACTCAACAGAGTTTCTAGTCACAAATGCAATTGTGTCCCATTTATCAGGTAGTGATCTAAGAAACCTACTATTTTGTGTTGATTTTGGAAACTCAACGTTAACAAGCCTTAGTTCACTGATGAGACAACTAAAACGTTCAAACTGTTGGGTCAATGATTCACCCTTAATGTGACAGAAGGTTTCATACTGTTGATTCAGAATTTCCCTATTGTTTTCAATGACTTCTTCTGTTCGCCCAAACTGTTCCTTCAATGCATCCCATAGCTCTTTGGCACTGTTACATTCCAGCGTAGATCTCATTGGGTAATGCAGATGCTATGATGCTAAATGCTTTGGCATCGAGTTCGAACTTTTGAAAATCAGTTTCAGTATAGTTTTCAGATGGTTTAGGTACGAACTTCTTTGCATCCTCAGCACTTGGCCCCATAGGAACATGGGGACCAAAAACAACAGACCTCCAACATCCAGTGTTCTGTTGAGCAAGGATGTGACTCATCCTTCTATGCCAGATGTTGTATTCATTACGTTTAAGCATGGGTGGTTTGAAAAGAGAGCCAATGTTATTTTTATCATCTTGTGATTGTGACGTCATCCTGGTTGTTTTACAGGCACTGATTAATCAACTTTGATGGTGATTAAATCTTGCTCTGTTTTTCAACAAAACGAACAAACGATCAGTATCAACTATTATGAGCTGAACTATTTATGTCAAAATGATTGTTAAATCAAATTTGACTGTCCAAGCTCTGATACCAATTGTTGGATCTGAGTTTGGTTTTGATTGTGTTTTTACGTTTGAATTAGATGAAGATGGATGAGTTGTGCAGCGGAATTAAGATGGAAACAAACTTTACACACAATCAAACGAGAGAATTGCTTTGATCAAACATTTTTCACAAAGAACCAAAAGATTGAATTTATTTCAATTACGATTACAATGCAATGCTGAATACAAACTCCCCCTCAGCCAGAGCTCAGTATTTGTTCGTGCAGGAAGAGAATTTTTGCAAAGAGCTAATAGAACAGTACATAGCACTGTTCTATTTATAAACACTAGCAAACCACTGAGCATCTAAGCTGACGTCACCATGAAAGTGACATCTAACCTCCTAACAAACTCTAACCTCTGATCAATACAAACACTGCCATGCTAACTACTGCTATTACATTTCATTACATAAAAGACATCTAAATAACTGCTGCATCCTTCCACTGCTGTGAACCCAACAGTACTTGTCCGGATCAGCAGTGCTTGACTCAAGGCAGTAGATTGAATCAGTAGAGCTTTAGTCTTTCATCAGGCCTTTACTTGATCAGCAGTTTGCACGATTAGTAGATAGGAGGTCAGCAGATGTTGAAACCACTTTCAAGGGGAGAGACTTGTATGTAACATCTGCTTATTCTGGATCCACTGCTCTGATCTAGTTTTGGCTTTAATTATCTGTTCCTTTGATAGGGTTCAATCCCAACATAGAAAAATTAAACAAATAAGTATAGTGACAAAAAGGCCCTTGAGTTAACGTTGGTTTTTGGATGGAGTTAGTTGGTTGGACCGAAATGACAAAAAATGCAAAAGTCGGGAACCCAGAGGAGAAAAAAAACTATTTGAACTAAAGTAACATAATGGATCATACCTTAGGAACTAAAATGGCAATTGACACTTAAATAGAAGTTAAAAATTGATACAGGTGTTGTGGATGCATATTACATTTAAGTCAAGTGTATTAGGGGCACAACTAGAGACGGATCTAGCCTTATGTAAGGGGTAGCACCCGCTATCTCTCAACTTTCATGATGAAGTGTAAAATTTCTTTTTTTCTTACGTTTTTTATTATGTAACCCTTGAAAAAAAAATTTATGTTACCCCTTTAATAGCCACCCAAGTTAAATGAAAAATAGAAGAAGAGAAGGTATTGTGACTCATAATTTTTTTTTTCCAATGGACCGTTAATTGATGAACAAGTATAAGGCTATAGGGTGTGGTCATGACCCTCATGACTACCATGACACTCCACATCAGTGTCATGTCACCCACCTTTAATCCACAATCCAAAACCACTACCCTAAGGGTGTGGTCATGACCCAAACCACTATCCACTTATTTATTTTAGTTTATCTTTATCTAAAGAAAAAGGAAATGATTACTAGAAAAATGGAAAGGAGGATCATGGTTGACATGGTTTAATCCATGCAAACCATGGTGGATTAGGGAAGAGGGTGGTATAGCCTTCCATTATGTTCCTACGTGACGAATCATGTTCCAACCATGACCCACACACCTTTTAGCCTAAGTGATCGCTATTGTTGTTTGGAAGATGAACAAGTGATCGCCCTAATCCCTAATAATTGATTATATGGGGTTTTTATAGTTCATAGTTCATGGTGTGGCCATTTGAAATCTATTATTTTTCGAAAGATTTCTTGGGCTTTGAAGAGTATGAAGAGTAGTTGGAAATTGAAAGTTTAAACACTCAACAATCAACATTTTAGCTTAAAAATAATATAAAAAATTGTCACATGAGTCTTTTATTAATTTATTTGGTTTGATTAATTATTAAAAATTTCTAAATTCTTTAGTTTAGTTATTGTTATATTTTATATAATTCCTTTATTCTTACTGACTCTGTTTAATATGTTATTTAAATTAAGGCAAATTGGAAAATAATAATCCCATCTTTTTGAAATTGGCCGATAATAATCCCAAGTCAGTTATTAGCCAATAATAATCCGACCTCGTCCAATTTTTTTGTAAAATAGTCCGCCATTAAAATAGTTTAACGGAGTTAGGTTTTTTTTTTTTTTTTTTTTTCTGAATTACAAACCAATGTTTTAGGGCTTTTGATCAGATTTGCCTTACATTAATGCAGAGATCTATTTTTTATAATAAAATTTTCAATTTTCAATAAAAAAAACTCAAAACAAATATTAATCGACCGTTAGCAAAGTAAAATCATTATAATGGTCGTAGTACATCAATCAAAAAACATAAATAAATATACTTTTATGTATATATAAATTACATTGCGACCCTCTAGGTATAAAAGTCTGGTTTCGCCACCGCTATTATTAAGAGCCTAATCGTAAATTTATGATCAAAAGCCCACTTATAAATGGTTAAAAGTCTACTATAATTAAAATTCAATAGCTCACATAAACACCAAATATTAAAAGCCCATATGATTAAAAGCCCAAATGACTTGGGTTCTTTTCATTTTTGAACAGGGACAAACCAATACGTTTCCTTCAGTTTACCGAATATTGAAGTTAGCGTTGGTTTTACCGCTTGCAGCCACAACCCTTAAAAAATGTTTTATTTAAATGAAGCTTATGAAGACGGATTTATGCAATCAAATGGGTGAGTAGTATTTGAACAATGCTCTAATTTGTATGGTTTAAAGAAAAACTTTGGATAAAGTAAAAGAAAATGATGTAATGACTCGATTTCAAGTTTTCAAAAATCGAAGAGGTGAAATCTATTTGGTGTGTGATTAACCTTATTTATTATTATGTTTATTTTTGTTTCGTATACATTGTATGAAAGTATGATAAATAAAATTTTAACGCTACCTTTGAAATTTTGGTCTAGATCCACCACTGGGCACAACCGTCATCTCACACATACCCTCACTTATTTACTTAACCAGAAAACACCACAACATTTGCACTTAACACATACACTCAGGCCATGGGGTATGGGGCTTGGGTTGGGGCGTGGGTTGGGGGAAAACGCCCAAGCCACCACCCCGGGGGCTTGGGTTGGGGCTTGGTTTGGGCGTGGCCCCTTTGGCGTGGGTTTGAAGCCGGGCGTGGGGCGATCTAGCAAGGTGACATGGCGGGCTCTCAATGGCTATGTGTCAACTCATGCCCCTAACCCAAGCCCCCAACCCAAGCCCCACCATACCCCATGTGCGTGGGTTTTTTTTCCCATTCCACGTGTGAACCAATGCCCAACCCAAGCCCCACCATACCCCACGGTCTCACTTACCATTGATAGAGGCACAACCTTCAAGTACCCTTATCCATCGCTTTTTCATTTAAACTAAATTATATATTTAAAACTAATTTAATTAAACAAAAAACAATATGAATTTATTTAAGTGTAGAAGTATAAGACATAAAAGTAATTGCATGGTGATTTCGTCTTTTTCCTCTTTTTCTTTATAATATTAATCGACCACTTTCACACAAAGTACCTTTTCCTCTTTTTCTTTATAGTTAACTCATTACTCTACTATTTAAATTTCACGGGAAAATCATGGAAACAAAAACACCTAGGAATTTTGAAAAGTTATCACTCAAAGAGTTTTCTTTGTATAGCCTTGAAAAACCAGTAACATTGAATTCAAAACGAGCCTAAAGTTTCTAACTTTTGATGTCTTATTATTTCAAAAAGAGTAAATTATGTTTTTGGCCCCTGTGGTTATATTTTACTATATTAGCCCAAAATAAGAATTTTTAACATATATGCCCCCATGGTCTCTATAACTAACCATTTTGACCCCGAAGTCTAGAGATCATGGGGGCCAAAATGGTTAGTTATAGAGACCATGAGGGCCAAAATTGTTAGATTTAGAGGGCCAAAATGGTTAGTTATAGAGACCATGGGGGCATATATGTTAAAAATTCTTGTTTTGGGCTAATATAGTAAAATTGATATAATCACAGGGGCCAAAAACGTAATTTACTCTTTCAAAAAAAAAATTATACAGTCTTATATTTTAATTTAATATATTATCTTTTTATATACTACTAAGTATAAAATATACAGACTTTTAATAATAATCCATATATTCAATTAATTCTGGATTTCACGGTCCGGTTCCTGTAGTTTATAACTTATTCTTTTCTATCTTTTTTCTAACGATACACTCTCAAAATTATGGTTATTTGAACAATCACCAGAAAAAAAGTATAAGATATAAAAAAGCGTGGTTTTAATATGTTAAATTAAACCATAACCAGAGAAACTTAGCAAAATTTGAAATTTACAAAAAAAATTGGTATATTACAGAGAAAATTACGAAATCAAAGATCGGCATAACTACAACTTAGAGAGAAATCATTTGGAAAATAAATAGAAGTTCTGATAAGAAAAACAAATAAACCCTCTTTAAATAAATTAATAATTAGAGTTATAATTTATAATAAACTTTTACATTTACAGTTAATTAATATGACGAAATGTCGTAATTTAATTGGTTTATGTTCGTTGATCTGTTTGTACTCGATGACACTGGACACGTAACAAGATTTTATAAGATGGTATCACATAAAAAGAAACAAAGGTGAGAGGCTCTATGAGTGAATTGACCAATTTTGTTATATTCCATTTATTTAATATAGTAAAATTGGTATGTAATAATCTCACCTAAACTTTATTGGCCATTAATAATTACACCTTAGAATATTACCCCCACCAGTCTCGCCTTTCACCTATTTTTCCTACAATGGTACCCCGTTAAAAAAACTTAACGAAGTTAAGATTTTTTCCAAATTACAAACAGATTTTTAGGACTTTTGATTAGAACGAAGATACGAGTCCATTGATGTAAAACTTACCTCAAAACTCAAAACGGTGCTCCAAACGATTAAAATGTCGCTTCAATTCGGGTGTTTGAATTTCCAATTAACTAAAATCAAGTCACTTGGAGCACCATTTCGAAGTAAGTTTTACATCAATGGACTCGTATCATCGTTCTGATCAAAAGTCCTAAAAAATTTGTATGTAATTTGGAAAAAAACTTAACTCCGTTAAGTTTTTTTAACGGATCACCATTGTAGGAAAAATAGGTGAAAGGTGGGACTAGTGGGGGGAAATATTCTAAGATATGATTATTAATGGCCAATAAGGTGTAACTGAGATTATTACATGCCAATTCCCTTTGATATATGTATTTCAAATGATAATTCTAGTTTTAATATAAAACAAAATATGTATTCAAACATTTTACTTTTCTGTCATGAAGTTCTTAGAAGAGTTTGTGGACCCACACAATAGTATTATACTATGTCTTTTCCTTTTCACCGTAGAAAATTCCAAATTCTGAATACGATTTGAAAAGTTCTAATCAAATTTGACAACCGGTTAGTTTAATTTCTTATTTTCGATTTGATTTGGTTTGATTCAATTGGATTCGATATATAAACAAAATTCATCTTATTAACTTTCTTAGGTGTTGTTTGTTTTTGAAGAGGTAAAATGTCTGCAGTCTGCGGACCACATCTGCAGACATCTTTTAAAGAAGAGGTGGACCAAATGTCTGGAGTCTGCAAAAAGAAGACTGTTTGTTTTTTAACATATGTAGACTTCTAAAATAAACTGCTAGAGGTGTACAGACGGTGGTGGGTGGTGGACGGTGATGGTGGTGGAGGGTGGTGTACGGTGATGGTGGTGGTGGATGGTGGATGGCAGTGGTGGTGGGTGGTGGTGGTGATGAACGGCGGTGGGTGGTGGTGGTAGACGGTGGTGGTGGGTGGTGACGGTGGTGGTGGTGGTGATGGTAGGTGGACGGTGGTGGTGGGTGGTGGGTGGTGGATGGTGGTGGTAGACGGTGGTGGTGGTGGCAGCGGCCGATGGTGGTGGGTGGTGGACGGTGGTGGTGGGTGGTGGTGGTGGACGGTGGTGGTGGTAGACGGTGGTGGACGGTGGTGGTGGGTTGTGGACGGTGACGGTGGGTGGTGGGTGGTGGCCGGTGGTGGTGGGTTGTGGACGGTGGTGGTGTTTAACTCTCTGCAGTCCTTAGAAGATATTAGAAGTGGTTGGACCAAGTCTGCACTAAGAAGACCTCACGCAGACCTTTTTTTAATGAAACGTCTTCGGAAAAACAAACAGTCTGCGCGTGGTCTGCGCCGCGCAGACAGAAGTGTCTGCGCAGACGTTTTATCAAAAAACAAACAGCACCTTTGTAAAGTTATCATCTTTTGTCATATACGACGTTACGAACTTGAGTCTGTAATTTTGGAAGGCTGAGACCCAAATCTTTCGGGCCACATCCCCAATGAGCGCTCTGCCCAATCTTTCCTCTCCGAGCTATATAACTATAGACTTTCTATTTTTCGTTTTCAAATTAGATCGATATAGTATCTGAAATCATTGATGCAATTGAAAACAAGAAAAAAATGTTTGTCCTAAGAAGAGAATAATGATAATCGAGTTGAACCATCACAATATTTACAGACACCTTTGAGGATAAATATATGAAGCATGATAATATTTGAGTTAGATTAATTGCAAAACAATGGATGAATCTGTCAGATCATGTGTTATATGGTCATTATGTTGTTTTCCCTTGGATACATGCGCATGAGACGAAAAGACTACAGAGTCAGAAACTGATATGAAGACATGTTTGCACATATTCCTCAAATGTGGAGAAAGGACTTTTGATACCCTTGCAAATTGCGATTCTGTGGTATCTAGACAATGACTGTTTGGGTTCCAAAAAAATAAAATAAAAAAAATTCGATCAATAGACCGAAAGCAAGTGAACTTAAACGACTTGACTAATTAAAAACGCGAGTTAATTAAATCCACAATTCAAATGCTTTTACTATTAAAAACGCGTGAAGTTTGGTGACGGTTCGCGTATGACAATTACAGGAAAATGATCGATTTTATTTAAAGGTAAAACAGTGAGCAAAGGGTTTTAACCGATATTTATTATATCCTAGATTTGCAGAGTAACGTGGTGAGTTTGGGTCAAACAACTGAATTTGGATATGAAATTTGGATGAAATATGATTTTCTAACAATGTTTGATAGTGGTGGAAAAATATTGATGCGGGTGGCTCGTTCGAAAAACTGTTTGTACAAGGTGAAATTGAAAGTGGGCACTCCGGTTTGTCTCGCGAAAATCAACGAAGATTAGTGGTTGTGGCATGCGAGGCTCGGGCATGCTAGTTTCAAGACCTTTGAGCAAATGAACAGGTTAGTTTTAGGAGTTCTAAAGATTCGTCACGAGAATAAGGTGTGCGAAGCGTGTATGGTTGGAAAACAAACGCGAAAACCGTTCCAAAAGAAGGCGTCTTTTCAAGCATCTCGTAAGCTTGAATTAGTCCATGGTGATTTGTGTGGACCAATTTCCCCATCGACTATGAAAGGTAATCGTTATATTTTTTATTGAGGATTTCTCACGATATAAGTGGTCTTACTTGTTAAAGGAGAAAAGTGGAGCATTCGAAACAATAAAATATTTTAAGTCAATGGTGAAAAAAGAGACAGGCAATTTGCTTAAAACTTTACGAACCAACAGAGGTGGAGATTTTACTTCCCATGTGTTTAATCATTTTTATGATGACGAGGGTGTTACGAGACACTTGACAACCCCTTATACACCATAACAAAATGACGTGGTCGAGCATCGAAAGCGAACACTTATGGAGATGGTTAGGAGTATCATGAAAGCAATGAAGGTTCCAAACTATATATGGGGTGAAGTGGTCAGACATGCGACATATTTAATCAACTGGTCTTCTACACGTGCGTTGGTGGGAGCTACTCCATATGAAAAATACAAAGGTAAACAACTAGATTTAGAACATGTTAAAGTTTTTGGTTGTATTGCTTTTGCAAAAGTCGAGATGGGTGTTCAAAAACTCAATGATCGGTCCACTATTTTGGTGCATCTTGGAAGTGAACCCATGTCCAGAGGTTACCGTAAATATGATCTGAGAACTCGACAAATTGTGATAAATAGAGACGTGGAATTTGATGAAACAAGGGGGCGGAAGTGGAATAAAAGTTCTGAAAACCACACCAGAAGTGAAACCGAACCGGGGTATTTTACAGTTTACTAGGGTGGTGTAATTGATACTAGACTTGGGTCGATAAACCCAAGCCCAATGACATCAGATCAGTTCAGATTCCCATAATCAGCTCAAAAACTGCCCAGAGCAACCTAGTAGATGAATTTCAAGTTAGGCATTCCACTCGCCGGTCTATTTTACCTATTAAATATATTGACTATGGATTAAATATGTGCAAATTGATTTTTAATTGATGATGAACCGGTTAATTTTGGCTAAGCAAAATTAAAGGGGGGACAGGTTAAGGCAATGCGAGAAGAAATTAATCTGATTGAATGAAACCGTACATGGAGACTTGTGGATTTACCGAAAGGCATTATACCAATCAGTTCAAAGTGGGTTTTCAAAATTAAAAAGAATGCAGATGGAACAATTATTAGATACAAAGCGAGACTTGTAGCAAAAGGGTATGTGCAAAGACATGGTATTGATTTTGATGAGGTTTTTGCACCGGTTGTGCGAATTGAGATGATCTGATTTTTTATTTCTCTTGCAGTCGTGGAGGGTTGGGAAATAGAACATTTAGATATGAAAATGACATTTTTAAATGGTGAGTTCGAGGAAGACGTTTATATACTTCAACCGTAAGATTCGTTAAACTGAAAGAACATCACAAAGTTTATAAGCTTTTCAAAGCATTGTAAGGGTTAAGGCAAGCACCGAGGGCTTGGAATATGAAGTTAGATTCCATCTTGAAGACTTTAAAATTCCATTAGTGTACTAATGAACAAGTCATGTATCGAAAGATTGTGGGTAATTCTTTACTAATCTTAGCCATGTATGTTGATGACTTATTCGTTACAGGTTCAAGTTTGTCTATTATTAATGAGTTCAAGAAAGGAATGGTGAAACAATTTGACATGCCTTGTCTTAGAAAATTAACATATTATTTGGGTATCAAAGTTTTACAAGGCGCAAATGGAATTAAAATCAAATAGGAAGCATATGCCTGGAAAATTTTAAAAGAAGCGGGAATGCATGAGTGTAATTCGGTTCTTGTTCTAGTGGACCCAAATTACAGTTATCAAAAGCCAAAGACGAAGTTGAAGCAACCAATTAACAAAAATTAGTTGGGTGTTTGCGTTATCTACTTCAGATGCGTCCGAGTCTCACTTATTCAGTTGGCATTGTGTAACAACTCTCATCAAAAGTCATATTTAATTAATTAAATTGTCCAATAGGAAACCCTAATTAAGAAACCCAAGTGATTCTGCATAAACCCTAAAATTTTCAGAACATTTGGAATCAGGATTAGGGCCCCTAAAACTAAGGGAGGGTAAACCCCAGTTATAATTATCTACATAAAATGCTGTCAAATTCGAATTTTTACGAAGTTATTGACTCATCAGGGCTAGATAGGTGACGAAGCAGGCCTAGTCTACTTTGACACCCCAGGCGACACGCGACAGGGACCATGGTCTCCTTCGCGACACGCAGGAGATGCCAAATTAGGGTATAAATACAGGGGCTTGGGACTTGATTCCTGGCTTCAGTTCGACGTAAAAATTCCAAATATACGTTGAGTTATAGTATAAACAGTTTCATAACACACACGAATCTCGAATTGCTGCCACAAAACAGGGTAATAACTCGATAGCTATTACGATTCATTTTTCGATCGATCAATGTACTCAATGGATGTTTAAGTGCTGCCCACATTAGGGTGATGCTTTGTCATTAGTCGTTAATTCGATGGATGTTTAAGCATAGCACTTTGTCATTCGTTGTGAGGGTTGATCTCGTGAGTTATCGTAAATGCTGTATTGATTACTAACCCAGTTTTGTGTGCATTATTATTTAAATTAGGTTAACAAGGCTAATCCATAGACTAGACTCTGTCCGTATTAAATCTGCAATGTGAGTCATTCTCTTTTTATCAAATTTACTTTCAAAATCATGTTTATTTTCAAAGGTTATAATTACAGTGATTAAGTTTATGTAATCACCAAGTTACAGCCGGTATGTGGGGTTTTGTATACATTACTTGATAATCTTCACCATTGGGGCAGCCAAGGGGTGATATGACCATAATCACAGACACCATTGGACGAATGGGCCAATGGGTCGAGTCATAAAGTACTGTGGGTAGTTGGTTGATATCAGAAACATTGTAATCTTCCTTAAATACTGTAAATTATAACAAATGTGTCGTTTTAGTAAATAGAATGATTCACTCAGTATTTCCCGCTGACAAAACCTTTTTCAAACATGTTTCAGGTGATCTGTTGTAATTCAGGAAAAGTGCTGTGGAGCATTTCAAGCTTAAGAAAGTGGCTCATTATAAAATAAAGAAATATGTTTTGTAAAATAAAGATTTCTCCGTGAAATCATAGTATTGTAAATTACCGGGGTTTTATCCCGAGTTGTGAAATAAAATAATCGGAAAATTTTTAGCTTTACAACGATCCTGATAATAAACTTCCGCTGTTAAACTCAATTAAATAAATACCACGGGATTTATGTCCCGTGGCTCCTGAAACGGGTCAAACCGGGTCGGGGGTCGTGACAGAAAAAGGTGGTATCAGAGCCACTGAGTTAAGCTAATTAAGTATTTAGAACTACTTAATTTTTCCTGATTACTATTATGTGATTATGTGTTTTATTAACTGACTATTTTTAGTTACAGTATGGGTAGGAAAAAGCTTTCAAGCATCTATCTTAAATTAGATAGGTCATCCAACGAGAAGGGAAGTTCATCCCAAACTAAATCCTCAAAACTCCCTGCAATTCCTGAAGAAGGAATATTTGTTCGAAAAGCCCAATACGAGAAACCACTTTCTCCGAATAAAAGAAGTTTAATTTTAAAGAAAAGTCAAGAGGAAATAAAGAAAGCCCGAGAGAAGAAAGTTAAAAAGGAAACCCAGAAATTAACCAGTAAAACACCTTGGGAGGACAAATTAGATGAAAAATGGGCGGATCTTTATATGCTAGCTACTGTAGCAGTAAATGCTAATATTTAAAATACCATGACTCCGTAATAGCAACCTTATCACTTACAAACCGAAATATCATCTAGTAAATAAATAAAACCTAGTATGTTTAAAATTGTTCATTTTATTTTGTATAAATTTGTCACAAGATATGCAATAAAATTTAAAGGTTATTTCTAAATTTTGTTATAAATTTTAAACTTAGCATTTTTGTATTTTACTTGTATATTAAACAGCATGAATGAGTTATCGGAAGCCCTAGAGAATCTCAACCTATACCATGTAAATCTAGAAGTTTCTAAAGAGTTTACTGGGTATTTTCCTGATGTGGAACAACCTGTAGAATTCAACGCTCCACCTTTGAAAAAGCCAAAACCAAAGAAAAGAAGGAAATATGGGGGAGTCGTATACGTAGGAAAAAGCCAGCTACGAAACTTCCTAAAATAAACAATCCTTTAGAAAAAGGAAAAGAAATTGTAACCAGGGAAAGTTCTAGACAATAGGAGATGGAGACTGAAGTCAAGGAAGATTCTAGGCAAATGGGAATGCAGTTTGAGGAATATTCTAAGGAAATAGAAATGGAGGTTGGAAAAGGTTCTAGACCAATTCAGATGGAAATTGGAGAAAGCTCCAAACAAAACCAGGGAATGACTTTTCAGGAGGAAATAGATTTCATATTGGCAAGCTGTGAGACTATTCAGCCTGTCAATACAAATTTTTTTACTCGTCCTATTGAAACCCAAATCCCTATAAATCTTGAACCAGCAATCCCAGAACCAATAATCCATACCCAACCTGTAGGAATGGATGAATGGTGGACAAATGATTGGCAATTTCAAAACATTGTCAACAGTCCTTATTCCTTTCTTCCGCAATTCGATCCAGAACCCCTACCTAATCCACTTATGAGTAATGAAAATCTGGCTGAACTTCGCCATTTTGGTGAAGAGTTAATGGATGCGGGAAATAGAATTCGGGAGATAGGGGGACAAATTGCTTGGAGGTATGATGAAAGGGAGCTTCGTTTTTAGGAAGACAAATGACAAGAGATAATGGGTTGATAAAACTGTGGTTGTGTAATAGTAATAGTAAAATCAGTATTTGTAAAATAAATAATAAAACAGTTGTATATAGAGGCATGATATAATCTATAAACTAAATAAAATTTTAGATTTTGTTTGTATATTCGTTTACGTGATTATGTGCAATTAATTGTGACATTGGATTATTTCTTTTATACTAATTATTTATAAATTAATTATCAAATGGCAAACATTGATAATGAACCAGTAAATGAAGTAAATCAATCCGAGCAAATTCAGGAAGAACAATTGTTAAATAGACAAGATATAGAGGATATCGTTGCACAAGGAATAGCCAATGCTATTCCAGCAATTGTTACTGCTGTTCAAAAACTGTTAAACCGCAATCAATCATTCCTAGTAAACGTACTCAAGGCGACAACTTTAGTAATAGTATAAACGGAGGCGGAAATCATGTTAATAACAATAATGATCTGCAAACCCCAATTTTCAAGAAAATGAAAGCTGCAACACCTGGTTGCACTTACAAAGAATTCCTTGCCTGTAAACCAACCGAGTTTGCAGGTAACGATGGGGCTATTGTAGCATTACGTTGGTTAGAGAAAACTGAGGCAGTAATCGCTTTAAGTAAATGTGCTGACGAAGATCAAGTTATGTATGCGTCAAATCTTTTTAAAGAACGGGCGTTAGAATGGTGGAACACTGTGATACAAGCAAAAAGAAGGATTGAGGCTTATGCCATAAAATGGGAAGAATTTAAGAGTCTTGTAGAAAGAAAATTCTGTCCCGAGTATGAAAAAGATCAAATGGCAAATAAGTTCCTAAACCATCGGATGGTTAATGTGGACTGTCGAGGATATACTACGACATTCTTCGAATATGCTAGGGTGGTACCAACGCTGGCTTCGCCAGAGCCGGTACTCATTTCTCGCTACATTTGGGGATTAATTAGTGAAATCCGCAATATCGTTAAAGTTGCGAGACCTCGCACTATTGACGATGTAGTGGAACTAGCCAACACCTTAACTGATGAACTAGTACGCACAAGGGATGAAAACAGGAAGAAGGAATTAGCTCAGAAAATTACCCAAGGATTTCGTACGGGTAATAATAGTAGTTTCAAGAAAAGAGGAACCGGGCAGTCTTTAACTCCGCCCTTTTGCAGGAATTGCAAAAGAAAACATTTTGGAAGATGTGATGTAACCTGCAATTTTTGCAAAACTATAGGGCATAGGGAAGAAAACTGCAGAAAGAAAACCATAGTTTGTTTTAACTGTGGAGAAGCAGAGCATTTTAAAACAGAATGTCCTAAATTAACCAAACCAGCAGACAACAAAACCAAGGCGACCGAAGGAGCTACTAAGAAGAATGTCAGAGCATTCCAGCTAACCACTCAAGAGGCAGAACTCATTCCAGATGTAATAGCTGGTACGTTCCTAGTTCACAACGTATAGGCAAAAGTATTATTTGACTCTGGTGCAAACCAAAGTTTTATCAATACTTTATTCTGTCAAGCTCTTAAGTTACCTTTAACCAACATTAGGCAGATTTTTACAGTCGAAACCGCAGAGGGGAATTCAGTTAAAATAGATCAGGTTTTGCAAAAAGTAAAAATAGAACTTTTAGGTCATAAATTTTCTGCAAATCTGTTACCTATGAAATTAGCTGAATTTGATGTTGTGTTAGGAATGGATTGGTTAATAGCCAACCATGCTCAAATCATTTGTGATAAAAACTCTATAGAAATTCAAGCACCTACTGGAGAAGTAATCATGATTACAGGAGATAAACCACGTAAACCCATGAAGTTCATATCAGTAATGAAAGTTGCTAGTTATGAACGAAAACAAGGAATAGTATATATGATTTCAGTAATCATTAGTACTAAGGGTAAAGAACTTAAGGAAATTCCTGTAGTCTCAAAATATCCGGACGTATTTCCAGAAGAACTACCAGTATTACCCCCAGATAGGGAAGTAGAATTTAGGATTCATCTAATTCCAGGAACTACACCGATAGCCAAGGCACCTTATCGGTTAGCACCCACCGAAATGTTAGAATTGAAAACACAATTAGATGAATTACTAAGTAAAGGATTCATACAACCTAGCTCATCCCCTTGGGGAGCTCCAGTGTTGTTTGTAAAGAAGAAGGATGGTTCGATGAGAATGTGTATTGATTATAGAGAATTGAATAAAGTTACAATTAAGAATCGATACCCATTACCTAGGATTGATGATCTTTTTGATCAACTTCAGGGGGCTAGATACTTCTCTAAGATAGATTTACGCTCTGGATAACATCAATTGAAGGTACAAGAGGAAGACATACCTAAAACTGCTTTCAGGACTAGGTATGGTCATTACGAGTTTACAGTCATGCCCTTTGGGTTAACGAATGCGCCTGCAGCATTCATGGACATGATGAATAGGATCTGTAAACCGTATTTGGATAAATTTGTAATTGTCTTCATAGATGATATACTTATTTATTCAAAAAGTCAGGACGAACATTGTCAGCACTTGCATGCACTCTTAACTTTGTTAAGAAAAGAAAAGCTGTATGCCAAATTCTCAAAATGTGAATTTTGGTTACAAGAAGTGCAATTCTTAGGGCACATGGTGAATCATGAAGGTATTCACGTAGATACTGCTAAAATAGAGGCAATTACCAATTGGAAGGGTCCGCAAACTGCAATGGAAATTAGAAGTTTTATAGGTTTAGCTGGGTATTATAGACGGTTTATTAAGGATTTTTCCAAGATAGCTGTACCATTAACTAAGCTAACCTGTAAAGCCATTAAGTTTGAATGGGGACCTAAACAAGAAGAAGCCTTTAGAATATTGAAGCAGAAATTAACAAATGCACCAATCTTAGCCTTACCAGAAGGAACTGAAGATTTTGAAGTATATTGTGATGCTTCAAAACTAGGATTGGATGCGTGCTTATGCAACGTAAGAAGGTAATTGCGTATGCATCAAGACAATTGAAAAAGCACGAGGAAAACTATACGACTCATGATTTAGAATTAGGAGCCGTACTATTTGCCCTAAAAATCTGGAGACATTATCTGTACGGAAGTAAGTTTACTGTCTATACAGACCACAAAAGTTTAAAATATATTTTTGGGCAAAAAGAGTTAAACATGAGGCAAAGAAGATGGATGGAAATCTTAAGTGACTATGACTGTGATATTCAGTATCACGAAGGAAAGGCAAATGTAGTTGCAGATGCCTTAAGTCGTAAGTATCATGAAAAACAACGACGAGTTCGTGCTCTTAGATTAAATCTACAAATAGATTTAATGGAACAAATAAAGAGTGTTCAGGAAACAGCAATCAAAGATGATGCTGAAGGAATGAAGGGACAAATAAAAGAATTAGAGCAAGGAGCTGATGGAATATGGAAATTCCACAAAAGCAGAATTTGGGTACCGAAGCAGGGAGAATTAAAAAATAAGATTTTAGAAGAAGCTCATAAATCTAGGTATACTATACACCTTGGAAACAATAAAATGTACCAAGATTTAAGAAAGAATTTCTGGTGGATAGGAATGAAAAAGGATATAGCTCAATATGTTTCTAAATGTCTTACTTGTTAACAAATTAAGGCAGAACATCAGAAACCTTCAGGGTTGCTACAACAATTAGAAATGCCTGTATGGAAATGGGAACTCATAACAATGGATTTTGTTACTAAGTTACCCAAAACCAGAAAAGGTAATGACTCAATTTGGGTAATTGTAGATCGATTAACCAAATCTGCTCACTTTCTACCAATAAAAGAAACCTTTAGTATGGAAAGGTTGGCAAAATTGTATGTAGATGAAGTCGTATCCTTACATGGAGTTCCACTCTCCATTGTTTCGGATAGGGATAGTCGTTTTACTTCTCATTTCTGGAAAAGCTTCCAGCAAGCTATGGGAACTCGACTAAACCTAAGCACGTCATATCATCCACAAACGGACGGACAAAGTGAAATTACGATTCAAACTCTAGAAGACATGCTCAGAGCATGTGTAATAGATTTTGGTGGAAATTGGGACGATCACTTACCATTAATTGAATTCTCCTATAACAATAGTTATCATTCAAGTATTGAAACTGCTCCATTCGAGGTACTTTATGGAAGAAAGTGCAGAACTCCAGTATGTTGGGTAGAAATAGGAGAAAGTCAATTATCAGGTCCTGAGATTGTGCAAGAGACAACTGATAAGATTACTCAAATCAAGGAAAGACTGAAGATAGCTCGCGATCGCCAGAAGAGTTATGCAGACAATAGATGCAAACCATTAGAATTCCAAGTTGGAGACAGAGTACTATTGAAAGTTTCTCCTTGGAAAGGAGTTGTTAGATTCGGTAAGAAAGGAAAGCTAAGTCCAAGGTACGTAGGACCATTTCCAGTGATTCAATGTATAGGACCAGTTGCTTATCGTTTACAACTACCAGAAGAGTTAGCTGGAGTACATGATGTATTTCATGTATCCAATCTCAAGAAATGTCTATCAGACGAATCTTTGGTAGTACCCTTTCAAGAAAAAGAGGTAAACGAAAAGTTAAAATTTGTTGAGAAACCTCTTCAGATAGAAGATAGAAAAGTAAAGTTTCTCAAGCACAAGCGACTGGTGCTAGTTAAAGTCAAATGGGATTCAAAAAGAGGAGCTGAATACACTTGGGAGCTGGAATCAGAAATGAAGCGAAAGTATCCTCATTTATTCCAGTAAATCTCGAGGACGAGATTTTATTAAGGTGGGGAGAATGTAACAACTCTCATCAAAAGTCATATTTAATTAATTAAATTGTCCAATAGGAAACCCTAATTAAGAAACCCAAGTGATTCTGCATAAACCCTAAAATTTTCAGAACATTTGGAATCAGGATTAGGGCCCCTAAAACTAGGGGGGGGTAAACCCTAGTTATAATTATCTACATAAAATGCTGTCAAATTCGAATTTTTACGAAGTTATTGACTCATCAGGGCTAGATAGGTGACGAAGCAGGCCTAGTCTACTTTGACACCCCAGGCGACACGCGACAGGGACCATGGTCTCCTTCGCGACACGCGGGAGATGCCAAATTAGGGTATAAATACAGGGGCTTGGGACTTGATTCCTGGCTTCAGTTAAACGTAAAAATTCCAAATATACGTTGAGTTATAGTATAAACAGTTTCATAACACACACGAATCTCGAATTGCTGCCACAAAACAGGGTAATAACTCGATCGCTATTACGATTCATTTTCCGATCGATCAATGTACTCAATGGATGTTTAAGTGCTGCCCACATTAGGGTGATGCTTTGTCATTAGTCGTTAATTCGATGGATGTTTAAGCATAGCACTTTGTCATTCGTTGTGAGGGTTGATCTCGTGAATTATCATAAATGCTGTATTGATGACTAACCCAGTTTTGTGTGCATTATTATTTAAATTAGGTTAACAAGGCTAATCCATAGACTAGACTCTGTCCGTATTAAATCTGCAATGTGAGTCATTCTCTTTTTATCAAATTTACTTTCAAAATCATGTTTATTTTCAAAGGTTATAATTACAGTGATTAAGTTTATGTAATCACCAAGTTACAGCCGGTATGTGGGGTTTTGTATACATTACTTGATAATCTTCACCATTGGGGCAGCCAAGGGGTGACATGACCATAATCACAGACACCATTGGACGAATGGGCCAATGGGTCGAGTGATAAAGTACTGTGGGTAGTTGGTTAATATCAGAAACATTGTAATCTTCCTTAAATACTGTAAATTATAACAAATGTGTCGTTTTAGTAAATAGAATGATTCACTCAGTATTTCCCGCTGACAAAACCTTTTTCAAACATGTTTCAGGTGATCTGTTGTAATTCAGGAAAAGTGCTGTGGAGCATTTCAAGCTTAAGAAATTGGCTCATTATAAAATAAAGTAATATGTTTTGTAAAATAAAGATTTCTCCGTGAAATCATTGTATTGTAAATTACCGGGGTTTTATCCCGAGTTGTGAAATAAAATAATCGGAAAAATTTTAGCTTTACAACGATCCTGATAATAAACTTCCTTGTTAAACTCAATTAAATAAATACCACGGGATTTCTGTCCCGCGGCTCCTGAAACGGGTCAAACCGGGTCGGGGGTCGTGACACATTGTAAGTCGGTACATGCTGTGACAACCCACAAAATTACATGTATTATGTACAATTTATTAATGATAATTAAATTGCTTGACGACTGTGTGTAATTACTTAACTGCTCTCTGATTATTGTGTTATACTTACATGTGCTTGTTAACATACTAGTAGTATACAGAAAAGTTACTAAATAGTACGGTATGCCTTCCTGAGTGTTGGAAATTAAAAACATTACAAAAATATATATATATATAGGACTCTTTACGGATTAATTAAGCACTTTAACGGAACAGTATCAAACCGAACAACCGGACACTACCCGGAACACAAAAATATTGTCAAACACATGGTTCTTATTTTCTGAGCCGGTTATGATCCCCGAACATCATAACACCCCCTAAAAATATCTACTAACTAAAGTATGTAACTAACACTTGAATTATAACTAGATTGTAACCAAATTGGTTAGCACCTAATCTACTACCCCCCCCCATGCTCACGGATCCAACAAGGGACCCACCTTGTTGATTTGTTTCAATATTTTATTTGATTATGTTGGGGCATGATGGACATGTTACACAAGGGATAATGTTGTAGTATGGATTATAAGAATGCAACATGGATCTAACTTCTTCATCCACACTTCAACAACACACCACAAAAACTCTCGCTTCCTTCTCCTTGTTCGGCAGCCAACAACCATCAACATACCACCACCTTCAACTCATTTCTCATACATTCCACAAGCATCCATAGGTGTTAGAAGGCATACAACGAAGCTCGGTGCGTTCGGAAGTGGAAGGACCTTCTCTATTCGCTATTAACCACCACTTTTCCACACTTGAACTTCCCTAGTCTTGAACTAGTGGTAATAACTTAGATCTTTGCTTCTTACATCATGTTTAGGTGGTTAAAGATGTGTAGTGATCAATATGATAAGAAACTCTAAAGAACCTTAAACAAGTCTTGAACATAAACTAGTCTAGTGATGAAGTGATGTTAATATGATGTTGTTATGATTCTTGTTGATTATCTGATGATTTGTTGGTTAATATTGATGTTCGATGTTGTTGTGATCACTAAACATGTTAACGGAATCAATCGAACACAAGTTAGAAAGTTAAAAGCTGAAACAGTAGGCTGTTTGGTGATTACAACCAACTTCAGTTTGCTGTAACAGGACTGTAACTTAACGAAAAATGTATTTTCTGAAGTCTAGATTTATGTATTAGGAAATACGGTTCTAATGGCACTGGAATCATAATTTTTGGACTCCGTCCACTATTTTTAAAGTGTCATTTTGTAACAGCAACTAGAGCTGCATTTTTGCTGCTGAAAATATGCGTTCTGTTTTCTGCCATAACTTGAATTCTGTGTAGAGTTAGATCACGTAATTTGTACTGTAGATGACCACCGATGAATTTGTAATTCTCCCACTGGAATTTCGTAAATCGGACTCTCGATGAATTTTAAATAAATTATTCCATGGACTGCAGTCAGAAAAACATAAATCTGATTTCAGTCCGGAAAATGAATTTTTATAAAATATTGGTACTGAACTGGACCCCGATATTTTTACACAAAAATATTTGGATCGTTTAAGATATTCTGTAAACATTTGGGAATTTTTGAAATAAGTTAACTATTTTATTAAAATGTCCGAAAACAGCCCGGTTTTGAGTATTAAAGCTGAAATGACATAAGTTGTAATTTGCGTGTCTAAATGTCGAGTATGTTATCTGTGAATGATCTAACATGTTATGTGTCAATAAAAGTGTTATGTGCAATATCGTATGTTTATTTATGAATGGGAATAGATGGGAAATTTATATGGGCATAAACCGTTAAAGTAATGCATGTTATGTGATAGATACGTGTAGGAACTTTGTGCTCTATTTGAAAATCACTAAATGACTAACTGGTAATCATATTAGGATGTGATTGACCGACCTTGACTGTTAGCTATATTTGGGAATCTAACTGAGCAAACCGAGGTAAGTTCACACACTTTCTAACGCATGAGATTCCCGGTGGTTTGGGAATGGGTTAAAGAATTAAAACGGAATCTACATATCTTACTTAGGTAGGATATGTACGGCCATCCTCCTTGGGTAGGATGCCAATATTAATCCTGCGTATTCTCTTTGGGAGAACTACGTACGTTCGTCCTCCTTGGGTAGGACAACAACCTTAAAACTTACTAGACAAAACTCTATCATAAGTCCCTCATTTTATATCGACTTAATCGCCGAGGCCGATGGCGAGCGGGTCATTAGTTAATAGCGCTATTAGGTTTAACAAACCTCACACCGTGTCATTCGAACGGGCGTGTACTAATGGACTAAGGCAAAGGGTCAATGCTGATAGACATTGACTTAGGGCACAACTTACTTTCGTTAGTAGTCGATATCATACCGTCTAGTAGTTAACATGGGGAAGCCCCCACTAATTATGGATATGGTTTGGGTAATGAAAAGGAACTGGTTAAACATACTTTCAACTACGGGGTAACCCCCACGGCAAATAAGCCAATGAAAGTCAAACCACGTTTTTCAGAAACAACTTAAAACTAAACAACCAAACGTGAACTCACTCAACTTTGTTGTTGACTCGTTGTTACATGCCTTACAGGTCGCTAGATGCTTATGGAGCTTGCACGAGGAGGTGGTTGTTGTGGAATATGGATGTTAAGTCCCGTGTTAAACATTTAATCCTTATGAACTTATTAAACCTACGTTTTGGACTTTAAACCTATGAACTATGGGACTTATGTTTTGAAATTACATTTTATGCTTCCGCTGTTAACCTAAAATCGGTTTACTTCCTTTTGGTCACCAATCGTATTGTGTTTGGTTTTATTTACTTAATTGTGTTGTTCAATATGATTGGTGGCTCGATCCTGGTCATGTCACGCCTCCAAGCGGTGACGCTCCGCATGGTGGATTTTGGGGGTGCGACAGATTGGTATCAGAGCCGTTGGTTATAGTGAACTTGGTTTTAAAAAGGGAAAGGCTTTTCGATAAAACCAGACTATAACCTGTACAGTGCTCAACGATCCACAACGACGCTTCGCTCCACGTGCAAGACTCGACACAATAGGTGGTATGATTTTTGTTGTATTATCGATTAGATAGTTCACACTGTGCATTAATTAACGTGATAATTGCTATTTGAACCTTGTGTGCTTACGCTCTACTATCGTCCCACATTTACGCACTTTCGCGACACTTTTCTCACTTACGTTGCTTCGTTATGAAGATCATGAGCGGACGCGGAGGACGTATCAACCTCACTCAAGCCCAGTTGACGGCTTTGATCAATGAACGAGTTGCTGAGGCACTCGCAGCAAATCCAGCAGGAGGTATAACCTGCTATATCAACCCACCTTAGGACGTTTAGATCCTACCTTCGCAAACCAACCCTCATGCTTAACCTTGTCTTTTATTCTCGCGCAACAGGTCAACATGCTCAGCCTCCTGTTTGCACATTTAAAACGTTCATGGACTGCCGACCTACTACTTTCAGTGGCACAGAAGGAGCTGTAGGCCTTCTTTACTGGTTTGAAAAGCTTGAGTCAGTTTTTGAGATGTGCGAATGCCCTGAAGATCGAAGGGTGAAATATGCTACTGGAACGCTTGAAGGTGCTGCGTTAACCTGGTGGAAGGCACAGGTTCAACTACTAGGGCTGGCAGTTGCTAATGCCACCCCCTGGAATGGTTTCAAGGAACTGATCAAAGAGGAGTACTGTAGTCGGGATGACATCCACAAGCTAGAGGTGGAATTTTTCAATATGAAGATGACGGGGTCTGAGATTGAGGTGTATATGAAGAGGTTAAATGAACTAGCCATCTTGTGTCCCACTATGGTAGACCCTCCCATCAAACGATTGAGCTGTACCTCAAGGGTCTTGTACCAGAGATTCAAAGTCACGTGACTTCAGCTAACTTGGGTACCATTCAGCAAATCATCAAGTTGGCTCACCGTCTCACCGACCAGGCAGTGGAACAAAACAAACTGCCCAAGCGTATTGGTGCTGCTACTACTGAAGCTCCCACTGAAAACAAGCGAAAATGGGATGGGAATTCCAGTAAGGGTTCAACTTCAGTTCAGTCTCAGCAGCGAAAGACTGATGACTACCAGAGTCCCGGTCAGCAATCTTCCGGTAATCAAGGACAGGGTGGATACCGAGGGAACCACCCCAAGTGCAACCGGTGCAACAAGCATAACAGCGGGCAGTGCAACAAAGGTCATTGTCAGAGATGTCACAAGCTGGGTCATGAAGCTAAGGATTGCAGGAGCCCGCGTCCTGTGAATCAGAATCGCCAACAACAACAACAAGCTCCACAGAACCACCAGCAGCAGCAGTAACAGCAGGGCAATAAAGGTTGCTTTCAGTGTGGCGCTGAAGGCCACTTTAAGAGGAACTGCCCCCAACTGAACCAGAATCAGAACAACAACAACCAAGGAAACGGGAACCACAATGGGAACAACAATGGAGGCAACAATGGAGGTAACAACAGGGGTAACAATAATGGCAATGGTGCCAGGGGACGTGTGTTTGTGCTGGGTCAGGGTGATGCAAGGAACGATCCCAACGTTGTGATGGGTAAGTTTCTTTTGGATGATTTCTTTGTTACTATTTTATTCGATTCGGGTGCCGATACTAGTTATGTGTCCTTAAAAGTTAGCCAAATGCTTAAGCGCACTCCAACACTTCTGAACACCAAACACAAGGTAGAACTAGCAAACGGTAAGAGTCTTGAAGCCACACACATAGTTAAAGGTTGTAACCTAGTCTTAGCTGGTCAGACCTTCTATATCGATCTTATTCCTATCACACTTGGTAGTTTCGACGTTGTTATTGGGATGGATTGGTTATCTCATCAGCAAGCGGAAATTCTTTGCAACGAGAAGATTGTCCGCATCCCTCGTTCTGGTGAAGAACCTCTCATGATTCATGGGGATAAGAGTGGTGTTGTCGTAGGCATTATCTCTTTCCTTAAGGCCCAGAAGTGTTTGCGAAAGGGCCACACTGCCATTCTAGCACTCGTCACTGACACATCAACGGAAGAGAAGAGAATTGGAGACATACCTATTGTACGTGATTTTCCTGAGGTATTTCCTGAGGAATTACCTGGTCTTCCACCTCATCGCCAAGCTGAGTTTCAAATCGAGCTAGCTCCTGGAGCAGCGCCCATAGCTCGAGCACCTTATCGTCTAGCTCCATCAAAACTTGAAGAACTGTCCACGCAATTACAAGAACTCTTGGAAAAGGGTTTCATACGTCCTAGCTCTTCGCCCTGGGGAGCTCTAGTCTTGTTCGTGAAGAAGAAGGATGGTACTTTCAGAATGTGTATTGACTATCGCGAACTTAACAAGGTGACTGTGAAGAATCGATATCCTCTTCCACGTATTGACGACTTGGTCGACCAGTTGCAAGGGTCGAGCTATTACTCTAAGATTGATTTGAGATCGGGATACCATCAGCTGAGAGTCCAAGAGGAGGACATCTCCAAAACATCATTCAGAACTCGCTACGACCATTACGAGTTTCTAGTTATGCCTTTCGGATTGACGACTGCACCTGCAGTCTTCATGGATCTCATGAACAGAGTGTACAAGCCGTACCTAGATAAGTTCGTTATTGTTTTCATCGATGACATCCTGATCTATTCTAAGAGTCAAGAGGAACACGAGCAGCATCTACGACTTATGCTGGAACTTCTTTGAAAAGAGCAGTTGTATGCCACGTTTTCTAGGCCATGTGGTAAACAAGGATGGGATTCATGTTGACCCATCCAAGGTTGACTCGATCAAGAACTGGCCTGCACCCCGTACACCAACAGAAATCCGCCAATTCTTGGGTTTGGCAGGATACTATAGAAGTTTATAAAAGATTTCTCCAAGATTGCGCAACCTCTCACTTCACTGACTCAGAAAGGTGTCACCTATCGTTGGGGTGATGCACAGGAGTCCGCATTTTAGCGCTTGAAGGATAGACTTTGTAGCGCGCCTATCCTCTCATTGCCTAAAGGCACAGATGATTTTGTGGTTTATTGTGACGCTTCCATCCAAGGACTTGGTTGCGTGTTGATGCAACGTGATAAGGTCATTGCCTACGCATCACGCCAACTTAAGGTTCACGAAAGGAACTACACTACTCACGATCTGGAGCTGGGAGCAGTTGTTTTTGCACTTAAGATATGGAGACATTACCTGTACGGTACCAAGTGCACCATTTACACCGATCACAGGAGTCTCGAGCATATCTTCAAGCAAAAGGAATTAAACATGCGTCAACGCCGATGGGTTGAGCTCTTGAATGATTACGAATGTGCGATTAAGTACCATCCGAGCAAGGCCAATGTTGTGGCCGACGCCCTCAGTCGAAAGGATACTTTACCTAAGCGTGTACGTGCGTTACAGCTTACCATTCACTCTAGCCTTCCTGCTCAGATTCGCGATGCTCAGGTTGAAGCGTTGAAAGCAGAGAACATCAGGGCTGAGTCCCTACGAGGATCGAGGCAGCGGCTAGAACAAAAGGAAGATGACGCTTACTATGTAACAGAGCGCATCTGGGTTCCACTTTATGGAAACTTACGCGAGCTTGTGATGGACGAAGCGCACAAGTCTCGTTATTCGGTACATCCTGGTTTGGATAAAATGTACCACGACCTCAAGAGTACGTATTGGTGGCCTGGCATGAAAGCCCACATAGCAACCTACGTCAGTAGGTGCTTGACTTGTGCGAGAGTCAAGACTGAATATCAGAAACCATCAGGCCTACTTCAACAACCAGAGATACCTAAATGGAAATGGGAGCAAATTTCCATGGATTTCGTTACTGGCCTGCCTAGATCTCAACGCGGAAACGATACCATTTGGGTGATCATAGATCGACTGACCAAGTCTGCACATTTTCTGGTAATCAAGGAAACAGATAAGTTTTCTACTTTAGCAGACATCTACCTAAAAGAAGTGGTATCAAGGCACGGAGTGCCAACCTCCATCATTTCTGATCGTGACGCGCATTTTACTTCTGAACTGTGGCAAGCTATGCACAAGTCTTTTGGCTCACGTTTAGATATGAGCACCGCTTATCACCCACAGACGGATGGGCAATCTGAACGCACCATCCAAACCCTTGAAGACATGCTTAGGGCATGTGTGATTGATTTTGGTAATGGCTGGGAAAAGCACCTCCCGTTAGTGGAGTTTTCATATAACAACAACTACCACACCAGCATCCAAGCCGCTCTGTTCGAGGCATTGTACGGACGCAAATGCCGATCACCTCTCTGTTGGGCAGAAGTTGGTGACAGCCAAATCACTGGCCCAGAACTTGTGGTAGATACCACCGAGAGAATTGTTCAGATACGACAACGAATGGCGGCAGCTCGTGACCGTCAGAAAAGCTATGCCAATAAGCGAAGGAAACCACTCGAGTTCCAGGTTGGGGATCGAGTGCTACTCAAAGTCTCACCATGGAAAGGTGTAGTTCGTTTTGGAAAACGAGGCAAACTCAATCCGCGCTATGTCGGACCGTTCGAAATCATCGAGAAAATTGGCAAAGTCGCCTACAGGTTGAATCTACCCGAAGAACTCAGCGAAGTTCACGACGTATTCCATGTGTCGAATCTGAAGAAGTGTCTGTCAGATGAGACCCTCATAGTTCCTTTAAAGAAGCTCACTATCGACGACCAGCTGCGATTCGTTGAAGAACCAGTAGAGATTACGGATCGAGACGTTAAGATCCTCAAGCGTACCAGGATACCTCTTGTCCCAGTTCGTTGGAATTCCCGTCGTGGCCCAGAGTACACCTGGGAACGAGAAGACCAAATGAAACTCAAGTATCCCCAGATGTTTAAGAAAAGTGCAACCACTACTGAGGCTGAAGCTACTGCAGAATTTCGGGACGAAATTCCAAATCAACGGGGGGATGATGTGACACCCCAGGAAAACCAGGAAACCAACGCAACATAACTAGCTTCCTCAGTAACCACGAGTTAAATCTCGGGACAAAATTTTCTTAACAGGGGGAGAATGTGACAACCCTCAAAATTACATGTATTCTGTACAATTTATTAATGATAATTAAATTGCTTGACGACTGTGTGGAATTACTTAACTGCTCTCTGATTACTGTGTTATACTTACATGTGCTTGTTAACATACTACTAGTATACAGAAAAGTTACTAAATAGTCCGGTATGCCTTCCTGAGTGTTGAAAATTAAAAACGTTACAAAAATATATATAAAGGACGCTTTACGGATTAATTAAGCACTTTAACGGAACAGTATCAAACCGAACAACCGGACACTACCCGGAACACAAAAATATTGTCAAACACATGGTTCTTATTTTCTGAGCCGGTTATGATCCCCGAACATCATAACACCCCCTAAAAATATCTACTAACTAAAGTATGTAACTAACACTTGAATTATAACTAGATTGTAACCAAATTGGTTAGCACCTAATCTACTACCCCCCCCCCCCATGCTCACGGATCCAACAACGGACCCACCTTGTTGATTTGTTTAAATATTTAATTTGATTATGTTGGGGCATGATGGACATGTTACACAAGGGATAATGTTGTAGTATGTTTTATAAGAATGCAACATGGATCTAACTTCTTCATCCACACTTCAACAACACACCACAAAAACTCTCTCTTCCTTCTCCTTGTTTGGCAGCCAACAACCATCACCATACCACCACCTTCAACTCATTTCTCATACATTCCACAAGCATCCATAGGTGTTAGAAGGCATACAACGAAGCTCGGTGCGTTCGGAAGTGGAAGGACCTTCTCTATTCGCTATTAACCACCACTTTTCCACACTTGAACTTCCCTAGTCTTGAAATAGTGGTAAGAACTTAGATCTTTGCTTCTTACATCATGTTTAGGTGGTTAAAGATGTGTAGTGATCAATATGATAAGAAACTCTAAAGAACCTTAAATAAGTCTTGAACATAAACTAGTCTAGTGATGAAGTGATGTTAATATGATGTTGTTATGATTCTTGTTGATTATCTGATGATTTGTTGGTTAATATTGATGTTCGATGTTTTTGTGATCACTAAACATGTTAACGGAATCAATCGAACACAAGTTAGAAAGTTAAAAGCTGAAACAGTAGGCTATTTGGTGATTACAGCCAACTTCAGTTGGCTGTAACAGGACTGTAACTTAACGAAAAATGTATTTTCTGAAGTCTAGATTTATGTATTATGAAATACGGTTCTAATGACACTGGAATCATAATTTTTGGACTCCGTTTACTATTTTTAAAGTGTCATTTTGTAACAGCAACCAGAGCTGCATTTTTGCTACTGAAAATATACGTTCTGTTTTCTGCCATAACTTGAATTCTGTAAGGAGTTAGATCACACAATTTGTACTGTAGATGACCACCGATTTATTTGTAATTCTCTCACTAGAATTTCGTAAATCGGACTCTCGATGAATTTTAAATAAATTATTCCATGGACCGCAGTCAGAAAAAGATAAATCTGATTTCAGTCCGGAAAATGAATTTTTATAAAATATTGGTATTGAACTGGACCCCGATATTTTTACACAATAATATTTGGATCGTTTAAGATAATCTTTAAAAATTTAAGAATTTTTGGAATAAGGTAACTATTTTATTAAAATGTCCGAAAACAGCCCGGTTTTGAATATTAAAGCTGAAATGACATAAGTTGTAATTTGCGTGTCTAAATGTCGAGTATGTTATCTGTGAATGATCTAACATGTTATGTGTCAATAAAAGTGTTATGTGCAATATCGTATGTTTATTTATGAACGGGAATAGATGGGAAGTTTATATGGGCATAAACCGTTAAAGTAATGCATGTTATGTGATAGATACGTGTAGGAACTTTGTGCTCTATTTGAAAATCACTAAATTACTAACTGGTAATCATATTAGGATGTGATTGACCGACCTTGACTGTTAGCTATATTTGAGAATCTAACCGAGCAAACCGAGGTGAGTTCACACACTTTCTAAGGCATGGGATTCCCGGTGGTTTGGGAATGGGTTAAAGAATTAAAACGGAATCTACATATCTTACTTAGGTAGGATATGTACGGCCATCCTCCTTGGGTAGGATGCCAATATTAATCCTGCGTATTCTCTTTGGGAGAACTACGTATGTTCGTCCTCCTTGGGTAGGACAACAACCTTAAAACTTACTAGACAAAACTCTATCATAAGTCCCTCATTTTATATCGACTTAATCGCCAAGGCCGATGGCGAGCGGGTCATTAGTTAATAGCGCTATTAGGTTTAACAAACCTCACACCGTGTCGTTCGAACGGGCGTGTATTAATGGACTAAGGCAAAGGGTCAATGCTGATAGACATTGACTTAGGGCACAACTTACTTTCGTTAGTAGTCGATATCATACCATCTAGTAGTTCACATGGGGAAGCCCCCACTAATTATGGATATGGTTTGGGTAATGAAAAGGAACTGGTTAAACATACTTTCAACTACGGGGTAACCCCCACGACAAATAAGCCAACGAAAGTCAAACCACGTTTTTCAGAAACAACTTAAAACTAAACAACCAAACGTGAACTCACTCAACTTTGTTGTTGACTCGTTGTTACATGCCTTACAGGTCGCTAGATGCTTATGGAGTTTGCACGAGGAGGAGGTTGTTGTGTAATATGGATGTTAAGTCCTGTGTTAAACATTTAATCCTTATGAACTTATTAAACCTACGTTTTGGACTTTAAACTTATGAACTATGGGACTTATGTTTTGAACTTACGTTTTATGCTTCCGCTGTTAACCTAAAATCGGTTTACTTCCTTTTGGTCACCAATCGTATTGTGTTTGGTTTTATTTACTTAATTGTGTTGTTCAATATGATTGGTGGCTCGATCCTGGTCGTGTCACGCCTCCAAGCGGTGACGCTCCGCATGGTGGATTTTGCGGGTGTGACAAATTTCAAGACATAGTCATGCGGTAGCTATTAACAAAATTCTCCGATATTTGAAGGGAACCGCGAGCTATGCGATTACTTATCCGAGAAAAGCAGAAGGTGTGTTATGTGGCTATAGTGACATAGTTATACTATTGATGCTAATGGTGGTCGGAGTACAACGGGAAATGTGGTTTTCTATGGTGCTGCACCAATTACTTGGTGTTTGCAGAAAGATAAAGAATACACAGCAGCGATAAATGATTTTTTTAGCAAAAAAATAAAAAAACATGACGTAACCCAACAGTATCAAACCACTAACCAAACACTTATGTTTCGCTTTATATATACCACAAACACACTATGCATACAAAAAAAATGTTAGCCGAAATATTTATTCTCTAATGAGTAAACTGCAATTTTACCCCCTGGGGTTTAACCCAATTGGCACTCTGACCCCTTCCCTGGAAATAATTGTAATTTACCCCCCCAACATATGCTGTTATGTCACAATATTACCCCCTGCCGTCAAATAAGTTAACAGATCTGTTAAATGGAATGTGAAATGACTATGTTACCCTTTCATATTACCCCCTATGTGTAACACCCCGTGTTACGAAAGTGAAAGTCAAAGTTAAAGTCAAAGGAAGAAAAGATTTCTAATTGCGATCTGTCACTCCTTGCTTAACTATTGATTTGACTTCCTTGACTTGTGACCGAATTCTATTATTTGTTTGCTTTAGTTGTATTATGTGGAGTATCTATTAATAATCGAGGTTTAAATCGCATGTTTATTCACTAATCTATTTAATCGCTAATCGCATCGCAATCGCAACTTGATTTATAGGTTCTGTATATTGTTTTACGTGTGTGTTACTTATGTGTTAGTTGTGCATGTTTACTTATTGTTTGGTGGTGATTAATCGAAACGCAATCGCAACTCTATCGCAACGCAACTCAATCCCAAACGCTAGACGCAAGTTATAATCATCCTAAATAACTTAATGATTGTATGTTAGATATAGTATTTGTGTGACTATTAACCCATCGCATCGCTTAATCAAAGCTCGCTCAAACACATCGCAACGCTCAGTGCACGAAATGAAACGCCGAAAACCAACTCACCGGAGCCACTCGATCGAATGACCATTCGATCGAATGGTCATCCGAACGGATGCCCATCCGATCAGATGGCCATCTGATCGGAGTGACATCCGATCCGACACCTGTGCACTCTTTCCCTTTTTGGCAACCTATAAATACCCCCATGTCACATCACAAGTGATGTGACAGCTCCCTCATTTGACCAACAGCGCACCAGCCTACTTTTTCTTCGATTTCTCGCGTTTCTTGTAAGTTTTCAACTCAAATCTTGTACTTTTATGATCTACACACACTTCTTCATCATTTTCTCCTTTGAATCTTAATTTTTAACCGTGAAATCAGTGGATTTGAAGTGTTCTAGGGTGTTGTCATCATGGAGTTCTTATGAACTTCAAGTTTTGACCTCATTCCACCATGAATATCTCAGATCTGAAGGATTTCCACATGATTAAAACAATGTTTTCGCATAGATCTAAACTCTTTCAAAGTTAAAAGGATTGACAGAAGCTTTTCCAACTTTCTTTCAACTCTTTTACACTCAATGCACTCAAAACCGATAGAATCGGAGCTCGTTCAGGTCTTCTACTCATTTCTTAGTGAAGTGTTGGTCTGAGATCTGATTCCTATCAAAGAGACAACCGATTTCGGGTTAAACATGAACAACCGTCACGAACCAGTAAATTGATCGGATTTGGGTGATTCATGTTCGATCGGACGACTTGGGACTTGACGAGGTTCCGTTGTTTAGTACGTTATCATACCGTCTCGAGCAAACCGCAAAACTTTTCAAAATAATCAAGTTCAAGACGATCAGACCGTTGGGACAGATTGTCGTCCGATCGGATTACCATCCGATCGAATTGCACTTGAGGTTCAACACTTAAACATTTTCAAAATTTTCAAACAAACTGAATGTCGAACGGTTTTCCGTCCGATCGGATTGCCATCTAATCGAACGATAATCCGATCGATTGACATTTGGACTTCAACACTTAAATGTTTTCATAATTTTCAAAGATCATCAGTTTCTAACGGATTGCCATCCGATCGGAAGACCATCCGATCGAATGACCATCCTACTGTGAACATGTTCTCAAACTGAAATGACTCGCCAATCGGATCGCTATCCGATCGAACGACCGTTCGATCGATCGACCTGAAGGGTAGAGATACTTCTCTGTTTTCAAAATGCTACAACGAAAACTTCAAAGCCATGATACACAAACACATCCATCCCAAACGAATGTCAATCCTAACGAATGGCCATCCGATCGGATGACCATCCGAACAGATTGCCGTCTGATCGGATTACCATTCGTCACTTGTTCACTTCGCACCGTTTTATGCGCGTTCTTCGCTTATGCTATCGTTAACTGTTCAGGCTAACCTCTCAGCGCTCCCTTCAATCCAAGAGAGTGTTTATTTACTTAAACACAATCTGTGAGTATACTCAATCCCTTTTTGCTTTACGCACTTTTGGGTGTTACATACGTTACTTATTCAAATCACAATCGACACACAACGCAAACACGATTTATACGCTGACAGTTATTGCATGTTACGTGTTATTCGATGAATGCTTGTATGTTATGTTAACACAGTGAATGTTGCCTGACACCTTAGCAACGATAGTACTATAGTTTGGACTCAGCACCTGTCGTGGACAGGGGTTGTTAAGGGCTTTACTTCACGTGTCCCAGTGGGGATATGTGTTGCGCATTCTACAACTCGCAGTCACGTCTGTGCATATTTCTCTGTCGATAACTGAAGTGCACAAAATGCAACATATAAATTACATCAATTGTGGCATAAAACTAACCCTTTTAGTACTAATGTTGGAAAAAGTGTGTTTTTGTCTTCCTTTTGTATTTTCAGGATTAAATGAGCTTAAATGAACAAAAGAAGCAAAAAGGTAGCTAAATCTAACATAAATACAAGAAAAGGAACAAACGTGGCATGCCCAACCCCCCGACAACATATTCCCAAGCAAAAACAAGAGAACAGAAGGCTGAACACGCCCCGTGCTCAGTGAGCACGGGGGCGTGCCCAAGTGTCTGCAGAAAAGACAAAGTTGTAGAAGCTTCTATCACCCACCACGGGGGCGTGCCCAGTGGACACGGGGACGTGGTCAACTCTAAGATTCGCAGAATCTAGGGAAATCTTGATAGTACAGATACGCTTCTGCACACGGGGTCGTGCCCAGCGGACATGGGGGCGTGGTCAACTAATGCAGACAAACTGCAATTAATGAAGAAAGAGAAGGGGGATGGACACGGGGCCATGCCCAATGGACACGGGGCCGTGCCCGAGCTGCTGTTCAGGCTATAAATAGGGGTGCTTGGCTCATTTCCGAACCATCCCTTGGCACACCACCTCTCTCACACTTCACCCACCCACCACCACCACCACCATCACAACACCATCATCCACCACCATCATCCATCATCCATCATAGAGTGTGTGAGTCGTCTCGGGATCCAAGATTGATCGTAAGAGTTCTTGACAATCAAAGGCCTTGTTTGTCTAAGTCTCTTACATCACTTGGTGAAGACAAGTGTCTAGTGTAATACTTTTTTATTTTTAATCTTTTCGCACTTTTTATTTGGTTATATATTAATGACTTTAATAACTAGTTTCTTATGTTGAAGGTGATTCTTCCATATCGTTTGTCCGTGGTGTCTTGGCATTATTTTACTGTCTATATAAAATATAATATTTTCACCATTCATATCTCCACGGTCTATATGGAGATATGTTGGCTACCTGGTCGGGGGTTAAGGGAACGGTTTGGTAAGAGTCTTGCCTTGTTCAGTGTATAGATCCTGCAAGGACCTGGGTCAAATTTAGTAGGACCTCCTTCAATACCCACCGGTATTGGATGGCGGGGGTCCAAACTCTTTGATCCCCTCATATGTAAGCTACTATTAAAACTTTAACCCGGCTACTTAGGACTGTATCCCTGCTGACTCAGACTACTTAGCCGAGGGTAACGTCACCTTCAAAAGAGGGGCCTACCACATTATGCATTAATAACTTAATTAATTATCTTTCAATAATCCGACCCTTTAGGATTGTATCCTTGCTGGCTCAAACTACTGGGTTGAGGGTAACGTCACCTTCAAAAGAGGGGCCTACTACAATAACTAAGATAATCTCTTAAAAAGTGCAAAAGTGCGGAAATAATCAAAGGTTACACTACACACGAGTCGGATCCAAGTGATTCATCTTGTCTATCTGTTTTTACTTTTATTTTATTTTTCAGCATTTTAGTTAGTTTTATTTTTCTAGTTTAAAACCTTTTTTCTAACTTTTGATTTGATTAGACGTTGAGGATAAACCGGTACTAAAAGTTCTTGTGTCCTTGGACGACCTCGGTATCTTACCAACACTATACTACGCTCAAGATGGGTGCACTTGGCCATATGTGTGTTTAGTGTTAGTAAATATCGTGTTTTATAAATTTAAAACTTGGCTAAAAAGTGTAAAAGGGCTTAAAATATACATAAAAAATATAGCACACTTCACGCACATCAATAACCTACTAGCCTTCACTTTGTTACATGTTACATGTTGGTTATGCGTAAACGATTTCTAAATCTATTATATAATATTAAACTTGTATGCTCACCCTTACACTATGTGTATTGACCTCTATTTTAACGTATGTGACAGGTGTTTGAATGCTTAGGATGCTTGCTTGCTTTCATGGAATCGAGCTTAGGAGAGTCTAGAAACAAACGAACAATTTATTTATTTTGAGTTGTCGGAACAATGATTTGCCTAGAGATATCTACGTCTGTAATAATTGATTTTACTTGATGGGTTATGGTATGGGGCATAATATTAACTATCCGGTAATTTAGTTGTTATGGAATTTCTCTTGGACAATCTGTTTCGCTCAGTGCCGCGCCCCGATATTTCCGTCATCGGTTGGGGTGTGACACTATGGTTTGTTCTAAGCAAACGTATTACCCCCCACTGTTAAGTGACTAAATTGTCCTTTCTTATTACCCCTTATACTTTGTTGTAAGAAACAGTCTTACCCTCCCGTTTTAAGTATTTCATTGGTTCCTTACCCCATGCAGTAACCAAAACCCTTCCCGCCAAAAAGGTTTGACCAGCCAAAGTCAAAGGATGCAGAAACTTTGGAACTGGAAACATGTTTGGCACTGTAAAACAGCTTGCAACAATCAAACCTATATCAAACGATCCTGCTGCAAATGGTCATTTAATTTCAATTTATCCTATATCAAACTTTGGAACTTTAAACAGCTTGCAACGATCATCTTAATGTGAATTGGTCATATTTCATCCATCAATTTCATGTATGGACATGTTTGGACTGTAATTCCTGCTAAACAATCCTTAGTGCATCAGTGCTACAATCACAATCCTATAAAGCTACCAAGTTTACACAATTACACTCATGTCCCTCCACACCATGAGATCTTTTGAAAATATGTAACACATATGTGATAAAAGACAGACATCATGTTTACTAGCTATATATTACCTCTATTGAATCAACTTTATGCTTAACAAAAGCCGAGTTATACAATTAACAACTATAAAATCAAAATCAATATAGAAGGACTGAGTACAAATGCACATTATAACTAGGCATATTTGATCAATCTGCTGTTATTTCACAATCTGCTGTTCACAAAATGTTATATCACAAAATGTTATGCAAATGCACATTATAACTAGGCATTAGATCACAATCTGCTGTTCAACATTATCAGTATCAAAACATTCAATTAGCATACATATTTAACCAAAAGAACCTAAAGTCAGACTACGTAAATATATTATATATTACAGTTCAACTACGCAACCATTTCCTCCTGAGGGGGAAACTGGAAGTGCAGGAAAGGGCGGCCTCGAATTTTCACAACCAAGGAGACCACAATCGATCGTAGTGAAACACGAATCCTCATGTCCACTGCAAACATAGAAAGATCCATGTTCAACAACCCCTGTTTTTTTCAATAACCCATGTTCAATAACCCCTGTTTTTTAACCTGACATTACTTGTTCAATAACCTGACATTACTTGTTCATTAACCACAATACTTGTTCGATTTTACTTGACAAGTGCGAGAAGACTTCTCGCATGGTGGATGTGATCGGCTGTGGTGGTGGAGGTCACGAGCTGATTCTGATCGGCTGTGGTGGTGGAGGTGGAAGTAATGTCTCATCACCAGTGCTGGTGGATGCTCGACTCATTCTGATCGTCGGCGCGGTTAAAGGTGGAAGGTGTGGGGGATCGCCGGTGGCGTGGGGGATCGCCGGTGGTGTGGTGGAAGGTGTGGGGGAGTGGTGGGGAAGCTTGGGGGTAAGGTTGTTTATTCAGATAAGAGTAAAGGGTGTTTATTTTATATTAGACAAAAAACCAAGTGCAAATGACCAAAATACCCTTACCTATAACAGTCAAACAACCGTTGACTGTTCACATGGGTTAATCTTGCGACATAACATCATATGTTGGGGGGGGGGGGGTAAATTGCAATTATTTCCAGAGAGGGGGTCAGAGTGCCAATTGGCTTAAACCCCATGGGGTAAAATTGCAGTTTACTCTTCTCTAATTATAGATAATCCGTATGTGATAACATATCGATCACATTTATAAAAAAAATGTTTTTGAGGAGTATCTATTATGAAAATTTGACCGTCCTAAAATGTGTAACAAATAGAGTTAGTAAAAAAGTCAAGCCAACTAATGAACGCTCAACGACTCGACTACTTCTGCTTGAGCTTGGCTTGAAGCTTAAAGAATCTTCATGCTGCATACTTGCATGCTCCATATTAAAAGTTAAAATTGAAATGTATTTAAATTACTTAACTTTATATTTGAAATGTTCTAAATATTTGTATATAAATTATTTTATATATTAAACTTATCATTGACGAGGTAAGGTACTTGACCTGGCCCAAACACTTATCGCCTTTTATGTTAAATATTATTATTATTATTATTGCGTACTAACTCGCGAAGCCCAGCTCGTTGTAGTTTATATACTACACTAGGCTACGGGCTTGTGGAGACAACCCCTAACTGGGCCTGGTCCATTGAGGTTAGGGTTTCCCATATCTCCTATATAAGGAGGTCTCCACCTCCTTATTAGGGCATGATACATGGGGCAAACACTTTTGTAGCTGGAAATAGGGGATTCTTCCCCTACTGGTCGTCTCTACATCCCCGTTTTTCTCTCTTCTTCTTATTTGCAGGTCTAGGATGAGGTGGAGAAGACGAGGTGTGGCCATGTTCGTATTCATCACCATAGAAGTACCGACCCGCTCGGGTTCACTCTTTTACATTGGCGCCATCCGTGGGACGGCTGACAAACCGCACCTTCGTTCTTCTTCGCTCATTATCCAGATCTACATCTCTGGGTGAAGGTTTCTAGATCCAGCAATAAATGATTTCGGAAGGAGGTTATTGAACACAAAACCCCATACAGGTGCAACGTCGTTCCTTCGGGGTCTCCAAAACTCAAATCTGGTGGCTTTTGAGATATTTGTATGAGCTTCCCAAAGCAACAGAGGTGAGTTCTATGACCAACTATTTTAATTGTAGGTTTGAAGCTTTATTATATGAAGTCATTCGAAATCGTGCTCCTGTAAATGGTTGGCTCGAATACGAAAGCAATGCATAGAGACACTGATAAATATGCAAACGATTAATGAAGTCACAGGTTGGCATGCATTAGAACACTAAAAATCATCACCATGTCAGTTGCCCTTGCCCCGCCAACATACGAAATACCTCTTCTTCAAACGAAGAGGACAAATTCGTCATGGCTGCAAATGGAAAGTCAATCACAACCCCTTATATGACTATTAATCCCATGGTGATTAAATAACATGTCAATTAAAAACTTATCGCCTTAATAGTTGCCAGTGTATACGCGCTGTTAATTTATATACTTTATATGAATTATCACGGTTGTTGTTAATTTGCAAATATTATTTTAGTGCATTGCTATTAACATTGTTTATCAACAACAAACTGGGGTAACATGGTTTCGTACCATTCCAATGGTCAAAATTGTTTTAACATATTGTTCAAACGAGCACATTTCGTTACCGCGTGTAAACCGGGTAGTGCGGACACACTCCGTCGTCGTGCAAGTACGCTCCGCGCGAGCACACCTTGCCTACCGAACACACTCTGTTACTACGGGTGGAATCTACCGCGCGTGTACACTTCGCCCTTATTTGACACACTCCGCCGCTGCGCAAATACACCACACCCGCCGGACAAGCTCTGTCACTCGCGTATACACTATACCCTTGGCAGAAAAGCTCCGCGGATAAACTTCGTCGCGCGTCGTATGAGTAAGCTCCCTATGTGCGGACAACTTCCACCCTGCAAGCAAACTCTGCGTTTGTCGGTATCACGTGGGCCAGAGATCACACTCACCGGAGACCCGCGCTTAGGCGACACCACGTACATGTCATTGGCGCGCCGGTCACACAAGGCGCTGAAGAGGAATTCCTTCCGCCGTATACATTCAAGCAAGCATTTTGGATTGTCCATATCGATACAAGGAGTACTTTAAATTTGATGGCGAAGCTTGAAGTCATTAGGGGGTCGAAAACATATGCGAAAACTACATACTCTCCACTATTGAGCGAAAAGTTCAGGGGTCCGCCGCCCCTTCCCGCCCCTTGAAAGCATCTGCATCCGCGCAACCGGTCTTTGCGCCAATCACCTTCACACCAAGCCTCCTTTGCGCCACCAGCCTTCGACCACTGGTCCTCAACCATGCGATGACTTTCTCCACTTAACGTCCATGTCTATTTTCTTTCGGCTTTACACATGTTCTAGTTAGGGAATCAACGACCTGTTGAACTTATGTACACGCACTCATGCACAAGGTACATCTTATCAATGCACAAAGCTGCAACACTTTCTGTTTCATTGGTTTTTTATCATCATCATAATGCATTTATCTATACGGATAATACAAAACGTGCTTACATGATACCATATGCCACTTTTTCAATACACAAATAACCTTCACATGTCACGACTGCTGTTTTTTCGATGACCCCTCCTCGACGGAAACTTTCTCTCTCACGTCATGTGCTTGCAGGAAACTATTTTTCCCACTCCCGAGGAACAACTTTCTTGGTCGTGCCACCTCTAGCGGACGATTTTCTTTAGCGTGCCAAACTCAGGCGGAATCTTTTATCCACGCCACCACAATCAGCAGCGGGATTTTTTCATGATAACGCCAACTCCGGCAATAACTTCCTTTGCCGCACCATTCCCGACGCGCACTCCTTTGACCATTTTTGGCTTGATAATCCTCTCTCAAGCATTGGTTGAAACTCGAAACGCCTTACTATATGGCACTCCCCAGCATGATTCGTTGTTTAACTAGCACACTCTTAAACGCCTTACCGGTTGAGTTGCGTGGTCATTCTTGCCTGCACCGCTACTGGCGGAAGCTTTTATTCAACCCGCCACTACCGGCGGAAGCTTTTATTCAACCAGCCACCACCGGCGGAAGCTTTTATTCAACCCGCCACCACCGGCGGAAGCTTTTATTCAACCCGCCACCACCGGCGGAAGCTTTTATTCACCCCAGAATGTTTCCAACGGACGTTTTAATCCACCCGCGCCGCTCCCGGCCGATTACTTAATCACTCCGCCACCCCGGAACCGAGAGTATCCGTTGGAGGTGGCGGAGTGGATAAAAGTGTAGCCGGGTGCAACGTGGTGGACCTAATGCTTTTATCCATCCCTCAACTCAGGTGGTCGCTTTTCGTCCACCCACGCCCCTGGCGGGAGTTTTCATTCTACCCGCCACTCCGGCGGAATTTTTCGCTCACCACTACCATTTCCGGCGGATACCTTCCTTGCTCACGCCATCTCCGGCGAGCACCGTCCTAAGTCACGCCTTTGGTCACGCTTATAAATTTATTTTACTATACAAAAAAACACGAGAGCACCTGTTGGAAATTCTCAGCTGTCATGCATAAAGATATACCTTCCAAACTTCTTGCCTATTATTATAAATGGGGTTGTGGCCCATTTAGTCACGCCACCGCTGTAGCGCCTACCCCGCCACTCCTCCATCGGTGTATGTCGCACACACACCGGCGCGTCGCTTTAATTTGTGTTGCTAGAGCTTTTAATTCAACCAGGTCACTTATAACGGTCCAACGTTTTCCTCTTTATACTACAACACATGTTACATGTGCCGAGGCTTTATAGCACGAGATCGTACAACCGTTCCTGCACTACTTTTACACATATATGAGCATGTATTCATTTAATTAAGACTAGGGGGTGTCGGGTAACCTCCCCAACATCCACATCATCTTCCACATCATGGACACGCATTTATGTTAACTAACACGAGCCGATACTTGAAATTTGGTGGCACATATAACCTCTATCATTAAAAAGAGCATACGTAAATCATTTTCTTCAAAATGATCGAAACTACATAAATATTATCGTCGCAGTATAATACCGCCATGGGCCAGATGTGTTAAAAGGCAACCAAGCTCGATCAATTCGACTTGTACATAAAATAGTCCTTGTCTAAGTAGGACGCGTTTTGGCAAACCTTATGTATACATACAAATAATGCAATTTTCTCCCTTGTTATTTCAATGCTACTAATGTTTATTTAAGCAGTAATAGACCGGGAGACTAGCACATCGGGCTAATCAATCACGCCCCATCTACAATTAAGTCTTAAAAGCTGACACTTTGTAAAACCGAGCGGCACATCGGTAGGAATTGACATCCTCAAACTTGACAGTCTTCCTGATAATGTTCTCGCCGTCTCCATCATGACACATCGAGCACATTATTCTCCTTCTAACATTCTCTAGCAACATTGAAATAAGGGACGAGGATAATGTAACACTACAAACACTACAGAGCGTAGTCACCGAGACCAAAGGCCTTGGTTCGGACATTCGATTTACACACCTGAAAACCCTTCTTCAACAATGAGATTTCGGTTGGACAACTTCTTGTCAAACTTTCCTACTTATAAGGTGTTTCTTGTCGTCGTTTACTCCTTCACCAAGCTATACTTTGGTAAGGATAGACCTAAGCCGGAGTTTAGTACGTTGAGCTACATATTTCGGAACGCAATTCCAGGTACAACCCTTTTTTATTACTTTATTTAGTTGCGCGACACACTTTTATTTATTCAAACGCGCTTGGCATCTCATTGCATGCCCTTGGGTCACCTGACTATATATATATATATATATATATATAGACAATGGTCCGTATATAACTTGACATGGCGATACTACCTCAAAATTACAAAATTCTAAATGCATGAGTGGAAAAGTTCATTGCCCACACATGCATTGGGCAATGCTTGATTGGCCATCTGACATGTTGCATGCGCCTATATAATTACTTTCAATACTTCTGTCCTAAGATGCTTCGCATCATCAAACTGGGTAATCTGCTCGGAACAACACGACTATGGGCGGACATGGTCATAATATTTACATAGGCTAAACTATACATCGAAAAATCCTTATTCAAGCACGAGGACCTAGCGCGGTAATTTCTCACCATGCCCCCTCAATTGCTGAACAATCATATCCGATAGACAATCTTGAACTCGGCGCAACCGTTATGTCAGACATCTACGCGCAAGACTCACGGGTGACAGGTTCTTAATCTCATCCTTAAATACGGTGCTCTCACATAACTTGATAGCTTGACGGAATATGCCATAAGTTATATATTTACTTGTTTTTTTAGCGCCTATCAAGTTCAAAGCTACTAACAAACTTTAGCAGCATTGAACTGGGGACTAGCAGGGTATAGCGCAATTGCGCCTTAAAAGTGATCATCTTCTCTCAGGCTGCCCATTTAGATGATACCCACTGCACATTATACCGCATCGGTTCTTATATAATGTGGGTGTTTCAATACGCCAGACGATATTTATACTTCTCACATCATTTGGCCTACGACTATACCACTTGACACACCATATGCAATTTCGTAGTCAAGACAAATGCACGACAAAACCAATATACTTATAAGTATTCCACACGCTATGCGATAGGAAAAATACTTATTCGGATATGTATTCTCCAAGCCAATAGGCGACACGAATAAACGAAAACCCACACGCCGTAGGCGACAGGGATTATTCGCACGAGGCAATTTAAACAAACGTGCTACCTACTATAAGTGTTCCACACGCCAATGCGCGTCCAGGAAAAACACATAATAGTGTACATAAAGTGCTCATTCACGCCTAGCGCGTATAAAGCATTTTATTATCTCAATGAGTGTTCACTCACGCCAAGCGCGTAGAAAGCACTTTGTTATCCAAGTGTTCATTAACGCCATGTGCATTATAAAGCACTTTCTGATATCAACAAGTGTTCATGTAAACATTTGTGAACACAACATACCATCGCATCTGAACTGCACAATACAGTTAAGCATAAAACGACAATACTAAGTGTGACGTAGTTAATACAAACGCCTACACATACAAAATAGTATTGCTCACAACATACAGCGTGCTAAGAGTGGGCATCTTGGTAATAGATGTATTCAATCACTACTACTCCAGTGGGTATCTCGGTAATAGATGCACAACCACTGATGAAAAACTAAGTACTTGTCCCACAATTATAAAAACATTGTGGGAACATAAATAACGCTCTAAGCACCCTTCCGAGGTCACTGAGCATAGCAAGCACTTCTGCAGGGGTGCATTGTATATCATTCTTTCCGAATGCAATGATGATTGCTATAACTGGATCATCAATGACAACAACTGGTACAACCACCAGCGGTTCTACATTCGCCTAAGGTGGCATAACACCCGCATATGCGTCTTTGACCACCGATGGCTGCACATTATGACAACGGGGATCCCGGTGACACGGATGCGTGGTAGGGATCGTCGTCACATCAACACCAACTCTTTCAATAGGTTGAACGCCGTTAGCGCACCATATGCTAACCGACAGAAGTCACATCAAAGGGTGAATATTTTACAGTGGCCCCCAAGACTATGGGCGCACCGCTAAAGCAGGGCCACACCTGAAAAAATCATCCAAAGGCGAGACACTTAACTACCAAAACTTAGCCTGTTCCAAGGGTCATGCACGGGACCTAACCGCATACGCGCAACCTTGACGCGCTCATGGCAATGCGCCAATACAAATGGCAACTGCCTGCAATCAATCAGCTTGCGCCAGCAACTTTCTCGCACCCGGACGACATGTAAGCCTAAAATTAGTGATCTTCACTCCCGGGCTCCTAACAAGTCCAGTGCTACTCCCAGCGCTTGCACGCGTGAGCAAAACTAGACTTGGGGGACTTGAGGAGGTAAGGTACTTGACCCGGCCCAAACACTTATCGCCTTTTATGTTAAATATTATTATTATTGCATACTAACCCGCGAAGCCCAGCGCGTTGTAGTTTATATACTACACTAGGCTGTGGGCTTGTGGAGACAACCCCTAACTGGGCCTGGCCCATTGAGGTTAGGGTTTCCCATATCTCCTATATAAGGAGGTCTCCACCTCCTTATTAGGGCATGATACATGGGGCAAACACTTTTGTAGCTGGAAATAGGGGATTCTTCCCCTACCAGCCGTCTCTACAACCCCGTTTTTCTCTTTTCTTCTTATTTGCAGGTCTAGGATGAGGTGGAGAAGACGAGGTGTGGCCATGTTCGTATTCATCACCATAGAAGTACCGACCCGCTCGGGTTCACTCTTTTACAATCATCAATATATGTAAACTCAATAACATGTCAAAATATATATAGGGACACACACCCACACAATTATTATAAAAGTTAAGAGTTAATTACTGTTTTTGTCTCTGAGGTTTGTCAAAAATCACTATTTCAGTCCACTAGTTTAAAAATTGCGATTTCAGTCCCTGTGGTTTCACTTTCGTAACCATTTCAGTCCATGTACTTAACATAATAATGGATTGAAATGGTTACGAAAGTGAAACCACAGTGATTGAAATGGTTACGAAAGTGAAACCACAGAGACCGAAATCGTAATTTTTAAACTAATGGACTGAAATAGTGATTTTTGACAAACCATAGGGACGAAAACAGTAATTAACTCTAAAAGTTATTACAAAAGTTGACCATAAATAAGAAACCTTTTTAAAAATACACAATAGTAAAATTCAAAGATAACTAAATTTGCCAAGTACGCTTTTAATTACTGATCGAACTCAGAGCTTGTTCATTCTTTTGCCCACCAAAGTACCACCCCATCAAACCTGCTTATCATCACTTTATTGCCATTATCAACTATCGAGTTAAGATTAACTCAAAATACAAAGAATCCAACTAATGCACAAATATACCCTTTTAAAGGGCCACAAATACAAGAATACTTCATACCCTTGACATTTTAAATACCTCTAAAAACACCAAAATTTCAGACACATGTATCCGAACCACGGGGTCTTTTGTTTCTAGGCAGATCCATGAGCGATGCACGATCCGTAACCACCTTTAACGCCCTTCGTAGTTCTAGCAACCCTTGGTCTTTTGTTACCGACGAGACTTGAACCCATAACACACATTTTATTCTCCCACCCAATGTGCCTATCTCGGTACGCACTAATTTAACATCCATTGATCCCAACGCTCTCGTTAACTCCACGATCAGCTCTGGCCTATCCTCGCAGCATATACGTGCTTTTATCATAATCTTCTTTGTACTAGAATCTTCTCCAACGTATGTCAACTCAAGTTCATCATTTTCACTTGGAATCATATAGTATCCTTCACTTTCATCCATACCCGTTGATTCCAATTCGGCAGCCACCTTCTTTAACTCGGTTACCCGCCGCACTACCTCTGCTAGTAACGAAGCTTTATCCGCCTGTTGAAAAAGACAATGTATAAGTTCTAATTAACCAAACATATATTATCCTAAACTTTCATGTTTAACTACAAAAATAATATAGATTGATGAAAGTTATAGGTGTATGATTACTTTTAGAAAAATATTTTTAAACAACTTGTTTGCTAAAAAATTGGTTCCGATTTTAAACACTCATTTAAAAACATGTTTCAATTTTTAAACACAGGTTCCAATTTCTAAACGTACCTTTAATATGGGGTACGTTTAACACAACACCAAAATAATAATAATAATAATAATAATAATAATAATAATAATAATAATAATAATAATAATAATAATAATAATAATAATAATAATAATAATAATAATAATAATAATAATAAAACTAATAAAAACTATAGTTTTATTAAATATGAGCAAATGTGGAAAGTGAGTAGTACTTTGACAGTGTTGGGGAGGAGGCCACGGAGAGTGGCAAGATGGCCATTGATCCTCTTCCGGCGTCTCCGTTCAGCTTCGCTGTGTCGGTTACAAGCAGCTGCCGCCTTCGCCTCGGCCTCTGCCACCACCTTCGCTTCACTGTTAGCTGATAAATCACCTCCACCATGATCATATACCAAGTTTCTGATAATACTTGAACAATTAGTGAACTCATATCCATGACTTGGTAAATATTGCATCATTCTTGTTAGAAAGAAAACTGAAGTTTAGTCGATAAAAGTGTTTGACGACCGAGAGTGATGAGCTGAACTCCGTATATGTAGGTGTGAGTGTGAGTGTGAGTGAGAGTGAGATTTAGGGTTAATGTGTACACGACATATGTCGGGCGACAGGGCTACACAAACAGCGTATGGGACCGGTAACACCCGTGACAGGTGAGAATTATGTTGTCTCAAGTGTTTGACGAAATGGAATTATAGTCCTCGATTCATATGTTACTTCATTCATTATTGTTCTGTTTAATGATTTAGCGGTTGTTTGAAAATTTGGATATGTATGAACATTTTGGTATAGGTTTTAATTAGAGGAGGGGATACTCCACTTTCCATCACTCACCACACTCAATTATGTTTCGCTGCGTTATCGAATTTGGTTTCATCAGATGGATTTTAGTGGGGTGCCTATCACTCACCACACCCAATCATCACCCCCAACGGTAACCCATCTCAACGGTAACTTTCAAGTTTCAATGCGTGGTCACAAGGACCGGCGGCGGTGTTCCACGCATGGTCACCCACGCACCACGCTACATCACGGGACACCCCCACCCGAGGTTGAATTATTTTTTTAGTTTGTTGATGAGAGATTTTTGGGAGCTAATCGGTTGTGTGAAAATATTAAAGAAAGATTGTAGACCATAATATAATTATGGGTAAATTACATTTTTCGTCATTTATGTTTGTAGCGGGTTGCAATGGATAGCCTTTAAATTCAATAATTACAGTTATAATCCTTTTTTTAAAAAAAAACGCATTACACCTTTCGTCCTTTAGCACTAACAAAGTTAAAATTTTCAGTTATGTCTATCCACTTAAGGGTATTCTGGTCATTTCATATTATTTAAAATATTCATTAATACATAAACATCATCTTCCCTAACAGAACTAATCACATTCTTATGCATAACATAAGAAACAAAAGCCAAGGTTTGTTTACAAGCCTAAAACAAATAAATCAGGAGCGAGTACATCGGGTACAAAGGAGGATAAAACGGATAATACGAAGGGTGGTAATGTGAAAACCAGAAATTCTTTTGAAGCCTTGGCTATGGATGATGGGGAAACGGTGGTAGGAGACACAGGGATCTATAAGGAGTTGAGATCAAATTTGAAAAAAGGGAATGGGAAGCATCCCTAAACCGAGGATGAGGTTGTGGAAAGTTTACCTATGGAAATGTCCGAGTTTATGAGCTATGATCAGCGTCAAGTTTCTGAGGGGGCAAGCACTCCCGGTCACAACGGTTTGAATGGATAGCATAGCCTCTTGGAGTATAAGGGGTTTGAACCGACCCCTGAAACAAATGGAGGTTCGAAACATTGTGTCTGAAAATAGATTAACTGTTTGTGCTCTTCTGGAATCTCATGTGGATGTCACGAACCTTGATAAGGTATGTAAGGTCATTTTCCGTTCTTGGACTTGGACGTCAAATGGTGCTTTGTGTGATCGTGGTACTAGAATTATCTTGGGTTGGAATACGGATGTTGTGGATCTCATGGTCTTGTCTCAACTGGACCAAGTCATTCATACCCAAATCCGCTCTAAGATTGATAATAAAACCATCTTCTGTTCATTTGTTTAGGCAAAAAATACGTATCAGGAGAGAAGATGTCTTTGGGATAATCTTTGTAGGCATAAGGGCATGTGTCATGATAAACCTTGGGTCGTTATGGGGGATTTCAACTTTGCTTTGCATATTGAAGACTCGCCATAGCCTCAATTTCTATTGGTATGCGTGAGTTCCATGAATGTGTACAATATACGGAGCTTCTTGACATTAAGGGTCATGGGTTGCATTATACGTGGAACCAAAAACCAAAGGACGGTATTGGGTTGCTAAAAAATAGATCGTGTTATGGGCAACTTTAAGTTTCTAGAGATGTATCCAGAGGCGTTTGTCTTATACTGATATTCACTAATTTATACATATTTTAGTCCCCCATTTTATCCCCATTTTATGCTTTTTCGGCCGTAAAACCGTCATTCGGATACTTAATCAAGTATACTTTTATTTACAGGCCTAAAACAGCATGATAGTGAAAATGAGGACTTTCCGGACGAAACGACAAAGCTACGAACATTCTGTGAAGATTCTGACCTAGGCATTTGGCACGGTCGTGCGACTCATGGAACGAACGTGCATATTCGACAACATAACCCAGCCCGACGATGAACGACTGTGCAATCCGGAGTGCAAGTCTTTCTCGGAGAGGAACGATCATGCGGTTGGAGGCACTCCCGTGCAACCCCGACGACCTAGCCAACCCGGAACTGCACCACTAGTGCAGTTGTCCGTGCAACACTTACCCGGAGACGCACGTCCGTGCCACCAAGTGAACGACCGTGCGAGATCGAAGACGGTCAAGATAAGATGATGTCATGCGGTATGGTGCACAGTAACTCCAATAATGCAAAAAGTGAACGGTCGTGCCAATAAAGTGCACGACCGTGCGAGATCGAAATGATAAAAAAACATACAGAAACATTCTGCTTGTAACTCTGGAATTTTGGGAGCTTCACAGGCGATTTTACAGGCTCCGGAGGCTTTGCTTTTGACCCGAATTCAAGCCACATTGTGTTGTTTAGCTCCATTACTATCCGGATTCTTAATCTAGTGCTTGTTTATGGTTTGGTTTTCTAATCTTTCCATAATTTTGTTAATGTTTCAATCATTTAGATTAATGTTTATGTATTAATGTAGCCTTTGGGCAAAAACACAACAATCCCTTGCTTAATTATAGCCATTAGTATGTTAACTTTGTTTGTAATGACACTTGGAAATATTTTCTATGTTAATCTTTGATGATTAGTTTGCAACCTTGTTATTGTTGTTGATTTCTTGATTATAGGTAATTGTGTTGGATGATTGGTATTTGGTTAGTTAAGATAGTTGAAAAATGAAGCTTAATTAATCATGTATTAGTAGACTTTAAACTTGGTTAACTAGTTTAGCTTGGTTAAAATGTGTACACCATAATACTAGAAATGGTTAGTGGTTTAATAAAATGTAATTATTGTTAATCAAGAAAGCTTTCCATCACGTAAGGACCTTAACGGGTTAAATGGTGTTGTTATGAATTCTTGCCATGATTTGTTAGCTTAGTTAGTAGTTTAGGCCAGAATTGCTATCTTGGTGAATTTATGTGCAAGATTCGTAAAATGAACTCGGTTGTGATTTAATCTAGTTTGTGCTTGTCTCGGTGGTTGCATTGTGTTTATCGATGTCGCTTTCCTTGTTTAAGTGAGGTTAGAAAACGCCTAACGGATGACTAACTTATTTTTAAGAGATTTTCATAGACATTTATAAATTGCATGTTAAAGAACAATTTTAGGTGGTTAAAGTGTGTTTATCGTTTTAGCTTTCCGAATGATTGTCATGTTAGGATTCTCGAAAGGGATACTAATTGTCTTGAAAATGAAGAATTGTCCAAATGTTTCTAGTGGCAAAATCGACTTAGTTTGCATGCTGTGGTTGTGTATAAAGCAAAGCTTTTTATCTATTTTCTTATTTTGTATTTACTGTGTTTTATTAAGTATTTGTTTATGCTTACTTTAGTTTTTAGAAAATCACAAAACTTATCTTTCTTCCGTTAATTTAATGACAAAGGTCTAGTATTATTCCTCCGCCCACTTCCTTGGATCGATACTTGGTTCTTACCAATACTTTACTACATATATGACGGGGTACACTTGCCTCTTTCGTTTGTGTTTTGATGTTAAAGTAATAATCACTTTTATAAATTTAAAACTGAATCGTGTGTAATTTCATTGCAAAATTTTGTATATATACGAACACGACATATACCATCCGTTTCGTGTTTCTGATCATACTCCTTGCATCCTAAAGATGGTCACCTCGGTTAAGGTTCGGCCGAAACCTTTCAAATTTGCAAACTTCATTACTTCTAAACCGGAGTTCAAGTTGTATGTCGAGCAGGAGTGGATGAAAAGGGTCCAAGGGTTTACTATGTTCTCGGTCACCAAGAAGCTCCGCAATCTGAAGCCTTTTATGCGGAAAATCTTGTTCAAACAGGGTAATTTGCACGAGAAAGTATCGGAGCTAAGGAAGAAGCTTGATGGTATTCAGAAGCTGATTGATGTGAATCAGCTAGATGTCGAGCTTAGGGACATGGAAGCGGAGTGCCTCAAAGATTTCAGAATTGCGTCGTATGATGAAGAATGTTTTTTAAAACAAAAGTCTAAGGTGGAATGGTTATGTGCAGGAGACTCTAACACGACGTTTTTCCATAACACTATGAAATGCAGGAATGCCAGAAGCAGAATTCAGTCTATCAGGGATGTGGCTGGAAATCGGTTTGATGGTGAAGATGTTCCAAATGCGCTTGTTAATCACTATGAAAATTTATTGGGTTCTGAGGATCATGTCTCTAGACTTAACATGGACGATCTTTATGTTAATGTTCTTACCACAGATGTTGCGGAGAACATGGTTCGCCAAGTTACTCGTGAAGAGGTGAAGAATGCAATGTTTAGTATTGGTGAGAATAAAGCCCCGGGGCAACGGTAAACTTCTGAGACAATTAAACCAGACAATTCTTGCTCTTATTCCTAAAGTGGACACTTCTGATTCGGTCCTTGATTATCATCCTATTTCGTGCTGTAATGTCTTGTATAAATGTATTAGCAAGATCATTACAGATAGATTAAAAGGGAGTTTGGGTGATCTGGTTAGTATTAATCAGTCTGCCTTTGTCCCGGGTAGAAAAATTTCGGACAACATCCTTCTAACTCAGGAGCTAACGCATAATTATCACTTGAACCGAGGGCCTGCTAGATGTGCATTCAAGACAGACATTCAAAAAGCCTATGACACTGTCAGCTGGTCCTTCTTGGAGGATGTTCTTAATGGTTTCGGGTTTCATAGGAATATGGTTGCATGGATTATGGCTTGTGTTACCACGGCAACCTATTCTATAAGTATTAACGGGAATCTGCATCGTTATTTTAGAGGTAAAAGGTGTTTGAGGCAGGGAGACCCTATGTTGCCATCTCTGTTCACGTTAGTTATGGAGGTCCTTTCGTTATTGCTCCAACATGGTGCCCGTTCTAGCACAGGGTTCAAGTTCCATGCTCATTGTGCAAATCAAAAGATTATTAATCTTTCGTTTGCGGACGATCATTTCATTTTTGTGCATAGAGATATTGTTTCGGTCAAGAAGGTTAAAGATGGTCTTTGTAACACCCGTCTAATTTTACTTGATTTTAATAATAGATTATACCATTTCAAATAAAATATTGTTTAAGTAACATGACTTTCATTAACGAAGTTCATAAGTAACATCAACCTTAGTCAACTAATGACTAAGTTAAAACATTTCAAAAGTTGTTTAACAAGTGTTTAAAACCCATACACAAAAACGACTAAAGATTTAAAACATTGCGGAAGCTTCAAAATGTAGTGTTTGGTTCTTCATCATTGCTTGATCGCCATCCGTAAGTTCATCAACATCGCCTAATGTCAAAACCACATCAAAGGTTAATTTTGACAATAATATAACATGTATAATTGAAATCTAGCATCAAGACAATTGAAAAACAAATAAAAAATTCGGATCAGAGTCGCTCGCGCCCCGCGAGAGGTCTTATGCGGGCCGCGAGAACCCCTCGCGTGTCGCGGCGTGTTCCAGGTGACCTTCCGCGTGGCGCGGGGGGTCATGTTTTCCAGCAGCTCCAGTTTTGTGAGCTGCATTTGCTGCCAGCTCCGGAATTTCCAGTTTTTAACTTCGTTTGGCCATATCTTTTGACTCGTAAGTCCGTTTTAAGTGATTTTTCTTCCTATATGTCTGTAAATTCATTACCGACGTACTTATTAAAATTTTGATACCGAAAAATTCACTTACGGACCGAAAGACTAAATGTCATTATGCATTTATTCGACCCACTCTAATTTTACCATTTTACTACCATTTAACTAGTAAGTTTATGGCACTTTATACCCAACATCCGGGTCTTATTATCACCCGCATTTCTTTACCAAAATCATGGCTTAATGCTCTTGTGATGTTCCTCGCCAATTTAACTTTCTAAATACTAGTATAATAATTTACACAACTAATCAACCCGTTTGGCTCATCTTGTGGAATTCCCCAATATGATGACTACCAAACGATTTCTTATCACTCTTAGCCTATTACTTCAAGTAACGACTCTGGTCGCTACAATCGACACCATAACTATCCTACAATGAGAATCCGCATAATTTAATAACAATTCGTTTAACGTAATGGGTCAAGTTATATACTTGCATAACTAAACAACATTATCAACCAACAACTCTAATTAACTATTTTGACCCGTTTGTTTGTCGAGTGAACTTCGTCACTTCTATGACATACCAACTCGCAATTGACACTACATTCTCATTAACATTTCTAAGATTATTGTTTATGCATAATGTAACGAAACCGAAGTTACGTACCTTTAAAGCACACCCTTCAACCGTGTATCACCTTCGGCTTGTCCGTTTAGCGATCCGGATTCTTTACCTAAAGAGTTCCATTCACAACCATTTTAGAACCCTTTTTACATTTATTTATCATAATTCATTATGATATCCGAATCTGCGTTTTTGTCCGATTATTAACATTTTGATCCTCACTTAGGCGTTTTAACAAACACCTAGCGGGTCGGATTTTTACATAATCCATAGTAAATTCATGACTTGTTAATTTCATCTAAATCACTTCAATTAACGAATCTATACTAAATTTTAACATCAATAATTTCAGATTCACCACATGGATTCAGATTTCACTAGGATAAAAACCATAATTCTAGTGTTAATTTAGTTTCTACAAACTCACTAATCACCTAAAATGGTGATTATAAACTCCACAAATATAATGCTAGATTTCAACAAGAAATCATCTAGGGTTTATCTCTAAACATCACTTTGCTTCTAATTTCATCAATACAACAATCATGCATGCTCAATTTTTGATTTTCTCAATTAACCTAAAACTGAACATGAATCAAAATACCAAAATTTTGCATACCTTTTGATCCCTGCAACGAGGTGATCACTAATTCGTGTTTGAAACTTGATTTAGAGCAGATTAAGGGCTCCAATTTGTGAGTTTTATGTGGAAACTAGGGTTTGGAGGACACTCCATGGTCGCCCCTTTCTTCTGTACGACCCAAACACACACCTATGTGTGTGTTTGGTGTCTTATTTACCAATAAAACTTCCTTGTTTCTAGATTTTGCTAATTTAGTCCCTCAACTCTATTTGACTTATAGTTTAGGTGTTTTAACTTATTATATATCACCTCAAGACTCTTAACTAACTGGGTTATCGATTCCTAGTTAGCTTGTTCTTGTTTATTTCATGCTTTATATATCTGATTTAAAGTTTTAGAAATTTCGGGGTGTTACAAGTCCACCCCCCTTAAAAAGGGTTTCGTCCTCGAAACCGGAAATACGTACCGAATAATGTCGGGTAGAGACGTCGCATCTCCTCTTCGGACTCCCATGTAGTGTCCGAACCCTTTTTTATGTTCTCATTTGATCTTAGCTTGATCAATTTTCTTATTTCGCAATTATTTAACCTTAAGATCTGGAATCTAATGGCCTTACTACATAATTGAGGCTGTTAGCCACCTCGATATCATCGTAATGGATGTAAGCCGTTTCCTCTGCTAGGCATTTTCGCAGTTGTGACACATGAAACGTGATATGTATTCCACTCAATTCGTCCGGTAATTCAAGGCGATACACTACCTTGCCGACTCGTTCAATGATTTTTAATGGCCCGATAAACCTTGGGCTTTGTTTCCCTCTCTGTCTGAATTAGATAACACCCTTTCATGAGAAAAACCTTTATCATAACAATGTTACTTAACTGAAATTCAATCAGTTTTCGTCTTTTGTCGGCATCAGGGTTTTATTCATATTGACATGTGCGTCTTCTAGGCACATGTCCTATTGAACTTTAACCTTTTATCACTCATTTCCTATCTTTGTCGCCTTTTGACCGGGTTGTCTTTTAACCATTCCTACACTGAGTCCGTCAGCATACTTACTTGACACTAGTCTTAGATTGATAAGCGCTCTCCATAAGTCACAGTGTTATTTAGGCTACAACTTGTTTTATTGCCTAAACTAATTGGTCACTATTTACCTCTTACCTCATACTTCATCATTCGGGTATGCAATATTGCCGTCATCGGCCCTTTGCGTGCTTATAATTTCATATCTAGTCATTCACACTATAACGTGATTACATTCTATATTACTTTTGTGTCCGTGATCACATCCCGCCATGTTTACTCTTACATCGACTTTTCATTCTTAAGAATCTTTCCTCCGAATGCATCATCTTACAGCTTTCGGCATTAAGACCTAATTACTAACCATTTTCTAATTTCTCTCTCGGTATTTATAGCTGTTAGAACATCGTTTCTTTACTAAAACTGAATTTTAGTTTAATGTTTTTCTCTTTAACCATGTCGATTAATTATATCCAGGAATTGACGACAATGATTATTCTTCGGGTTTATCACTTTACGCGAGAAATCATAATTGGTTCTCCACGCTTTATATTATCGACCCGTAGGTTCCTTTGTATTTGCGACCCAATGGTCATTTTGTTCCCGTAGACCTTTACATTGTTTATAATCTGGAGGTTATGGTGATCCCATGGATCATCTTCTATTCGTTTGACCTTGACTATAGTCTAAGGCTACGCTCATTTTCTTTCGGATTATCTTTCCGACTCTATGACTTCTTATGTGTCCTTCGTGTCGGTTTATTTTATTCATACCGTTATTTGGTTTATGCCCCTATTTCATTTCAACTCGCTACTCGGGTTCTTGAACTTGTTGTTTTTAACACTCCGGTTTCATTGGCTTGCATTTTCCTTTTTATACTCTTTTATGACCTATCCCATAGTTTCAATAATATTTCACGTTTTCATTATCCAAGTTGCGCTTAATCGGGATATCGACTACTATACTATATTCAACCCACCCAACATTAAAGTAGTTGAACATGACTATCGAAATTTCTGTTTTAGCAAAATTTTATCGTTTTCTAAGTCATAACTCTTAATCCGAGTCTTTTGACTTTTAATTAGCTTTCTCGACTGTTGGTTACGCATTTATCTGAAAACATAACTATCAATTGGGTATTTTACCGATATTATTTTCATAGCAACCCTTCTGGCATTCCTCAGACTTTGTTTCTCGATTTACTTGACTGTATTAGCAAAATCCACCATTTTTACTCAACCAAGTCTTTTATTCTTTCACTCGTCTGGATTGACTTGTTCGTGTGAGTTCCATCTCCTATGACAGTCAACTTTATCCTTATGCCTTGACATTCTAAATTGTCGATTCCTATTTTCGTTTACTTGATTCTTATTCTAACGCTTTCATAATGTTTGTCTTACTAATTCTTTTACATATTCACCCTCATCAAGGTGATTATCGTTCTTCCTCAGGAGGAATTTATTAATAACATGTTACTTGGGTATCTACTCATACCCGAGCTTTTAAATCCAAATTTATTGGTATTCCATTATTTACAGCAACAATTAATACATATTGTCCATTTAGTTTCTTTTTCGAGGATATTTCTATCCAAATCTTAATCTCTTGATTTCTGACTTTAACCCATTGTTACAATAACAAAATCAATTCAATTCATTTCATGTTATTGTTTCATATCATTGTATGAAGTTTATCCACATCGTTTGTTGACATAAACGATGTTTCTATTTGTTTCATTTAGTTTGGCTTAGTCTATAACCATGTCCGTGTCATCTTATTACTATTGTAAACTCCCAGGGTTCGGGTGTTATTACACTCCTCCCTATTATGACGCATATCTTTCATTACATTCTCGGGTTCGAGTGTGCGCGCACCCCTTCCCAAGGCAATATTTATCATGATTATTTTTTTTTACCTTGCTGCTCAACGTACAATTTCAGCACCTCTTATAAACTATAGAACTTCTATTATTACCTCTTCCTATTTTTCAAAGTCTTGGTAATTTCGTTAACACTATTGTAGAATGTTAAATAAATCGATATAAAACAAACGATTTATTTGCACTCGTAATAATTAAAAATTCATGCTGAAATTTATTTTACAAGAGTATACCTGAAACGACATTAGGTTCAGCTTTAGCCTCCGTGGCTGTTATATAAAACAACTTTGTCCTTGATTTCTGGGCATCAGACTTTGTGTCGGTTGTGTCCTTGGTTCCAAGCCTCTCTGGACATTTTGACTTTTTATGTCTTGGCTTGCCACATGTGCCCTTCTGAATTTTTCCACAAAATCTACACTGATGTAACACACTTTTTGTAACTCTCTTCTTGGGAGCTTTATTAGATTTAGACTTCTTTACGGATCTTGGATTCATATCCAGCACCCTCCTTTCTTCTATTTCTTCTAATATGCTGTCTTTCAATTCAGCCATCATATCGTTCACCACCGGCACGATTGTGGTTTGTAGTCTATCAATATACTGTGATAGACTATTTTCTAGAGCTTTTCTGACCTCCTCGGAAATCTTAGCTTTCATTTGTTCAGTCAATTGAGATGTCGAATCATCTCCGGTTACTCCAGACATTTCTTCAACTGAAACATCCATCATGATTTATCAATAATTATTTAATTCATTTCCATTTTATTATACGGAAATTTATATCATTCTCACTCAATCATAATTAATGTGTTATTCTTTTTCGGTTTGATCAAGTATATATCTTGCCTTACCTTTCTCACTTAGTGTATTTTCCCGGGTTCGAGCGTATTTATACACTCCCCACATACACTTTTCACATAATTCTTATCGTTTAATCTCAATTATAAGTAACTCTTACCAGATGTCTTGAAACTGAAATGTTTACATCGATTATTAAACATTTCATTTATAATATAACTTTGTTTGTTTCGGTTTAGCCAAGTTCGTAACTTGCTTTGACCGTTCTCTTTTTAGTGCACTTTCCGGGTTTGAGTGTATTAACGCACTCTTCCCATGCACATTTATTTCCATCTCTTTCACTTACATAGGATAAGATCTACTGAAATAACTAATTAATCCTTACCGGACGATCGATCAAGCTTGAACCGAACACTTTGTTAACAACCTTGAGCTCTGATTACCAACTTGTAACACCCGTCTAATTTTACTTGATTTTAATAATAGATTATACCATTTCAAATAAAATAATGTTTAAGTAACATGACTTCGACTAAAGATTTAAAACATTGCAGAAGCTTCAAAATGTAGTGTTCGGTTCTTCATCATTAGTTGATCGCCATCCGTAAGTTCACCAACATCGCCTAATGTCAAAACCTTCAAAATGTAGTGTTCGGTTCTTCATCATTAGTTGATCGCCATCCGTAAGTTCACCAACATCGCCTAATGTCAAAACCACATCAAAGGTTAATTTTGACAATAATATAACACGTATAATTGAAATCTAGCATCAAGACAATTGAAAAACAAATAAAAAATTCGGATCAGAGTCGCTCGCGCCCCGCGAGAGGTCTTACGCGGGCCGCGAGAACCCCTCGCGTGTCGCGGCGTGTTCCAGGTGACCTTCTGCGTGGCGCGGGGGTCATGTTTTCCAGCAGCTCCGGTTTTGTGAGCTGCATTTGCTGCCAGCTCCGGAATTTCCAGTTTTTAACTTCGTTTGGCCATATCTTTTGACTTGTAAGTCCGTTTTAAGTGATTTTTCTTCCTATATGTCTGTAAATTCATTACCGATGTACTTATTAAAATTTTGATACCGAAAAATTCACTTACGGACCGAAAGACTAAATGTCATTATGCATTTATTCGACCCACTCTAATTTTACCATTTAACTAGTAAGTTAATGGCACTTTATACCCAACATCAGGGGCTTATTATCACCCGCATTTCTTTACCAAAATCATGGCTTAATGCTCTTGTGATGTTCCTCGCCAATTTAACTTTCTAAATACTAGTATAATAATTTACACAACTAATCAACCCGTTTGGCTCATCTTGTGGAATTCCCCAATATGATGACTACCAAACGATTTCTTATCACTCTTAGCCTATTACTTCAAGTAACGACTCTGGTCGCTACAATCGACACCATAACTATCCTACAATGAGAATCCGCATAATTTAATAACAATTCGTTTAACGTAATGGGTCAAGTTATATACTTGCATAACTAAACAACATTATCAACCAACAACTCTAATTAACTATTTTGACCCGTTTGTTTGTCGAGTGAACTTCGTCACTTCTATGACATACCAACTCGCAATTGACACTACATTCTCATTAACATTTCTAAGATTATTGTTTATGCATAATGTAACGAAACCGAAGTTACGTACCTTTAAAGCACACCCTTCAACCGTGTATCACCTTCGGCTTGTCCGTTTAGCGATCCGGATTCTTTACCTAAAGAGTTCCATTCACAACCATTTTAGAACCCTTTTTACATTTATTTATCATAATTCATTATGATATCCGAATCTGCGTTTTTGTCCGATTATTAACATTTTGATCCTCACTTAGGCGTTTTAACAAACACCTAGCGGGTCGGATTTTTACATAATCCATAGTAAATTCATGACTTGTTAATTTCATCTAAATCACTTCAATTAACGAATCTATACTAAATTTTAACATCAATAATTTCAGATTCACCACATGGATTCAGATTTCACTAGGATAAAAACCATAATTCTAGTGTTAATTTAGTTTCTACAAACTCACTAATCACCTAAAATGGTGATTATAAACTCCACAAATATAATGCTAGATTTCAACAAGAAATCATCTAGGGTTTATCTCTAAACATCACTTTGCTTCTAATTTCATCAATACAACAATCATGCATGCTCAATTTTTGATTTTCTCAATTAACCTAAAACTGAACATGAATCAAAATACCAAAATTTTGCATACCTTTTGATCCCTGCAACGAGGTGATCACTAATTCGTGTTTGAAACTTGATTTAGAGCAGATTAAGGGCTCCAATTTGTGAGTTTTATGTGGAAACTAGGGTTTGGAGGACACTCCATGGTCGCCCCTTTCTTCTGTACGACCCAAACACACACCTATGTGTGTGTTTGGTGTCTTATTTACCAATAAAACTTCCTTGTTTCTAGATTTTGCTAATTTAGTCCCTCAACTCTATTTGACTTATAGTTTAGGTGTTTTAACTTATTATATATCACCTCAAGACTCTTAACTAACTGGGTTATCGATTCCTAGTTAGCTTGTTCTTGTTTATTTCATGCTTTATATATCTGATTTAAAGTTTTAGAAATTTCGGGGTGTTACAGTCTTGAGAAGTTCACAAATGTTTCAGGCTTGGTGCCGAGTCCAGCTAAAAGCACAGCTTAGTTCTGTAATGTGCCGCAAATTATTAAACAGGAAATTCTTCACGTCATGCCTTTCCGGGAAGGGACGCTTCCTGTTCGATACTTGGGGGTGCCTATAATTACTACAAAGCTGATTTTTAAGGATTGTAAACCGCTTGTTGATTGCATGGAGAAGAAGATTGATAGTTGGCTAAATGAATCTTTATCTTTTGCGGGTAGACTGCAGCTTATCAACTCGGTCTTATCGTCTATGCATATTTATTCGGCGTCAGTCTTTATCATTCCAACTCGAGTCATAAATGATCTGGAGAAGCTTATGCGCCGGTTTTTGTGGAATGCAAGTAGTTAGGGTAGGGTCAAAGCGAAGTGTGCTTAGTCTAAGGTTTGTTTACCAAAGGACGAAGGTGGTTTGGGCATTAGGAGCATTTCGGATGTGAATAAGGCTCTTATGACCAATCTTTTATGGAGTATCATTACCAAAAGGAAATCCCTTTGGGTTCAATGGATCTACTCGCATAAGTTGAAAGGCAGGAGCTTGTGGGATATCCACTCTCGTGGTAGCATTAGCTGGGGATGGAGGAAAATTCTATCCATTCGAAATGCGATTCGGCCGTTCATATGGAAATCTGTTCGGAGTGGCTCTTAAATAAACGCTTGGAGTGACAACTGGTGCCAGCTTAGTCCGCTCAGCTTGTTTATTACACCGCGAAGCATTGCAAATGCGGGTTTTAATCTTACTTCTTCTCTAGCGGATCTTATTGATAATAATGGTCAATGGAAGTGGCCTACAGCTTGGTATGCTATTTATCCGGTTTTCATTGGATTAAATGTTCCTCAGTTGATTCAGAATATGGAGGATCGTACAATCTGGAAAGACTTGGAGGGCAACACTCGTCCTTTCGGGTCGATGGAAGTTTGGCATAACACTCGGCATCGTGAACATCCTGTCACTTGGGTTAATGGGGTTTGGTTTAGTCAATGCATTCCAAGACATTCTTTCCATTTATGGTTGGTTATTAAAAACAAGCTCAAGACGCAGGACCGGTTAGCAGTTTGGGAGGCGGGGAGCGAAACAAACTTGAAGCTTATGTGATGTCCTTTATGTAGGTACGATCGGGATTCTAGAGACCATCTTTTCTTCCAATGTTCGTTTGCGTCGCAAGTTTGGCACGATGTTAAAATAATGGTGAACATGGGGGATGTTGATGACTCATGGCAATCTATCATGGCTTGGATGGAACAAAAGGCTACTTCAAAGAAGACGGAACACATTGTTTGCAAGCTAGTCATTGTTGCAGCTACGTATTTTATCTAGCAAGAAAGGAATAATTTTTTATTCTCCAATTCAAACGCTAACGTGGCTGTGGTGAGTGAGAAAATAAAGAATACAGTCCGGTTACGATTGCTGGGGTTAGAGTTTAAAGGGGAAGCCAACAATCAAAGACTGCTAAAGAAGTGGAAGCTCCTTCCTAGTGACGAAGACAATGACCCGGGCTAGATGCTAGGTTGTTTTTAGTTTCTGATGTGATCGGGTTGTGTTTTCTTTTGGCTGTTATTTTTTTTGTACTGTTTATGGTTGTGTTTCGTGTTTTCCTAGACTTGGTATGCCAAGTCTAGTTGGTATGTCCATTCTGGCATACCTTTCATATTATTTGGTTATTTATAATATTCACCTGTGGTAACCCTTTACCCAAAAAAAAGACTAATCACATTCTTATTCTCCACAATTTTATCATCCTCATTAACATGATCATTCATCTCCAATTTCAAATCAGATTCATCCATTGCCTTTGATTTCACCTCGCTCATCTGTTCATTCACCGTTCTACCTGGATCAACAACGTCACTCTTCGATTCTTCCTCATCCGTATTCAAAACCGATTCATTCAAGATCGATTCATCACAAACAGAATCCTTACAAACAGATTCATTACAAACCGATTCATTACACACCGATTCATTACAAATCTCAACTTTCGCCTCATTTCCGAGCCCTAAAACAACACTTTTAGGTTTTTTACTCACCGGCCACACAAACCATAGTTTTCCAATTGTGATTTCATCGCAAACGCAAATTCATGCTTTAAACCAGGACGAATCGACGATAACAACACGTATTCGTCACCGTCTGTTCCGTTCGCCATTGTAACGAGCAGATAAAAAGGTTGCTATTGTTGGCGGAGGTCTAATGGGGTCCAGAATAGCAACGACTTTGATTCTAAATGGGTATCAAGTTTTCTTAAACGAAGTCAATCAAAAGTTCTTGGATGCAGGATTAGACAGAGTCAAAGATTTGAGTTTTTACTCTCATGAAATATTTCTAAATTGCTTTTGTATTAATGTATATACATATCTATCATCCAGTTAATTTGACAAGCAGTGTTAAGAAAGGTAAGTTGACTAAAGAAAAGTTTGACAATGGCTTTAAATGGGTATCAAGTGGTTGACTTGTTGGATGTGGCGAAAAAGATTAGAAAAACGACACTGTGGGAGTGGTGGTGGTAGAGGTTGGTTGGAGAAAGATGAAGAGGGGATATTCTAGGGTTAGGGTTGGGGGATTGGGGAAGATGATGTTTATTTATTAATGAACATTTTAAATAAAAACATGAAATGACCAGAATACCCTTAAGGATTGTGACTGTAATTATTGAAGTTAAAGGCTATCCATTGCAACCCGCTACAAACATAAAGGATGAAAAGTGTAATTTACCCTATAATTATAGAGTTAAGGATAAATTTGAGCTTGGTTGTTTAATTAAAAAGTTCAAAATTACTTCATTAAGCTCAAGTTGTAAAGATTGAATTTAGTCTGAATAAGTTAATAAGTTTGAGGTTGGCTAATTTATTATTTAATAAAAAAAATGAGGAATGACCTTCGATTGAACTTACTGCATAGGCATTGGAACTTATTTGATAACCAATATATATATATAGAGAGAGAGAGAGAGAGAAAGTATAATGTACTTCACGCCTTAACGTACATTAACGTATTTCACGAAATATATAACATGCGTAATTATTTTTTTGACCAAAATAACGTGCGTGATTTTGGATCCCATGCGTGATTATGTGGTCCCATGCGTGATTATGTGGTCCCATGCGTGATTATATGTTCCATGCGTGATTATACCCCTGATCCAACGGTTACCATTGTCTCCTACGTGAAGTATGATAAGTCGTGAAGTATGTTAACCTTTCTCTCTCTCTCTCTCTCTCTATATATATATATATATAGGGAAGCGCTAAAATGAAAACCACCTCCAGTAAGAACCGTGAGAACCACTCTCCACCGATCAGATTATGCCAACTAAAAGGGTACTTTGGTCATTTACCCCAAATGTCAAATCTCCCCTTTCTCTCTCTGCATTAAAGCCATCTCACTTTGTCTCTCTCCTCATTTTTGTTTCCTTTCATCTTCTCTCTCCTCATTTCTTCTCCTCATGTCTTCAAAGAAGACAGACCTTCATCTTCTACATCCCAACCCATATCCCACCACCATATTCATCACCACCCCCCGAAAAAAACAGGGAGAGAGAAGAAGGGAGAGAGAATGCGACGGAGGAAAGAAGGGACCGGTGGTTGGTGGGGAGACGGTGGTGGGGCAAGTGGCGTGTTCGGAAGTCGATGGTGGGGCAGGTGGTTGGTGGGGAGACGGTGCCGGAAGCTACATATATGAGATTTACGAATCTACTTCGAGTTAAGATCTGAATCAAGGTGTTCACTGTTCTGTTTGTTGTTACGAATCAGGAACGTCATAGGTTCAAGGTGTTCATTGTTTTGTTTGGTGCTCATTGTTCTGTTTGGTGTTAATTGTTCTGTTTGTTCACTATTCTGAGATTTACGAATCTATTCCGAGTTTAAGATCTGAATTATCTTCACACGAATGTTGAACATTTGTGCCGATGGTCCAGATGCCGGTGGTCCCGATGGCGCCGGCAGTGCCGGTGATCTTGGTTTCATCTCCGGTGGTGCCAGCGGAGGCGGAGATGACTTTTTCTCACCAATGAAGCCCCGGTGAACTGAGGTTAGTAGATGAATTTTGATTTTTGCGGTTAATTTTTCTGATTGTCCCCGCTTTTCCTCCACTGATTTGTTTTGGTGGTTTGTTTTGATCTTGATAGTTGATTGTGTTTAATTGTTTGTTTACTGCAGTGTTCTAGATTCGAAACCTTTCGAGTGGGGTTGAGTTGGCAGTGATAGAACGAAAAACATTTTTTCCGACAATTGATGACAATGGCGTGGCAATGATGGCAGAGGGTAGGTTTTTGAACCTGCAACCCCACTTTTTGCAGCCATGATTAGCGGAAACTTTGAGCCAAAACCCGTTTTTTTCTAGACCCACGGATGGTTTTTTGATTCTTGTTGTTTAGTTTTTTAGTTTTTTTTAAGTCCATGATGATAAGTTTTCAACTTATCTGAGACAGCTTGGTAAAACCCGTAAAAAGTTTTTTGTTTGGCGTAAAAAACTTTTTTTAACCTGTAAATATTTTTTTGGCGTAAAACATAAAACGTAAAAAGTAAAATGTAAAATTTAAATTTAAATTTTTTAACGTAAAACGTAAAATGTAAAACGTAAAGTTTTTAACGTAAAACGTAAATTTTTTAACGTAAAACGTAAAACGTAAACTTTTTAACGTAAAACGTAAACTTTTTAACGTAAAACATAAAATGTAAAATGTAAAGTTTTTAACGTAAAACGGAAAACGTAAATTTTTTAACGTAAAACGTAATTTTTTAACGTAAAACGTAAAGTTTTTAACGTAAAACTTAAATTTTTTAATGTAAAACGTAAACTTTTTAACGTAAAACGTAAACTTTTTAACGTAAAAAACGGCGCGTTAAAAAAGGACGCCTGAAAAAGTCGGGCGTAAAAACGGGGCGTAAAAAACGGCTCTTCAAAACGGTTTTTTAAACAAATCTTAAAAAAAAATTATCATAAAAATCTGATTTCAAAAAATTCTTTAACAAAAAAATCTGTTTTTTAATAAAAAGTAAATAATGAATAGGACAAAAAAGACAATTAAAATAATATATATAAAAAGACAAAAAAATTAATTTTACTTTTTAACAACAAAATATTAAAAACATAATAAGACAAAAAGTATTTAATATTAATTTTAACTACTTTTAATCTCATCCATCCATCTTGAAGATCTAATGGCCAGAAAGTGGTTCTCGTGGTTCGTACAACTAGAGGTGGGTAGAAAGTGGGTTTTTTCTAGAAAGTCTAGGAAGCAATCAGAATGCGACATGTGGCGTTGAAGATTTTTAACTAGAAGGGAAATTGTGTACTTTCACATTCTATTTTTATTTTTGGAATTTATCTTCATTAACTAACTATCCACGTCCATATTTGTAACCGTTTTTCTCCATGATTTTCAGAATAATTTGTTTTCGAAATCTAAACTAATCGCACATTCCATTGTTCAGAAGATTACTGGAAGCTATCAGCATGTTCTTGGTGCTGTGTTTTAACATTTTACAGGGCTAAAGTCAATTTTTTATAGATCCCATAATATAAAGGTGGTTTTGTAATAGGCAGATTACTGTTTTTTAGATATTGTTGTTGTGTTTTTAACTTCCATCACCATGTTTTTCTTCAAAGTTAACTAGTTATCAGTCTGGAAACTATCAGCATGTTCTTGGTGCTGTGTTTTAACAGTTAGAGTGCTAAAGTCAATGTTTTTATAGATCCCATAATATAAATGATTGTCTGATCTTCCTGGCCGCTGGATGCCCAACATTTTCCAAATACACTGACAAAGCATCGGGCTGCATGATAAACATTTTCATCAGATTGTGTTTTATTTTGATGTACCACCCTAGATTATCCAGATTGTGTTTTAATTTGAATTGTGTTTTAAGTACACAATAGTGGTGATGAGTAATCATGCAGTATCACATTAACCTGTGTTTTAAGTTATTAATAGTAGACATAAGGTATCATTCAGTATGCACTGTGTTTTAAGCTCATAACTTTATACACAGAGGACTTCATGCAGTATCAAATCAAATTGTGTTTTAAGTTATTAATAGAGGGCATATGATTTGTAAAACACACCCACATAAACACTTTAGGCTTCAGATGTACCCAACTCCAGTATGATTGTAAAACACACCAACATAAACACACCGTAAAACACATTTACCTTAAACACAGCTATACGTCATTATGATTGTAAAACACACCCATATAAACACATTATAAAACACAGTTAACTTTTGGGGTTTCAGATGTACCCAAATCAAGTATGATTGTAAAACACACCCACATAAACACATCGTGAAACACATTTATCTTTAAACTTTAAACCTACCATAATCTTGAGTAAAAACACATTTATCGCTATTGAAATTTAAATCTACCAACCTCTTTAAGTTGAAACACATACCTGCGACTATGGGGTCTTTCGAACGGCTTCCGGCAACTGATCCGATGCTCTCCATCCTTAATAAAGTTTTCTGCTTTTTGAATCTCTTGCCTGCAACCAAGAAATCACGTCAATGTCAAACATCAAGTACCATTAATCGCCTTGTAAAACACGTAGCACAATGATATCTTGATCTTACGTATATAGAACAAGGAAAATTTATTATCTTCATCCATGATTTTAGGTATATTTGGTATGATTTTGGGGGTTATCGAATGTGGGTTTACAGAGAGAGGGAAATTCGCGTGGAAATAGGGAGTTGAGACTGACTGATGGTTATTTGATTGATTTAAAACACGGTCATTGACAAAATTACCCCTACTCTTTTAAAACAGTCAATTAAATAAACTCAAATATTACAATATTGCCATTGATTTAATCTCAATCTTTAAACACACCTATTGGATGGCCCAGATCGCTTCCTAGACTTTCTAGGAAAAACACACTTTCCGCAGGATCCCCACTCTATATATATATATATATTTTGAAGGTTTAACTTTTAAGGTTTATCTTTAGTGATTTAGCATTAAGGTTTACGGTTTAACTTTTAAGATTATAATATAGCTTTAGGGTTTAGCTTTTGGGTTGAATTAGAGTTTAGATTTATGGTTTAAGGTTACTAATTATAGTTTGACAAGCCGGTTTCAAAGATGTTGAAATGAGTTCAATCGGAGTTTGTTCAAGTGGTTTCCTTTCAGTTTCCAACTTTGTTCGAGTCCCCAATTAACCCACCCCTAATCCTTCTACGAAAGCTACGTTTTTTTCGACCATATAAACGACTAATTCACACACTCTAATCCCACACCTAAAGCTACGCTTTTATCCACCTTATGACTAGAACCCTCAATCAATTGAAAATGAACATAATTATGTACACAATTATGTACACATCTTGATACCATTAGGCTATAAGCCTTTTGATACTTATAAATAAATACATGCATACATATATATATATATACACACACGCACATGTACTCCCACATAAAAAGAGTTAAATGCCAGGTTGGTCCTTGTGATTTACCATTTTTACAGAGTCGGTCCCAATGCTTTAATAATTATAGAGTTAGTCCCAGTAGTTGCAATTTTAAAACTCAGGTGATCCTTATCACTAACTTAAGTTCAATTTCTTGGTTAACTATGTATGAAATGTCTATTTTACCCTTTAACCAGTTATAGAATAAAAATATAGAAGATATAGGCCCACCTTCTTCCTCCTCTCTTTTATAAAAAAAAACTTTACCTCCACACCTCCATTAGAGCCTGCCTTGTTGTCATTCTTAGGGGGTGTTTGGCCTAGCTTTTATTTTTTGGCTTATACTTATATTTTAAAGTAGCTTATAACTTATTTTCTATCATTTGATAAGCTCTTTTTAAGTGTTTGGATTAGCTTATAGCTTATTTTATATCATTTGCCCTTACTCAAAGAAGCTTCTTCAAATAAGCTAAACAACCATCTTCAAATAAGCTTCTTCAAATAAGCTTCTTCAAATTAGCTTATACAAGCTAATAAGCATAAGCTTAAAAAGCTAAACCAAACACCAAGTTAAGCTTATTTTGTAAAAAAAGCTAAAAAGGCTATAAGCTTTGTTAAAAAATCTAGGCCAAACACCCCCTTAATGCTAATAGGATCCTTCTGCAGTAACATTAATAAAAGATGCAAGTAAATATGCAAATCGGTGATTGTTAACGATCGTCAAGAACACCTGAACCTCAATGCAAAAGGTCAACCTTCAAGAATATACATGTATTTGTCTTCGAGTTTTTGCAACATTAAGTGGACTGGTGGCAGCGGCAGCAAGGCTCGTTTGCCAGTTTGTTTTTTCGAGCACACTCACAACATTGGATTCCTCACCCAGAGGCGGCGGCGCACCGGCAAGCTCGATTGCCAGTTCGTTTTCCAGCAGGTTTGTTTGTAGATCCAACAAGTTCATGAGCAACTCCGGCAAGGGGGTATCTTAGTGGAAGGTGGGGGTGCAACCCCCAATGTTTTGGTTAAAAGTGTAAAATTTTTGATTTTTTGTTTGAAAATTTTAAAATTATATAGGATTGTCCCTCAATTATTTTGCCTAAATATTTATAGAATATATAAATTAGGTCCCATGACTTTCCATCCCATCGGAACTTTTGGCCAAACTCCACCACTGAGCTCCGGAATCATCAACTCGAGGGGCCGAGGGTGTGGGGTTGTGGTTGTTGGTTGGTCGGAGGGTGTACGGTGGATGATGATTGCGGTGGCGACAATGGGTAGTTGAGGGTAATGGGGGTTGTGGTTGTGGTTGTTGGTTGGTCGGAGGGTGTCTGGTGGAGGATGATTGCGGTGGCGATGGTGGGTAGTTCTCCAGTTAGATGGCACAGTGAAGAATATGAGATAATGATTTTATTTTTATAATATAATAACTCTTTTATTATCTAATTGTTTTTAAATAATGAGGGGTATTTCAGTCATTTCATATAGACTTAACAAAAAAATAGACGGAGGTTAGTGATAACGATCACCCAAGTTTAAAAATTATAATCATCGTGATCAACTCTATAATTATTGAGCAGTGGGACCAACTCTACAAAAATGAAAAACTACAGGGACCAACCAGACATTTAACTCACCTAAAAATGAATGCACAAAATCCACTTTTTTAACAGAAACTTTGACCGGACTTTAGGGAGTCATAGCTCACACAATTTTAACCAAAGAGTGATTCTTTTTCTGGAATTTAGGGGGTGTTTGTTTTTTCTTCTAACATCTTCAAGGAGCTGATGTCTGCAGGCGCGCAGACATTACCCTTGAAGACTGTTTGTTTTTTTTTTAAACAGATCTGAAAATGGTTTCTTTCATCTTAAAAAAAAATCTATGGAACCCTTTCTTTAAACATCTTCACAAAACTGATATACCCTTAAAATAGATCAGAACTCAATAAATCTCCAAACCCCTACTTTAACTTCTTCCTCCACCACCGCCACCACAACTAGCACCACCATGGCCACCGCCACCGCCGTCGCGACCGGTGGTCGGCCCTTCCTCCCTCCTACTTTCCTCTCTCTCCTTCTCTCTCTTATGTCTCTCTCTCTCCCTCTATAGCTTCCTCTCTCTCACTCAAAACAACCACTCGACACCACCCCCACAGCGTCGCCGTCTGTGGGGTTCTACCATGGCCGCCGTGCGCCACCATCGTCGGTGGTGGCCGGCCGTTTTCTCTCTCCTGTTGCTCTCTCTTTCCCCGATCTTTCTCACTCTCTCGTCGATCTCTCTCTCTCCCTCTCTCTCTCTCTCTCTCTCTCTCTCTCTCTCTCTCTGCAGGTCTCAGATGGGTGCGTGTATAAGGTGGTACAAGACGTGGGGTGTGTGGTTGGCTTGCCGGAAAAAGAAAACGGCTGGAAGCCGGCTTTTGGTGGCAGAAGAGAGGTACCTGGGAGTTTGTGCAGACATTATCATTTAAAAAAAACAAACACTCTTATATTTTCAACTTGCAGAGCTTCAGACCACATCTTCAGTTGCAGACATGAAAACAGATGAAATTAGTTTGCAGAAAGTTTACGTCTGCAAAAACAAACATCACCTTAGTTGTATGTGTTAGCTTTCAAACCCACCTATTCCCATTTAAATTCATTAAAGTTTCGATCTTTAACCAACTGAAACGAATCGAGAACATTAAAAAATAGTTGATGTTACATTTTTATTTTGTTTTATGCGATCATTTACATATATCCCCTTGCTAAATTATTTATTATATATTTACCCAACCTTTAAAACTAGTTATATACTTCTCTTCCTAAACCATATATATTATATATTTATCCATTTTATTAAAATAACTCTTATTGAATTACTATTTACTTAGAGTAAATTACAAAAATCAATTTTTATGTTGACACTAGATTGCAAAGTGTGTCATTTGTCTTCAAAAAGTAAAAAAAAAAACGTACTCGATCTTTGCAAACCCTTGCGCGTTACGTCCTTTAACCTAATTCAGTTGGCGAGTATAACAACCCACAAAAATGTCCCAAAACTCTATATGATCAAGATCCCGAACCTGCAAAATGGCTATGTAACATGAAAAATGAAAAAAATAATAACTATATGTCTGTCGCGGGCCGCGACAGACTAAGGAAAGGCTATCGTGGGTGGCGAAAGCCTTGTAACTTTCCGAACACGCCTAGGGACAAGTGTCATCCACGTGATAAGTCTATACCGGTGACTAATGCCACCTATGCCCTAGCTAGGGAATATCGCAGGCCGCGATAGGATTGGCTTAGTCTACCGCGGGGCGCGTAAGCCTCACATTTCAGCTATATAAAGGAGCAAGCATTAGACATTCAAACTCGTTCAAAATTTTCTTTCTTCTCTCAACATTTTGCATGAAAATATTATTCCCAATACTCCTATTTTCACAAAGCTTTGCCCCATTGTAAGTGTTTTAACCCCTAATCACTAATTCGATACCCTGTCCGATCGATCTACGGATGTCAAGGCGCTGCCTGAATAAGGCTATGCTTTGCTAACTACGTTGAGGTTCTGATCTCGTGATGTATTGATAAAGTTGAATTGGGTTGTTACTAACACATGTGCATTGCATATTTATTTAGGAACTCGGGAAAATCACCAGAAAATATTATCAGGAAGCTTATAGTAAAACCCTAAGTTTGCAATGTGAGTCATTCTTCTTTTTATTAACTTGCTTCACAAAACCTTAAATGTTTTTCAGTTATACTTACATGGATTAAGTCTTTATATTCTACAATTACTACCGGTATTATGGGGTTTGTATACATTACATGATAATCTTCACAATTGGACACGAGTAGCCAATGTGTGATATGACCATAGTCACAGATTCGTCGAGTGACAAGTACTTTGAATTTTTTGTTAGATCTAACAATCGTAATTACCCTTAATATTGAAAAGTTATAACGATGTATTTTTTATAAAATGGAATGAACCCTCCTCCACCACCCATAGTCCACGTCCACCAGCACCACCCATCACTACCGTCCGTACACCACCACTAGTTTATTTTAGAAGCCTACATATGTTGAAAAAAACAAACAACCTTCTCCTTGCAGACTGCAGAGGTTTGGTCCATCTCTTCTTATACAGATGTGGTCCGCAAACTATAAACATTTTACCTCCTAAAAAAACAAACAACACCTAAGTATACAATCTTTCTCATGTTTGAATATTGTTTTCATAGCTATCTAGAACCCTAATCCTCCGAGTATGTCGGGCGATTCAAGGCGGCGATCTTCTGAAGAATGGCAGGACGTTCAATCAAGAAAAGGAAGAAGTGATCTTCAACAGGACGAGGTTAACAAAAAGGTAATAACTAAGTTCTTTGTTTCGAACTTACCACCGAAGTGGTCTTCTTCGCATCTCAAGGATGTTTTTCAAGGTTTTGGTACGTACGAGGGATCTTATATTGCTAGGAAGCTTGATAGGGGGGGGGAACGGTTTGCGTTCTTGTCATTTAGTGGTATAGGTGATTCGAAAAGTTTGGAAGGGGAATTGGTTGACATGTGGTTGAGTTCATACAAGTTGTTTGTTGCTTTGGCTTGATTTGTGGATGGTGTTACAGTAGGTAATTCAAAGCCCGATCATAAAGGGAAAGAGAATATGAGGGTAAACGGTTCCCATGCAAACCCTATTATAGGGGGAGCGTCGGATGGGGTGGATAACTATGGTGGTGCTGTCGCTAATTCTGAAGTGGGAGGAGGGAGATCGTTTCTTGATACGGTTTTGAATAGGAATAAGGTGGATGTGATCAAGGTTGACGACAATGTCGAGGGGTTTTCTTAATGGCTTGGTCTGTCCTTGGTGGGTAAAGCAGTCGATTTCAAGGCCTTGACTAGTTTGAAGACGTTGTTGAAGAATCGAGGATGGAGATTTGTAGGGATCAAGTATGTTTCTGGCTTCACTGTCATGTTGGTATTTAATAGTATGGAGGATTGTGAACGCTTTTTACTTGAAAAAGAGATGTGGTCGGTTTTTTTCGAGAGACTTGAAAAATGGGATGGTAATCAGAAGATAGAGGATGAGAGGATCACTTGGTTGCAGGTTTATGGTGTTCCTGTTCAGTTAGCATTCGATCAAGTCTTTGATTTGGTTGGGGGGCGGTATGGTAAGGTGGTGCAGCCGGCTCAAATGTTTAAAGGCGACAATAATTTTTCGTATGCGTACATCAGTGTGTTATGTAAATCTCGAGGTCGGATTGTTGATGGGGTGGATATTGCTTGGAGGGGTGCAACATTTAATGTTTGGATTGATGAGCATGTGGGCGAATGGGTTCCAGATTGTGTCGAGGAGTATGATGATGTGTCGGAGCTGATGGTGCAGGATAATCAAATAGGTTCAGCTTCAATGGGATATTCGGAGGGATACAAGGACGATGATAGGGAACTTGAGTCGGATACATTTAATACAAGTGGTGACGATTTGGAGATGGGTGTAGGATCGTCTTCGGACCTAAACGAGTCGTTTAGAAGAGCTATTACTGATTTGAACGGCGGAAACAGACAAATCAGATTCAATTCAGCGAGAATTCACTTTAATATGTTGATTTTATTAATCTGAATGACGTTTACAATCAAATCAACACTTCGGCAGCACTTCGTGGCTCACCGGAACTCTGAATGTGATTCCGCTTATATGACTATATATAGACAACATGATTTCGCTTATAAGGACATGACATATAAGCAAAATCAAATACTTGCCATATAAGCGAAATCAACTTTGACATAAGAACGAAATCAGAACTTGACACAAAAGCGAAATCAAACATGTACATTATGAACGAAATCACCATCTTCCAATCATAAATGCTTTTGTCTTTTGTGTAGTGATGTCATTATGATGTCACTTTGATGATGTCATCATGACATCATGCTTGAACAACTTCGCAACGAACCCGAGACTCGACATAAGACGAAGACGACAGATGAATGCACCAACAATGGGTGACGAAGGGTCGGGTAAAGATCCTACTCCCAACAATGGTATTCATTCAGGAACTGAGGTGTATGTGGAGGCTACTGTGAATGGCTTTACTGCTCTGAAGGCTGGAACGTCGTCGGTCCACAAGAAGTTTAGAAGAAAGACATTGTTCAAGAAAAGGGGGAGGCGAGTGGCTCACAAGAAAGACCAAAGAAACGACAAATGGACGATACTTACGTGTTCTGTTTGGACAAGTTTATCGGTATTGTTGGGTCCTCATCGGTTCATAATACGTGTGATGATAGGGATTCGGACTGTGGTTTTTTTACTCCGGACATTAACAATAATGTGGATGTTGGTGAGGATACTCGTACTGTAGAAGAGGAGCAGGAGGTTATTGGTATTAATTCTGAACTAGTGATTGGAGATCAACGTAATTCTTTGCGTTTTGAAGCCAATGAAACAGTTAGTTTGGGTAGGGCTTTAGGAGCGGATAATTTGCAAGATTTTGTTCCTAAGATTCAAGAGGTATTAAGAGATGAAGGTTATCAAGAGGGTGGACAATGAATGTGTTATCTTTGAATATACGGGGGTTAGGGAGTTCAAGCAAAGCGGATTGGGTTCGAGGTCTTCGGGTTCTTCATGAGGTGAGCTTTATTATGTTGCAGGAAACTCAGTTTTCTGTGTTGGATAATGTGGATTTAGGGAGGTTTTGGGGGAGAGGGGATTTCAGTTATGAGTAGGTTCCTTCGGCAGGAAGATCGGAAGGTTTATTATCTATTTGGGATGCGAAAGTTTTTTCGGTGGGGGTTGTGTCTAAATTTTCGAATTGTTTGCTTAATTCTGGAAAGGTGAAAGGTAGTGGGGTAATGAGTTATATGCTCAATGTGTATGCTCTTCAGACCTTGGTGGCTAAACGGGTTCTGTGGTTAGAGATTAGCGCGTTAGTTGGAGATGGAGATGGGTTGTGGACAGTGGCGAGGGATTTTAATTCGGTTAGAAGTGAAGGGGAAAGACGAAACTCTATATTTAATTCTACTGAGGCTCAGGAGTTTAACAGTTTTATTGATGAAACAAATTTGCATGAATTTTCCTTGAAAGGTAGGCGGTTTACATTTGTTGCGGGCGATAAGTTGAGCCGAATTGATAGAATTTTTGTCAATTATAATTTCTTTTTGGATTGGCCGAGCGCTGAGTATCTAGCGCTTGATAGGAACAAGTCGGATCACTGTCCTTTGGTATTAAAGACTGTTTCTAGGAACTTTGGGCCCAAACCTTTTAGGTTTTTTAATTCTTAGCTTGGTCGTGAGGAGTTCGGCTTAGTGGTTAGGAAGGCGCTGGAGGATGGTGTCTTTGAAGAGGACCCAGATACATGTATTAGTTTGAAATTTAAAAGATTGAGAATTGTTATTTCGGAGTGGGCAACTAAGTGTATGGAAAGGGAAAATGGGGAGAGACGTTTATTGGAAGAGGAGCTTCGACAGTTGGATGTGACAATGGAAGTTCGTGAGCTTACAAAGGTGGAGGTTTGGTCTCTGGATGAAACTAAAAGAAGGTTACGAGAGCTTGATGTGTTTTTTCAAAGGGATCTTAAACAGAAAGCGCGAGGTAACTGGGCAGCTTATGGGGATGACAATACAAGGTTTTTTCACGGATGTATTAATAAACGGAAGGCGGCGAATTATTTTCCGGGGTTGATGGTTAGAGGGGTGTGGGAGTCCAAGCCGAGTATTGTTAAACGTGAGGTCCTAGGTTTTTTCGGTCTAAATTCAAGGAAACTATGGTGCTAAGGCCGACACTTCAATGTTATGGGGTGAAGAAGCTAACTCATGAGTATGCCGAACGCTTGATTGAGCAATTCTCGGTTCAAGAAAATAAAGATGCAGTTTTTGGTTGTGGTGCAGATAAAGCTCCGGGCCCGGATGGTTTTTATTTTCGATTTATCAGGTCGTTTTGGGAACTATTCGAGCATGACGTTATTGCTTTAATGCATCACTTTCACAGTGTTGGGAGGTTTAGTGTTGGGGTTGAGTCATCTTTCATTACGTTGGTACCGAAGGTCGATGACCCGATAGAACTACGTGACTTCAGACCGATTAATTTGATAGGGATCATAAGTAAGGTGGTGTCAAAGGTGTTGGCGAACCGTTTGAAGATGGTTATGGGTAAAATTGTTTCGGAAACACAGTCTGCGTTCTTGACTGGGAGATACATTTTAGATGGTACTTTAATGGCAAACGAGGTTCTCGCTTGGGCTAGAAAGCGCGGGAAGAAAATGTTTTTATTTAAAATTGATTTTGACAAGGCCTATGATAACGTTAGTTGGGATTTCTTATTGTCGGTTCTTGAACAAATGGATTTCCCTTTGACATGGAACGAGTGGATTCGGGGGATTTTGGTTTCGGCTAGATCTTCGGTATTGGTGAATGGGTCGCCTACCTTCGAGTTTGGTTGTCAAAAAGGAATTTGTCATGGCGATCCCATTTATCCTTTTTTGTTCATTATATTGATGGAGGCGTTTTCGGGTTTGATGAATAAAGCATGTGACATAGGAACCTTCGATGGAGTTCATCTTCCTAAGGATGGGCCGATTTTATCTCACTTGTTATATGCGGATGACGCGATGTTGATGGGGGATTGGTCTAATTTCAACTTCGCTAATATGAAAAGGATTAGTAGGATATTCTATTTGTGTTCAGGATTGAAGATTAACTTGCATAAATCGATTTTGTATGGTGTTGGTATTGACAATGATGAGTTGAAGACAAAAGCGAATGTATTAGGGTGTAAAGCAGGTGACATTCCTTTTCTTTATTTGGGCATTAAGGTAGGAGCAAACATGAACAGGGTATCGAATTGGGACCCGGTGGTGAGAACGTTTAGGAGGAGGCTTTCGAAATGGAAAGCTAATTCTTTATCTATTGGAGGCCGGGTAACTTTAATTAAATCGGTTCTTGATAGTTTGCCCACCTATTACTTTTCACTTTTTAAGGCGCCATGGAAGATTATTAACATGTTGGAAGGTTTTATAAGGCGTTTTCTGTGGGGTGGGTCAGCCGAAGTTAGGAAAATGAATTGGGTTTCGTAGGATGTGGTTACAAAACCAATTGCGGATGGAGGTTTGGGAATAGCTAGTTTAGAGATGAATAATAACGCCTTACTCGCTAAATGGCTATGGAGGTTTTATACTGAACAAAAAGAGATATGGAGAAGGGTGGTAGTTGCGATTCATGGTTCGAGCCGTAGTTGGGGGGTTGCGCCGGTTAATAATACTTATACGAGCGCTTGGAAGAATTGTGTTTCGTTTTGGAACAAGTACAAGGTTGAAGGAATTGGTTTTAATAATATGATCCATGGAAAACAAGGGGATGGGGGCACATATTAGATTTTTGTTGGATACGTGGTCATGCACTGAACCGCTGAAAGATAAATTCCCAAACTTGTTCGGTTTGGAAAAAAAAAACTAAAGGGTCCTGGTGGGGAATCGGGTTCGGCAGAAAGGATCTGTTCGTATTCTTTTCTAGGAATGGCGTCGACCACTTGAGACAACCGAAGAGCTTCATAACAAGCAAGATTTGGAGGTGTTGTTACAAGGGGTTTCCATGGAAGATAGGAATGATAGTTGGGTGTGGTCTGATGGTACAACTGTTGGCTTTACAGTGGCAACGGTTAAAAAATGGATGCGTGGTCCAACTATAATTGCTGACCGGTTTGGTTTTACGTGGAGTAAGTGGGTTCCGCTTAAGTGTAACATTTTCATGTGGCGAGCGTTTTTGGATCGCTTGCCCACTAAGATGGCGCTATCAAGAAGAAGCATTCAGGCGGATAATCCTTTTTTGTTTGGTGCGACAGTAAGGAGGAAATGGTTGAACATTTATTTACAGGTTGTAGTATTTCAGTGGGCGTGTGGAATGGGATTTCTAGATGGTGCCGGATTCCAGATGTTTTCACGTTTCATGTTAAGGACTTGGTGGATATGCATGTGTCATGCGGTGCGTCGGGGAACAAGAAGTTGGTATACCATGGGGTTTTAATTATTGCGTGTTGGCACTTGTGGAGGGCAAGGAATGAAAAGGTATTCTCGAGTAAGGAGCCGAACGTGGTGGAAATGATTGCGGATGTCAACACTTTGGGTTTTTTTATGGTACAAACATAGGTATAAAGAAGGTGTGGTTGATTGAGAGAGGTGGTGTAATTTTGATTTGATGTAATTTTGGTTGTAATTTTCGGATTTCGGCTTGCTATTTTCGTCTTGGAGATAGTTTGTCTTTGTTTGGTGGTTTATTGGAAGTTAATCTTAAAAAACAAAAAAAAAAAAAAAACCCCTAAGTATACACTTAAAAATCTCCAACACACACACAAACATTTTAGTTTTTACTAATATTCACACACACAAACATTTTAGTTTTGGAAAATTGATATTTAATAAACCAACCTTTAACCAGTTGGTAAATAATAATCCAACCTACAGAATTGGTATATAATAATCCTACCTATCAACATGTTGGTACTCAATGAACTTCCGTTAATTTTTTTTAACTGAAGTTAGTTTTTGAGTTTTATTTATTACACAAACAGTCCCTGTAGTTGTAATTTACTAGTTTTAACTATTTTATAAACCTCAAATCGAGGAAAAGGAGGATTTTCGAGTGTTTTTTTTTTTGTTTAATAAAATAGTTAAAACTAGTAAATTACAACTACAGGGACTGTTTGTGTAGTAAATAAAAATTTAAAACTAACTTCAGTTAAAAAAAATTAACGGAAGTTCATTGAGTACCAACATGTTGATAGGTAGGATCATTATATACCAATTCTGTAGGTTGGATTATTATTTACCAACTGGTTAAATGTTGGTTTATTAAATACCAATTTTTCCTTTAGCTTTTACTAATATTCTTTTAGCATATCATAAATGGCAACGAAGGTTAAATCAATGGAAAATATTTAAGCATCCATTTCTATACTATTAATTTATATACTATTAATTTGAAACATTTGTTTGCATGTTTAGTTGCAAGTTGTGCTTAAATGTTTGTACATTAATCAAATATTGGTGGTAAGTTGTGCATAAGTGGTTGTACCTTAAAAATGTATGCATGTTTAGTTGTAAGTTGTGCTTAAATGTTTGTACCTTAATCAAATATTGGTTATAAGTTGTGCTTAAGTGGTTGTACCTTAATCAAATAATGGTTTCGTTACCTTACCAAATTCAATATGTTTTTTTATGCATGTACGGTTGTAAATTGTGCTTAAATGGTTGTACCCTAATCAAATAATGGTTTCATTATCTTACCATATTCAATCGGTTTGATCCATTCAAAGTTGTGTTGTTTTATTTGTAAATTATTATTATTTATAATAATCTAATTAGTTTAGTCAAAATCTTGTATAAATATAATTTGCAACATATTGATGCAATGGTTGTTGTAATGTTTGCATTATGGTTTGTATAGTGGTAATGATATATATTATATATAGATTACGATGAACCTGTCAAACGGGAAAAAATAGACGCGGGTTCATCGTAACGCGCAAGTCCTAGATCAACTTAATTATTTTATTCTATGTTTTACGTTTCGTTTTAATTTCTTCGCATTAACACCGCAACTTCAGTGTCGGTGGTCGCTGACAGTAATGTGGCATTAGTGCTCTCCCCGCCGCTACGCGGAGTTGCTTAATACTAGTTATGTTCAATATATAATTCAACTTCACCACCATGATGATCTCTTACCCAGTCAAAGAACCTGGTCTAATTGCTGGCTACATCAACCACAAGTTTACAACCCAGGTAATCAATAAACTTGATTGTTCACATCCCTACCAATAGTTGACCAAAAAAAAAAAAACTTTGAACAATCCATTAGATTGCATCCATATATTTAGTCCAATCGCTATCCTACAACTTGGTAGTTATCCCTTTTTAAATCGATTAAAATATATCGGAACAAATATATTGTCCAACCGAAGTGTTTAAATAGGAGTTAAGAGCATCTAAAACGCTACATTTTCTAACACCACGTCAACTGATATATCGGATTCCACAAACACTCATTTCATCTCCAACAGTACATCATTTGTCGATCATAACTTTAAATATTATATACACACAAATACGCGCACACAAATAAACACAGTGTTTGTGTATAGAGGAAGCAAACAGACACCACCCTCGCTCGTTTGAAACTACTGAGGATCTAAAGAAACGCGGATCTACGACGTATGATTGGGATATCGAATGGCCACATAAGCATTTGAAAATTTTCAAACACCTCCTTTGAATGTGCCCTAATAATAATTATACCCCATGGGTTTGATCTTTACATTTTTTTTTTGGGGTAATTCCAAATATCATTCCACACGAAAAAGGGCAATTACAAAGCAATAGCAGGTAGTCGGGCAACAAGTTGCGCCGCCACCCCCTTTTGAATAGAAAAACCAATTCTACTAAATACAAAGTTTGAAACCTTTAGCGACGAAGAATTACTATTAACGACTTTTTGAACCCGATTCAAAAGTCGCACAGCGTTAGGAACGAGACCACCAAAGGTATCAAACGCAAACGGGACAAACACATGTTGATTCTCCAGGCAGGTTTTCTCATGTTTTGCCACTTTGCTTGCCTTTGCCTTGAGCACCGCTTGCCCTACGACAAAGCCCTTGTCCTTGAGCCCGACAAGGAGGGAGACTCCAGTTAGATCTACACAAGCGTGTTTCCCCCTTCCCATCCAAACACAAAGATGTCCGCCGGGCATAAAGTGGACCTCCCCTTTAAGGGGTCAGTCAGGAAATTTACTGGAGCCTCCTTTTACGTTTCATATCAATAATTCTATAATGTAGCGAAACGAACACTTTGAGTGACTCACTACATGCACTAGTTACCTTGACTTTTTACTTTTGTTATGTGTTACAAAATACAAGATACAAGATACATCCAATCAAATATAAAAATTTTAGAGAAAACGAGATCTATTGTTTGATTGTTGTGCTTCAAAGATACAAAGCCCAATTTCTTTGTACTATAAAAACCTGGAAATGAATGAAATAATAGAACACACTTTTATGTTAAGACTAATTGTTGTGGTTTAATGAAAAGGTGTATAACCACGTGTCACATAGACAATGGGTATTAGGTAATTTATCTTATCACTGGCGGAGCTTCTTTGAGGCCGGGGCGCCTCAGCCCCCGCCAATTTTTCGTTTGTAGTGTCATATTTTACAGGAAATTAAAAAAAAAATCGTAGTGTAAAATATTGGATTGTTAAAAGCTCGTCCCCCATCACTTTAGATTTTAAGAGTTTAGCCCCCGTCGAGTTTTTGTTCAAGCTTTGCCACAATATCCTATAAAGATCATGTTGTGCTCTAACTAAAAATTTAAAAATAATATGATTGGCATATACGGGGTAAACCTCATCTCACAATTCTCTTACGGGCGTTAAAGGGGGTAACACCTCATCTCTTGACGTTCACTTTAACTAGCACGGTGTGGCGTTTAACTAAAATTTTAGGTTAGGTAACATGAGATGCCACCCCATAATGTATAACCTAAGACTATGGGGTGTGGAGGGTCTTTGGTTGGGAGCATTGCTTGACACGTGACAGATGTGAGCTCCACCAGTCCACACCCAAAAAAGTGGGGTGTGGTAGCGGCGTTGCTAGGCCGGCATGGGTTGCCATGTGTTTTTTTAGTTGACAATTATATAAAAAAACACAACTTATATTAATTTTAAAAAAATTACATAAAACACAATCCTAAAAAATTAATGCGATTTCTCGAAGTCACAAGTGCTATTTCTTACTCTTCGGTCCAATGCACCATGTTCGTTTTTTTTTTCTTTTTTTTTTGGTGTGGGTGTGGGTGAAGAAGAGTGGGAAAAAATATGGTTTGGGGTTGGGTATTTATAGGTAAAAAAATGTAATTTTTTTTAAAATTTGCTTTTGCATACCTGCTACCTCCAACGGCTACCTCCAACGGCTACCCCTAACGGCTACATTGAGCCAGCCAACCATGGCCCGCCATGTCCCCCCACCCCACCCCACCCAAGACACAATCCCATGCCAAAGGGACGACGTCATGCCAACACTTAGCCAGTGTGGTGTAACCAGCGTTAAACCTAATCCACCGCTCAACCTATGCTCCACACCCCATAGTCTAACAGCTTTACACTTTCTATCTCATATATCTCATCAAAAGCAATAGAGTCACATTTCGTGGAACCAGTAAGATATACACTTTAAATTTATTTACCAATACTTTTTACTATTATGAATTTGCTTATTTATTTCATTTTTTAGTCATAAATGTCATTTTGTTATTGTTTCTTCTTTTCTATAGATATGTGTCCGTTCTTCTCTTTGTCATGGTACGGTCTCTTTTTATTTTTGGTATCCATTGCCTTTTTAACATTAAAATACGTGTCCTGCCTTATATCGCTGCTGTTTGTTTTATGACGAAGGCTATCTTAGGATTAGGGTGTGTAATGGAATAGATTAAGAAATTGAATGGTTGAAGTAGCGAAATAGACAAAGGAATGAAATGAATTATTACGATTTCTTGTTTGGTTATTATGTAAGAATGGAATAAATCATTACCTTGTGGTGGAGGTGATTGGTGGTAATGGGTGGTGGAGGTGATTGGTGGTGACGGATAGGAGCGGACTTAGCTCTTTACGAGCCGTAGCACGGCCTACGGCTCAACTTCGTATCGCTAGTGTATTTTTTTCCGGTTTTGTACAAATGATACCCCTAAACAACTATTAGGATATCCCTAAAAAAAATAAGTTCGTAAGCCCAAAAGCTGTTTAACGTTTATATCTAGCCCAACGAAAAATACAAAAGTCGAAATCAGTTTATAATTGATAGGCAACCCAATTCTTATTTAAAATTATAAGTCCAAAATAGTTTAACTGATAAGGCAGACCAATTCTATTGATTAATAGCTAGCCCAATAGTCCAATACATAATAAACTAATAACCCTTTGAATATGAAGTGGCTCTGGCGCGACATTTGAAGAAGCCTGAACGATTAGGAAACGAAACGGCAAAGACTCAATGTCGAACAGGGGGCACTCCTACATACAGAATTGTTCAATTCGAACAGGGAACACTCATCAGCACTGATTCATCATTCATCTTTGATCGAACAGGAGGCAAAACAAGAACAAGCAGCATCGTCCATCGATTCATCTAATTCGAACAAGCAAAAATCGAAGTTTGTTTGTGAATTGTGAGTATTCTTTATTTCTTTTCTTCTTGTGGCTTTCGTTGATTGTTTGATTATTTGATTTCTTGGTAATTTTGTAATTTTTATATTTATACTTTTGTATTTTTCGTTGATTGTTTGAGTATTTGACTTCTTGTGCTTTTCATTGATTGTTGGACATGACGGAAAGTTATGGTAATCCAAGAAACCGAAAGAATTTCATTACAAATCGACATCATTTTGAAGTTGACATTTTTAATGAGGTTTTGAACATGCAAATTCAAGAATTAGGAAATCGATTTAGTGAGGTAACAACTAGTTTGATAAAAAAAAAATGTGTCAGGTGTAAATCCTTGTAACGAGTTTTCTAAGTTTGACCCATCGAAGATAGTGTCGTTTGCTAAGATGTACCTGGACGATTTTACTACACAAGAAATAGGGACTCTTTTAGGTGTATTGAGTCATTTCGTCACACTATAAGCGATGATGATAATTTTGCAAACTTGAATGGAATAAGTGATCTTCCGCGTGTTATGGTTGAAACGGGAACACATAGTTCTTGTCCTTTAGTTTATCGGGCAGTGAAGCTAGCTTTGCTTTTACCGGTTGCAACCGCAACCGTTGAAAGATGTTTTTCGAAATTGAAACTTGACAAGACGGATTTACGCAATCGAATGGGCCCGGAATTTTTTAACAATGTTATGGTTTGTGCGGTCGAAAATGATTTTTTACATGAAGTAAAAGAGGACGATGTGATGGAACGATTTTAAGCTATGAAAAAAAAAAGAATGCTACCCATGACATGCTTTTATAACTTTCGCATTTACATTTACATTTACATTCGTTAAACTAAACTAGTGAACTCGCCAACTTTGTGTTGATACATTTGAGCATGCTTTTGTAGTACGCTAGGTATGGCACGCTTGGAACATGCATCTTTGAGTGTCATTTCTCAATTAAACTATTTTCTTTTAACATACTAAAAACTGTGGGTTTTATTATGTCTGGATTTTTATATTTTTAGCTTCCGCTGATGAACTTAAATTTATATTTTTAAACGGTTAAAATATTATCACTATTCATGTTGAATGTGGTATTTAAGTACTATCAGTTATTTATGAATAATTCAACATAATTAGTGGATGGACCCTGATTCGTCACATGTCTCGCGATAATATCACAGGGTTGTAAACTCATGTTTAGTCAATTACAAAACTTAAAGTTATCAAAATCTATGTAGCATTGAACGAAACGTATAAAGAATCGTATATTAATAACTAGGTTATAACCCCGTATATTACACGAGTTAAGTAAATAAAATATCAAATAGTTAATAACGAAGATTTAACAATTATAAAATCATATTTTAAGACACTTTTCTGATATCCGAACAAAATGTTGTTTTATGTATGATCAAAACTTGTGATGTTTGTCAAGTTTATAAATATGAAAGCATTTGAACCATCGATTAGAAGACAAACTGTATCATCGACTTTCTCACGACGTGAACCCGAGTTTTATTTAATAACAGTGGTCTTAATTTATTAGTTCTAAAAAATATTTTTGAAATGTTTAGATTAGGCATATAGCAATTATGTTGGTGCAGTTGTCTGTCGACTTCATCTTCGTTCGAGTCTTAGTTTAGGGCTGATTGTATTGTACACGAAAAAACGAGATAGTGGTTTTTAGGGGTGATTCCGCTCGAAATGACACCTTGTCATTTCAAGCTAAATCACATAAGTTCTGATTCCGCTCGAAGTTGTAATGTCTGATTCCGCTCGAAAGCTAATGTTCTGATTCCGCTCGAAATGAACATTGCACTTTCGTGGGGAATCAGAAAGCCTATAAATATGTGTCTTGGAGCGAAATCAGTATGAAGTTCTTCCGGTTTGCAACGAAGTGCTGCTGAAGTGTCGAGTCACTGTAAAAGTCATTCAATCTATACAATCGACAGTTTAAAGTGTATTCCTTGCTGAATTGAACTTGATTTGTCTGTTTCCACCGTTGAAATCAAGAAAAGCTCTTCTGATAGACTCGTTTGGGTCCAAATTCGATCCTACAAGTGGTATCAGAGCTCAGGAAGAAGAATTCTATACAATTCAGCTGCGAATTCTGTTTCTACACCATTCTTTTTCAAAAATTAAAAATTTTCACGGTTTAAATCGACTTAAATTCACACAGTGTGTTCGGAATTAACATTTAACAAAGCCTTAAAAGTTTCAAGTTAAAATTCGATCTAAAACTTACATTTTTAGTGATCCAGCTTGAAATTGCTCGATTGAATGATGACGTCACAGTGATTCCGCTCGAAAATTTGGTCCTGATTTCGCTCCAAATCGACTTTCTGTTTGAGATTTCAGTTGATTCCGCCTGAAATTGAGTATTGTGCTGATTCCGCTCCAAAATTTTGAGTAGATTCCGCTTGAAACTTTAGTTTCTGATTCCGCTTGAAACTTTAGTTTCTGATTCCGCTTGAAACTTTAGTTTCTGATTCCGCTTGAAACTTAAGTTTCCGATTCCGCTTGAAACTTTAGTTTCTGATTCCGCTTGAAAGATCAGTGTGATTCAGCTCCAAAAGTTTTGTGGTGATTCCGCTCCAAAGCATTTTAGTGATTCCGCTTGAAACAATCGTGTTGATTCCGCATGAAACGTGTTCAAGCGAAATCAGTTATTCTGTTCAAAGGTGTTTGATTCCGATTGAGTGAATCATCTGATTCCGCTTGAGTGTGCTGATTTAGCTTGAATCTTAAAGATTGATTTCGCTTGAATAGTGTTTGTTGTGTGAAATTTGTTATCAAAGCATTGAATCTGCTGAAGATATATTGTTGTATTACTATGTATCTCAACAGGAGAGTTATTTTCAGGCTAATGAAGAAACAGTCTCAGCAAAAGAAGTTGTTGAAAAAGTTCCAGTTTTTTATCATTCGTCTGATGAAGAGGGTGACAAGTATGAAGAAGAAATCCAAAGACTTGAAAATCTTAAACAACAACTTCCATCTGATCAACGTAGTGGAAAGTTATTTTATACCGATAAAATTGAAAAATTGAAAGAAAAACAAGATGCAAAAAGAAAGAATCAAAAAGCAGTTATTGTTAAAGAAGAGATCAGAGCTGAGAAAGAAGTAAAAGCAGTAACAACAGAAAAGCAAATCAAACCTAGTGTGAAAAGGCAGGTTGAACAAGTTCCAGCTGTCAAGATTGAGAAAGTAGAATCTGAAAAACCTGTATCTGTGAATCCTGAACCAGTATTAAAGAAAAAGGTTGAAGAAGATGCACCTATCTTTGATCATTCATCAGAAGAAGAAGAGAGTAAGGATGAAAATGTTCATGAGGAAAAGAAACAGGTTGAAAATATTTCAGCTTTAAAGGTTGAGACAAAAGCTGATGATAAACAGATTCTTGTTTTGCTGAAAAATTGTGAGAAGTTGACATCTAAAAATGACAAACTCTTGAAGGAGGTTGAGAGTTTGTCATTAGAAACCAAAAATCTCAAAAAATCAGAAAATGTTTTGAAAAATCAAATACACAATTTGGAAAATGAAAAAGTAAAGATTGAAAAAAAATTTCAAAGTCAAATAAAGATTCTTGAAAATGGGAGATCTATTTTTAGCAAGAATAACATTGAAAAGCAAAAAAATGATAGATTCTCATCTTTAGACGATTATTCGACTTGAAAAAGAAGCTGAATGTGCTCAAAAGAAAATCAAAGAGTTAGAAGGTAAAATCAGGGAATGGGAAGAAAAGTTGAAGGTTTTTGTGAATACTTCAGCTATTCCCTGCCCAAAACCAGTTAATTCAGTTCCAATAAGTGACGATGTCACAAACTATGATAAAGTCATAGTTGAAGATTGCGATGAAAAATCTGATGATGAAAACGAAAAAATTGAAAAAAAGAATTTGTTTTTGAAATTAAAAGAAAAATTTCAAGAAACTGTTTCGCAATCAACTGAAAAGGGAGAATGCTCTAAGCAAAAACCTTTGAAGAAGAAAGTGGAACAAAAACAAAAAGAGAAAAATTTGAAAAATGTACAAAAAGAGAATAAAAGTTCATCAGATCAATCATCCAATCGCAATCAAAAATTACAAAAATTAAAAAATGAAAACTCAAAAATTATTGGCAATAAGTGGTGCAGGTCGGATCACAGTGCTCAAAAGCCAAATCCAGCAAACAAGAGAAGAAAGGATTATCACCAAGCCAAACAGTGTTTTGATATGAATGTTTGGGCTGAAAATGGTGATTGGTACGATAACAGAGTGTGTTACAGATGCGGCTATCAAGGACACATTGCTGTTAACTGCCAGAGTTGGAGGTTTGAGTCAAGGAGATGCTTTAACTGCAACATCATTGGCCATATTGCTAGAGATTGCTCAATGAGATCAATGAGAAGATCGAGGGCTGAATCTCAGAAGCAGGTGAAGAAACCAGTCAATGACAAGCCCAAAGAACAAAAGGTTCAAGAACCTAAAGTTCAAGAAAAGAAAGTGAAGCTTTCTCAGGGGCAAAAAGACAGACTGAGGAAAAAGAGGAAGAAGGCCAGGGAGTATCTAGAGAAAATTTTGTCCTCGGGTTCATCCGTTGGTAAAAATAAGAGTTCTGATAAATCGCTTCCCTCGACTGCAAAATCAAGCAAGACGAATTCATCAGATACAAATCTGAGGACGAAAGAGGAAAAGAAGAAGAAGAAAGTTGATGGTGATGAATTTGTTTCTTTGGAAACAAAGGAGCCACATGTCGGCGATGAATCTGGCTCTTCAAAGTCAGACAAGCCACATTCAGGCAATGATTCTGGTTCATCAAAGCCAGAAGAACCGGTTGTTGAGGTAAAATCTGAGAATTCTAGTCTAACAGTGGATGATGTGAATTTTCCACCACTGTTGAATGAGAATTCAAAATCATCCAAGGACAGTCAGGCTTGGGTGAAACTTTTCAAATAGAAAAACCTGACTTACCGGAACTCCCAGATTGGTAATTGGGGAGTAGGAATCGGCATCTTTCTTGAGAAATTCACAGGTTGGTAACTGTGATATTTCGATTTACAAGTGGTTAATCAAGGACATTAATTTGTACTTCATTTTCTACAAGTGGTGTTGAGGTTTAAAAACGCAAATGATAAATCTTTCATGTGTATGAGGAAAACAAAGTGATGAAGTGACCCCGAACCTACAAATGGTTGGTAAACAAACTAATTTTCCGGAAAAACCATTTTGATTAAAACAAATTTAAGTGTTTTGAAATCACAATGGGAGAATAGGTTGTTGTGAGGGGGAGTTCTGATTGTTTACGCCAGGAGGATGGAGAATTGATGCAATTCTCATCATGTTGTCACATTTCTTGTACAGTTTGTTTTCAAATTTTCCCAGAAAATCAAAATTGAGACATATTTTGATTTTAGGGGGAGTAAAAATTCTAAAACAATTAGAAAATTTGAAAAGTCAAAAACATTGAAAAATAAAAAAAAATAGTTTTGCTGAGACAAGAGGAAATGATAGAAAATCAGTGGACTATCACAGCATGCTAAAGAAATGTAAAGTCAAAAAGTGATAAACGGTCTCACTAAAGATGTGACGATAGGCTCAGCTAGACTAGTAGATTTACGATAACGATACAAACATAAATGAAATAGCCTAGTTCTAGTGGGAAACATGATCAAAAGCATAGTACTTAGTTTTGTCCTTCTTGATTGTGTGCCTGCTCAGTAATCGCTGAATGCCAAAAGCATAAAAACTGGTTAAATTTGTGAGCTTTCACAACTTTATTGAAAATGACGCTGTGATTGTGCATTTTATTTTGCAAAGACTTAAACTTGTTTTATTTCTTTATTTTGTTTAAGCATTGGACATCCTCTGCGTATATGTGAGTATCGAACTGGATGTTAGTGCCTAAACATTCTGCTTTATTTTCTTTGGTGTTTCGTTTAAGCTTTGGATCACCTCTGCGTATACGGAAGTATCGACCTGGTGGTTAAAGCCTAAACAATTTCAACTTATTTTTATCTTTTCTTATTTTGTTTAAACATTGGACTTTCTCTGCGTATCGAAAGATCGACCTGATTGTTAATGTTTAAACATTCTGAGTTGTTTTCGCACAAATCACGGTTGATCAAAGTTTAAAGGAATTACTTGAGTCAGCGTATTGCATGATGAGGGGATATGCTGAGATTGTGGGGTCCATAAGAATTTAGTGCAAAATTAATATACTTTAACGTATCAGTAAGCATTTCGAAAGTTTTTAGATTGAGTTTATGTGGACAACAATATCGTCAATCTATGTGAATTGTTTAGAACTTAAAACGATTAAAAGCTTAACAGTGCTTGTGGTTTGTCTAAAAACTGATATGATCCTATTTCGCAAACTCACAAAAATACTGTTTGTATATATTTCATTTCTACATTTTAATTTCTGTTATTTGCATTTATGTTACATATTTAAAAAAAATCCAAAAAGATTTTCGACAACTGTTGATGAAGAGATGAGTTTCAAAATCTCAAAGGCTAAACATGATGAACAGTTGGTTTGGTTAATTGGTTTGAAATGTTTAGAATGATTCTTTAATTTTAATCAGATTTTAGAATATTTCAAATTTGATAAGATTTTCAAATGTGAAAATTTGTTTATCTTATGAGTGGATGAGATGTGTGTAGATGAAAAAAGGTTTCTGATCTTGTTGCTACGAGGAGCCAAGATGCAATTCAGAACCTGTGGAGAGCTTAATCAGAGATAAAGCCAGGATTTGATCTCAAGGTGATAGCTATTTCCAGACGGCGATCCCAGCATGTTGAAAGGGGGAGTCTGACGAGAGTTAGAGCCAGAGAAAGATCCGGGTACATGATTCCAGGAAAGATTCCTGATGAAGATCGATCAAGATTGAAGAGTCGTTTTGATGAAGACTCTCACTGAAGATTCCGTCAACATTCAAGGGGGAGTCTGTTGGTGCAGTTGTCTGTCGACTTCATCTTCGTTCGAGTCTTAGTTTAGGGCTGATTGTATTGTACACGAAAAAACGAGATAGTGGTTTTTAGGGGTGATTCCGCTCGAAATGACACCTTGTCATTTCAAGCTAAATCACATAAGTTCTGATTCCGCTCGAAGTTGTAATGTCTGATTCCGCTCGAAAGCTAATGTTCTGATTCCGCTCGAAATGAACATTGCACTTTCGTGGGGAATCAGAAAGCCTATAAATATGTGTCTTGGAGCGAAATCAGTATGAAGTTCTTCCGGTTTGTAACGAAGTGCTCCCGAAGTGTCGAGTCACTGTAAAAGTCATTCAATATATACAATCGACAGTTTAAAGTGTATTCCTTGCTGAATTGAACTTGATTTGTCTGTTTCCGCCATTCAAATCAAGAAAAGCTCTTCTGATAGACTCGTTTGGGTCCGAATTCGATCCTACAAATTAGCCAATTAGAAAAACTTATAGCTACAAAATAATATTTAAATTAATTAGATAAGTATAAATTATCGGTAATTATTAAGTTATATAACTTTAAAATTTAAAGATATGGACTTGAGTTGCATCTTAAAAGGATGGTTGGTTTTGGATAAATTTATTAGTATGATAAATGTAGTTATTATTCTTCTTGTATTTTAAATATATTAAATAAATAAATTATTTGTTAAGCAAGAAAATCATTCCTTTCACCCTCGTTATGAAAATGCTCGATATTTGTTTCAAGTATTAAGATATAATTTAAAACCTAGTAATTAATATCAACAAGAAAATCGTTCCCTCCACCCTCGTTATGAAAATGCTCGATATTTGTTTCAATTATTAAGATATAATTTCTAACCTAGTGATGTGTGCAAAATGCAACATATAAATTACATCAACTGAGGTATAAAACTAACCCTTTTTTAGTATTAATGTTGGAAAAATCGCGTTTCTCTCTTCCTTTTGAATTTACAGGACTAAACGAGCTTAAAAGAACAAAAGGAACAAATAAGCAGCCAAAACCAACATAAATATAGAAGAAGGAATAAACGTGACATGCCCGATCCCTCGACAGCATCCCCAAAGCAAAAACAAGAAAACAGAACCTGACCACGGGGCCGTGCCCAGCCAGGCATGGGGCGTGGTCAGGCCTTGCACAACAAGAAAAACTCTGCAGAAGCTTCTACGCCCACCACGGGGTCGTGCCCAGCTCACCATGGGGCGTGGTCAACTCTTAGATTTGCAGAATCTTGATAGTACAGCGAAGAGTTGACCACGGGGACGTGCCCAGAAGACACGGGGTCGTGTGGGGCCCTCTGCTGACTATTGCATTAAATGAAGGTAGAGAAGAAGGATGGCCACGGGCCGTGGCCAGGGCTCTGTTCTGGCTATAAATAGGGGTGTTTGGTTCACTTCAAAGGCATCCCTTGGCAAACCACTTCTCTCCCACTTTGCCACCATTCCACCACCACTACAACACCAACACCCACCACCATCATCCATCTATCATCTTTAGAGTGTGTAGTAGTCTTGGGATCCAAGATTGATCGTAAGAGTTCTTGTCAATCAAAGGCCATGTTTGGCTAATCTCTTACATCACTTAGTGAAGACAAGTCTTTAATGTATTACTTTTGATTTTTAATCTTTCGACACTTTTTAATTGGTTTTGTATTAATGACTTTAATAACTACTTTCTTATGTTGAAAGTGAATTTTCTTTACCATTTCTTCATGATGTCATTGATTTGCTCATTCGTGTCTTTACGGTCTACATAAAGCGCGTTAACTACCTGGAAGGGGGTTAGGAGGGTGGTTTGGTAAAATTCTTGTCTCGTTCAGTGTATAGATCCTGCGAGGAGTTGGTTCAATCTTACTAGGACCTCCTTCAATGCCCAACGGTATTGGATGGCAGGGGTGCGAATAGCTTGAACCCCTCATATGTAGACTACTATTAATACTTTAAACCGACTTCTTGGGATTGTATCTTTGCTGACTCAAACCACTTAGCTGAGGGTAACGTCACCTTCAAAAGAGGGGCCTTCCACGTTTCGCATTAATAACTTACTTAATTATCTTTCAATATTCCGACCCTTTGGGATTGTATGCCTGCTGACTCAAACAACTAGGTTGAGGATAACGTCACCTTTAAAAGAGGGGCCTACTACTATAACTAAGATAATCTCTTAAAAAGTCTGAAAGTGTGAAAATCATCAAAGGATACATTAAAGATGAGTTGGATGCAAGTGATTCTATCTTGTCTTTTTGTTTTTTCACTTTATTTGTCTTTTCATTTTTAGTTTCACTTTCATATTTAAAAACTTTGCTCAAAAATTTAGATTGATTAGACGTTGACGATAAACCGGTATTAAAAGCCCCTGTGTCCTTGGACGACCTCGGTATCTTACCAACACTATACTACGCTCACGATGGGTGCACTTGCCCAAGTGTGTGTTTAGTGTTAATATAATATAGTGTTTTATAAATTTAAAACTTGACTAATGCATAAAATGGGCTTAAAATATTAATAAAACCATATCACGCTTAACACACACCACCTAGTAATTAATATAAATCTAACTTATAATAAAAGACTCCAAATAATGCCACTTGACATTCTCTCCTTCAACCTCATAAATTTTATTTATATTTGTTTAATAAATTTCTTTTAATATTAATATTAGATATCACTTATTTTTATCCTTATATTTATCTAAAATAAATAAATAACTTCAATTTTGCAATTTAGACTGTTTGTTTTTTTACTTTAACCTAAACTTTTTCATCTTTTGCAATTTAATCCCAACTCTTTTTTATTTTCAATTTTGGTCCACCAAACTTTTCATCTTTCCCAAGTTTTCGTTTCGTTCTAAACTTTTTGAATTAACGCACTGCAACGTGCGTGTGGGGTTCAAATTTTTTCGTATATTTTCCCCGTTTGACCGGCCCGTCGCGTCACATCTATTTTTCTACGTTTGACAAGTTCGTCCAACACGCAGGTCCTCGATAGACTTAGTTATTTTTTTCTATGTTTTACGTTTCGGTTTAATTTCTCAGCAACAAGCGTGCGTGATTCAAAGATTTTACGTCAACTTTTCGCTCGACGTTATTTTTTTCCCGTTTTTATTTATTTTGTTTTTACGAGCTTTTTTGGTGTTGGTGGTAGTTGACAACCGCTGCAACGCAGAGGCTTAATACTAGTAAATATTATAGTTAAAAGACAACTATAAACATAGATTATCGGTTAATATATATGTTACATACGATTTATGACAACCGCTGCAATGGTATAGTATTGCTACTACTTAACACAGTTTTATGACAACCGCTGCAACGCATGGGCTTCATACTAGTAAATAATAAGATAATTTATGAAACTTTATCCGTAAATTCTTAAATGTTTGAAACAAATATTAAATTTAATAATTTAAATTAAATAATAATTATCTACAATTAAGTAAGAGTAGATGGTCTAGAATAATAACCTAGTAATTAATATAAATAAATGGGTCAAGTTATTCTACAAAGATTTCTAATTGTAAGAAGTGTAAGAAGGATTTATAGAGTGACAAGTGTCCAATAACCTAAAACTAAACCCACTACATCACCACCAAAAACCTAAACACCCACCCCCACCCCACCCCACCACCACCCAAAAACCTAAACCCGCCCCCCCACCACCCAAAAACCTAAACACACCCCCACAACCACCCAAAAACCGAAACCCCCACCCCCTCGGCAAATTTTTTTTTTTTTGGGGGGGGGGGGTGTGAGGGTTTAGGTTTTTTGTGGTGGTGGATGTTTAAGGTTTTTTTTTTTTTTTTTTTTTTTTTTTGTAGTGGGGTTTTTTGTGTAATGGGTTTTTTTAGGTTATTGGACACTTGTCACTCTATAAATCCTTCTTACACTTCTTACAATTAGGTTCCTTTGTATTTGATCCTAATCGAACTTTATCCGTAATTTCTTAAATATTTGAAACATATATTAAATTTAATAATTTAAATTAAATAATATTATCTATAATTAAGTTATAATAGTTGGTCTAGAATAATGACAAGTGTCCTTTTATTGGTTTCTTTTATTATATAGTACTAGTAGTAAGACATGTGTGCAAAAAACGGGTGGTTTTTAGAAAACTATGCATAACACATTTTAATAGAAAGTATAGATAGGTATATAGATATTGTACCAAAACGTGTTATCTATTATAGTTAAAAGACAACTATAAACATAGATCACCGGTTAATATATCAGTTACATACGATTATTTCCATTCTCCTATCCAAAAAAGAGAGTATCCACCCATTGACAATGTAAACTGTTTATAGACATAAGTACATATAAAAGATATCTAACAAACTTAATAGAATTCGAATACAACTTAAGTTTGAGCAAACATTAAATACGAACACACGATCACTTGCCTCAACAACTTTCATCAAAGCTCAATCAAGAGTGTGTTACGCAGCAACATGTCTTTTCCTACATGTTGTGTTCTGGTTAAATATGCTACTGGAGACAATGTCATAGCTACTGATCCAACAATCTCCCTATACAACAGATGATACAAAACCCTTCTTTATTACTAATTTTTATTTCTCATCAACATCTCCCTGATTTATCATTTGAATTGTAACTCAAAGTCCAAGGAGAACATGTTTTCTTCATCATCCCTTTCAAGTTGAAGGTCCAACAAATCTTGGAGATCGTATGTGTAACGCCCTGCTTTTCCGCACTTTCCCTAATTAGAAAACTTGTCGTATATTTCTACTTTCGGACATCCGTCTCCTTTGTAATCGTAAGTCATTTCAAGCCATTGTAAATCCGAGACTTCGGTTGTAGTAAAAAAAAATTAATCTTTTATATGAAATTCATGTTGTTTATACTTAATGCATACTTACGAAGATTAACTCGCAAACAACTACCATGTGTTCGTGATTCTTAAACAAACATTTGGTCACATTTTGCAAGACGCAAATTCATGTTCTTTATGCTTATTTGATACCTCAAGTCATATGTCGTACATACATGTTATATTGGTTTGTTACACATACTTATGCATAACATATTTTTTTTTACTCTTACTTTAATTCATGTTTAATATACCTTTAGGCCTTGATACATGTTCAATACACACTAGAAATTGTAGGACATGTTAACCATATATAAAATACATCTTATTTATACATTTTACATCATTTAAACAACAAAAAAAAATATAAAAGCTGCCAAACAGCCCTTGCAATTCAGCCATATATTGCTGAATTATCTCTCTTTTTTATTGCTTAAACTCTCACCTACTTGTATTAAATGCCAACCCAACTTAACCCTAATCCTTCCCATATAAATACCACTTATAACCAGCCTCCCTACCACTTTTGCAACACTAAAACACTCTCAAACTCTCTCCAAATCGCAGCTGATTCCATAAGTTCGAGTAGAAATACCAACATTCACAAAAGTGAGCATAACTCACTCATTTCTTATCCGATTCACCCTATTTTTTTCCTACTTCTTTGTATTGACCTTAGCTACGTTTCCATTGTTTTTCCCTGGAAAACTAGGCCCTGGAATGTCACCAAAAGGGCTCCAAAGTTGACTGATTTTTCTGTTCTTGATTCAAACTTTGATAAACTTGATTAAACTTGAGGAAACTCATCTCAAACCTATGTCCTTATGCTTATAACCACATATATGGCTAGTTAGGCTTAAAAACAATGTTGAGACATGTAAAATCAGAGGTGCAAACCTCACGAACTTTCTGTTTTGGTCAAGGGTTTAAACCCACAAGTGATTTTCAAGCCTTATGCTTGATGAATGTGTGATTTAGGATTAGCTTGGGCTATCCTACTTGAAAATCAACACATTGATTGATGTTTTATCTTAGATTAGTTGTTCTTATTCCATTATTACTTGTAAGTTCATGACCCTCCTTGAATGTTCATAACATCAAGTGTAGTGGTGAACATCTAGAGGTACCTAAATGGAAGACTTGTTCTTCCTACCTCCTACATGACTTCCATGATACAAAGAGGTTCCTAAATGGTGGATTTATCCTCCTACCCCCTACTTGACCTATATAACATAATATACACTACATACTACTTATATGTATATTCCAAATAATTGAACCTTTGATGACGAATTTGTGTTCATTTGTCAAGGTGTTTGATTACATCATCTAAAACATTATGTGTTAAAGATGATTACTTTTGAATATGTACTTTCCATATTCCTTTTAAATTCTGAATATCGACTCTAAACATACCTTGAACTTTAACCCTTATACATTTTTCCTCCCAATCTCATACACTCGTCAACACTTGGATAATAGGAAGAATTAGCAATATTGTGAGTATACTTGACCCATTTTACCGTTTTCACACTTTTGGGTGTAACATGTTTTTATATACAAAACACACTTAGTATACATACTCTTATGGAAAAACATAAACAAACAATCCAATACATGCTTACTATTTGTTATGCTTGATTCGTGTTTTCTAGGTGATTCTTATGTGATGAACTTGTCATTAGCTTCGTACAAGCCTCCACTTAACATGTATAGCGCCATAGGAGTAACGCACCACTCGTGAACGAGAGGTCATGTTAGGTTTATTCATTCATACTTGCGTAAAAAGAGGGTTGACTTGTAAATCGCATGCCAGTTTATACGTTAATCTTGATAACTAGGTTTGCCATGTGGATTGTTCCTTATCGTTTTTATACTTATATACTACGCACCAAATTTGTGTGCTCGCCAATACTTTTTATATTGAACTACACTTTTAAAACATGTTGCAGGTTTAGCAATGATGTTGGTGATGCATGGAATCTAGTAGGATGCTTAGATACACACTTTAAATTTGTATTCTTATTGTGTTGTATTTCATCATTCAAGTTGTAATTGTTTCAAATCCTTGTAATTGACTCTTTAGAAATAAAATGAAAATTTATTATTTAAATACTTGTCACAAATAGTGTTATGAAGTCTCTTGCAATCTATTTCGTCTCACTCCGATGTTTCCACCATCGGTTGGGGTGTAACAGATTGGTAACAGAGCCATAACTATTGGGAGTTAGGAAAATTGCCACGCTTTTGACCTAGTCTATAGTTAAGTACCAAATTCGACCATACTTGCTTCACATGCTACTTTTATGAAACATCTTTATATGCTATTCTTGAAATGTCTCTTACGTTTTATTTTCTTGAAATGCTTTATGTGCTCATACTTGTTAATATTATTTCTAACATACGTCTTTTTATTCGTCTTTACTTAACTCAAAAGCATTCGTACATCATAAATAAGGCGACTTCACCAAAATAGGCGTGAAACCCACAATTTGGTGAAAGACTCTCAATCCACCTATTCTTTTTTTTTACACGAAATTCGCCACCAAGTTAGGAGTGAGATCCTCACCTTGATGGAAAATTTCCATTTCCAAATTCTAGTGGACCCTCGTCAAAGTGTCGAAATTAAAATTTTGACCCGACGAGTACCAACCACACTTAGGATACGAAATCGTCAAGTTAGGGGTGAAACCCGCACCTTGTCGACTAGTTCCACTCCTTGATTTTTCATAAATCCTGCCAAGTCTCGAATTTTCGATTGATTTGGGACATGTAGTAACCGGAAGGGTGATTACCGTTAACCGACATGTCGGTGAGAGTATTCCACCTATTAGGCCAAAACATGCTCCTCAAATTCGAAAGACTTTTCGACCACTTTGGTTAGTCAAAGTTCCATTTCAGAACCATCCAAGTTTTAATCAAACCTATGTTTTACTATTATCAATCTTATGCGATGCAATTCTCTCTTTTCAAATTCGAATTTATTCTGAGATTATTTCCTTACACACATATCATACTAAATCTTTTCATACACTTATACGTATTTCACATGGATGATTTCGAAAACGTCACCGATTAGATTTACATTTCTTATAACCACAAAATGGAGACGTATCATCGAGATAGGAGTGATTTCCTTACCTTGACGATTGACTCCACTCCCTCTTTTCTTAAAACAACCTCACCAACGAGTTAGGGGTGATTCCCTTCCCTAGGTGATTGTTACCAAAACTTTCCTTCAAAAATATTTTATTATGCAAACCTGATCATGTTTTATACCTAAATCATTTATCATTATTCAAAATACCTCCTTATACCAATTTCAAAATACATTGTTTTATCAAACGTATTCCTTATCCCATAATCTATTTCACGTAAATCCCATACGCGAAATACTTAGTTAAACCACCAACATTTTGCTTCCCGATTTTCAAAATACGACGGAATGCTACCCATCAACTTTATTGGTCTAATGAATCTCTTGCCCGCAAATTTCATACTTGACGTAATCACTAAAACGCATTCACATTGTATCATTATACTAAGGACTCTCATCCTCAATCGAAAATCAAACCAACTTATCTCACATTCCTATGAGATTTTATAGTTATTATAGGATCGTTTTACTAAAACTACTTTCAATGTTCATAAATCATTTTACTAAAACACTTTTCAACGATCACTAAGTTCATTATGCTAAATTTCTTTTAAGAGTCAACGTTTTCACGAGAAGTTCCAAATTTTAAATTTCTTATTTTAATGCAAGATCCTTTGAAATGATGCAAACTTATTATTTACAAAGAACTTTCTATACACCGCTCAATATGTCATTTAAATTCAAAATACGTGGGCAAGAAAATTTCGTAGGAACCGACAATTTTCAACGTACGTAAATTCTTTTATAACAAGAGTAGCATTTCCGCTCTTTTACAAAGTACATCTCACATAATCAATAGATGCTTTACATACTTTTGACATCCACAAATTAGATTCTACATTACAAGTCAAACTCAATCTATTTTGATTTGATAAACTCAACGTTTTGCTCAATCAACTATACGTGCATATCATCGTACATGTTTTAGTCAATATCTCACGATAATTTTACTTAAACCGTTCGTTTTTACATACTCAACCTTTTGATCGTTTTTATATGCTTAAATTCGTTATGTTTCAAATAATACTATATACGCAATCATTATTATTCATACTTGCACTCATACTCATAACAATACGTTTTATGCTCATATTTGTACTCATATTCATATTCATACCCATACATTTTATGTTGATACTTTTACTCACATACGTATTCATACTTAAACTTATACTTATGCTCATACTTTTATTCATAATCATAATTCATACATTCGTACCTGTGCACGAGCGAAACCCGAGGGATTCAATTCGCTTACGTTGGTCTCATACATACTAAAACGTAAATATACATTCTTATACGTACTCATTTTTATTTTCAAATTATGTATACCCTAATTCATACACAACTAGTACAAGCTATGCGGATCATGCGACGATCAATATAATCACGGGTGCACACGGGATTATAGTGATAGGCGTATGAGGACCATAGAGTGTACTACTGTGTGTGGTAAGACACGGAACGTAACATGACGGGAATAACGAAACGGATGTAACGTGGTCAAAACATGATGGATACGCCGCTGGTACTCCCTATATATAAGTGTTTTCACCATGTTACCAAACTTTCGTAAAAAGTCCCATGAGAAATTCGGTGTTTTGCAGACCTTTTAGACCTAATACAAACTTTAACAACTCACAAATGCATCATATCCAATTATCCATGACGAGACCTTATTCTCAACACTCATGATCACATTGTATCCAACCTTCATACCATTCTTGTACTTGCATTCACCTAACTAGATCGTTCGTTCACTCTCATACCTCTGTTGTTCCCATTTATTCTTTGGTTTTTATACAAACCTCGTTTACAAGAAATTAGTTTAAACGCTCGAAACCTAAAACACTTTTGCTTTTAAAGCTTTCTTACAACCTACGAAGCGACCATATTTTTCATCAAAATGCATACCATTTTATACGAAAGTTCTCTTTCTTAGATAGCATATTTTAAAATACCTCTCCATTTGGATTATTTAAACTTGTTTAAGCCCACTTTGCCTATACACACATACACATTTTACTTATGATTAATGTCTCAAAACTTATTTTGAACAAACTCTTTACACAACCCTATCCCTTCGTTCCTCAACGATTTTATGCATCCTTACCAACATTTCTCAAACTTCAAAATCTCAATTTTAGTCAATCATTCTTTTTAACCAAAATGTTTTTTTTTTTTCAAAGTCTTCCTCTTGAATAAATTTCGGGACGAAATTTCCTAAAGGAGGGGAGACTGTAATGCCCTGCTTTTCCGCACTTTCCCTAATTAGAAAACTTGTTGTATATTTCTACTTTCGGAAATCCGTCTCCTTTGTAATCGTAATTCATTTCAAGCCATTGTAAATCCGAGACTTCGGTTGTAATAAAAAAAATTAATCTTTTATATGAAATTCATGTTGTTTATACTTAATGCATACTTACGAAGATTAACTCGCAAACAACTACCATGTGTTCGTGATTCTTAAACAAACATTTGGTCACATTTTGCAAGACGCAAATTCATGTTCTTTACACTTATTTATTACCTCAAGTCACATGTCGTACATACTTGTTATATTGGTTTGTTACACATACTTATGCATAACATATTTTTTTTACTCTTACTTTAATTCATGTTTAATATACCTATAGGCCTTGATTTATGTTTAATACACACTAGACATTATAGGACATGTTAACCATATATAAAATACATCTTATTTATACATTTTACATCATTTAAACAACAAAAAAATATATATATAAAAGCTGCCAAACAGCCCTTGCAATTCAGCCATATATTGCTGAATTATCTCTCTTTCTTATTGCTTAAACTCTCACCTACTAGTATTAAATGCCAACCTAACTTAACCCTAATCCTTCACCCTATAAATACCACTTATAACCAGCCTCCCTACCACTTTTGAAACACTAAAACACTCTCAAAATCTCTCCAAATCGCAGCCGATTCCATAAGTTCGAGTAGAAATACCAACATTCACAAAAGTGAGCATAACTCACTTATTTCTTATCCGATTCACTCGATTCTTTTTCCTACTTCTTTGTATTGACCTTAGCTACGTTTCCATTGGTTTTCCCTGGAAAACTTGGCCCTAGAATTTCGCCAAAAGATCTCCAAAGTTGACTAATTTTTCTGTTCTTGATTCAAACTTTGATAAACTTAATTAAACTTGAGGAAACTCATTTCAAACCTATGTCCTTATGCTTATAACCACATCTATGGTTAGTTAGGCTTAAAAACAAGGTTGAGACATGTAAAATCAGAGGTGCAAACCTCACGAACTTTCTGTTTTGGTCAAGGGTTTAAACCCAAAAGTGATGTTCAAGCCTTAAGCTTGATGAATGTGTGATTTAGGATTAGCTTGGGCTATCCTACTTCAAAATCCACACATTTCTTGATGTTTTCTCTTAGATTAGTTGTTCTTATTCCATTACTACTTGTAAGTTCATGACCCTCCTTGAATGTTCATAACATCAAGTGTAGTGGTGAACATCTAGAGGTACCTAAATGGAAGACTTGCTCTGCCTACCTCCTACATGACTTCCATGATACAAAAAGGTTCCTAAATGATAGATTTATCCTCCTACCTCCTGCTTGACCTATATGATATAATATACACTACATACTACTTATATGTATATTCCAAATAATCGAACCTTTGATGATGAATTTGTGTTCATTTGTCAAGGTGTTTGATTACATCATCTAAAACATTATGTGTTAAAGATGATTACTTTTGCATATGTACTTTCCATATTCCTTTTAAATTCTGAATCTTGACTCTAAACATACCTTGAACTTTAACGCTTATACATTTGTCCTCCCAATCTCATAAACTCGTCATAACTTGGATAATCGGAAGAATTACTATTTTTTATGCTTGATTCGTGTTTTCTGGGTGATTAAGCCTCCACTTAACATGTATAGCACTATAGGAGTAACGCACCGCCCGTGAACGAGAGGTCATGTTAGGTTTACTCATTCATACTTGCGTAAACAGAGGGTTGACTTGTAAATCGCATGCCAGTTTATACGTTAATCTTGATAACTAGGTTTGCCATGTGGATTGTTCCTTATCGTTTTTATACTTATGTACTACGCACCAAACTTGTATGCTCGCCAATACTTTTTGTATTGAACTACACTTTTAAAACATGTAGCAGGTTTAGCAATGATGTTGGTGATGCATGGAATCTAGTAGGATGCTTAGATACACACTTTAAATGTGTATTCTTATTGTGTTGTATTTCATCATTCATGTTGTAATTGTTTCAAATCGTTGTAATTGACTCTTTAGAAATGAAATGAAATGAAAATTTATTATTTAAATACTTGTCACTAATAGTGTTATGAAGTCTCTTGTAATCTATTTCGTCTCACTCCGATTGATTATGAGCATTAGGACATAGGTTTGAGATGAGATTAACTCAAGTTTACTAAGTTTAACAAAGTTTTAGATGAAAACAGATGTCACGCCCCCAAAATACCACATGCGGGATTCCCCGCGAGGCGTGTGACGTACCTGGATCTAGCCACCGATCATATTGAACTCATAACGATAATTCAATTAAACCTTCATTTATTAGAATAAAGTGTTATAAAACATTATTTCTTAATCAGCGGAAGCATAATACTTGGAAGGGTTCAAAACCTTATAATAAATCATTTAAAAACAGATGATTAATTTTCAAAAATCGTTTCGGAAAATTGGGTTCTTGTTTTGGCAATCACCTAAGGATAGGTGAAGTTCATGTTTTAAGATCTAAACACAAGATAACTTGTGTTGGGGTCCTAGAAAGGTTATAGTCTAGGTCAAAGCATTACTAATAACCTAATTCCCTATAACCATTGGGTATGATACCAACTCTTCTGTCACACCCCGACCACGTAAAACATCAAATCGTGGCGGAAATGTTTGGGAGTGTTGTAATAGAATTATTATTTCACAACCATGGTATTTAAAGTTATGCTTTATTTATAAACAAAGGTGGAATTACATTGTCTCAAACACGGAAAACAAGAGTACATAACATAATTTAACTATTTGTTTTGATAAAAAATTACCGAAGCAATTAAGTGATCAAATTAGTTAACTGAGGTAGTGTGCTTAAAACGTGTGTTGAAAATATTCTAGTTAAGTTATTTGCAAAAACAGTTTCAGGATATAGAGTTGTGTCTATGATCAAACAATGAGCGAAAATGTAAAGTGTGACACAGGATGTACGAGGAAAGCCCTTGATCAATCTAGATCGCCGGCACAAAACCTCGGGAGCTGACAATCGTAGCTGCCTTGTTCTTCTATTACTTCAAATATCAGGATACAGTGCAGGATATGATGTGGATCAACTAGGTGTTACAATGTAATTTGAGTACAAGTGTTTGAGTGTAGTGATTGTTTGCAACAGGAGAGAAGAAGTGTGCGTAAGAGTGTGTGCCTTAACCTGATCCAATCAATCTATTTATAGTAAAACGAAAATAACTAACTACCCTATTAAACCGGGATGCTTCGAATATTCCTCAAGTAAACGTTGTAGTCCATTTCTTCTGGGTTCAACGTCTACAAGCTAACTGATTTGCCCGAGTCTCGAGGGGAAGAAGTCCACTTGAATGTTGGAGACTTGCACTTTCTAATCTGCACGTGGTTAAATCAGTTACTACCAGGATATCGTACCAGGATGTTACCAATATCATGATCCGGTATCCTGATCACAAATAAACAATCAAAGCCAGAGTATTAGTCAGGATATATGTTCAGCAAATGACCCATAAGAATTGTCCCCAAATATATCTGTTGGTATACCAATCCAACAGATATATTTTAAAACTTTATCTCGTAAACCGAGGCAATTAAAACGAAATGACGATTGAGGTGACATTGTGCAACTTCCAATGCGACATTTACTCTTTACCCCCTATATCCAGCCTATATTAACTGAGGGATTCTTCATTATGATCATCTCTATCTTCAAGCAAATTTCAGGTATTTTCTCTCTCTCCCTTCCCTGTTTTCCTTGTTTAAATCACTTGTTCTCTGGTTGTGATCCTCCATGGCTACCCGCACTAGATCCCAAACGGCGGATTCCGTTCCCCCCTTTCACAAACAAAACCTGCTTAAGGAACCCTCAAAAGAGGTGTGTTCATTCGATAATGCCGATATCGCGGCTTTACGAGCTTTCGGTGCCTTTCCTGCCGGGACAATCTTCCGTCCATTCGACCGAGAGGTCCGATCGGATTTTTGTTCCGATGAGTGGGTATGCTTTTTTGCTTATCCTTTCTCCACAGGGCTTCAATATCTGTTTTCACCCTTCATATCCCATTTCTTCGAGCTTACTTGCCTTAGCTTTGCCCAAACCATGCCCATGGTTTGGCGCGTGTTAGTTACCTTGGAGCGGATTAAGGCTCGTCACATGCCCAACTTGTGCATTGAAGATCTTCCGATGGCCTATCGTTTAAGATCCCATGGTTCCAGCCGGTTCCTTCTATTTTCTATCTCCAAAGATCCTCTCATTCTTAAGGCTACCAAGAACGAGGATAAATGGACAAGAAAATTCTTTTTTGTGAAAAGGGACTCCATCGACAGGGGTTTTGACCTTCCTAAGAGATGGTTGACTTCTGGTAGGATTTAGGGTTTTAGGAATATCCCCAATCATATCCCGAGACTACATCTTGAACTGATATCCTGATATGTTTATTTTTTGCAGCAAACTTCAAGGAATTAGCTCCCCCAAGTGCCGAATCAGAAGGAAGAATAAAAGACATCTACAAGCTTCCGGAAAGTGAAAGGACCTTTACCCTGCTACTCAAAAGTCCAAGTCAAAGATCAAGTTCCAACATGTCTGGAAGCATATTTTCAGAAATTATTTTAGCTCCCCCAAGTGCCGAATCAGAAGGAAGAATAAAAGACATCTACAAGCTTCCGGAAAGTGAAAGGACCTTTACCCTGCTACTCAAAAGTCCAAGTCAAAGATCAAGTTCCAACATGTCTGGAAGCATATTTTCAGAAATTATTTTTATTTATTAAACCGATTATATTTTAAAGGTATAGTAAGTCTAAACGTATCTTCCCTTATGCAGTGCCGGTTATCAACCTTGAAGGCTTCCAACTCGACGAGTTGGATAGTTACTCTAGCCTCGCACCTGCCAAGCAAGAATCCAATCCGAAGTCATCTGTCACACTGAAGCCTACCTGTTCGAAGACTGCTACTGCTCCCAAAGCTCCCCCAGCATCCAGGTCTCGGGCCTCCAGCTCCCGGAAGAGGAAGGAAGCAGATTACCCTGCTACCCCCCACGTGTTCCCATTTGAGAATTATGGGTTCATAGAATCCAGCAAATTCATGACCGGCTTCCTTAACCAGGTTAGTATTCTTGACCTATATCCTGCACCATATGCTGGTTATAAATGTTTATTAAGGCTAATACCTGTTCTCTTATTTTGCAGGGTCTCGAACGTTTGGTATTCCTTTATGAAGACACGTGTGGCACAAACGTCATGCTGGAGAGCAAGCTGAAAAAGGCCGAAGCCACCATTGCAGATCAAGAAGCAATTGCCACCGCCAAATCGGAGCATTACGAGGCTAAATACAAGGCAATGTTCCAAGAGCATCAATCTGCCATCCAGAAGATCACCCAGGAGGCCCAAGCTAAGTCCGATGCTGCCCAAGTTCAACATGAGCAGGACATGGCTTCATACCGGGAAAGCCTCAAGAACTCAGTTGTCATCTCCCTCCTCCAGGCCAGGCTGAAAATGGCTTACGAGGCTACGGCTTTGGGCGTTGAATGCCCTTCGTGGAATATCAAAGCTTGGGAGATGAAATTGAAGGATCTTGGTGGTAACCCTGTGGAGCCCCCTTCAAAGCCTGCTGCAGAGGAGCCCGCTAAGGTGGCCGAGAAGGTAGATGATGCTGGTGCTTCAAAGGATGCCGGTGGTGATGCTGGAACGAATGCTGGAGAGGATGCTGGAAGGGATGCCGGAGAAGATTTCGCTGATGAAGTCATGATGGAAGAGGGTGCTGCCCCTTAAAAGCAGTCAAGTGGGCGATGATGGATGTACGTGCCTAGGCCGGAGCCCACTTTTTTAATTCTGATGGTTGTGGTCTGTTTGAACAATTTACTTTTCCTGTCTTTGAACAATTTTCATATCCTGCACTAGAACAATATGATGACCAAAGGTGGATGGGTCCTGGGTTTCAGGATGAAGCCCTTGGTCATCAATTAGTATAATCTGTTTTGAATGATGCAACGGTTGGAGGCGTATGGGTCTCGTTTTGAGATGAAACCTTCAACAGTTGCTTAAATATGGTAAAAAAAAACTAATCGTGCTTTTGGCGGATGGGCCTCGGTTTGAGGTGAAACCAAAAGCACAACTTTTGACATGTTAATAATAGAACCACCTTTTGACTTATTTGTTGTTGCCTTTTAATTTTTTGTCATGCATTGCTTAGTTTGAATTTCAACTTTGCAAAGTTATTTTTTGAAAATATCCTGATCAACATACTCGGAGGTATCCTACGAAGACTTTCATCAAATAGGGTTTTTCAAAATTCAAACAATTTAGATAAAGTCTTTAAAGAATAAAGGATAGTTTATTTTTCAACATCCGTTTTGATAACACTTGTTTGACCAGGTTACTAGTTTTCAACCCAAGTATTATTTCCCAAATATTCCAATCAAATATCCTGAAACATATCCCGAAAACACATTTTGAGAATATATCCTAAGGATATATCCTATTCAGGATATTTAAGCCTTAAACACAGTTTCAAAAGTTTAAACAACTTATGTAAGGTTCACAAAGGAAAGATCATACCAGGAATAGAGTGTAACCCTAGTATTGAGCTTCAATCCTTTTGCAACTTCTTCCACTAAGATGTCCCCAGTCCGAGATACATAGTACACTAGGTTCAAATTTGATCTTTTGAGCTCTACACAATCGTCTTAGGAGGAATGTCCCCTGTGCATGAAGTCTTTGAACACTTAGAAAATTTTTCTGAACATTAGTTTCAATCATCTGAGCAGTTGTTATGTTATAGGGGGTAAACCCTAAAATATAGTGGAGATAATTCCTTAGTATCCTGAGTATAATCCCATAGATATCTTGGGGAAAATCCCAAATTTTCATGCGCTACAGGCGGGAGTGTATAAACTCCAAGACTTAGAAAGGTGAAAATCTTTAAACCTTAGAGAGTATGAAAATACCCTTTCGCGAGAGAGGGTGATCAATCCTCATATACCTTAAGGATCCAGGATATAGCCAACAGTGACGAAATTGTCAGCCACTTTTACATGAACTGGTCCCACCACCTTGAACTATTCCTGGATAGCTTACGCTCCAGGCGGGGTGTTTAAACCCAATTCGTGAGAAAGGTGAATACCTTTAAACCTGTGAAGGGATCAGAATCCCTTAAACGTGAGAGAGGGGGCCAATCCTCTAATCTTTCGAAGTATCTTGAATGTGTATCCTGGAGCTATATCCCGAAGCATATACTGCAAAACAATTGTAAGATAAGGTGGGTGTTAGCTTGGCTAACACCCCTCCGATGCCTAAGTCAGTAATGGGTTCAAAACAATAAATAATATTAAAAAGATATTAAAAGAAATAGAATCCATACCATCCTGAGTTAGAATTTAAATTCCAGACTCACTTGAAATAGAGCTTCAGATGTATAGCATTCCAGGATCTCGGTAGCATATCCCCCTCCATATTCTTGAGTCGGTATGCTCCTTTTCCAGATTCTGATTCAATCTCATAAGGTCCTTCCCATTTCGGAGCCAACTTTCCATCGGCAGGATTAGTAGTATTCTGAAAAGCCTTTCTCAATACCCAATCTCTAACCTGGAACCTTCTAGTCCTTATATTCTTGTTATACGCTTTAGATATCCTTTGTTGATATGCTGCCATCCTTAGCCTTGTTGCGTTTCTTGTCTCATTAACCGTATCCAATTCCTGGAAAAGGACTTTAGGATTCTGCTCAGGATCCCGGAGGTTGGATCTTGCTGTTGGTATCACCATTTCCGTTGGGATTACCGCTTCTGCTCCAAATACTAGGGAAAATGGGGTTTGACCAGTTACACTTTTCACCGCCGTTCTATCAGCCCATAAAATAAAGGGTAGTTCTTCTGCCCATCTTCCTTTTTTAGCTCCTAGTCTCTTTTTCAGGTTGTTGACAATTATCTTGTTTGAGGATTCTGCTTGTCCATTTGCTTGAGGATGTACCGCTGTGGATGTGATCATTTTGATTCCCCAACTCTTGCAAAAGTTAGTAGTCCTCTTATTTATAAACTGAGATCCATTGTCACAAATTATCTCAGCTGGTACCCCAAATCTTGTCAGGATATTCCTTTTTATGAAAGATACCACTTCTTGATCTCTAACTTGAACAAAAGCTTCAGCTTCGACCCACTTAGAGAAATAATCAGTCATTGCCAACATGAAGACCTTTCCTCCTGGAGCCTTTGGCAATTTTCCTACTATATCCATTCCCCACTTCATGAATGGCCAAGGAGAAGCTATAGGATAAAGTGGCTCGGCCGGCTGATGTAATATATTACTGTGTCTTTGACAAGCATCACATCTCCGAGCATATTCTGCAGCATCTTTTCTCATCGTCGGCCAATAATATCCTGTTCTCAACACCTTTGAGAATAACGACCTGCCCCCAGTATGGTTACCACAATCCCCTTCATGTATATCCTGAAGCACTTCTTTGGTTTCGGGATCTTTCAAGCACCTCAGATATGGTCCTGCAAGGGATTTCTTATACAAAACATTATTTATAATAGTGAATCATGACACCTTCATTCTAAAGGCCTTAGGAATCTCATCCTTTGGGATGTGTCCTTCTTTAAGATATCTTATGATTGGAGCCATCCAAGACTTAGGATCCTCCTCAGGATGTTCATCATCAGGATCCCGAACACTTACTACTTCCTTATCCTGAGGATCCGTAGCAGGATACATGATATGTAATATTGGTATTCGGGTCCCTTCCGGTATCCTGACTGATGATCCCAGATTCGCCAAGGCATCAGCTTCAGCATTATCCTCTCTTGGTACCTATTCAAGTGTAAAAATATCAAAATATCCTGCTAATTTTTTGAGAATTTCGAGATACTCGATTAACTTCTCACCTTTAACTGCATATGATCCATTAAAATGATTAGTAATTAACAAAGAATCAACATATATTTGCAAACTCTTGATATTCATACTTTTAGCCAATTCTAATCCTGCAATTAAGGCTTCATATTCTGCTTCATTATTAGTGGCAGGAAACTCACATCTAATAGCCTGGGACAATATGTCCCCCTGTGGCGATTTTAGTAGTATACCCAAACCTACACCTCTTACATTAGACGCACCATCAGTATTTAACGTCCAGGATTCTAAGTTTTCTCCTAGCTGTTGGACTTCTAGGTCTACTTCACTTTGAATATCACTACTGAAATCAGCCACAAAGTCAGCTAAAGCCTGAGACTTTATGGCATTTCTAGGTTCATACACTAGATCAAAGGCAGTCAACTTCACTGACCATTTAGCCATCCTACCTGACATCTCGGGTTTCCTAAGCACATTTTTAACAGGATAGTTGGTTTTAACGTGAATCCTATGTGTTTCAAAATAATGTCTAAGTTTTGTTGACGCCATAACTAGGGCTAATATCAATTTCTCTGAGTGAGAATACCTAGTTTCAGCATCTAATAAACTTTTACTAACATAATAAACAGGATACTGCTGACCTTCATGATCCTTTACAAGGACAACACTTACTGCATTCCCTGATACTGTAGGATACAGGGATAATGGTTCATCATCCTCAGGCGTCATCAAATCCTGCAAGGCTGCTTCATGCTTCAGTCCCTATTCGAACTTCTTATTCTTCTTCAGGATATCATAAAATTCCTTGCATTTTTCTGAGGATCTTGAAATAAATTTGTTTAATGCTGCTACTCGCCCTGTTAACCGTTGAACATCCTTCATATTTGAGGGTGATTTAATATCCAGGATAGCTTTAATCTGCTCCGGGCTTGCCTCTATCCCTATTTTCGTCACCATGTATCCTAGAAACTTTCCTGTCCCCACTCCAAAATGATACTTAGCAGGATTTAATTTCATGTTGTACTTGTCCAGGATATCAAATGCTCCCTTAATATCCTGGAGGTGATCCTCCGCCTTCTTAGATTTTACTACCATATCATCGATGTACACCTCCATGGTGTCCCCCAGCTTTTCTTTGAACATCATGTTCACCAATCTTTGATATGTTGAACCTGCATTTTTCAAACCAAAGGGCATAGCAGTGTAACAATATATACCTGTTGGTGTCATGAAGGCAGTATCCTCCTGGTCTGAAGGTTCCATTTGGATCTGCTGGAATCCTGAAGATGCATCCATGAAGGTTAACATCTCATGGCCGGCAGTAGCATCCACCATTGTGTCAATATGAGGAAGAGGAAATGGATCTTTGGGACAAACTTTGTTTAAGTCTGTGTAATCTACACAAACTCTCCATTTTCCATTTTTCTTTTGCACCACAACTACATTTGCCAGCCATTTAGGAAACTTCACTTCCCTAATCATCTTGCTCCTTAGTAATCTTTCAACTTCCTCTTGGATGATCACATTTCGCTCCGGAGCAAATTTCCTTCTCTTTTGTTGGACAGGCTTGAATGACCTGTCAATACCGAGCTTATGTGTTATAATATCCTTGGAAATACATGTCATATCCTCGTGTTTCCACGTGAACGTTGACATCCTGCATTTCAAAAAGTTAGTCAATTGTTCTTCAATATCCTGAGGGATATTGGTTCCCACGAGCACCAAGATATCCGGATTATTCTGATCCAGGAGGACTTTCTTTACATCCTACTCTGAAGCCTCCATGATATCCTGGCCTCGAATCTTTAATTGCTATGCTGCACTAGGCTTTGTTGAGGATTTCATGGAAGAAGAATAACACTCCTTTGCTTCCTGTTGATCACTTTCCACCTTAACAACTCCCCAAGGAGTAGGGATCTTGATGCATTGATGGTAGGTTGATGGAACAGCCTTCATATCATGGATCCAAGGCCTACCTAGTATAATATTATAGCAGGATAAACAGTCCATGACACAAAAGCGCTGCATTGAGTTGACCCCTTGAATATACACGGGCAACTTTATCTCTCCTACGGTATTCCTAGCTTCTCCGCTGAAACCAACGAGCACAGTGGACTTCGAAGTAATATCCATTGGGGATACATTCATCCTCTTCAACATTTCCAGCTGAATTATGTTGACTGAGCTGCCATTATCCACTAATATCCTGCGTACAAAATGGTTAGCAACATATTACGTTATTACTAAAGCATAATGCTGGGGATCCTGGACAGTATCCCTGTCATCATTGTTGAAGGTGATGACTTTGTCAGTATTGAGGGTTGACATCCTTGTTGGCTTATCTCCCCTCTCTGCTTTGGCTTCCTTCGCGTGTCTTTTTGCCGCAGAATATGATGTGCCGCAGATGTCGGATCCTCCTGAAATAAAGTTAATTATTTTTGCATCCGCAGGAGGTGATGCTGCACGTTCAGGATCCTTCTCAGGATCCTGACCCTTATTCTTCTTTCTTCCCAAGTGGTCCTTCAGATATCCCTTACTCAAGAGATAGCTTATTTATTTTCTTAAAGCAATGCAATCCTCAGTAACATGCCCGAAATCCTCGTGGAAAGCACACCATTTGGATATGTCCTTCCAATCAGCCTTTTGTTGATTTTTCTGGGGCCATCTTGCTTTTTCTCCTAAACCCTGCATAGCATACATTAGTTCAGGCATATTAACAGAAAAACAATATTCAGACAGCTCAGGATACTCCTCAGGATCCTCGTCTTCAACAACATTCACTTTTTTTGCTATAATTCCTGCCATATGGCTTTGAGTGATATGGTTTATATGAGGACTCTGATTTCCTGTTGGTTGACTCATAGGTCGTGGATGAATTCATTCTCTCTTGCATATTTTTATCATCCTCCAGCCGAAAGTATCTTAAAGCCTTGTTACGAGCTTCGTCCAGATTCCTGCAGGGATTCATTACAAGATCCTGATAAAATTGAGAATCCTTTTGCAACCCCATCTTGAAGGCTTGCACGGCCATTGCAACATCAAGATGTGGGATATCCAAGGATTCCCGACTAAACTTGTTCACATAATCCCTCAAGGATTCCTGAGGTCCTTGAGTTATCCTGTAAAGGTCACTGGTTAGTTTCTCAAAGCTCCGGCTGCAAGAAAATTGACTATTAAATAAGTTAACTAAATGAGAAAATGAAGTAATTGAGTGAGGAGGAACGTTTAAGAGCCATTTTAAGGCTGATCCTATTAAGGTAGAACCAAAACCCTTGCACAAGCATGCTTCTTTGAGATCTGGAGGGATAGGGTTGATTTCCATCCTTTCCCTATACTGGGCAATATGCTCCTCAGGATCCGTAGTTTCGTCATAGAGTTTCATGTTGGGGGTTTGAAATCTTTTTGGGATTTCAGCATCACAAATGGGATATGCAAACCGGGATATCCTGTGGCTGTCCTGGGACACTTCAAGAATTGGCTGAACCACCCCAGGTACACTGGATATCATGTCCTTCAGTTTTTGAAGCTCCCTGGAAAATGCTGATGTCATACCTGCATCCTGCAAAGATCCAACACCATTAGTAGCAAGAGTATTATTATTATTAGATACATTACCAACTTGGGGATTCTGACCATATCCTGAAGCATATCCTGAGCTTCTCACAGTTGATACTCTTACTGAAGAAGGTATCTCAGGAGTATGATTCTGGGAATGGCTAGGCACAATATTCCCCCTGTTATCCTCAGTATAAACTGCAGAACTGAAGTTCAAAGCCCTGGGTTGCAAGGGAGTGACAGTATCTTCAGCGGGCCTACTCGAGCCGGATTTCAAGAGTTGTATCTCTCTCATCAGCATCTGATTAGTTTCCTCCTGCTGCCTCATCTGTTCCTGTACACTACCAAACAAATTTAGAATTTCTTCATTAGAAGCCAAAACAGGACCAGATCCCTGGATATTGCGAGCGAGGATAACATCCCGAGCCACATGACTTTCAGTTCCCTGTGAAGAGGCTTGCATTCTCGGAGGAGGTGGTGGAAGCACCGAACCAATTGTTGTAAAGGTTGTAGCAGACACGGTGGGAGAGCTCATGTTTGATCTCGAGGCCAATGAAAATAGTGTAGCAAAAAGTGTTGAAAATAGAAAACCAAGTAACGATTTTGCAAAAACTTTTAGTAGAAGTAGCACCACTTGCCCCACGGTGGGCACCAACTTGTTTTGATCAAAAATTACCGAAGCAATTAAGTGATCAAATTAGTTAAGTGAGGTAGTGTGCTTAAAACGTGTGTTGAAAATATTCTAGTTAAGTTATTTGCAAAAAACAATTTCAGGATACGGCTCAGGATACAGAGCTATATCTATGATCAAACAATGAGCGAAAATGTAAAGTGTGACACAGGATGTACGAGAAAAGCCCTTGATCAATCTAGATCGCCAGCACAAAACCTCGGGAGCTGACAGTCGCAGGTGCCTTGTTCTTCTATGACTTCAAATATCAGGATACAGTGCAGGATATGATGCGGATCAACTAGGTGTTACAATGTAATTCGAGTACAAGTGTTTGAGTGTAGTGATTGTTTGCAGCAGGAGAGAAGAAGTGTGCGTAAGAGTGTGTGCCTTAACCTGATCCGATCAATCTATTTATAGTAAAACAAAAGTAACTAACTACCCTATTAAACCGGGATGCTTCGAATATTCCTCAAGTAAACGTTGTAGTCCACTTCTTCCGGGTTCAACGTCTACAAGCTAACTGATTTGCCCGAGTCTTGAGGGGAAGAAGTCCACTTGAACGTTGGAGACTTGCACCTTCTAATCTGCACATGGTTAAATCAGTTACTACCAGGATATCATACCAGGATGTTACCAATATCCTGATCCGGTATCCTGATCACAAATAATTAATCTGCACGTGGTTAAATCAGTTACTACCAGGATAGTTTAAATCAAAGTTATGTTTTGTGGTAATGCATGCTATACTGATACAAACATCTATGCGGTATTGTGAAAATGCATACATTCAAGCCTTGTGACTGTGGCGATAAACCTTTAAATAAATTAAAGGTTTGTCTGAGTTATGTTTATCGAATTCGGTCATTCCTTCCATCCAAACATACCTAGGATGTCAGGAACGGGAGTTGTCAATTCCTATGGTACCACTACCTACTAACGAACGGCGTAGCTAATGTTAATGAATGTATTTTGGTCCCATTTAAACAAACCAAATGTCATACCAAAATGTAAGCATGTGATGTAAAACAAATGTACTAAGTATGCAACAATGGACATACATAGCATGTGATGTGAAACAAATGTACTAAGTATGCAACAATTGAACATACATAGCATGTGATGTGATGTAAAATAATGCACTAAGTATGCAATAAATGGACATACATAGCGTGAAATGAAATGTAAAACAATGTACTAAGTATGCAACAAAGGACATACATAGCAAAAACATAATGAAATCATGTACTATAAGTGTACTAATGAACATAACAAGCATATGATATGAAAACATGGAAAGCATGAAAGTAACAAGTAGGCACATGTGTTTCACCCCAAAACGTTTGAAAAACAGTAAAAGAGGGTTCTATGTACTCACTTGAGATTGCTCAATGGTCTTTAGATAACCACCAAGCAATGCTAGAAAGATCACGGATTCAAACGGCACCTAATATAGGTAACTACGTTAGTAAACGGACCTAAATCGGAGGATTGGATAAAATGTGGGTTCGTAAACCAAATGAGTGTAAGACCTCATGTAATATGGTTTAACAAAGCCTACATTCTAAAACGGAACTTATCCTAAGTGCTTACAACCCATCACGACTCGTTTAGGTAGCTTAGGCTACTTTAACGTGTCGTTCGCGTAAAACGCGTTCGGACCGCCTAACTAGTCCTATGACAAGTAAAATATGCCTTAACATGTCTAATTATGTTGCCTAATCAGTTTAGATGTCAAAAATTATGTTACGTATGCTTAAAATGAATTTTGGCGCAAAAAGGGCATTTTGGTAATTTTCCTAAGGCATATAAACTACCTATCATACAACTATTTAAACGAAGTGACCATAAGGTATAACCTCGGAAGGTTATTCCCTATGTAACTATAGTCACCTAATGTGTTTGGTCGGATCCCAATGATCGACTAAAGGGGTCGGGTTCGAAAGTATAAGCGTTTGTTTAGATCGCTTACCTTACGAACCTATATAAGCACAAATCTAAAAGTGACGAGTTAAACATGTTAAAACATGTTTAACGAGGTTTGAAAACAGGTTTGGTATCAAAACAAAGGATTTTGATATTCAAGAGTAGTTTGGTTACAAAATACGTAAGAATACGCATTTTGGCCGAAACTACGACTCGTCACTATGCCTAAATAACGTGGTAATCAGTAGGTATAGTCACTAGGGACTATAACCATCGTGATTACGCTCACGTTATGAAGTTCAAACGAACTTTGCGTTGACCATAAACTGGTCAATGCAGAAAGTCAAACAAAGTTTGACTTTTACGCTAAACACATCAACTTAGAGAACCAATTCAGATTCAAAGGTGTGAGTTTGAGAGTGAAATGGTGAGGGGTATTTATAGTTTTCATAGGACCATTAAGATTGTTCCTCGTAAAATGAGCTTTAATCTCATTCGTACACCTCATGCCCACTGATTTACAAAACCATGGGAGCCCAAAATAGCCCATAGTATGTTCAAAAACCGTTGGCAATGCATAAAACCCAGTTGCTAAAACCAGCAGCTTGTTTTGCTGATCTTCAGGTTCGGACGCGGCCCGCATAAAAGCCAAGGCTTGGCTTACGCGGCCGGCCTAGTCCTAGTTTGGCAGAATGTGCAGAAATGGCACCCTGCACTGTTTCAGTCCATTTTTGACACGTTTGAAGCCCGTTAAACCATTTTCAAACCTCTAAAATGATGCCTAAACATGAGGGACATGAAACATGCTCAAAAATATGCCGGATGTCGGTTCGTTTGGTCGTACGTACGCGTTATTTGCTTAATTACGACGGAATACGCACGAACGCGAAAAACGATCCAAATTGCGCGACGAATGGATTTTTCTCATGCCAATCACTAAAATAAAATATTTTAATGCTTACATAAATTTTTGGATGTCCGGATGTATTCAGAACGTAAGTTATGCATGAAAATGCAAACTTATGCACTTTTTGACGCTTTTAGTCCCTGAATGAGTATAAAGTTTATTTTAGCACACCGAACCCCTCAAAGCCTATTTCTAAGCTATATGAAGGTTATTTAGGGTATGTTTAACTTATGATCATGTTCCAGAATGTTCGTTACAGTACGAATTGACATACTTTCGCAGTTTGTCGAATTTAGTCCCTGTAAGCGAATAAACTTGATTTTGCCATACCAAAGCCTTCAAAACTTGTTTCTAAGTTATGTAAAGGTTATTTATGGTATGTTAAGCATAAATTGATGTTCCAGAGTATTTGTCACGTTAAACTGATTATGTTTACGTACCAGTTTGCGTATAACTCTCCTGAAAGCGGTATAGAGTTTGAAATTGAACAAAAACCAAAACATGAAAAATGTCAAATATAAACAATCAAACATTGGGGTCAAATAACATTATTTTATTGATAACTGAATTGTTTACAATGATTACAAGCACAGATGTCACACCCGTTGCCCTACAAGCAACTAACCCGGTAGTATGATGGGACTTAAGTGATAGAAAGTGAGTGTATTATCCAACATCAACGCTTACTAAAAACAGTTGCATATCCCCTGCAAGGATATGCGTTTGTGAAATCCGCCTCACATCCCCTACAAGGATGTCGGTATTTGAAAACCGCCTCATATCCCCTACAAGGATATGGGTTTACGAAAATCCGTTTACGAGTTTTGTCATTTTAGTTGTCCCCACCGGACGCATGCTTGTTTTGAGAGAAGTGAACTCACCTTAGATTTGCTCTGTATGTTTTATTACTTTGTTTCACAGTGATCAACCATACCCTACCGTGGTTACCAAAGACAGTCAGTTTAGTAATAAATTACTTCACGTAATCACGCAGTTTGCATTCAACACAACCATCCACATCTCATGTGCATATCACTCAATAACATTCACAGTTTGTATACATCGCCAAAGACACCGTATGATATGTAGCTACCACTCAGTTTTCATGCTAGTCCACACTCTACGTGTATGTCATGGAATAGTATCCAACAGTTAAAGTGATTGTTCCCATTAATACATACAAGTTTCCTTATTTATATTCATGGTTGCATCTATCACATGATCATCTCAAATTGCATATCAGCTACTCAGTTATCAGAATAACATTTAACAGATGGATTGACTACTCATACAAGTCGGGTCAAGACCCTCATAACCAGTTTTCATTACTATAAAGCCTTAAACAGAAAATCACAACACCTGCTAATAACATAAACAGATGAAACGAAGTATCAAATCTCATGAGAACTGTTCTGACCATGCACTATCTCGACGAACTATCACCTATGACGAACTATGCATTCTTCGTCGAGACCAGGTTGTGACAAAACACCTAGTCTTTCGTCGAGACTAACTATGATGAAACACCACAAATTAACAACAATCCTCATTCAATTCAGATCGAGCTGAATCAACACATAAGGGTTCCTTGAAATGGTTTATCAATTTATCATTACCAACAACATCATACCAGTTTAACGATTCTTGATTACTAGTTCATCCGATTTACTAACATTCATTACTAATTTCAGCGCATGCCTATTTAATCGACGGATCTTATTTTCAATCTAATTAAAACCAATCAATAACCAAACAACAAGAGACAGCCGCACATGTTCACAGAGACTTGCATCGACACATAAACACACATCCTAAGTCATCGAGAAGTACCAATTAAACAAAAGGGTAACATACAAACCAGACAAATGGAGCGAGAAGATAGAGATGGTTAGCACAAGAGGAAAGTTGCGGCTAAATTAGATCTCCTTCCTGTTGCCGTTCACAAGAGACTAGGGTTTTGGTGTTATATCGCGTTTAGCAGAAATATAAGAAACAGCGCACCACCATTTGGGCCGATTCACTGGTTTGGGCCAAGAGCCTCTTTTCTGGCGAAACACCTCCTGGTGAAAAACCTCTTGGCAAAAAACCTCTTGGTGAAAAACCTCTTGATGAAAAACCTCTTGACGAAAAACCTCTTAGTGAAAAACCTCTTGATGAAAAACCTCTTGAGATCTCGGGTTGTCACATCATCCCCAACTTGAAAGAAATTTCTTCCCGAAATTTGATAAGCTAAGTGGTCGGAGAGGGAAAAGAAGTGATGAGTATATCAGGATGAATGTGGGTTTTTCCCGGGTACCACATCATCCCCAACTTGAAAGGGAATTTCGCCACCTGAACAATTGAGGATGCTAGAGCTTTATCGGATTTTGCATTCCCACCTGAACTCCGGTCCACGTCTTGAGTTCCAATGAACTTTCGCGATTGGGATTTGACCATGATAACGAACCTTGACCTCCTGGTCCATGTTTTCGATGGATTCCTCGAGAACTGCAACTTTTCGTTAACCTTAGGCTCCAGTAGAGGTATCACAAGTGTTTCATTGGACAAACACTGCCTTATATTAGAGACATAAATGACATCATGTACGTTACCCAATTCGTCAGGTAACTCGAGTTTGTAGGCGACGTGACCGATTCTTTCCAGATTTCTGAATAATTCAACGTAACGTAAATTAAGCCTGTCACGCTTCCCAAGCGTACCACACCCTCCTAGGGTGAAATTTTCAACATGATACGATCGCCTACAGCTAACTCCTAGTGTTTCCTAAGCTTATCAACTTTCCTGACGGTCACTCGTTGCCGCCAGACGATTTTCGATCCAAGCAATCTTCCCAAGAGTTTCAAGTACAAGTCCTGGACCTGCGATTACGTTGTCACCCACCTTAATCCAACAAGGAGATTAGCGTTACTGTCCATGCAATGCCTCAAATAGAGTTGTCGGAATACTAGAATGGTACCTGTTGTAGTAAACTCAACCAAAGGTAGGTGTCCTTCCATTTTTTACTAAGTTAATCACCCACATGCTCGCAACATGTCTTCAAGTGTCAGGATGGTTCGTTTACTCTAACCATTCGTCCTATGATGATAAGTAATGCTCAAGTCTAGACGTGAGCCAAGAGTGTTGTGTAATGCCTGTCATAAATCAGGTATAGATCAAAATCAGAGATAACAGGAGTTGACACCTCGTGCCTAAAAACCGCCTCTCTCAGAGGAAAATTCAAAAGCTGTGAAGACTCGTTAGTTTCCTTGATTGCAAGAAAGTGTGCTGGTTATATGAGACAATTAACGATCGCCCAGGTGATATTGTTTCCGTTTCGGGTTTCAAGTAGGCCAGTGACAAAATCCGTGACAGTCTGTTCTCATTTCCAAATGGGTGTTTCTGGTTACTAACACAAACCAGAAGGTTCTTGGTATTTTACCTTGACTTCCACACCGGTCAAACATCGTTCACATACATTGCTTTATGGACCTTCACGCCCGGTTGCCAGTACCAAATTTATAGATCCTAATATCCCTTATAAAAAATCCAGACGACTAGAATAACGATGCTGGTGTGCTTTGCTCAATACAAGTTCCGTACAGTTGCCGTATAGTGGGATCCACATTCGTTCCATGAAGTAGCGAATATCGTCCGCCTTGCCAAAAGTTGCTCCTCCATGCCCCGCATAAACCCATCTTGAAAGTTCTCTCCTATCAGTGTTTCAATTTGGATAGGGCAAATCTGATCGTGTAGGCTAGAGTCGATGGTGAGTCGCAAGCTCATACGCGTTTAGGTACCATAGTCAAAATCATTCAAAAGTTCCAGCCAGCGATGTCATCACACATTTAGCTCTCTAGAAACAAAGGTACACGGGAGGCCCTTGCGATCGGTCTAAGTAGTACATTTGGTACCGACCAAGTAATGCCTCCAACTTAAATCCAAAGACCATGGCTTCCACCGCAGGTCGTGACTCGTGCAGTTCTTCTTGTAAATCCACCACGTGGGCCATCACCTTCTCGTGTTGCATCGATGTGTAACTGGGACTCTGATTCGAACCATTAAGGTATACTACTAAATCACCCGCACCCTCGGGTAAAGACGATGCTCAGTACATGGAAGAGTTGGGATTCGAAAACTGAAAAGACGTCCTCCTATTTTGTCTTCCACGAACACAGCATCCTGCTGTGCTAAAGAGATTAAAGTTGCGCGATCCTCGAAAATCCTATGATGAATCTACGATAGTATCTAGCTAGACCAAGAAGTTACTGTATCCTCGAAGGGATCTTTAGTGTCGATCAGTTTCTGACAAAATGGATCTTAGTGAGACCCACGTGTATTCCCACTTCGTGGTTATATGACCAAAAATGTACCTCTCGAATCCAGAAGTTACCTTTAACAAGACTTCGCGCGGAGTGGCTCCTCCCTTATGAGCTCTAAAATAAGATACATATGCCGCCCATGTTGTTCCTTTCTCCAGGAAATGATTCAAAACTTCATCAAAACGCGGTCGATTCATGTGATCCTAAAAAGCTGTTGGTGTGTTGATCAATCCATAGGTCAGGGAATACGAAGTTGTAATGGCCGCATAGCATTCGATATGCCGTTTTAGGAACATTCACCCTTGGACTTCCATCTGATGATAGTTCGCTCGTTAGTCAATCCTCGAATGGGAGCTTGACCCTCATAACTGGTCAACAGGTTGTTAATACATGGTCGAGGCAAACGGTTCTTGACTGTCAGCTTGCTGAGTTCTCGATAGTCAGTATACTTACAAAAAGGCTTATCTTCCCGGATATAACTGGGGATCCCCAAAGCGGAAAACTAGGTCCAACAAAACTTCTGTCCAACAGTTCCTGTAGTTGATTAGACAATTCTTGCAACCCTCCTGGTGCAAGACGGTAAGGAGTACGTGTAATCAGGGTTGCCTCTGGCGTGAGATCAAACTGAGATTCTACATAACAGTTGTGGAAGTAAACCTGAAAGTTCCTCGGGTAGCACACCGAGAGGAATCACGAACAACTGGTGGATCCTCTATCCTCTTTTCCTTAGCCTTAACATCAGTAACGGTTGCTAACATAGCATGGTAATCCCTCCGTAGACACTTCTGGGCCTTCATTGCTGAACTGATGCTAACCTTTACACCACTCCGACATTTTAGGTCAGACGACGATTCTCCACTAGGGAGAGGAATACGCAAAATTTCCTCCTCACAGGGTATATCTGCGCGATATCTGGATAACCAATCCACACTAACTACTGCATCGAAACTACCAAGGATAGCAGGAGGAAGGTCGATGTCAAACACTTGTCCCACAAGGTCGAGTTTGCATCCCAATGAACATATGAGGTTTCAATTGACTTGTCATCAACCAATTCCACAACAGATTCGATTTTAAGAAGCATCAGGGTTAAGCAGAACAGGGACGAAGCGATCAGCTACCCATACAAGCTACCATGTTGCTACTATGCCTGGCGTCACCTACGCCAATCCTAAATGCCCTTCCATGAGCGTCATTTCCAGTGTTGTTGTTTTTGTTATGAGAATTTCCAGTACTACCGTCGTTCCCTCGGTTGTTGTCGTCTTGATTTAGCAACAACCAATCCATGACGTAGGCACCTTCATTTCTATACTGTAGGCTACGATTACGAGTTCCTTGATGTTGCCGTGATTGTTGCCTCTAATGTTGTTGCTTGAAACGGAGCCCTATGATCTTTCACCGACAAGGTTCATCTTGTCACCTTCCATGTCATGTCCTAAGGCGCTACTAATTGTGCTGCCAATTACATAATACCACATTCCACACTATATTCACTTGTCATCGCTTATGTCCTGATTGATTCGTAAAGGTTGACTCCCATAAGTCGCTAACTAGGGTTAGAGATTCGATTGCAATCACTTTGCTGGTGTTCGTTATCGGTAATCAGGGTCGTCCTAATACTGAGGTCGGTAAGGTACTACACTCATCTTCTTGTCCATCGATCTTGCATGTCGATTGAGTAATACACGGTATGCTTCTAGAGTGTTGCAGAAGTGATCGCACTTCGGGATCTAAGGCATCAGTATGTTAAGTTCCAGCAAATGAAGATAAGTGAGAAAGGTATAAACCAATCATTCGACGCTGCAACATTTAACTCAGAGACGCTCGTACTAGCACCTAACATGCTACACAGTTCGCTAGACATTTGGATGGGTGTTCAGGTAATACTCGATAGCATCGAGGTTCGTAAGGGTTCAGAGGGAAATGAAAGGACCACGTCCAAGCAGGAGACAACCATTGCTATGACCCCTATGGATTGTTGTGTCTCACATTTGGATGATTAATGGAATGGAACCCCTTTCACACTTGGTAGGCCTAGTTGGGACTCACATGCACCCCACATTATTATTATGTGTGCACCCACAATAATAACATGATTTGCATTCTCATCTCAGCTCCTCCCAACTTGTGTTAAATAGTTCCTCAGACTCGAATAACAAACAAAGAACATCACAAAACATGGGTCAATGTCTAGGGAAACACCACACTATCAATCACTTAACACATGCAAGTAATACATGAATTCATATTGTTGTGCTAAACGTGCGATCACATGCAATATCATATGTAAGTGTTCACTAGTTATGTTGTGCAATGAGTAAACGAGAGACGAACCTTGCAATCTGGAACTGAGTGTCATGGTCGTATTCACGTATTCAAAACTGTTCGGTTATAGTCTGGTCATATAAAAACATTTTTAAAACCAAGTTCACTATAACCAGTGGCTCTGATACCAAACTGTCACACCCCCAAAATACCACATGCGGGATTCCCCGCGAGGCGTGTGACGTACCAGGATCTAGCCACCAATCACATTGAACTCATAACGATAATTCAATTAAACCTTCATTTATTAGAATAAAGTGTTATAAAACATTATTTCTTAATCAGCGGAAGCATAATACAATAGTCAACGATTTAGTAACTCTGGCATATAAAAGCCATTAAACTTGTCTTGTGATTCCTTGTAACTTGACCCATGACCACTCCAGCATTCCAGACAGCAAGTTCCAACAACATGTACCTAAAGGACTGCAAGCATGTAGAAAAACGTGTATCAGACAACGCTGGTGAGTTCACTTAGTTGTTAAACCGTTTGTTACCGATTACTGATTTATGTTATGTTATGTTGATAATAACTCGATACCGCAGACGGCCCTTTTTTGCCCTTCTCCAATGCTCTATCAAACATTGGTCATGATTTAAAGTTATTAGTTCACGCCCGTCCTATCCAGGTACGTCGTGAGGGTGCCAAACCGAATAGCGCTATCAACTAATAACCCAATTGCCCTACAAGCAACTAACCCGGTAGTATGATGGGACTTAAGTGATAGAAAGTGAGTGTATTATCCAACATCAACGCTTACTGAAAACCGTTGCATATCCCCTACAAGGATATGCGTTAGTGAAATCCGCCTCACATCCCCTACATGGATGTGGGTATTTGAAAACTGCCTCATATTCCCTACAAGGATATGGGTTTACGAAAATCTGTTTACGAGTTTTGTCATTTTAATTGTCCCCACCGAACGCATGCTTGTTTTGAGAGAAGTGAACTCACCTTAGATTTGCTCGGTATGTTTTATTACTTTGTTTCACAGTGATCAACCATACCCTACCGTGGTTACCAAATACAGTCAGTTTAGTAATAAATTACTTCACGTAATCACACAGTTTGCATTCAACACAACCATCCACATCTCATGTGCATATCACTCAATAACATTCACAGTTTGTATACATCGCCAAAGACACCGTATGATATGTAGCAACCACTCAGTTATCATGCTAGTCCACACTCTACGTGTATGTCATGCAATAGTATCAAACAGTTAAAGTGATTGTTCCCATTAATACATACAAGTTTCCTTATTTCTATTCATGGTTGCATCTATCACATGATCATCTCAAATTGCATATCAGGTACTCAGTTATCAGAATAACATTTAACAGATGGATTGACTACTCATACAAGTCGGGTCAAGACCCTCACAACCAGTTTTCATTAATATAAAGCCTTAAACAGAAAATCACAACACCTGCTAATAACATAAACATATGAAACGAACTATCAAATCTCTTGAGAACTGTTCTGACCATGCACTATCTCGATGAACTATCACCTGTGATGAACTAGGCATTCTTCGTCGAGACCAGGTTGTGACGAAACACCTAGTCTTTCATCAAGACTAACTATGACGAAACACAACTGATTAACTACAATCCTCATTCAATTCAGATCGAGCTGAATCAACACATAAGGGTTCCTTGAAACGGTTTATCAATTCAACATTACCAACAACATCAAATCAGTTTAATGATTCTTGATTACTAGTTCATCCGATTTACTAACACTCATTACTAATTTCAGCGCATTCCTATTTAATCGACGGATCTTATTTTCAATCTAATTAAAACCAATCAATAACCAAACAACAAGAGCACAGCCGCACATGTTCATAGAGACTTGCATCGACACATAAACACACATCCTAAGTCATCAAGAACTACCAATTAAACAAAAAGGTAACATACTAACCAGACAAATGGAGCGAGAAGATAGAGATGGTTAGCACAAGAGGAAAGTTGCAGCTGAATTGGATCTCCTTCCTGTTGCCTATCACAAGAGACTAGGGTTTTGGCATTATATCACGTTTAGCAGAAATATAAGAAACAACGCACCACCACTTGGGCCGATTCACTGGTTTGGGCCGAGAGCCACTTTTCTGGCGAAACACCTCCTGGTGAAAAACCTCTTGGCGAAAAACCTCTTGGTGAAAAACCTCTTGATGAAAAACCTCTTGACGAAAAACCTCTTGGTGAAAAACCTCTTGATGAAAAACCTCTTGAGATCTTGGGTTGTCACAACAGAAAAGTTAGTCAACTTTGGGGCCTTTTTGGCGACGTTTCCATTGGTTTTCCATGGAAAACCAGACCCTGGAACGTCGCCAAAAAGGCTCCAAAGTTGACTGACTTTTCTGTTTTCATCTAAAACTTTGTTAAACTTAGTAAACTTGAGTGAATCTCATCTCAAACCTATGTCCTAATGCTCATAATCAATTGAATGATTAGTTGGGCTTAAAAACAAGGCTGAGAAATGTTAAATCATAGGTTAAAACCTCACAAACATTCTGTTTTAGTAAGGGTTTTACCCACAAGAAGTGTTCAAGCTTGAAGCTTGATAAATGTGTGATTGTTAGACTAGCTTGATCTATCTATCATAAAAATCCACTCACTTTTTTATGTTTCCTCATAGATTAGTTGTTGTATTTCATTATTTTTTTGTAAGTTCATGACCCTCCTTGTTGTTTATAACAACAAGTGTAGTGGTGAACAATATAAGTACCTAAATGGAAGTTTTGTTCTTCCTACCTCATGCATGATTTCTATGATACTTAGAGGTACCTAAATGAAGACTTTAATCTTCTACCTCATGCTTAACATATATGATATAGTATACTCTATGTAAAACTTATATAACATTCAAACAAACCGAACTCTTGATGATGAACAAGTGGACATTGTCAAGTTAGTAAGTATATCATCTAAACATCATATGTGATGGATGATTATTTTCATATGTCTAATTTTATATCCATAAACTTCCAACCTATAAACCCTAATGTAACCATCCGTTAGAACTCCGAATTGAACATATTCAAACTTCTAGTCTCAACAACTTCGTCACAAGGGATAATCGGAAAGCATATGCAATTTTGTGAGTATACTTGACCCATTTTACCATTTTCACACTTTTGGATGTGACATGTTTTTATATATAAAACACACTTAGTATACATACTCTTATGCAAATACATAAATAAATAATCCAATACATGCTTACTATTTGTTATGCTTGATTCGTGTTTTCTGGGTGATTCTTATGTGATGAACTTGTCATTAGCTTCGTACAAGCCTCCACTTAACATGTATAGCGCTATAGGAGTAACGCACCACCCGTGAATGAGAGGTCATGTTAGGTTTATTCATTCATACTTGCGTAAACAGAGGGTTGACTTGTAAATCGCATGCCAGTTTATACGTTAATCTTGATAACTAGGTTTGCGATGTGGATTGTTCCTTATCGTTTTTATACTGATATACTACGCACCAAACTTCTATGCTCGCCAATAATTTTGTATTGAACTACACTTTTAAAACATGTTGTAGGTTTAGCGATGATGTTGGTGATGCATGGAATCTAGTAAGAAGCTTAGATACACACTTTAAACTTGTATTCTTATTGTATTGTTTTTCATTATTTATGTTGTATTTGCTTCAAATCCTTGTAATTGACTCTTTAGAAATGGAATGAAATTTATTATTTAAATACTTGTCACAATTATTAGTGTTATGATGTATCGAGCAATCTATTTCGTCTCACTCCGATGTTTCCGCCATCGGTTATGGTGCGATAGTATGCATTCAAATTATATGCACTATCCATTTTAATCTCTTCAACACTACCATCTGATCTGAACAAAGTCAATACTTGGGTTTTTAGCATGACTTCCACTTTACTATTTTTGGATCAGCTGGTTTTCTTAGGAAAAGAATTATTGAAGATGAGTTTGGTAATTGTGGTCTGCTAACTAAATTTGGAATGGATTCAGATAAAGCAGATGATGAGAGAAGGTTTTTCGGAGTATGGATCTTTTGAGACAGAGCAACAGTTGTAGGATAGACTGGGTTTTAAGGAACATTTAGATCTTCAGCTCTAAGTTCTTCCAGCTTTTTGTAGGTCTCAACTATCTTCAGTTTAGACCATCTGGCAATGGATCTAGCTGAACCATAACCAGCAGCCACAAGCCCTGGTCTCATTCTTTTAAACTTCTATGCCTCATCTGAATCCACTGTTTTGAATTTCTTTCAATTAGGTGGAGTTGGCTTTACCAGAGGATCATTGCGCATTTTTGTGATTTTATCGATTTCTTTTCTAAGAGCATCTGCTGACCAGTCTTTGAATTGTTCTCTGGTTGCATTATATGGTTTGTACTTCATAATGTGTCCAACATAATCATCCCTCAGTTGCATCTGAAGCTCAGGAATTACTGGCCTCTCAGACATGGATTTACTCAGGTCCCTAGCAAAGTCTTCAAGTATTCTGACTTTGCTAAGCTGAAATGATAAGAACCTCTGGTATTCCCTGTCATCTATCCCTATGCTATTCTCTCTTGCTATAACCTTAACCTGTGTTACTTTTAATTTCAGATACTCATATAAGTTTTGAGGCTTCTTATAGCCATAAAGAGATGGGAAGGTGTTGGGATTGAACCCTACCAAAGGAACAGTTGATAAAGCCAAAACTGGATCAGATCAGTGTATTCAGAATAAGCAGATGTTTGCATCAGTCTTTCCCCTTGGAAGTGGCCCTAACAACTGTTGACCTCTATCTACTGTCCGTCTACAAAAACTGTTGATCTTCAACAACTGATCAAGCCTAAAGACTGTTGAAGTGCAAGCATTGATGCTCAATCTATTGTCATGGTTCAAGTACTGCTGAAGACACAAAGCACTGCTAGGAGTATAACAGTGGAATGAGAAGCAGTAGTTTAGCTTGTCTTTGTATTGTATTGTAATCAGTAGTTTGTAATAGCAGTAGTTTGTAATAGCAGTAGTTTGTATAGGTCAGTGGTTACAGGTTGTTAGGAGGTTAGATGTCACTTTCATGGTGATGTCAGTAAACATGCGTCAGTGGTTTGTTTTGTACTATAAATAGAACAGTACCCTATACTGTTCTATTAGCACTTTGATCACAAGTCATTCTGTACGAACAAACTAGTGTGAGTTCAGGCTGAGGGGGAGATTGTAGTACATGCATGCAAGTGTAATTGAATCATTGTAATAAATATAATCATTCGATTTCATGAACAAACATGTGTGTTGAAAGCAATTCTTCTATTTGATTGTCTGTGAAAGTTTGTTTCCATTTTAATTCTGCTGCAATTACTCATTTATCTTCATGATTCTCAAACAAAAACACAATCATAAGAAACTCAGATCCTAACAATTGGTATCAGAGCTAGGACAGTCAAATTTGATCTAACAATCATTTTGACGTAAAAGTTCAGCTCATAATTGTTGATACTTATAATTGTTCGTTTTGTTGAAAAACAGAGTAAGGTTTAATCACGAGCAAAGTTGATTAATCAGTACCTGTAATTCAACCAGGATGATGTCACAATCACAAGATGTTAACAGTAACATCGGTTCACTCTTCAAACCACCCATATTGAAGCAAAATGAATACAACATCTGGCAGAGAAGGATGGGTCACATCCTTGCTCAACAGAATACCAGATGTTGGAAGTCGGTTATCTTTGGACCACGTGTTCCAATGGTGCCAAGTGCTGAGGATCTAAAGGTCTTTGTTCCTAAGAAAATTGAGAACTATACGGACCAGGATTTTTAGAAAATTGAACTAGATGCCAAGGCATTCAGCATCGTTGCATCCGCACTACCAAATGAAATTTATGCTAGGCTGTTACACTGTAACAGTGCCAAGGAATTGTGGGATGCACTGAAGGAACAGTTTGGGGGGACTGAAGGAGTGATTGAAAATAATAGGGAAATTCTGAATCAACAGTATGAAAGCTTTTGTCACATTAAGGGTGAAACATTAACACAACAGTTTGAGAGATTCAGTTGTCTCATTAGTGAGCTAAGACTTGTTAATGTTGAGTTTACTAATTCAACACAAAATAGCAGGTTTCTTAGGTCACTGCCTAAAAATGGGATACAATTGCTTTTGTGACCAGAAATTCAGTTGGGCTCAAAGATCTAACCCTGACCCAACTTCATGGTAGACTCCTGACCTATGAAAGGGAATTAAACCAGAAAAAGAAGTTGCAAGAGTCTGGCAAAGTTGCAGATAACTACTCATTTGGCAACACAGCTCTTCTGGGTGAGGAAGAGCCTGGCAGTAGTAAGGATCAGAGTTATGATCACTTTATTGACATAACTGCTGGTGGAAACTTCAACTCTGATCCTCACCCATCCAATTATGCTTTCACAGCAAACGGAGAAAGCCAGAACTCTGACAATCTATGCTTTGAACTCAATGATCTTTAGCATTTTGATCCAACTGACTTAGAGGAAATGGACATATTACACCAACTTGCACTGCAGAGTGTTAGAACCAGCAAGTTTTACAAAAGGATAGGGAGAAAATTCCCAGGGTTGCATGGGAATCTAAAAGTAGGGTTGGATAAGTCAAAAATCAAATGCTACAAGTGCAACAGGTTAGGTCACTTTGCTAGGGAATGTAGGAGTCAAACCAATGGACCTATTATCACTCACCCTAGTTCAAGACCACAAAATAACCTAAGCAATGTGCAGTATACCCATTATACCCCTGCTACCCATATAAACACTGCTCATTATGCAAACCCTGGAACCCATGTTCCTGTGCAGTGTGTCCAAACCACTGTTACTCAAATTCAGTATGTCCAAGCCCCTGTCCCTCAGGTTCAGGTGCAACCAGTTGCACCTCAACAAGCTGCACCAACAGTGGTTCAACCAGATCAGCAAAGCTTCTTCACACAAGGCTTTGTTGACTGGAGCAGCTTACCTAATGAACTAGGAGATGAAAATTTTTCTCTATATGCTAATAATGTTGTTCCTAGTGATGAATTTTGTTTTGTAGCATTGGAGTCAATACCAGAAGGGCTGGAAGCTGAAGAAGGATAGTCAAGTGTTGAAACAGTGGATGAAATTGCTGAAGCAGTGGTTACTGCTGTTGCTGGTGAAATACTGTTGGGAGAAAATTCAGAACCCCTGTTAGAACCACTGTCTGACCCCTGGTCTGAAGAAGAAGAAAAGATACATGGTGAAAAGGAAAAGAAGGTGGCTGATGAGAAAGAGCATGCTTGTGATTGTGCCATGATGGCTGCAGCTAAGGTATCACCTCAGGTTCTTAAAAATATGTGTTCAGACAAATGCATCATAGCATTTGCTAACAGTAAAGAGGTGAATGAAAACCTTAGGGATAGAATTTTAAATGATGAAGTTCAATTTGAAAAGTCTTTAAAAGAACTGAAAAACAAATTGACTGAAAAAGATAATGAAATCTACAGTCTCAAACAAGAGCATAGCATAACCAAGGACCAACTCCAGACTATGATAGAAAAAATATCAAGCCTGCAAAAAGGAGTTGGAATCCACCAAAATCACTTGTGAAAAATGGGTGGAATCCTGCAAAGGTTATGAAGTAATGCTTGAAAAACAGATTAAGAGCAATGTAAAATTTGGTGTAGGTTTTAGAAAACATGATCAAATTGAAAACACTGCTGAAAATGCATCTGTTCAAACCTCTATTGAAATCATACCCACAAACAAGGATGGCCAAGAAGTTAAACTAACTGATAAACTTGGTAACAAGATCACTTTGGAAAGATCTGTGGGGTCCTCAACCTTTGAGGAGGTTGAGAAGTACCAATTCAAACCCACATGGTCTGATGAGTGTGACATCCTTGAAAACTTCAAACCAATGGACTTCACAACTATAGATGGTGTAAAAGCTTCTAAGGCCAAGGTCATTCCCATTAAGGACATCCCAACAGTGGTTCAAAACTCTGTTGCAAAGGAGTCTGAAAAGAGGAAGAAAAGAGAAAAGATTAAAAACTTGTTTTGTGACTTTTGTGAAAAGAAAAATCACTTGACCAAAGATTGTTTTCATTTAAAAGCTTATGATCTTAACAAAACAAGTAATGTTGTGCCTTCAAGCAGTTGCACCATCTGTGGTAAATCAAACCATTCTACTCAGCAGTGTGTGTACTTGAAATCCTTTGAGGTAAAAAAGGAAGAGTACATGTCAAAAACACCAATGAGTTCTTCAAAACCATCTGTCAAAAACCAACCACTGTTTGTGCCAGTTCAAACAGCTGTTACAAAATAGCTGACCTAAACCTCTGTTAAAAGAGAAGTTCAGGTGACTGATGCACCTCCTGCAAACCAATACCAAAGAGGTAAAGGTCAACAACCATACCAAAGGGTCCCACATATTTATGAGGCTTACAAAAAGCCTTCTAAACCAAGAGTGAACAGGAATCCCTTTGGGTACCAGCAGATGATAGGGCAGGACCCCCAGCAGTGGTTAGAGAAAAACAGTTCCAAAACTGTCCAAACCCCTGAGCTAACCACTGTCCATCCACCTGAACTTAACACAGATACTGTTGAGACCCCATCGAAAGCCTTATTGGCTTTGGAGACCCTCATGAACTAACCTTTTACTTGATGTGCAGGGAGCTTCTGCATGCTTAGATAGTCTTTGGTATGTAGATAGTGGAGGCTCCAGGCACATGACAGGATGTAGAGCCCTACTCAAAGAATTCAAAACTCATGGAGGGGGTGATATATCTTTTGGTAATAATAGTAAAGGGAAGGTTCTGGGGTCTGGTACAGTTCAGTCTGGTAATGTTAAGTTTGAAAATGTCAATCTAATAGACAATCTAAAATTCAACCTTCTTAGTGTCTCACAAATGAGTGATAAGGGCTATGGCTCATTCTTCACTAAGGGTTGTTGTAGGATTGTTGGACCAGAAATAGTTAAAAAGATTGAAGAAATAATAAAAAATGGAAAACCCCAACTTGTTGCTCAAAGGAGTGGCAATGTTTATGTAGTTGATTTGTCAAAAGAGAGCCCCAGGACTGATGCCTGTCTGTTCTCAGCTGCCTCTAACACAGAGACAGAACTATGGCACAGGAGACTGGGGCACACAAATCTCAAGACAATCACTGCTTTGTCAAAACAGGGGTTAGTAAGAGGTCTTCCTCAAAAACTGTTCACCTGTCCTGAGCATTGTGTTTCCTGCTTAAAAGGAAAGCAACATAAAAGCTCATTTAAGTCCATTGAAGAGTCCAAAACAACCAAGTGCTTGCAAATGATGCACATGGATCTGTTTGGCCCAGTAAAAGTCATGAGTCTTAAAAAGAAAAGGTATTGTTTGGTAATTGTAGATAACTTTTCTAGGTTTACATGGACTTATTTCTTACATTCCAAAGATGAGACTGCAGGCATTCTGCAAGACTTTGTAAAACAGGTTGAAAAGCATATTGACTTGCTAGTAAAAGTCTTCAGGAGTGACAATGGCACAGAGTTCAGAAATAGGGAGTTGGATGAGTTTTATGTGTCAAAAGGAATTGTAAGGCAGTACAACATTCCAAGGAAACCAGAGCAAAATGGGGTTGTTGAAAGAAAGAACAGGACATTAATTGAGGTTGCCAGAACCAAGCTTGCAGATTCAGGTTTGCCATTAACTTTTTGGGCAGAGGCAATAAACACTGGTTGCTATGTCGAGAACAGAGTTTTAATCAACCCCAGGCATCAAAAGACTGCCTATGAACTGTTGTATAAAATTAAACCACTGATCTCATACTTTAAAGTATTTGGCTGCCCATGCTTTATTTTGAATTTAAAAGACTCAATTTCAAAATTTGCAGCCAAAGTAGACAGTGGATATCATTTGGGATACTCAACCACTGCTAAGGCCTACAAAGTGTTTAACACAAGGACCAAAACAGTGGAAGAGACTTTGAATGTAAAGTTCAATGAACTTTCTTCAATGAAAATCCCTGCAGAATTGTTTGATCTTGATAAATTTACTTTTGAAAATGTTTCTGTCAAGACTAACAGTGCAGGACCATCAGAAAATCTTCCATCAGACAATGGGTATGAAGAGATCATTCCACAACAAACCTTCAAATCCATTGCCAGACCATCAGATGTTCAAAACAGCTGTCAAAGTTCAACCACTGCTACCTCAACAGTTGTTGACCAAAGTAGCCCTTTAACCCCTGCTTCCACATCATCAAACACTGTTGATAAAAGTCCTCAAACAGTGGCTAAAAGTCAACATGTGTCCACACCACTACCTCCTATTCCTCCACCTCCATTTCAAGACACTATTGGATCCTCAAAGTCACCAACAGTTGTTAGCTTAGATGATTCACATCTGCAGCCCTCACCATTAAATGCCATTGTTCCATACAAAGGAGATTTAATCTTCTTGAAGTCTCATCCACCTGACCAAATCATTGGCAACATCAGTGAAGGGGTGCTCACAAGAAGTCAATCCCAAAACATCTGTCTTTTTGCTGGTTTTCTATCTCTCCATCAGCCAGTCAAGTACCAAGAGGCACTTAAAGACAACAGCTGGGTAGAGGCCATGCAAGAAGAGCTCCAACAGTTTAGAAGATAACAAGTATGGGAGCTTGTACCACTGCCATAGGGTGTAAGTCCTATTGGCACAAAGTGGGTCTTCAAAAATAAAACTGATGAAAGGGGCATTGTTGTCAAGAATAAAGCAAGGCAAGTGGTTCAAGGTTTCAGACAGGAAGAGGGCATTGATTATGATGAAACTTTTTCCCCTGTAGCAAGATTAGAAGCTATTAGACTGTTCCTAGCCTTTGCTGTCAACCACAACATAAAGGTGTTTCAAATGGATATTAAATGTGCATTCCTCTATGGTAAGATTCAAGAAGAGGTATATGTTTGTCAACCTCATGGTTTTGAGGATCCATTTAATCTAAATCATGTCTACAAGCTAAACAAAGCTTTGTATGGCTTGAAACAAGCACCTAGAGCCTGGTATGAAACTCTTTCCACCTTTCTATTCTCTACTGGTTTCACAAGATGTAAAATAGACAAAACATTGTTTTTAAAATAGAGAGGGAAAGATTTGATGATTGTCCAGATTTATGTGGATGACATCATTTTTGGAAGCACATGTTCTAAAATGTGTGAAGAGTTTAGACAACTCATGACAGCTGAGTTTGTGATGAGTGCAATGGGTGAACTACAGTGTTTCCTTGGTCTCCAAGTGAAACAACTGCAAAATGGAACATTCATTCATCAAAGCAAATATGCTAAAGAACTTTTAAACAAATTTGAGATGAATGATTGTAAACCATGTAGTACACCCATGGCAACCACCAAGCTAGTCATTACTGACGAAAAGGATGATTTGGTGGATCAAACACTATATAGAAGCATGATTGGGTCTTTATTGTACCTAACTGCATCTAGGCCAGACATCATGTTTGCAACATGTGTTTGTGCAAGATCCCAATCAGCCCCTAGAAAGTCTAACCTAATAGCTGTGAAAAGGATACTCAGATACATAAAAAGTGCTCCCACACTTGGTATCTGGTACCCTGCTAATGGGAATATTAAGCTTTCAGGTTTCACAGATAGTGACTTTACTGGGTGCAATGCAACAAGGAAGTCCACCTCAGGAGGGTGCCAATTTCTAGGTGATTGCTTAGTATCTTGGCAAAGCAAAAAACAAGCAACTGTTTCAACATCCACTGCTGAAGCAGAGTATATAGCTGTTGCAAGCTGCACAGCCCAACTGTTATGGCTTCAAAATCAATTGCTGGATTTTGGTATCACTGCCTTAAAGACACCTCTCGTGTTGGACAGTAAGGCAGCAGAAAATATCATCAAAAATCCAGTTTCACATTCAACCACCAAGCATATTGACATCAGATATCACTTTGTGAGGGATTGCTATGAAAAAGGTTTGATTTCTCTGCGTCATGTTCATACCAAGGATCAGCTGGCAGATGTGTTAACAAAAGCATTAGACACATCTACCTTTGAAAGCTTGATCTCTAGGATTGGCATGCTTAACATGGAATAACAGGCAAAATCCTGTTGTTTTATGAATAAAAATCATTAAAATGTTTTCATAAAATCATAAATCCATCCTTAAAAATAGCTAAAAATGAAAAATTTCATTAATCCTTAAAAGTCTGCCATAACCACTGTTTTTTGGTTCAAACATCTGTTCTGTTAAAAGTTGTCCACTGCTGAAAGTCAACCTCTGTTCCTTCATCTTTTTGTTAATCAATGATGATAAACATCGGTGTTGCAAACCACTGATATTGTTTCATCAGTGGTTTCCTAAAACAACTGTCTCCCATTATCCATCAGAGGTTGGCACGTGGACAGTACATAGCGGTCAGATCTTTTGTAACCGATGCCACGTCAGCATCCACTTTTTCACCTATAAAACCCTGATCAAAACCCCAAACAGGGTTTTCACTGTTGAATCGAATTCAAAATTCCTTTCTCAAAGAAGTTACCATCAATTTCTCTCAAAATCACTCATCTTCTTCATCCGTTCTTCATTACCTTCAAATGACCATGGCTCTTCCATTCAAAACTCCACATAATTACTTGGGTCTACTTGAAAAACCAAGTAATACCACAATCTTCAACTCTATAATTGATGCTCTATCGTCTTCAAAGTACAAAACTTTGTTGACCTGTGATGCTCTGATTTACCTGGATACCCAACAAGAATTCTGGAAAAATGTCAAACTTGAAACTAAGGACAAAAAGCCCTTAGCAATTACTTCATCAATAAAGGGTATTTCAGTCACAATCACACCTCAAACCATCTCAGAGGTCTTTGAACTCGATGATCTTCAAGGTAAAACATCTTTCCCAAAAACAGAGTATCAAACGGATTTCATTCAAAGGGGGTATAAAGAAGAAATGAAAAAAGATACTTTACAAAAGGGCAGTTTTCCACCTGCCACAAGGTTTTTATTTCATACCCTCCTAATGTGTGTGTCAAACAAAACCACTGCTTTCAATGAAATCCAATTGAAGATGTCACACCCCCAAATTCCACAAGCGGAGTATCACCGCAGGGAGCGTGACATGACCAGCATCAAGCCACCAATATATTAAACAATGTATTAAAGTAAATAAAAGACCAACCACAATATAATTGGTGTCCAAAGGAAAATTAACCAAGTTCAAGTTATCAGCGGAAGCATAAAGTTTAAAACCAAAATATAAGTTCAAAAGTTCAAATGTTTTAACATGGAACTCAACAGTCCATGCCGCACAACGACCTCTCCTTCTCGTGCAAGCTCCAAGTAAACACCTAACGACCTGCAAGGCATATAGTAACGAATCAACAACAAAGTTGAGCGAGTTCATAGTTGGTGTTCATTTTAAAGTTGTTCCAAAAACCATAAGTTCGTTCGAAAACGATGAGTTAACCAATTCCTTGTTTCCCAAACCATAACCAGTGGGGGCTACCCCATGTAAACCACTAGACCCGTTACCATATCGACTACTGACTGAAGACATGTTTATGTGCCATGCGTCAATGTCTATCATCATTGACTAAGTGCCCAGATCCATTAGTCCACTCCCGTCCTCTGCGGCACGGTGTGAGGCTTGTCAAACCTAATAGAGCTATTTAACTAACGACCCGTTTGTCAATGGCCCGATAATTAAGTCGATAAAAAAATGAGGGACTTCATGATAGAGTTTTGTCTAGTAAGTTATATGTTGTCATCCTTCCTATGGAGGATGGAGGTACGTAATCTACCCAAGGAGAATACGCATGTATAATGTTGTCATCCTTCTCATGGAGGATAGAGGTACATATTCTACCCAAGGAGAATATGCAGGTTTCGTTTTAGTTTCTTAACCCATTACCAAACCACCGGGAATCCCATGCCTTGTAGAAAATGTGAACTCACCTTAGGTTAGCTCGGCAGATAGATGAAAGGTCAATCGAGCTGCTAGAGGTCAACCACGTCCTAACATGGTTACCGTACAAGTCAGGTCTAGGTTCAAGTAGTGCACATAGGTTTACACATAAGCTAACAGGTTATGAACACGCAATGATCATGGCAAACACGTAAGATCACGTTAACAGTCAACTACACATAAAGCTCAACTTGTGCGACTTAGATGATTGGGCTCGCATAAGTTCAATGGCCCAACAATCTTGTCCGATTTAATAAATGAAGCCCATTAAACCTTCGGCCCAACCTGTTGTGCGTCCATCACAATCTTGTGCGAGTCACAACGGGTTGTGCGACTAAAACCAAACCCAGCCTAAAACATGCAATCCAAACCTATATGGCCCAACCAATTAAACAGATAATCAACTTGTGCGGTCCATTTAATCTTGTGTGACCCTTATCAACTTGTACGATTACAAATGGCTTGTGCGATTGGAACCTACTTGTGCGACTGAGTTTTGGGCTTTAAGGCCCAATCACATAATAAGGTTCAATCAGCTGTGTGTGGCCCAAGACTTGTGCGATCCACATGTCTTGTGCGATCATGCAATTTCTAAGTTGTACACTGTGCTTAAACGGTTGCACGAAATCTTGTGCGACTGTATTGTGCGACCGGCTTGTGCGATCTGTATTAGATTTCCATATTTTATGGAAATAAGTTACACTTTCCATTTATTCGATCCATTCTAACAATTTCCAACTTTGCAAAAATTCGATCAAACTAACAGATTTACCAATTAATTTGTATGAACCCTAATTAATCATATAACAACTCAACATCATCACATCACATCGAATCAAATAGCATGATTAACATCAAGATCCTCAATTCATCATTCAATAACTCCAGCCAAATATTATAATCCATCTGAATCCAAACACATATAGCCGATTACATTCATTCGATTCTAGATCATTATTATCATCACACGATTATCAAACCCTATATTGAACTAACATATTACACATGTGAGCCGATTTACATGAACACTAACCTCATCAATTTATATCATAATCAATCATATATCATTCATAAATCATTATGTAGGAAACATATAAATCACAATATCATCTAACAAAACAATAATCATGAAACACTAACCGGTTAGAAGGTAGAACAAGGATGATCCGAATCAAGAAAGCTTCAAGGAAGAGGGGATGTGGTTGTCGGCTTCGAGAGGAGAGGAAGAGAGAATAGGGTTTGTGTGTGTTGTGCGTTTTTGCAAACAATGAGGAGTATACACCCTCCTCATAGGTTATGCGTGTAAAGGAGTGGGCCGAACCCTTGCATGGGCTGCCCTTGGTTACGAGTTCAAAGGGTGTGGCCTGAATGGCCTTGTAATATTAGATAGTCTTGTGCGATCGAGGGTTATTAATTATTCTCACTTGTAATCACACATAACACGTAACATACACTTATAATCATTCATTAAAACAAACATATTAAGTAGTCACATAGAGTTCATACAAGTTACATCAAGCACAAAAATAGGTTCGAAAATACGAGTTGTCACATCATCCCCAAGTTGAAAGAAATTTCGTCTAAGAATTTAGCACGTAGTTACTGAGGAAGCTAGTTAGGTTGCGTGGTTTCCTGGTTTTCCTAGGGTGTCACATCCTTCCCCCGTTGGTTCGGAATTTCGTCCTGAAATTACGCAGTAGCTTCAGCCTCAGTAGTGGTTTCACCTTTCTCGAACAACTGGGGATACTTGTGTGACACCCCAGGAAAACCATGCAACTTAACTAGCTTCCTTAGTGAGTACGTGCTAAATTTCGGGACGAAATTTCTTTCAACTTGGGGATAATGTGACAACCTGAGTTCTCAAGGTCTCTACTTGACCAAATACTTGCTTACAAAGTGTGGTTTATTGTGTATGTTCATGTTTTATATTAATATCATGTTTGGTATTAATAGTATGTTTAAATAATACACTGTGTGATCTATGTGACCCGAAACACCCACCTACATGAATGTGTATCTGTATTAATAATATATATTTTATATAGTAAACAAATGTTGACCCTTCACCCGAAAACACACCCCACTCGACGAAATCACTTGATTTCGCCAAGCCCAGTTTTCGCCAAAGCCCAGTTGGGGCCCAACATCATACTAGTTACGTATTTAGCGTATAAGGTGGCGTACATGATCAGTTACCAAACCCTACTCACCTCCCACCTTGCGACGGAAATAGTCAAACCCTTGAAGCCTTCTTGCATCGACTGGGTTATTGTTTCTCCTGTGTAGGTTAGTGGTCAACTATTGTTATGTATTTAAATCATTATGATTCCATGTGTTAACTGTTATGTGGTTTGGTTGTGAATTGAATAGATGATTATGATAAGGATATTTAATATGATGTATGATTTCTTGTATTAATAGTTGGTGGGAAATGATGTGAGCATAGGATTGAATCGATGTGTATGTAATGTGTGGTCGAATGATTTTCAAGCAAATCACATGAATGTCAGTGCATGACATCAAGTCTTTAATCGGCCCAATCATGATAGTTCATTCAATAGAATTGTTATAAGTTGTCAGAACCACTATCTCGATTCAATAGAATTGTAATGGGATTGATGTTTGGTCAAATAGCAACATGAAATCTATCTACAATTGTCGGCCATGGTAGATTATTTTAATGATGATTTTTCGAATAAACCTAATGGGTCTAGATCACTGATCATATATGTTGATGATGAATGATTTTTTTTAACCGATTTGTAGTATAACACTAGTATTAAAGGTCCAATGAAATTGAAGGCATATGGCCTAATAATGATGATGCCTTAAATAAAAATAGTGGTGGCTCCATGTGATTGAAATAATCAAACAATATGATATAATGATAATATTGTCAGTATGCATGTTAGGCCTATTAAATGGTGAAGATGATGTTTGTTTTGTAAATTGTATTAGACTTGGGGAATCGCATATCTGTTAGTGATGATGATTGCTTGTTTGATCGAATATTAATTAAGTGTGAAACGGTTAATTTGTTGATCGGCCAAATAAATGGAAACTTTGTGATTGATTTCAAGATAAATGTTATGTAACTGATTTCCATGATATCCGGATAATAAAACTAATCGCACTAGACATCTCAGTCGCACAAGAATTAATGAACCGCACAAGTTGTCATGTTACTTAACTATTGGGCCGGATTAGCTTCAATCGCACAAGGGTTCACGGATCGCACAAGGGATCCGTGATTATATTGTTTGGGCCGGTTACTTATTTAACCACTTATGATATTTTGGGCTTCTTGATATTTTGGGCCGGGTGTTTATCGGAGTCGCACAACATGTTGTGGATCGCACAAGGCCGTGCTGAACGCACAACATGTTGGGCCGATTGTTATTGGGCCATATCTTTCGGATCGTACAAGATTAGACATGAGGAGTGCTTGACAGTTACTGTTAAGGTGTTAACGTGTATTATGTGTTTGCCATGATCAACTTGTGTTCATAATCTGCTACCTATGTGTATTCATACGTGCACCTAGACCTGACTTGTATGGTAACCATTTTAGGACGTGGTTGACCACTAGCATCTAGATTTGACCTTTCTGTGTATCTGCCGAGCAAACCAAGGTGAGTTCACACTTCTTTACAAAGCATGGGATTCCCAGGGGTTGGGAATGGGTTAAGGAATATAGATTCCTTGCCCTGTTGAGACGTATTCAGGAACGTAGATTCCTCGTCCAGTATGAGACGGATTTAACTATACTAAACTAGAACTCTATCAACGAAGTCCCTCCTTTTATATCGACTTAATCGCCGAGGCCAATAGCGAACGGGTCATTAGTTAAATAGCGCTATTAGGTTTAACAAACCTCACACCGTGCCGCAGAGGACGGACGTGGACTAATGGACTATGGCACGTCAGTGATGATAGACACAGACGTTAAGGCACTTAAACATGACGAACGTTAGTAGTCGATATGGTAACGAGTCTGGTGAATTAAACATGGGGTAGCCCCCACGGCCATAGAGCCGGGCTGGAATAGCCAACGTAAGAACGGGTAACTAATAAACGTTTTTCGAACTATGGGGTAACCCCCACGGCTGGATAGCTGGTAAAGAGCAAACTGGGTTTTCGGAACAACTATAAACTGGACAACCAAACGTGAACTCACTCAACTTGTTTTTGACTCGTTACTACATACTTTGCAGGTCAATAGGTACTTAGCTGGAGCTTGCATGGGGAAGAGTCGTTGTGGGACATGGACAGCTGTATGCCATGTTAACCCTTTGGATATTTAAACTTATGATTTGGTTTTAAACATTATGCTTCCGCTCATAACTTGAACTATGGTTGTTTTGGACACTAATTGTGTTGGTTGGACTTTTACATTTAATTACTTGCCTGTTCAATATGATTAGTGGTTTGATCCTGGTCAGTCACGCCTCCAAGCGGTGATACTCCGCGTGTGGATTTTGGGGGTGTGACAGATTGGTATCAGAGCCATTGGTTATAGAGAACTTGGTTTTAATAAAGGAAAACGTTTTTGTTAAAACCAGACTATAACCTGTACAGTGCTCTACAATCCACAACGACGCTTCACTCCACGTGCAAGGCTCGACATTCTAGGTGATATGGTTTGTGTTTTATTGCCTACTTGCTGGATTACATAGAACTATGTTCATGGTATGCTTAGATAAACGTAGCAACTATAGTTTGAAAACACATTTGTGCTTGCTCCCTACTGTCACTACACACTTACACACATTCGCAACACCTTTCCTATTTGTGTTTCCTTCGATGAGAGATCATGAGGGAACGTGTGAACCTAACTCAAGCCAGCTGACGGCTCTTATCAACGAACAAGTTACGGCAGCACTCGCAGCCGCCCAGGCAGGAGGTATAACCTGCTATTACGAACCTACCCTAGGATGTTAGATCCTACTCTCATGACCTAACTCTCGCGCTTAACCCTGTCCCTTCTTCCTCGCGCAACAAGGTCAGAACGCTCAGCCACCTGTATGCACATTCAAGACGTACATGGACTGTTATCCTAGTACTTTCAGTGGCACTAAAGGAGCTGTTGGACTCCTCCATTGGTTTGAAAAGCTCGAGTCTGTTTTAGAGATGTGTGAATGCCCTGAGGCTCGCAGGGTGAATTACGCCACTGGTACTCTCGAAGGCACTGCGCTAACTTGGTGGAACGCGCAAGTTCAGATGCTAGGACTGGCGGCTGCTAATGCCACCCCTTGGAATGATTTTAAGGAACTGATCAAACATGAATAGGGTAGTCGTGATGACATCCGCAAACTGGAAGTGGGGTTCTTTAACTTGAAGATGACGGGGTCAGAGATAGAGGCGTATACGAAGCGATCTAACGAACTGGAAATTTGTGCCCAACTATGGTGGAACCTCCCATCAAGCGCTTTGAGCTGTACCTCAAGGGCTCAGTACCAGAGATTCAAAGTCATGTGACTTCTTCTAACTTTGCTACTATCCAGGATGTTACTCGTTTTGCTCATCGTCTCACCGACCGGGCAGTGGAACAGAACAAGCTGCCTAAGCATATTGGTACTACTACTACCACTTCTGCTACTCCCAGTGACAACAAACGCAAGTGGGATGGAAATTTAAGCAAGGGTTTCACTTCGGTTCACTCTCAGTCGAGTACAGGAGCCCCCAGTCAGCAGTCTTTTGGTAATCGAAGTCAGGGTGGATACGAGGGAAACCACCCTAAGTGCAATCGATGTAATTTGCACCACAGCGGGCAGTACAACAAAGATCGTCGTTAGAGATGCAACTAGTTGGTCATGGAGCCAAAGATTGTAGAAGCTCACGTCCTGCATACCAGAACCAACAACAGCAGCCACAAGCTCCACAAGAATCAGCAGCAACAGCAGGACAACAAGGGATGTTATCAGTGTGGTGCTGGAGATCATCTCAGGCGACGCTACCCACAGTTGAACCAGAACCAGAATCAGAACCACAACCAAGGAAACGGGAACATTAATAGAGGCAACAACGGGGGTAATAACGACGATAATGGTGCCAGGGGTCGAGTGTTCGTGATTGGTCAGGGTGATGCTAGGAATAACCCCCACGTTGTGATGGTTTCGGCATCGTTATTGGTATGGATTGGCTACCTCAACATCGAGCAGAGATTCTTTGCAAAGAAAAGATCGTCCGCATTCCTCGTGCTGGTGAAGAACCTTTGGTAATTCATGGTGACAAGGGTGGTGCTGTTGTGGGCATCATTTCTTTCCTTAAGGCCCAGAAGTGTTTACGTAGCGGCCACGCAGCTATCTTAGCCCTCGTGACGAATGCACCAACGAAGGAGAAGAGAATAGAATTCCAAATCGAGCTAGCTCCTGGGGCAGCGCCCATAGCTCGAGCACCTTATCGTTTAGCCCCATCAGAACTAGAAGAGATGTCTACGCAATTACAAGAACTCTTGGATAAGAGTTTCATTCGCCCTAGCTCTTCGCCCTGGGGAGCTCCAGTGCTATTTGTGAAGAAGAAGGACGGTACCTTCCGTATGTGTATCGACTATTGCGAGCTCAACAAGGTGACTGTGAAGAATCGCTACCCTCTTCCACGTATTGATGACCTATTCGACCGCTTGCAAGGGTCGAGCTACTATTCAAAGATTGATTTGAGATCAGGATATCACCAGCTGAGAGTCCGGGAAGAGGACGTCTCTAAAACAGCCTTTAGAACCTGTTATGGACATTATGAGTTTTTGGTCATGCCTTTTGGGCTGACAAACGCACCTGCGGTCTTCATGGACTTGATAAATCGAGTGTGCAAGCCGTACCTAGACAAGCTCGTTATTGTATTCATCGACGACATCCTGATCTATTCTAAGAGTCAGGAGGAACACGAACAACATTTGCGACTCATTTTGGAACTTCTGCGAGCAGAACAGCTATATGCCAAGTTTTCAAAATGCGACTTCTGGCTTCGTGAAGTCCATTTCTTAGGCCATGTGGTGAACAAGGATGGGATTCATGTAGATCCATCCAAGGTAGACTCGATTAAGGATTTGGCCTGCGCCTCGTACGCCAACGGAATTTTGCCAATTCTTGGGCTTGGCAGGTTACTACAGGAGGTTTATTAAGGATTTTTCCAAGATTGCGCAGCCTCTTACTTCACTAACACAGAAGGGCGTTGTTTATTGTTGGGGAAATGCACAGGAGTTAGCGTTTCAGAACTTAAAGGATAGACTTTGCAGTGCACATATCCTTTCATTGCCAGAGGGCACAGACGACTTTGTGGTTTATTGCGACGCATCCATTCAGGGTCTTGGTTGCGTACTGATGCAACGGGATAAGGTTATAGCCTACGCCTCATGCCAACTCAAGTTCATGAAAGGAACTACACTATACACGACTTAGAGCTGGGAGCTGTTGTTTTTGCACTCAAGATATGGCGACACTACCTGTACGGTACCAAGTGCGCCATTTACACCAATCACAGGAGTCTCAAGCATATCCTCAAATAGAAGGAACTGAATATGCGACAACGACGATGGTTCGAGCTACTGAATGACTACGAATGCTTGATCAGGTACCAACCAGGCAAAGCCAACGCTGTGGCTGACGCCCTCAGTCGAAAGGACACTACGCCTAAGCGCGTACGAGCTTTACAACTCACTATCCAATCTAGTCTTCCTGCACAGATACGAGATGCTCAGGTAGAAGCATTGAAACTAGAAAACATCAGGGCTGAAGCCCTACGCGGCTCAAGGCAATGGTTAGAACAAAAGGAAGACGGTGCTTACTACGTAACAGGACGCATTTGGGTCCCACTTTATGGCAACCCACAAGAGCTTGTGACGGATGAGGCACACAAGTCTCACTACTCAGTACATCCTGGTTCGGATAAGATGTACCACGACCTCAGAACTACCCAACTGGTGGCCTAGCATGAAGGCCCACATAGCAACATACGTTAGAAAGTGCTTGACTTGTGCGAGAGTCAAGACGGAATACCAGAAACCTTCAGGCCGACTCCGACAACCAGAGATACCACAATGGAAATGGGAGCAAATTTCCATGGATTTTGTTACTGGCCTGCCTAGATCTCAACGTGGTAACGATACTATTTGGGTGATCGTGGATCGACTCACAAAGTCTGCTCACTTTTTGGCTATCAAGGAAACGGATAAGTTCTCCACACTAGCAGACGTATATCTTAAGGAAGTTGTCTCGAGGCACAGAGTGCCCACCTCTATTATCTCGGATCGAGATGCACGTTTTACATCAGAACTGTGGCAAGCAATGCACAAGTCATTTGGCTCACGATTAGATATGAGCACAGCTTATCACCCGCAAACGGATGGGCAATCTGAACGCACCATCCAGACCCTCGAAGACATGCTTAGGGCATGTGTAATTGACTTTGGCAACGGCTGGGAAAAGCATCTGCCACTCGGGGAATTCTCATACAATAACATCTACCACACCAGCATTAAAGCTGCTCCGTTTGAGGCATTGTACGGGCGTAAATGCCGGTCACCTCTTTGTTGGGCAGAGGTGGGGGATAGTCAGATTTCTGGTCCAGAACTTGTGATAGACACAACAGAGCGAATTGCTCAGATACGACAACGAATGGTGGCAGCTCGTGACCGTCAGAAAGTCTACGCCGATAAGGGTAGAAAACCACTAGAGCTCCAGGTTGGGGAGCGTGTACTACTCAAAGTTTCACCCTGGAAGGGTGTGGTTCGTTTTGGTAAACGGGGCAAACTTAACCCACGATACGTTGGACCTTTCGAAGTCATCGAGAAAATAGGCAAAGTGGCCTACAAACTGAACTTACCAGCAGAACTCAGTGCAGTTCACAACGTTTTCCACGTGTCGAATCTGAAGAAGTGTCTGTCAGATGAGACCCTCATAGTTCCTTTGAAGGAGCTCACTATCGACGAGCAGTTACGATTCGTTGAGGAACCAGTTGAAATCACGGACCGGGATGTTAAGGTCCTCAAGCGCACTAGAATACCTCTCGTTCGAGTTCGTTGGAACTCACGTCGCGGCCCAGAGTTCACCTGGGAACGCGAAGATCAAATGGAACAAAAGTATCCTCAACTATTCGCAAACAGTACAACCACTACTGAGGCTGAAGCTACGGAATTTCGGGACGAAATTCCAGATAACGGGGGGAGGATGTGACACCCCAGGAAAACCATGCAACTTAACTAGCTTCCTCAGTGAGTACGTGCTAAATTTCGGGACGAAATTTCTTTCAACTTGGGGATAATGTGACAACCCGAGTTCTCAAGGTCTCTACTTGACCAAATACTTGCTTACAAAGTGTGGTTTATTGTGTATGTTCATGTTTTATATTAATATCATGTTTGGTATTAATAGTATGTTTAAATAATACACTGTGTGATCTATGTGACCCGAAACACCCACCTACATGAATGTGTATCTGTATTAATAATATATATTTTATATAGTAAACAAATGTTGACCCTTCACCCGAAAACACACCCCACTCGACGAAATCACTTGATTTCGCCAAGCCCAGTTTTCGCCAAAGCCCAGTTGGGGCCCAACATCATACTAGTTACGTATTTAGCGTATAAGGTGGCGTACATGATCAGTTACCAAACCCTACTCACCTCCCACCTTGCGACGGCAATAGTCAAACCCTTGAAGCCTTCTTGCATCGACTGGGTTATTGTTTCTCCTGTGTAGGTTAGTGATCAACTATTGTTATGTATTTAAATCATTATGATTCCATGTGTTAACTGTTATGTGGTTTGGTTGTGAATTGAATAGATGATTATGATAAGGATATTTAATATGATGTATGATTTCTTGTATTAATAGTTGGTGGGAAATGATGTGAGCATAGGATTGAATCGATGTGTATGTAATGTGTGGTCGAATGATTTTCAAGCAAATCACATGAATGTCAGTGCATGACATCAAGTCTTTAATCGGCCCAATCATGATAGTTCATTCAATAGAATTGTTATAAGTTGTCAGAACCACTATCTCGATTCAATAGAATTGTAATGGGATTGATGTTTGGTCAAATAGCAACATGAAATCTATCTACAATTGTCGGCCATGGTAGATTATTTTAATGATGATTTTTCGAATAAACCTAATGGGTCTAGATCACTGATCATATATGTTGATGATGAATGATTTTTTTTAACCGATTTGTAGTATAACACTAGTATTAAAGGTCCAATGAAATTGAAGGCATATGGCCTAATAATGATGATGCCTTAAATAAAAATAGTGGTGGCTCCATGTGATTGAAATAATCAAACAATATGATATAATGATAATATTGTCAGTATGCATGTTAGGCCTATTAAATGGTGAAGATGATGTTTGGTTTGTAAATTGTATTAGACTTGGGGAATCGCATATCTGTTAGTGATGATGATTGCTTGTTTGATCGAATATTAATTATGTGTGAAACGGTTAATTTGTTGATCGGCCAAATAAATGGAAACTTTGTGATTGATTTCAAGATAAATGTTATGTAACTGATTTCCATGATATCCGGATAATAAAACTAATCGCACTAGACATCTCAGTCGCACAAGAATTAATGAACCGCACAAGTTGTCATGTTACTTAACTGTTGGGCCGGATTAGCTTCAATCGCACAAGGGTTCACGGATCGCACAAGGGATCCGTGATTATATTGTTTGGGCCGGTTACTTATTTAACCACTTATGATATTTTGGGCTTCTTGATATTTTGGGCCGGGTGTTTATCGGAGTCGCACAACATGTTGTGGATCGCACAAGGCCGTGCTGAACGCACAACATGTTGGGCCGATTGTTATTTGGCCATATCTTTCGGATCGTACAAGATTAGACATGAGGAGTGCTTGACTGTTACTGTTAAGGTGTTAACGTGTATTATGTGTTTGCCATGATCAACTTGTGTTCATAATCTGCTACCTATGTGTAATCATACGTGCACCTAGACCTGACTTGTATGGTAACCATTTTAGGACGTGGTTGACCACTAGCATCTAGATTTGACCTTTCTGTGTATCTGCCGAGCAAACCAAGGTGAGTTCACACTTCTTTAAAAAGCATGGGATTCCCAGGGGTTGGGAATGGGTTAAGGAATATAGATTCCTCGTCCTGTTGAGACGTATTCAGGAACGTAGATTCCTCGTCCAGTATGAGACGGATTTAACTATACTAGACTAGAACTCTATCAACGAAGTCCCTCCTTTTATATCGACTTAATCGCCGAGGCCAATGGCGAACGGGTCATTAGTTAAATAGCGCTATTAGGTTTAACAAACCTCACACCGTGCCGCAGAGGACGGGCGTGGACTAATGGACTATGGCACGTCAGTGATGATAGACACAGACGTTAGGGCACTTAAACATGACGAACGTTAGTAGTCGATATGGTAACGAGTCTGGTGAATTAAACATGGGGTAGCCCCCATGGCCATAGAGCCGGGCTGGAATAGCCAACGTAAGAACGGGTAACTAATAAACGTTTTTCGAACTATGGGGTAACCCCCACGGCTGGATAGCTGGTAAAGAGCAAACTGGGTTTTCGGAACAACTATAAACTGGACAACCAAACGTGAACTCACTCAACTTGTTGTTGACTCGTTACTACATGCTTTGCAGGTCAATAGGTACTTAGCTGGAGCTTGCATGGGGAAGAGTCGTTGTGGGACATGGACAGCTGTGTGCCATGTTAACCCTTTGGATATTTAAACTTATGATTTGGTTTTAAACATTATGCTTCCGCTCATAACTTGAACTATGGTTGTTTTGGACACTAATTGTGTTGGTTGGACTTTTACATTTAATTACTTGCCTGTTCAATATGATTAGTGGTTTGATCCTGGTCAGTCACGCCTCCAAGCGGTGATACTCCGCGTGTGGATTTTGCGGGTGTGACAACTTGTGTTTCATTTGGTCTTCTCATTCCCAGGTAAACTCTGGGCCACAACTGGAGTTCCAACGAACTCGAACAATGGGTATCCTGGTACGTTTGAGAACCTTAACGTCTCGGTCTGTAATCTCTACTGGTTCCTTGACGAATCGCAACTGATCGTCGATGGTGAGTTCCTTGAGAGGAACTATGAGGGTCTCATCTGACAGACACTTCTTCAGATTTGACACATGTAATACATTATGAATTCCACTGAGTTCTTCAGGTAGATTCAGTCTATAGGCCACTTTGCTAATTCTCTCAGTGATTTTGAAAGGTCCAACATAACGTTGATTTAGCTTGCCTCGTTTATCAAAACAAATCACACCCTTCCAAGGTGAGACTTTAAGTAGCACTCGATCCCCAACCAGGAACTCGAGCGGTTTCCTGCGCTTATCAGCATAGCTTTTCTGACGGTCACGAGCTGTCTCCTTTCGTTGTCGTATTTGGGCAATCTTTTCTGTCATGTCGACTACGAGTTCTGGGCCAGTGATTTGGCTGTCACCAACTTCTGCCCATCATGGGGGTGATCGGCATTTCCGCCTATACAACGCCTCGAACGGAGCGGCCTGGATGCTGGTGTGATAACTGTTGTTATACGAAAACTCCAGCAAAGGTAGGTGTCTTTCCCAGCCGTTACCAAAGTCGATTACGCATGCTCGAAGCATGTCTTCAAGAGTTTGAATGGTGCGTTCCGACTGCCCATCCGTCTGTGGATGATACGCTGTGCTCATATCTAGACGCGAGCCAAAGGATTTGTGCATCGCTTGCCACAAATCAGAGGTAAAACGTGGATCACGATCAGAAATGATGGAGGTTGGCACCCCGTGCCTTGAAACTACTTCCTTCAGGTAGACGTCTGCTAGAGTGGAAAACTTATCTGTTTCTTTGATAGCCAGGAAGTGTGTAGACTTGGTTAGTCGATCCACTATCACCCAAATGGTATCATTTCCCCGTTGAGATCTAGGTAAGCCAGTAACGAAGTCCATGGAAATTTGCTCCCATTTCCATGTGGGAATCTTTGGTTGCTGAAGCAGGCCTGATGGCTTCTTGTATTCAACCTTGACTCTTGCACAAGTCAAACATTTACTAACATAGGTCGCTATGTTAGCTTTCATGTGGGGCCACCAGTACGCAGTCTTGAGGTCGTGGTACATCTTATCTGAACCAGGATGTACTGAGTAACGAGACTTGTGTGCTTCATCCATCACAAGCTCACGTAGATTACCATAAAATGGAACCCAGATGCGCCCTTCCAAGTAGTAAGCGTCGTCTTCCTTTTGTTATAACCGTTTCTCCAATCCTCGCAGAGACTCAGCCCTGAAGTTCTCTTCTTTCAATGCTTCAACCTGAGCATCACAAATTTGGGCAGGAAGTCTAGAGTGAATGGTAAGCTGTAACGCACGTACACGCTTAGGTTTGGTTTCTTTACGGCTGAGGGCGTCAGCCACCACATTGGCTTTGCCTTGATGGTACTTGATTGCGCATTCATAGTCGTTAAGGAGTTCGACCCATCGACGTTGTCGCATGTTCAACTCCTTCTGATCGAAGATATGTTGGAGACTCTTGTGATCGGTGTAAATGGTGCACTTGGTACCGTACAAGTAATGCCTCCATCTCTTAAGAGCAAACACCACTGCTCCCAACTCCAAGTTGTGAGTAGTGTAGTTCTTTTCGTGAAATTTAAGTTGGCATGATGCGTAAGCAATGACTTTTTCACGTTGCATCAACACACAACCAAGTCCTTGGATTGACGCGTCGCAATACACTACAAAATCGTTTGTGCCTTCGGGCAACGAAAGGATAGGTGCACTACAAAGCTTCAACTTTAGCTGCTGAAATGCAGATTCCTGAGCATCACCCCAATGGTAGGTGACACCCTTCTGAGTAAGAATGGTGAGAGGCTGTGCAATCTTTGAGAAATCCTTAATAAACCTTCTGTAGTAACCCGCCAAACCCAAGAATTGACAGATTTCAGTTGGAGTTCTAGGTGCAGGCCAGTTTTTGATTGAGTCAACCATGGATGGATCAACGTGAATCTCATCCTCATTAACCACATGGCCTAGGAAATGGACTTCACAAAGCCAGAAGTCACATTTTGAAAACTTAGCATAAAGCTGTTCTGCTCGAAGAAGTTCTAAAATGAGTCGCAGATGATGCTCGTGTTCCTCCTGACTCTTGGAGTAGACCAGGATGTCATCGATGAATACAATAACAAACTTATCCAAATAAGGTTTGCAAACTCGGTTCATAAGATCCATGAAGACCGCTGGTGCGTTTGTCAGTCCGAAAGGCATAACTAGAAACTCGTAGTGTCCATAACGAGTCTTGAATGCCGTTTTAGAGATGTCCTCATCCCGGACTCTCAGCTGATGATAGCCCGATCTCATATCAATCTTAAAGTAGAAGCTCGACCCTTGCAACTGGTCAAACAGGTCGCCAATGCGAGGAAGAGGGTAGCGATTCTTCACGGTCACCTTGTTGAGTTCGCGATAGTCAATGCACATTCGAAAGGTGCCATCTTTCTTCTTCACAAACAAGACTGGAGCTCCCCAAAGCGAAGATCTAGGACGAATGAAACCCTTGTCCAAAAGCTCTTGTAGCTGTGCAGATAGTTCTTCTAGTTCTGATGGGGCTAAGCGGTAAGGTGCACGAGCTATAGGCGCTTCTCCAGGAGCTAGCTCGATTTAAAACTCGACCTGACAATGGGGCGAAAGACCAGGTAATTCCTCAGGGAATACCTCAGGAAAGTCGCGTACAATCGGAAAATCTTCAATCTGCTTCTCTTTCATTGAAGTGTCCGTAACGAGAGCTAGAATAGCCGTGTGGCCCTTTCGCAAACACTTCTGGGCCTTAAGGAAAGAGATGATGCTCACAACAGCACCACTCTTGTCGCCACGAATTACAAGAGGTTCCTCACCAGAACGAGGAATGCAGATGATTTTCTCCTTGAAAAGGATCTCTGCTTGATGTTGGGATAACCAATCCATCCCAATGGCGACGTCGAAGCTACCAAGAACGATGGGGATAAGGTCGATAGAGAAGGCCTGACCAGCAAGAACAAGATTGCAACCCTTAACTATGTGTGTGGCTTCAAGACTTTTACCGTTGGCTAGTTCTACAACATGCTTGGGGTTTAAGGGAATTAGGGTACGCTTAAGCATCTGACTAACTTTTAAGGACACATAACTAGTATCGGCACCCGAATCGAATAAAACATAAACAAAGAAATCATCCAGTAGGAACTTACCCGTCACGACGTTGGGATCGTTCCTTGCATCACCCTGACCAATCACAAATGCATGTCCCCTGGCACCATTGCCATCGTTGTTACCCCCATTGTTGTTTCCATTTCCTTGGTTATTGTTGTTGTTCTGATTCTGGTTCAGCTGTGGACAGTTCCTCTTGAAGTGGCCTTCAGCACCACACTGAAAACACCCTTTATTATTACCCGGTTGTTGCTGCTGCTGCTGGTTCTGTGGAGCTTGTTGCTGCTGCTGACGATTCTGATTCGTAGGATATGGGCTCCTGCAATCCTTTGCTACGTGACCAGGTTTGTTGCATCTATGACAGCGACCTTTGCTACACGTCCCGCTGTGGTGTAAATTACAACGGTTGCACTTAGGTTGATTTCCCTTGTACCCTCCTTAACCTTGATTACCAGAGGATTGTTGGCTAGGGCTCTTGTAGTCGTCAGTCCTTCGCTGCTGAGCCTGAGACTGAACATAAGTTGAACCCTTGCTCGAATTTCCTTCCCACTTGCGCTTGTTTTCACTAGGAGCATCAGAAGTAGTGGTAGCACTAATACGCTTTGGCAGCCTGTTCTTCTCAACTGCCTGATCAGTGAGATGGTGGGATAGTCGTATAACTCGCTGAATGATAGGGAGATTAGCTGAGGTAACCATGCTCTAGATTTCTGGCACCAAACCTTTGATATAGAGCTCGATACGCTTGATGGGAGGATCTACCATGGTAGGACACAGAGCAGCTAGTTCATTCGATCTCTTTGTGTACGCCTCGATTTCAGACCCCGTCATCTTCAAATTGTAGAACTCCACTTCTAGCTTGTGTATGTCATCACGATGACAGTACTCTTCTTTGATCAGATCCTTGAAGTCATTCCATGGGGTGGCATTAGCAGCTGCCAACCCTAGCATTTGAACCTTAGCGTTCCACCAAGTGAGCGCACTACCTTCAAGAGTTCCTGTAGCAAATTTCACCCTACTAGCAACAGGGCAATCACACATTTCGAAAACAGATTCGATATTCTCGAACCAGTGGAGAAGACCTACAGCTCCTTCTGTACCACTGAAGGTACTAGGTCGACAGTCCATAAAGGTCTTGAACGTACACACTCAAGGCTGAGCATTCTGACCTGTTGCGCGAGAAAGAAAGGACAAGGTTAAGCACGAGAGTTGGTCTATGAGGGTGGGATCTAAACATCCTAGAATAGGTCAAGATGGCAGGTTATACCTCTTGCTTGAGCTGTTGTGAGAGCCTCAGCAACTCATTCATTGATCAGAGCCGTCAGCTGGGCTTGAGTCAAGTTCAGGCGTCCGCTCATGATCTTCATACCGAAGTAAACACAAGTGAGAAAGGTGTCGCGAAAGTGCGTAAGTAGGGGATGACAGAAGAGAGCAAGCACACAGGGTTTCAAGCAACAATTGTTTACACTAACTAAGAATACCATGATCAATGCACTACTTTAACTAACAGGCAGGCAATACAAACACAAACCATATTACCTATAGTGTTAAGTCTTGCACGTGGAGCGAAGTGTCATTGTGGATCGTTGAGCACTGTACAGGTTATAGTCTGGTTTTGTCAAAAAGATTTTCCCCTTTTTAAAACCAAGTTCACTATAACCAATGGCTCTGATACCAATCTGTCATACCCCCAAATTCCACAAGCGGAGTATCACCGCAGGGAGCGTGACATAACCAGGATCAAGCCACCAATCATATTGAACACTGTATTAAAGTAAATAAAAGACCAACCATAATATAATTGGTGTCCAAAGGAAAATTAACCAAGTTCAAGTTATCAGCGGAAGCATAAAGTTTAAAACCAAAATATAAGTTCAAAAGTTCAAATGTTTTAACATGGAACTCAACAGTCCATGCCCCACAACGACCTCTCCTTCTCGTGCAAGCTCCAAGTAAACACCTAACGACCTGCAAGGCATATAGTAACGAATCAACAACAAAGTTAAGCGAGTTCATAGTTGGTGTTCATTTTAAAGTTGTTCCAAAAACCATAAGTTCGTTTGAAAACATTGAGTTAACCAATTCCTTGTTTCCCAAACCATAACTAGTGGGGGCTACCCCATGTTAACCACTAGACCCGTTACCATATCGACTACTAACTGAAGACATGTTTATGTGCCCTGCGTCAACGTCTATCATCATTGACTAAGTGCCCAGATCCATTAGTCCACTCTCGTCTTCTGCGGCACGGTGTGAGGCTTGTCAAACCTAATAGCGCTATTTAATTAATGACCCGTCCGCCAATGGCCCGGTGATTAAGTCGATAAAAAAAATGAGGGACTTCTTGATAGAGTTTTGTCTAGTAAGTTATATGTTGTCATCCTTCCTACGGAGGATGGAGGTACGTAATCTATCCAAGGAGAATACGCAGGTATAATGTTGTCATCCTTCTCATGGAGGATGGAGGTACATATTCTAACCAAGGAGAATATGCAGGTTCCGTTTTAGTTTCTTAACCCATTCCCAAACCATCAGGAATCCCATACCTTGTAGAAAGTGTGAACTCACCTTAGGTTAGCTCGGCAGATAGACGAAAGGTCAATCGAGCTGCTAGAGGTCAACCACGTCCTAACATGGTTACCGTACAAGTCAGGTCTAGGTTCAAGTAGTGCACATAGGTTTACACATAAGCTAACAGGTTACGAACACGCAATGATCATGGCAAACACGTAAGATCACGTTAACAGTCAACTACACATAAAGCTCAACTTGTGCGACTTAGATGATTGGGCTCGCACAAGTTCAATGGCCCAACAGTCTTGTGCGATTTAATAAATAAAGCACATTAAACCTTCGGCCCAACCTGTTGTGCGTCCAGCATAATCTTGTGCGACTCACAACGGGTTGTGCGACTGAAACCAAACCCAGCCCAAAACATGTAATCCAAACCTATACGGCCCAACCAATTAAACAGATAATCAACTTGTGCAGTCCATTTAATCTTGTGCGACCGTATCAACTTGTACGATTACAAATGGCTTGTGCAATTAAACAGATAATCAACTTGTGCGACTGAGTTTTGGGCTTTAAGGCCCAATCACATAATAAGGTTCAATCAGCTGTGTGTGTCCCAAGACTTGTGCGATCGGCACTGCCTTGTGCGATCCACATGTCTTGTGCGATAATGCAATTTCTAAGTTGTACACTGTGCTTTAACGGTTGCACCAAATCTTGTGCGACTGTATTGTGAGACCGGCTTGTGCGATCAGTATTAGATTTCCATATTTTACGGAAATCAGTTACACTTTCCATTTATCCGATCCATTCTAACAATTTCCAACTTTGCAAAAAATTCGATCAAACTAACAGATTTACCAATTAATTTGTATGAACCCTAATTAATCATATAACAACTCATCATCATCACATCGAATCAAATAGCATGATTAACATCAAGATCCTCAATTCATCATTCAATAACTCCAGCCAAATCTTATAATCCATTCAAATCCAAACACATATAGCCGATTACATTCATTCAGTTCTAGATCATTATTATCATCACATGATTATCAAACCCTATATTGAACTAACATATTACACATGTGAGCCGATTTACATGAACACTAACCTCATCAATTTATATCATAATCAATCATATATCATTCGTAAATCATTATGTAGGAAACATATAAATCACAATATCATCTAACAAAACAATAATCATGAAACACTAACCGGTTAGAAGGTAGAACAAGGATGATCCGAATCAAGAAAGCTTCGAGGAAGAGGGGATGTGGCTGTCGGCTTCGAGAGGAGAGGAAGAGAGAATAGGTTTTGTGTGTGTTGTGCATTTTTGCAAGTAATGAGGAGTATACACCCTCCTCATAGGTTATGCGTGTAAAGGAGTGGGCCGAACCCTTGCATGGGCTGCCCTTGGTTACGAGTTCAAAGGGAGTGGCCCGAATGGCCTTGTACGATTAGATAGTCTTGTGCGATCGAAGGTTATTAATTATTCGCACTTGTAATCACACATAACACATAACATACACTTATAATCATTCATTAAAACAAACATATTAATTAGTCACATAGAGTTCATACAAGTTATATCAAGCACAAAAATAGGTTCGAAAATACGAGTTGTCACAGAAGATCCAATACCTGGGTTATGCTATACTAAATGAAGAAGTTTTTAACTTTTCCCAGGAGATTTTCAATGATCTTGTCAAAAATGTTAATAAAAAATCATTTTTATTATTTCCAAGGTTTTTAAGTTACTATTTTCAAAAGAAATTTTCAAAGGATAATGCTCATGTGCTTATCCAAGGAAATCCTTTTCCAATAAACAGCCTAACCTCTGAAACCTTCACAAGGCTGTTAAAAAATTCCAAAACACAAACAGAGGTTTCTGAGCAGACTCTAGCGGCTACCACTGCTCCTCAGGATCCTGCTGTTGAGCCCACTGCTCAAGGTGATCACAGCAGCACAACCACTGCTGTGAAACCCACACCTAAAACCACCCAAAGACCTAAAAAGAAAAATATCCAAAAGCCCCCCAAACCCACTAAAAAGGTAACTCTGGAAGATGAGATCCCAGAGATTATACCAGTGACAACACCAAAGTCACCAATAACCACTGCTGCTACTTTCTCACAGCAGTTGGAAGAAAGATCTCAACCTGAGCCTAAAACTCCTCCTGCATCTTCTCAAAAAGATCAGGTTGTAAGCCAAGGGACACCACAATATGAAACATTTGATTCACTTGAATCTATGTTTAATAGCCCAGCTCCCGGGGCAAATTCTCTTTTCACCCCTATCCTCACTTCACAAATTCCACCAACCATATTACCTCTATTGGATGTAGTTGATTTGGCCCAGACATAAATCAGTTCTTCTCAATCACCTGTTAATGAGAATATGCCACAACAAGTGACTGAGTCTGGTGTTTCAATCTCTGCTAACCCACCAATAGTGGAGGAGGCTACACTGCAGGAATTACAAGTAATTCCTGTCAGTAGTTCAAGTGGAGCAACTACTACAAGTGTTGAACCCACTGGTTTACACTTGGACAATAGTTTCATAAGCAAGACTCCCTTGAAGGCAATTTCTTCTTTGGGAACCATCCTAACCACTGGTGTATATCCTGTATTCACTGGTGAGCTTAGAATGGTAACCTCTGCAGAAGAAAGAAGTCCCCAGTACCAAGAAAAAGGGGCATCAGTGGATGATTTTTGGGAAAATTTCCCTAAGTCAACCACTGATACAACCACCTCTGGTGGAAATCAGATGATCCCATTAACTTGGGTGATGGATTAAAATACCAAGAATTGACGGAGAGGGTGGATAAGCTTGATACATCTGTTGCAGAAATCAAAACCATGCTGCAACAGTTGTTAAAAGCTCAAAAAGTTGCACCAACTGTTCCAACCTATGCTTCATCTGCAACAACTGCTACATCCCCTGCTGAGCTCTGGAACCTATTTCAACCTATGCTTATTCAACAAAGACAATATGTTGATCCGCAACATGAAATTCATGTTCAAAAGATCAGAAATTTGATGGAAGCTAGGTTTAAGGATACACAAGCAGACATCAAGGCAATTAAGGCTCATTTATTGCAAACCACTGGCACTGCTCCTCCTACCATTATCTTTGTTGACAATCATCCAAATGATGCCAAAAAGGGGGAGAAAAAGAAGAAGGGATGGGAAGATGGTCTATACATTGAACCAGATGAAAAATCTAGCCTGGTTGTTGACATCCCTAAGCCAGATGGTTCTAAAAAGGTTGATGTAACTCAAAATGTCCTTGCTGCAGCAAAAGCAAATGTAAAAGAGACTTTGGGGATAAAAGGGTCCAAAAGGTTTGAGCAGGAGAAGAAAGTTTTAATGGGGATGGAAGAACAGGGTACTTCTGAGCCCAAGGATGATCAAGAAAATCCTAAGCCTAAAAGAAGGCCTACCAGAAAAGTAAGGCAACCAAAAATCACACCTCCCACATCTACAAAACACACTCCTCTACCTCCCAAAAGCTCCTCTCATCAACCTTCCAAACCAACAGATGTTAAAACACATGTTATATCAACAATTGTTGGTGCTTCAGTTGTTTCAACAGATGTTACCCAAACAACTGCCATCCAAACTACATCAACTCACCCTTAATCCACTGTCCCTCCAAAAATCACATCACCACCAACACCTCCTGCCAAAAAGCAGAAGACAATGGTTGACACATCAACTGTTGTAATGACAACAGTGGTTGAAACACCAGTTGTTTCAACAACTGTTAGTCAAACACCAACTACTTCAATCACCACCCCTTAACCTACAAAAACACCACCAACCTCTCCTAAGCTCAAAAGGAGAAGGGTAACCAATGTTGTGCTGGATGATGACTCTTCACCACCTCTAACTTCTTCACAACCACTAACCCTTGTCCCTATTCAAAACCATGTTCCATTATCATCAGCAAAAGTTTAAAAACCAATCACTGCCATTGTTCCTGCAGGAGTCCAGTATCCATTAGATCTTCTAGCAGTTAGAGAGGAGATCAAATCCTTCTACTCTGAAGATGACCCTGCTAAAAGGAATCTGTCATCATTTCAAGGATATCCTAGGCCTAATAACATAGAAGAGTATTTGAAGTTAAAGGCTCAACAAGCAGAGGATATCTCTAAAAGAAATACAGAGGGAAAATCTGACAAAGAGATTCAAAGATACTACCAATATCTGCTAACTCAAGTCAGAACTTTGGAGCAGTTTTCAAAAGATCTCTGTTAGAAACTATCAGAAAAAGATGATGAAAGTCTGAGAAAAGGTTACATTGACTACATTATGGCATTCAAGATATACAAGGCAGAAAAAGCTTAATACAAAGAATGGACCATTAGTGAGCTTAAAGAGGAGTTAGAAAGAGTGCAAAAGATGAACAATGACAAAGTAAAACACACTCCTCCTGTTTGGTCAAAGTACAAGAAAAATGTACCAGAAAGGGTTTTAAAGCTAAAGAGAATGAAAGAAGAGCATATTGCTGCTGATTATGGTTCAAGGAATCAGGTGACAAGGTGGAAAGAAGAAAAGGTGTTGGCCACCTACAAAAGTTTGGAAGAGTTGAGAAAAAGAGATCCCACTGCTCCTCAAAAGCCTATTTATCCTGAAGCAGTGGTTCCAGTTAGACAACAAAAACTGCCTATCAAAAGATCCACTGCTCCTCCTGCTGCCATCCTTTATCAAAGAAGGAAACAAAAGCAGATGGATGCAGAAACAGAAGCAGATATAGCACAAGGGGATTACATTATAAAAATGGTCCTTCAGCAAATGTTGGCAGAAAATCCTGAATTGGCAAAAACTACAAACACTGCCCAACCAGTCATCACCAGGCCACAATCTCCAAATTCCTCAACAATAAAGACTCTCCCAAGAAACCCATTGGATTCAAAAATACTAAAGTGGAAATCCGATAAAGAGACCCACGTATTGACTTTGCTCAAATCCAATGGAGAAGTGAAGCACATATCAAGGGAACAAGTACTTGGCCTGGGTGTTGAAGATCTATAGGATCTCCTTGCGCTTCCACTATGCAGGGATGAGGATGACACAAGTTCCATGGACTTTGAATTACAATTCAAAGGACAAGTTATGGAATACTTCATGAGGCAATAAAAATCCATAATAATGAAGGGTTTTGGCATCATCTGTTCCAGGGGGAGATTGTTGGGATTGAACCCTACCAAAGGAACAGTTGATAAAGCCAAAACTGGATCAGATCAGTGGATTCAGAATAAGCATATGTTTGCATCAGTCTTTCCCCTTGGAAGTGGCCCTAACAACTGTTGACCTCTATCTACTGTCCGTCTACAACAACTGCTGATCTTCAACAACTGATCAAGCCTAAAGACTGTTGAAGTGCAAGCACTGATGCTCAATCTACTGTCATGGTTCAAGTACTGCTGAAGACACAAAGCACTGCTAGGAGTATAACAGTGGAATGAGAAGCAGTAGTTTAGCTTGTCTTTGTATTGTATTGTATTGTATTGTAATCAGTAGTTTGTAATAACTGTAGTTTGTATAGGTCAGTGGTTACAGGTTGTTAGGAGGTTAGATGTCACTTTCATGGTGATGTTAGTAAAGATGCTTCAGTGGTTTGTTTTGTACTATAAATAGAACAGTACCCTGTACTGTTCTATTTGCTCTTTGATCACAAGTCATTCTGTACGAACAAACTAGTGTGAGCTCAGGCTGAGCCAGAGATTGTAATACATGCATGCAAGTGTAATTGAATCATTGTAATAAATATAATCATTCGATTTCATGAATAAACATGTGTGTTGAAAGCAATTCTTCTATTTGATTGTGTGTGAAAGTTTGTTTCCATTTTAATTCCGCTGCAATTACTCATTCATCTTCATAAATCTCAAACAAAAACACAATCATAAGAAACTCAGATCCTAACAGAAGGATCTTTTAGATGGATCCTATATATTGAAGAATGATTCAATTTTACCTTTAACAATGACTAACTCTAGAGGATATTGAGCTTCTAGGGGAATGACTGGTGGTAGTGTAGCATTTGGAAGGGATGAAGTAGGTTCTCTGGGTGGAAATGATGAGAATGGACTGTTTTGAATAGGGCAGATGATACGGGGATTGCTGATTTAATCTCCTCATCATCTTGTAACACAATATGAGTTTTTCTCTTACGTGTGGACATGATTTCTGGTGAAGGAGAACGTTTTGGTGGTGAAGATGAATGTATGGGAAATCTTTGTGATGTTGGAGGTGGTTGGAATGTTGTTGGTGTAGTGAAAATGATCATGGCAGATGTCTGACAAACTTCTGCTGAAACAACTAGTGTCTCAGCAGTTTTTTGGCTAACATCTGCTTATAATTTTGTTGTATCAGCATCTATTGGGTGAATTGGTGATGATGCTGTTGAAGCCATTTTCTCCTTCTTTTGTAGTGATTTTTTTTAAGAAGATTTGGATTTAGGTTTTTCTGGTAAAGGAGCACATTTTGGTGGTGAAGGTGAATATGTGGGAAGTCTTTGTGATGTTGGGGGTGGTTGGAATGTTGTTGGTGTAGTGAAAATGATCATGGCAGATGTTTGACAAACTTCTGCTGAAACAACTGCTGTCTCAGCAGGTTTTTGGCTAACATCTGCTGATACTTTTGTTATATCAGCATCTATTGGCAGAATGGGTGATGATGGTGTTGAAGCTATTTTTTCCTTCTTTTGTGGTGGTTTTTCTGGAGAAGGTTTGGATTTAGGTTTAGCAGAAGATACAATTTCTGTAGGATTAGCAGTGCTTTCCTTTGTATCTTGCTTCTTCTGCTTTTCCAAAGCTATCTCTTCACCTTTCTTGTTTAGGATCTCATCAATCCCTTTTTTCCTTTCCACCTTCTGAAGCTTTTGTAGAAGATTTTTGTACAGCTGCTTCTGGCTGTTGTTGCACCTTTGGTTTTGGTTTATCTTTTGAATCAGGTGGCAACTTTCTCAGTGAATCTTTCTCCCCCTTTTTGACATCATCATCATCATCTTTCTCAAAGATTGATGTAGGGGTAGAGCCAATAAGTTTGAACAGATGTTCCTTAATGTTCCTAACGTCTGCTTGTGTGTGTTTATACCTAGCATCAACCATATTTCTGATAAATTCCAAATGGGAATTGTAGTTATCTTCAGCCAAATTCCTCCGAGCTTGAAGGATGGGTTGCACAGAATTCCAGAGCTCATTAGCAATTTGTTGAGTGCTAGGTTGACTTTTAAAAATCTCTATCACCTGCTTCATCAATTCTTTCATTTCAGCAACATCTGTTTCAATCGTAGACACTCTAACCATCAAATCCTTATAACTTAATTCATCAACTACTTTAATAGGATCATCTGAATTCCCACCTGTAGTGGTTGTATTTGTTTTGATAATAGGAGAAGACTCCATATCATTAGAAACAAATGCCCTTTTTTTCTTGGTTCTGGGGACTTCCCACTGAAGCAGAGATTTCAGTTGTAACCTCATTAGTGGTTTCCTTTAAGGGAGTCTTAATGATGTAAACACTGTCCAACTGATCACCAATGGGTTCAACAGTTGTAGTGGCTGCTCCATTTGAACTACCACCAAGAGTTTCATAAAACTCAACGGGCATAACCTCCTCAACTGTTTGTAGGATAGCAGATTGAATTGGTTCAGACACAGTCATTTGTTGGGTTCTGCTCTCAGTAAGGTGTGGATGAGAGGGACTGTTTTGATTCTGAATTGCAATTGCTTCAAACAGAGGTAATATTGTTCATGGAACTTGAGAAGAGGGTTGTGGTGTAGAAAGCGAGATTGCCCTGGGAGAGGGGCTTTTAAACATACTTTCATATGAAAGGTCTAATTCATGTTGTGGTGTCACTGTGCTTACAACGTGATCCTTTTGTGAGGATACATGAGGAGTTTGGATAGGTTGAGATTTTTCCAACAACTGTGAGGAAGTAGCAGCAGTGGTTTCAAGTGACATTTGTGTTGTCACTGGGTTAACCTTTGGGATCTCATCTTCCAGAGGAACCTTTTTTATTTTGTTTGGTTTTGGTGGGCTTTTTGGATGTGGTGAGTTTCTTTTTGCGTTTTGCTTGTGTGAGTTTCACAACACCAGTTGTGGTGTCATGATCACCAGGAGCAGTTGGCTCAACAACAGAGGTTTGAGCAACAGATGTGGACGCATCTAAAACAGGCTCATCCCCCTTTGTTTCTGTTTTTGAAACTTTGACTCTTTATCCGTAAGTCTGGTAAAAGTTTTACTTGTAAGACTATTTATTTGAAAAGCTACACCTTGTTCAAAATCTGTTTGTGACACTTGTTTTCGTAGGTAGTAGCTTAGAAGTCTTGGATACAACAGAAAAGCATTATTATGAGCACTTTTTTTCAATTGTTTCACATTTTTCACATTAGTCAATAAATCAGAAAACAGTGCTTGTGATCAATTGTAATCAAATTTTGTTAAAATAGCATAACCCAAATACTGAATGTTTAAAGGTATCTCATTAAATGTGGTGGTCTTGGCTGAGAGACAAGTTAAAAGAGTATGGAACAAAAAATTCATTGGCGGAGGGAAGTTTGGTATGTACATATTAACTTCCTTTAATTATGCATCATACCCTCTTTCAATGAACTCTGTATGAAGTTCACGTTTTTCAAAGTTGGTCCTACCTCCCAAGTCGTCCAATGCAAATGTAGTGGAAATTTTAGATGGGGAAATTCGAACCACACTTTTTCCGAACTTAGATGTGATGGCAACCGGATTATTATCTTTAGACTCTATTTCAACATTAAACCAAAATAGTCGGAGTGTTTTCGTATGAACCGGAGCATCAGCAGTAAGGATTGATTTGTATTTTGATGACGTTAAAGGTCAATTATTGATTGAAAGCTGGTAGTTTTGCTGGTTTTCTCGAAGATGTGGAGGTAGTTGTGAGGGTTTTTGATGTTCAGAGCCATGATCGGAGAAGAAGGTGATTTGGGGATGAAACAGGGTTTAAGTTGGAGGGTTTTTAATATGTTGGAAACTGCTTTTGGGAATTTTAAAGTCGAGATGACAGTGGTAGAAGCTCGATTTAGGGATGAAACAACGTTTATATAGAGAGAAAAAGTGAATGCTGACGTGGAAGTAGTTACAAATATCTGATGGCTAACATCTGTCCACGTCAGAACCTCTCTTGTGATAATGGATGACAGTTGTTTGGAAACCTCTGTTGGCCAACAACAGAGGTTAGGAACAGCGTAAGTCAACAGTGTGACACCCGAGTAAAATCCACAGTCATTGTGATCTATCACTTCATTCCGCTAAGACAGTTTATCAAATTTCAGGACGAAATTTCTTTCAAGTTGGGGATGATGTGACGACCCGAACTTTCAAGGTCAGTTTCTTAGTTAAATATCGTTATACTTCATGTGCTAAATAGTGTCGCTATTATAATTGAACGTGTTTGAGCTATTTAACTTGTAAGTGTTAAACGAATGAACTGATCGCACAACCTTGTCGAGTCGCACATCCTCCCATGATCGCACACTTGGGCACCTTGTCTCTTTGTGTCCTCGACCCAAACTATTCTCGGGCCCAAACCGAGCCCAACCTAGCCTTTTATGTATGGGTATGCATGGGGGAATGCACACAATCCTTTTCCTCAACATTTGCAAACCCTAACTCCCTCTACTTGGACGGCGATCCCTCTCCTTCCCGTTTGGTGTCGACAGCTGTGAACCCTCATCGAAGCATCATCTCTTCTTCGTCCTTCTGCTTAATCCAAACTCCTTCGGTTAGAATGATTCCATCTTTGAATTGATTGCTTCTTGTTAAGCGATTATGTGTTTTCATGATTGAATGGTATTGTTAAACATAGGGCCGAATATCAATTAGGGTTTGGTCTGTAAAACCGATTTTAGCATGATTAAATCATTTGTATGTTGTAAACAACTAGCATGAGTGATTAATAGGGATTCTTCAATCAGTGTTTGAGAGGCCACAAGATTAATATAAATCGGAAAACATGGAAGTGTTCAGTTCATAATGATGATTCACGTGATTATTTGAGTATGTGAAAGATTATGTGATGTTTAGATTGATTCTAATATTGTTAATCATGATGAATCGGCTATAATGCTTATGGATTCCATGAACTTAAGAGTTGTTACTAGATGGGATCGATGGTTTAGGTTTCTTGATCGTGTTCGTGTTGGAGTGTTATGTGTATGAAATCTGGTTTTGTGATTTAGATTCGCATGACGAGGAGAAACGGTTACAATGCTTGTGTTACTTGATCTGAATTGAAGTTAGGGGTATTGTTAAATTATGATGATTAGAAATTACATGATGTTATGGAAATTGTTGTGATTATGGAAAACACGATTTGGTGAAACTGATGAGCCGTAATTGGGGGGATGTGTAACTGAAATAGGTGAAGTCGCACACTCTTGAAGTGTCGCACACTCTTGAAGTGTCGCACACTTATTTTGGGCCGGGTAATATCATTAGACATCACACTTGAAACTGATCGCACACCGGTACGATGGGCCGAAGACTGTTGGGCCACACAAACCGGATGTCGCACACTCAGAGAAAGGCCGCACACTTGTTGTGGGCAGTTTTCTGGTGGGTCGCACACATGTTCATTAGTCGTTGGGCCATAGACGGAACTGGAACCGCACACTCTATAGAGAGTCGCACAGTCCTTTGGACTTGGTATAACTGGGCCATACACATGTATGTATTTTATGATTGAGCCGAATACTATAAGTGGACCAGCTATGCCAACGCACACTTGAATGTCTAATGTTCTAAAACTATTAAGTGGGTATATGTATATGGACTTGGATGTTTACTTGTATGTGAACCGAATTTCTTGATATGTGATATTAGATGACCTATACTACATGTTAGTTGCTAAATACGTGAAATGTGTGTTCCAAAACCTAACTGTTAATGGTAACCGTATTAGGATCTGGTTGACCAACTTTGAGTAAAGTAATCTAATTAACCGAGCAAATCTAAGGTGAGTTCACTACTCCTTGAGCATGTATCCCAGTGGGTGGGACAAACAAACGGGTATTCCTGAGAGGAATACATTTTAGTGGGTTTAACTTGATGTTGGATAATACACTCACACCTATCACCTTAAGTCCCATCTTACTACTGAACTAGTTTCCTGAGAGGCAACAGGGTATTAGTTTATAGCGCTATTAGGCTTGGCAACCTTACACCGTACCTGAGAGGACGGGCGTGAACTAATGACCTTAACCACATGACCAATGTTTCATAGGGTATTGGGGAAGGGCAAACAAGCTGATGCCATCTTGCGGTACTCGATTTATTATCAACATGTTTTCAAACTAAACACTTGGCAACTAACATTTTTACAAAACTGTGAACTCGCTAGCTTTGTGCTGATACACTTGTCTGCATCCTTGCAGGTCGTTAGATACATGTCATGGGACTTGCAGTCTGGGATGCTGGAGATGTCATGGGTCATGATACTTGGAGTAGCATGGAACATTGGCTTGTCGAATATTATGGTTTCTTTGAAATGCTTGAACAACTAAACTATGCTTCCGCTGAACTTGATTGTGTTTTAATTTAGACATTTAAATTGTATTGTTTACTTTAATTGAAATTTTACTTATCACTTAACTATTAGTTCTACGTGATTGGTGGCTAGTGTAACAACCCAACCTTTCGGATCATTACCTGTCGCTGTCTTTTCTTTTCGTAACCGCTTGTACTCTTGGGATTTGATTTACGCAATGGGTTAAACTATGTTTTCCATGCATTTTAAACGCATATTACAACGCTTATTTAATCACGATTATCGCATTTTAAACGTTTATTATAACGCTTACTATTTAAACGCATTTTACATCGCTTATTTAGACTAAACGCTTATCACAACGCAAACTCAACGCAGACTCGAAACGCGGATTTAATTATATGTGTGTTATTTGTGCGATTACTTGTTTAGAATGTTATGTGGTTATCAATGCAACACTTACACACTCAAACGCTCACTCGCAACCCGATTAAACACAACGCAACGCTCAACAAACGAACCAAAGTTGGAAAACTAACTCGTGTAAACTCGGCCGTTCGAATGGCCTTCTATCCGAATGGACATCCGCCCGGATGACCATCCGACTAGATGGAGCCATCCGAACACTGCCCCTCGCTCACTGCCTTAAATCTCGCTCTCTCCCTATAAATACTAGTCGTACGCCCTCATTCTCACACTTTGACACTCCCATCCGCTCCCCGAGTCTCTATCACGATTCAAGGCCATTTTGTAAGATTTTTCTCTCAAATCTTCTCTAATCTTCATCTAAACACTTCTGCTCCATCTTCTTCATCAGAATCACACACTCACTTCAACTTTTTCTTGAAATCACTGATTTCGGACCTCTCGAAGGTGGATTTCACTCGTGTTGCTTAGGCAAACGGTTGTGGAACACCATTCAATCGAGATTGGTTCAAGATCTAAAAGATTTCACACTTTTCAACTAAGTTATGAAAGATTTCCACACTTTTAAAACCGAAGAAGAGTTCCTAACTAAGATTTATACACAAAATGTTGATGGAATCTGGACTTAATTAGACTCTCGGCTTGTTCCTTAGTCGAGAGCCGGCTTGAAAACGGATTTTCACCGAAGAGATGGACCGATTAACGGGTCAAACATGAATGTTCATCAAGAACAGCGCATTTATCCAAATAGGCTGACACCAGCCGACCGAACGAACTGGATTTTGTATATTCCGTTGTTTGACACGTCGTCACGCCGTCTCCATTAACTCAAAACTTTTACTTAGAAAATTTTACAAAAACTTCAAACGCAGATCATCCGCTCGAATGACCATCCGTCCGGATGACCATCCGCTCGGATGACCTGACCCTTATAATTTCCATTGTTTAAACGCTTTTAACTAGACTTCAAAAATTTAATGATTCACAAACACCCACACACTATTCGAATGGCCATCCATTCGAATGGCCATCCACCCGGATGGCCATCCGCCCGGATGACCATCCGTCCGGATAGAAACCATCCGTTTGGATCACCTGTTGAACACTTAACCCGTTCGACGTTCTGTTTACAACCATTCAGCCCTGAAGAGGACTTATGCTTCTGTTTCCGTGCACAGGCTGACCCGACACGCTCCCTTTAATCTAATCCAGCTTGTGTTTACTTGCTAAACACACACAGTGAGTATACTCGAACCCATTTTCGTCTAACGCACATTTGGGTGTTACATGCGTTCTCTATCAAAACACAACACACAACGCAAACACTTTATTAAACGCTAACCAATCCCGCATGCTAGACGTGATTTGTTGAATGCTTGTTACTATGCTTATAGAGTGTTACACTAGACCGCCTCTAGCAACGATAGTACTATAGTTTGGACTCAGCACCTGTGTGATAGGGGTTGCTAGGGATCACATTACTTTACTTCACGTGTTCGCTTCGGTGAACATGTGTCGCGCATACTCTATAATGCAGTCTTGTGGTTAAGTTGTAATCATTGTTGATAGTTACATGCTTCACCCGTTACGTGTTACATGCTGGTTATGCGTAAACGCTTTTCATACTATTGTTAGGCAAACTTGTGTACTCACTTTTACGTTATGTATTGACTTTTTTTTAACGTAGTGCCAGGTTGATGGAATGTTATGCTGAAATCAAGATAGGCAGTCTAGAAACTCATTTAATAGAAATCTAGGTTGTCTGACTTGTTTTGTTTAAGAGATGTGACTCTGTGATAACTGTTTGTGGAATGTTTGTTTATTGGTATGGGACAATGAACCTTTAAAATATTTCCATTTAATAGTTGTTATGGATTCTCTTGAGCAATCTGGTTCGCCTAGTGTCACGCCCCGATGTTTTCGCCATTGGTTGGGGTGTGACAGATTGGTATCAGAGCCATAACTATAGGGAATTAGGTCGAGTCGTGTAGAGTTGACCTAGTCTATAGTCTAAGTACTAATATACCAGCTATGTGCGAACCCAGTAGGGGTTTTGTACAAACCTATGTGCTCACTCTCGTTTCAACTCAAAGGTTGTCTTTGTATGGAGAACAAATGCATGCAACCTTTCCTAAGGTTGAAAAATATATTTCCTTTCCTAAGGCTAACACAATACACGGGTTTTCGAAAACACTCGCATAACACAACCAAGTGATTGGGTCGAGATTAGGTGTGAAAAACCAAGAAATCTCAATAAGATCACTCACTCTACGCGTATTTTACTCTTAGCACGAGAATCTTCGTTGAGTTAGGAGTGACATCCATATCTCGACGAAATTCTCCATCTCTATCTCGTGGTGATACCCGCATCTTAATGACCAGTTCCACTCCCTACTTTGGTTTTACAAAACTCTCACCAAAATCTCGATTGTTCTAATGACTCTGACTCACGTAGTAACTGGAAGGATGAGTGTCGTTCACCGTGTTTCGGTGAGAGCACAGTCTATTAGGCCAAAGCGTGTACTCGAGGTCATTGTGAATGGTTGAATCACTTTGGGTAGTCGATGTCTAACACCCAAGGCACTATGTTTTCGATTTAAGCCTGCAATCGCCGAATTTATGCATCATCGATTTTATTGTGATTTTGTATTTTAGATTGCAAGAGTCAAACTCAACGCTGATGGTTTCGATTTAACGCTCCTCGCTTTACAAAACGCGCACAACTCGCACAACGTCCTTAATCTAAAATGCAAACTAATCGCAAACTAAACTAAGAACTCCCGTACGCTATACTCTTCGCTTACCCTACTCGTTATTGCTCACAACTCTCGAACGCGCTACGCAGCCTTGAAAGATAAGTGAATACGGGCAAAATATGTAGATGAATACGTTCAAAATATGTGCTTACGTGAATTGTGTGCTTATACGTGCTTATGTGGTTTATATGCCTACGTGACTATGTGTTTATGTGCCGACGTGTTCCCGAGCTTTACATAATAATAATAATAAAGGATGTTTTGCGAACGCTAGACTTTTCAAAACCCAATATAATCGAATCTCGTCTAATCCCTTTTGGGATGACATCTGCTGTAGAACTCACACTTGACAATGTCTTCCTTTGGCTCACACACTCAACATGCTGCCCGACGAAACCACGCTGACAAACGTATTGCTTCACTTGTGGCCAAGGAAATGGCCAAGGTTATACCTTAGATTGTCAGTGAGATTAACGAGGTCAGCAGCAAATCTTCTGTCGAGTCAAAGAGCGACGCGCCTAGGACACCTTTCAGCTTTAAACAATTCAAAGTGAAGATGGACCCAGTGCTATGTTCTAGTGGTTTGACTCTATCGAAGTCACCTTCAGGCAAAGCGGATGCCCAGAAAATCTTCGCATTGTGAATGCTACTGGAGTCTTTCAGTCCAAGGCTCTGGATTGGTGGACTACTAAGCGCAACAGGCGCGGTAACGATGCAGCTTATGGCCTCTCATGGGAGGAACTCAGGGAGCTTATGATAAAGGAGTTATGTCCTCCTCATGAAGTCCAGAAATTGGAGAATGAATTCTGGCACATCAAGCAAGAAGGAGGTGACAACGCTGGTCTCACCGCTCGCTTCAAGCAGCTGAGTATTATCTGCCCCGGTCAGGTGGCCACGCCTGATATGACAATCAAGAAGTACATTCGAGTTCTCCCCGACTGTGAAGCTGATTTTGTTCAGGCAGCAAAACCTGCTACTATTGAGGAAACCTATCAACTCGCAGCTGAGATCAACGACAAGCAAGTCTTGGCTGGATATTTCAAAACCTCGACCAAGAGTCTCAATCAAGCAACCGCAACTCCCAGCGCCGATAATGCAGCATCTCAAGGTTCAAAGTCTTCACGTCAAAATCGCAAGCGAAAGAACAACAACAACAAGAACTATGCTACTACCGCCGCTCCACTCAACGCCATCCCCGTACAACCCAACAACCAGAACCGTCAAGCTAATGTTACCAACGCACCGCCTGCCAAGTGTGCGTACACTGGTATCCACCCTATGTGCCCTACTTGCACCTATCATCATCCGACATGGGTCAACTGTCGTTTCTATGCAAACTGCAACATCTATGGGCACTTTACTACTCACTGCCGTTCAGGCCCACGTCAGCAAGCTGCTCAAGCTCTTCCAGCACCACCAGCTCAACCTCTTGTTGTTCAGGGTAACCCAGCAGTTCCAGCACCCATTGCTAATGCTCGAACCTGCTACACTTGTGGTGACCCTAACCATTTTGCCAATGTCTGCCCTCACCGAGCTGTGAAACAAGAACCCCAGCAGCAGCATCCACCACACAGCAACAACAGTAGCAGCAGCCGCAACAGCAACCACAAGAAGCAGCCCGCGGAAGAACCTTCAATATCAATGTCCGCCAGGCTCAAACTGACAACAATGTTGTCAATGGTGCGTTCCTTGTTAATGGTATTTATGCTTCTTGCTTGTTTGATACTGGACCCAATAATTGTTTTGTGTCGTTTGAATTCGAAAAGCTCCTAAAACGTAAACGCGCTAACCTCCCAACGACCTTCGACGTAGAAGTTGGGTGAAGGATAGTGGGGGTGGGAGGAGTCTGACGAACAATCTTTTCCAACACAGTATTAAGTTAACCGGTTATAACTAAAACCAATCGATAATTTAGAAACTGAGACATCTGTTATAGCCCATGGGCGAAGGATAGTGGGGGTGGGAGGAGGCAGTCGACCCCCCGAACTTTTCGCTCAGTAGTGGAGAGTACGTAGTTTTTGTATAGAAATTTTTGGGAATATACGTTTTCGACCCCCCGTTTTATAGAAAATTTTGGGTATATACGTCTTCGACCGCCCGGTCGAAAATCGCAAACTTCGCCACTGGCTATAGGTACGGTTATAGCATATAACCTAACCGAACTAACACATGCTCACCTTAGGTGAAAGAAAATGTTTGTTAATTTGTTCTCCTTATGAGATCTTTTCCTTGACAAAAGCACTTATTAATTCTCCATAAGTTGCTTAAAAATTAAGCATCATCAAATGTAAATTTCTTCCTGTCCATTATTACTGTGCCAAAGTTAGCAACTAGTACATGGATGATGGAACTGAATCACCACTGGTAGCTACTCATTTAATACAAACATAAAGACACTCAAAGTGATAGAACAAGTACTTCATTTAAAACCTGTCCCTTGTGTTTTTAGACTTGTACCTAGAGCATATTCTCATCCACATGAAAACTTCATCTTGAAGGCATGTTGAAGTGAAAATAAATATCATATTAGCACTACATACGATTATTTACACATATCTTATGGTTAACACTTTAAAATGATTTTTGTAACAAAAGTTTATATACATTGTGTTATTTATATATGTTGAAGAATGATTCTCTCAAAGAATGGAAACAAATTGAGTAAATTGCCATTTTAGTCCCTGAGTTTTGTCCAAATTTGCCAGTTTAGTCCAAATAGTTTTTTTTTTGCATCTGGGTCCCTGACTTTTACATTTTGTTGCCATTTTGATCATTTTGCCTAACTCCATCCATAAACCCCATCTGTAACCAGGGGTATTTTGGGGATTTCCTTAAAATATGTTTTCAGTTGCCATTTTGATCCAATTACAAAAAAATCAAAAAAATTCCAAAAAATTCAAAAAAATCTAAAAATAAAAAAAATTCTAAAAAATCATAAAAATTCAAAAAAATCTAAAAAATCAAAAAAATTCACAAAAATTCAAAAAAATCAAAAAAATTCTAAAAAAATCCAAAAATCATTAAATGTTTCGGCACGAACCGTTTCGACCCGCACCGTTTCGAACCGAACCGTTTCGACCCGTACCGTATCGAACCGAACCGTTTTGACGCGAACCGTTTCGAACCGTACCGTATCGAACCGTTTCGACGCGAACCGTTTCGACGCGAACCGTTTCGACGCGAACCGTTTCGAACCCGTACCGTATCGAACCGAACCGTTTCGACCCGAACCGTTTCGACGCGAACCGTTTCGAACCAAACCGTTTCGAGCCGTACCGTATCGAACCGAACCGTTTCGACGCGAACCGTTTCGACGCGAACCGTTTCTACGCGAACCGTTTCGAACCGAACCGTTTCGACCCGTACCGTTTCGAACCGTACCGGGTCGAAACGATACGGGTCGAAACGGTTCGGGTTCGAAACGGTTCGGGTTCGAAACGGTTCGGGTTCGAAACGGTACGGGTCGAAACGGTACGGGTTCGAAACGGTACGGGTCGAAACGATTCGGGTCGAAACGATTCGTGTCGAAACGGTTCGGGTTCGAACGGTTCGGGTTCGAAACGGTACTGGTCGAAACGGTACGGGTTCGAAACGGTACAGGTCGAAACGGAACGGGTTCGAAACAGTACGGGTCGAAACGATTCGGTTCGAAACGGTACGGTTCGAAACGGTACGGTTCGATACGGTACGGTTCGATACGGTTCGGGTTCGAAACGGTACGGGTCAAAACGGTTCGGTTCGAAACGGTACGGGTCGAAACGGTTAGTGCCGAAACATTTAATGATTTTTGGATTTTTTTAGAATTTTTTTGATTTTTTTGAATTTTTATGATTTTTTAGAAATTTTTTGATTTTTTAGATTTTTTTGATTTTTTAGATTTTTTTGAATTTTTAGAATTTTTTTTATTTTTAGATTTTTTTGAATTTTTTGGAATTTTTTTTATTTTTTTGAATTTTTTTGATTTTTTGTAATTGGATCAAAATGGCAACTGAAAACCTTTTTTAAGGAAATCCCAAAAATACCCCTGGTTACAGATGGGGTTTATGGATGGAGTTAGGCATAATGATCAAAATGGCAACAAAATGTAAAAGTCAGGGACCCAGATGCAAAAAAAAAAACTATTTGGACTAAACTGGCAAATTTGGACAAAACTCAGGGACTAAAATGGCAATTTACTCTAAATTTAAATATGAGATCAAATAGGAAAAATGCATAGTAAAGTACATATTAGGTAGTTCCATACGACCATACCTAATCCCAGGAGTTCCCATTATGGTATCCTTTAATATCATCTTTATTTGTACCTACCTAAGTGCTGGGTAAATCTTGCACAAACAGTAATTATGTATATTATGTACCTACATGCTTGGTAAATCTGACACGAAAGGAAAACAATTTGTAAATAACGAATGGAGTAAATTGCCATTTTAGTCCCTGAGTTTTGTCCAAATTTGTCAGTTTAGTCCAAATAGTTTTTTTTTGCATCTGGGTCCCTGACTTTTACATTTTGTTGCCATTTTGATCATTTTGCCTAACTCCATCCATAAACCCCATCTGTAACCAGGGGTATTTTGGGGATTTCCTTAAAATATGTTTTCAGTTGCCATTTTGATCCAATTACAAAAAATCCAAAAAATTCCAAAAAATTCCAAAAAATATAAAAATAAAAAAAATTCTAAAAAATCATAAAAATTCAAAAAAATCTAAAAAATCAAAAAAATTCTAAAAAATCACAAAAATTCAAAAAAATCAAAAAAATTCTAAAAAAATCCAAAAATCATTAAATGTTTCGGCACGAACCGTTTCGACCCGCACCGTTTCGAACCGAACCGTTTCGACCCGTACCGTATCGAACCGAACCGTTTTGACGCGAACCGTTTTGAACCTGTACCGTATCGAACCGAACCGAACCGAACCGTTTCGACGCGAACCGTTTCGACGCGAACCGTTTCGAACCCGTACCGTATCGAACCGAACCGTTTCGACCCGAACCGTTTCGACGCGAACCGTTTCGAACCGAACCGTTTCGACCCGTACCGTATCGAACCGAACAGTTTCGACGCGAACCGTTTCGACGCGAACCGTTTCGAACCGAACCGTTTCGACCCGTACCGTTTCGAACCGTACCGGGTCGAAACGATACGGGTCGAAACGGTTCGGGTTCGAAACGGTTCGGGTTCGAAACGGTACGGGTCGAAACGGTACGGGTTCGAAACGGTACGGGTCGAAACGATTCGGGTCGAAACGATTCGTGTCGAAACGATTCGGGTTCGAAACGGTTCGGGTTCGAAACGGTACTGGTCGAAACGGTACGGGTTCGAAACGGTACAGGTCGAAACGGTACGGGTTCGAAACAGTACGGGTCGAAACGATTCGCGTCGAAACGGTACGGTTCGATACGGTACGGTTCGATACGGTACGGGTTCAAAACGGTTCGCGTCAAAACGGTTCGGTTCGATACGGTACGGGTCGAAACGGTTCGGTTCGAAACGGTACGGGTCGAAACGGTTCGTGCCGAAACATTTAATGATTTTTGGATTTTTTTAGAATTTTTTTGATTCTTTTGAATTTTTATGATTTTGTAGAATATTTTTGATTTTTTAGATTTTTTTGAATTTTTTAGAATTTTTATGATTTTTTAGAATTTTTTTTATTTTTAGATTTTTTTGAATTTTTTGGCATATTTTTTATTTTTTGGAATTTTTTTGATTTTTTGTAATTGGATCAAAATGGCAACTGAAAACCTTTTTTAAGGAAATCCCAAAAATACCCCTGGTTACAGATGGGGTTTATGGATGGAGTTAGGCATAATGATCAAAATGGCAACAAAATGTAAAAGTCAGGGACCCAGATGCAAAAAAAAAAAACTATTTGGACTGAACTGGCAAATTTGGACAAAACTCAGGGACTAAAATGGCAATTTACTCAAACAAATTACATGTAACAATATGATATATTGAGTAAAGTTCCCGTACAAATAATTTTTACGTACTAAATGTACGAACAATATGAAAAGAAAAAAACACGCGGTGACATTTTTGTAATTATCTACTTGTATGGTAATTATTAAAATTACTCCACAAATGATACTGTAGAGTAATTTTGATCTTGTAAAATAATTTTGTAAAATGTTCTTGTAGAGTAATTTTGTAAAATGTTCTTATACAGCAATTTTGATCAAAAAACTATATCTCACCAAAAAAAACCTAACCCCCCCCCCCCCCCACACACACACACACACACCCACACCCACACCCAAACTAAATGTTAAAAACTAAACCATAAAGCTAAACCCCATAACTAAATGCTAATTTTTTTTACAAAATTACTCTACAGGATCATTTGTAGAGTAATTTTAAATTGTATGTTATTTGATAAACTTGCAGAGTAATTTTGATTCACTTGTAAAGTAATTTTGATGCAGAGTTATTTTGATATACTTGTAGAATAATTTTGATAATTACCCTACAAGATCAAAATTACTCTACAAGAACATTTAAAAAATTACTCTACAAAATCGAAATTACTCTACAGGATTATTTGTAGAGTAATTTTGATAATTACGAAAATGCCATCGCGTTTTTTCAGCAAAATCTTCAGTTCATACGTTTTGTACGTTAAATTTATTTGTATTTTATATTTTGTCTATAAAATACATCTAACAGTGTTCTTCTTAGTTCTTATCCACATCTTCTTCCAACCTCATGCGGTCAATTAGGACGTGTTTGGCAAACGAAATAAATTACATCTAAATTTTTTTGTATCCACATCTCATGTACTCAATTAGGTTGTGTTTGGCAAACGAACAAGTAGAGGTATATCTAGATATGAATGAAAGAGGGAAAGCACCAAGTAGGAATGGATGAGAGACGAGTGCACCACTACTACACACAATCATTTTCCGGCGCATTTGATTACACTGACATTAATTATTTGTGTCTTCTTTTTCTTTTTTATAATTTTCTCATTCTCATGTGAATAAAGCTTCCTTTTTCAATATCTATATTCTTTATTCCCCACACCATTCCACTTGTCTTTTTAAATAAAGTACCAATATCTTTTTGTCAAAATAAGTTTTATGTTTTTGTTTTAATATATAGTGTAGAATACTAATTTATTTCAATAGGTATAAAATCATAAAATAGTAAACTCAGTTTCAATGATATTGTTTTATTAAAGTTACCCAAAAAAAAGTTAAATATAAAGCCAACTCAAGAGTCAACATGGTTATATGGTTGTGAAAATTTTCATGAATAACTAAATTGAATAACCTAATGGAATGATTATGAAACTTTGTTACAAGTTAGTAACTCCTTTTTATGTTACTTCAGGTTAATCTAATAATAATCACCAAGTTTTCTAATTGTTTCATTGAGTTTACTTATCTTTAACTCTTTGCAAAAAAACATCTATAATAATGAAACGAATATATTAAAAACTGTGTGGTTTTTATAGTTGAAACAAGTTTAAATGGCTTTATTGGAAACTTGTTAGTGTTATTGGAGATAAATTTATATATGATTAACTTAAGATTATATTTGAGTAGTTTTGTAGTTAAAAAAGGTTTTGATGGCTTTATTGGAAACTTAGTGGTATATAATATATTATGTATTATTTCATCATTAATTAAAGATAATATATATAGGTGGAGGATGGTATGGAAATGTTTTTTTTTTTTATAAAAAATGTAGGAAAGATTTTGACCCATTTGGTTAAGGTTAAGTAATGAAATGATTTATATAAATTAGTTCTTATGTAAAATATGGGTACAGGGCAATAAAAATAGCCATTATTATTGATTTTTTCAGTCCAATTTAATTTTACTGATTGTTTTAGAATCTAATAACTTTTTAATGCTACATTATTTGTTAATTATACCTTAAAATAGAGAATTTTTTTATCTTTAACTTAAAAATGGTGTTACTATAGTTTTTTAAGATGGTACAAAATTTGCTTTGATTACAATGGTGTTACTATAGTTTTTTAAGATGGTACAAAATTATGCTTTGATTACATAACATAGTATGTGTTTATATTATGTGACTAGGTTTTTACCCGAGATTGCTTCCCGGGCTCAGGAAACTTAGTTATATTAATTACTATTTGTTATTAATACGACCACATTACATCAACCATCTCATTCGATTCAACAACAATGTCTTTAAATCACCGGATTAGATCATGAACCCATATTAGAGGTCAAACAAAAGCATATCAAGACCACATGAATAATATCATTTCAACTTTCACTTCAATGCACTTACATGATAGGGTGATTTGGATTTTGTAAAAATGTTTGTTTTTGTACTTCTTTACAAAATAAGATGTTGACCAAAATTAAAACAGATGTTGACCAAAAGTCAAACAAATGTTGACCAATAGTCAAACAGATGTTGACCAAAAGGCAAGCAGATGTTGACCAATAGTCAATCTATTATCTGACAATTCCTTGGTTTTTACAACATGAAACACAACATCATCATGCCAAATACAGTCATATATATCCATCCATTATTCTGAATTCATAAACCCATAAATGCAGAAGAATGTCACATTTGCAATTAATAAACCAAGTTTCTACTAATTGCAGTTACTATTAGCAAAAACAAACACCATATCATCTATATATAAAACATAAAGTGCTAATAACAGTGTTTTATCATGTTAGCCATATATAGCAACAAAGCATCAAGTTAATAATTTAAAAATATATATATACAACACCATCAAAAAATTCATAGTTATAGTATCTGATATCAGAACATGATATTTTGCCCGAGTTCGAGCAAATAATTTGTACTCACCATCAGTAGTTTGAGTTTCAATATTTATGCTTCATCAGTGCTTTGACTTAACAGTTGTTTACAGGATCAGCAGTTGTTAGGATCGGAGGCCCTCATGATTGTGTTTCTTTATAATACTTGAACAATGAATGGATGTAAAACTGAGATCTAATGCAGTGGAATTGAAAACAAACTTTGTAAACACAATCAAAGGGAAATAGTTTTTAGTAAACACATGTTTCTCGTTAGTCGAAAGATTTACAATACAGAAATGATTACAGATATGCTTACATACTAAAGCTCCCCCTCAGCATGATGCTCACTGGTTGATCGCTCAAGATGAAAGGATTTGAGGAGATAAACTCACTCAGTCAACCAAATGTAACAGTACAGGGTACTGTTCCATTTATAGGCAAAACAAACCACTGAAGCATCTAAGCTGACGTCACCATGAAAGTGACATCTAACAACCTAACAACCTTTAACCACTGTTCTTATACAAACACTGTTAACTTAACCACTGATTCTATACAATATAAGTGATAAACTAAACTATTGCTTTCTCCTTCCATTATTGCATGCCAAGCACTGATGTTTGACTATCAGTGCTTTCCTCAAAGTTGATCAGTCCTTGAGTGGGCAGTTCTTTAATCAATAGCAGTACTTAGATAGCATCAGCAGATTGAACCAGCAGTGTTTAATCTTTAACAGTCTTTAGGGCTTCATCAGCAGTTTGAAGGACAGCAGCTGTTGTATACGGACAGTGGATAGAGGACATCAAATGTTATAAACACTTTCAAGGGGAAAGCCTGGTGTAAACTACTGCTTATGATGAATCCACTGTTGTGAACCAGTTTTGGCTTTAATTATCTGTTCCTCTGATAGGGTTCAATCCCAACAATCTCCCCCTGGAACAGATAATGCCAAAACCCTTCATTATTCTGGATCTTTATTGTCTCATCAGAAGTTCCCTAACTTGTCCTTTAAATTGCAGTTCAAAATCCATAAAACTTGTATCATCCTCATCCCTACACAGTATAAGCTCAAGGAGATCTTGTAGATCTTCAACACCCAGGCCCAGTGCTTGTTCCCTTGATATGTGCTTTACTTCTCCATTGGATCTGATCAGTGCCAATACATGGGTCTTTTAATCAGACATCCATTTTAGTATTTTTGAACCCAATGGGTTTCTTGGGAGAGGTTTATTTACAGATGAGTTGGGAGATTTTGGCCTTGTGAAAATTTGTTGAGTAGTACTCTGAGCTTTTGCTAGTTCAGAATTTTCAGCAGACATTTGTTTGAAAGCCATTTTTATGATATCATTTGCTGCAGCTATATCTTCTGCAATTTCTTTTTCAATATGCTCTTGTCTCTTCCTTTGATTTAGCTCAATGACTGAGATATCTGCTGATGTGAATAGTGGTTCAGAAGTATTGATCTGCTGTTTTGGCTTTTTGTAGTCAGGCCTCTTTGGGATGTTAGGATCTGTCATCCTTCTTTTCCTTAGCCTTTCATAAGCCTCATCTGTATATTGATTTGTCAATTTTGATATGGCTTTAGCAGTTCCAACCTTTGCATTCACCAGCTCTTGTTTCTTCTTTTTGTACTCCAAGGTAAGATCATCAATGGCCTTTTTGTATTTGCTCCAGTTTGGAGCTGTCTTTTTCTTACCTGGATCATTCTTGATCCTCCTGATTCTGTTTATTTCTTGCTTTAGTGCAATGAGTGGCCATTCACTGAATTGTTCTTCTTTAGCTGGATAAAATTTTTCTTTCATGATAAATGCAAGATAATCCTTTCTCATTTCCTTTTGTAGGACAGCTCCAGGTGGCAGATTCGACATATCTTTGCTTAGGTCTCTTGCATAATCTTCCATTTGTTTGACCTTAGTGAGTAAAAATTCCATTCTTTCATAAATGACTTTATCACCTTGATCTTAACATTCAAGTCTAGCTCTTATATCAGCTTCCCTGGCTTTGAGTTTTAGATACTCATCCATATTTGCTGGATTCCTGAAGCCCATGAGAGAAGGAAATCTTCTTTTTGAAGGATCATCCACTGTATAGAATTGTCTCATCTCATCCTTTACAGCTTCCAATTCCAGTGGATAACTTGCAGCAATGGATACAACATTAGCAGGGTTTATTGGTTTGACTAGAGTTGGTGGAATGGATTGTTGTGGTTTGATAACATTGTAAGGTGTGGAGGATAAAGGAATAGGTGCTGGTATATCATCATTATTCTCCTGAAATTTCCTTTTCCTTGTGTAAAGCTTTTTGGGTGAAGGGGGTTTTGGTTGTGATGTGTCAATGGGTTATATGGTGATTGTTGAAATGGTGAGGGCAGTGGTAGATGGCTGGCAAACAGCTGTTGAAACAACTGGTGTTTCAACCTCTGTTGTTATTACAGCTACTGATGTGTCAGTAGATGTCTTCTGCTTTTCAGCAGGTGGTGATTTGGTGGGTGATGATGTAATTGAAGTGATGGTTTTTGGTGGTGAAGTGATCTTAGGTGGTGGTGGTAGGGCAGTGGTTGTGGTGTGTGTTGAAGTGGGGTGTGTTGAAGTGATGGTTTTAGTTTTAACAACTGCTGAAACCACTGATGTACCAACAGTTGTTGATACAACAGGAGTTACAACAGCTGTTTGGGTAGAGGTTTGATGCTTGGAGCCTTTGGGAGGTGGTTTGGAGGCATGCTTTATGGGTATGGATGGTGTGGATTTGGGTTGCCTCACTTGTCTAGTGGGCTTCTTCTTTCCATCCTTAGGATTTTCATCATCCTTTGGCTCAGAAGTACCCTGTGCATTCAGCTCCATATAAGCTCTTTTCTCCTGTTCCCACCTGGCTTTATCCTTAGCCTCTCTATCCCTTTTTACACTTGCTTTTGCTTCAGCAAGTGCATTTGTTGTAGCATCAATCTTTTTACTACCATCTGGCAAAGGAATGTTTTAAGTCATATTTTCTTTTTCTGGTTCAATATAGAGGCCATCTTCAATTCCCTTCTTCTTCCACTGCTTGATTTTCTCCCCCTATTTGGCATTATCTGGAGGGGGTTATCAATGAAGAGAACAGTGGGAGGAGCGGTGCCAGTGGTGTTCAATAAATGAGCTTTTATTGCCTTGATATCTGCCTGAGTATCTTTAAATCTTGCTTCCATAGTATTTCTGATCTTTTGAACCTGTATTTCATGTTTCTGATCAACTACTTGGTTTTGATGGATGAGAAGTGGTTGAAACAAATTCCAAAGCTCATTTGCAGCAGGTGCATATTGTGGTGCAAATGCTTGAGCTGGAGCAGTAGTGGTTGGGACCTTTTGAGCCTTCAACAACTGTTGCATCATATCTTTTATTTCAGCAACAGATGTATCAAGATTGTCAATTCTAACCGTCAATTCCTGATATTTTAAATCATCACCCATCTTAATGGGATCATCTAATTCCCCACCGGTAGTGGTTGTATCAATGTATGATTTAGGGAACGAATCCCAAAAGTCACCCATTGATGCCCCTTATTCTTGGTACTGGGTCTTCTTCCTTCAACACTTGATAACCTTTTGATGGTACCAGTGGTCAAAACAAACTCACTAGTGGTTATCAGAGGTGCTATAGAAGGAATTGCCTTCAAGGGAGTCTGATTGATGAAACAACTGGCCAAATGTAGATCTGTTGATCCAACACTTGTAGTTGCTGCTCCACTTGAACTACTGACAGGAAGTACAGGTAAATCCAGCAGTGTAGCCTCCTCATTTGATGTTGGTGGGTTAACAGTGATAGAAACACCGAACTCAGTCACTTATTGAAGTATATTCTCATTGACAGGTGATTGAGAAGAACTGATTTGTGTCTGGCCAATATCAACTGCTTCCAACAAGGGTTTTATTTATGGTGGAATTTGTGAGGTGGGGATAGGTGTAGAAAGCAAATTTGCCCCGGGAAGTGGGTTGTGGATGATAGAATCAAGTGATTCTAGAGCATCATAATTTGGTGTCCCTATGCTTACAACCTGATCTTTTTGTGAAGATGCAGGAGGAGTTTGAGGCAAGGGTGGAGATCTTTCTTCCATCTGCTGTGAGGAAGTATCAGCAGTGGTTATTGGTGACATTTGTGTTGTCACTGGCAGTGGCTCTGGGATCTCATCTTCCAGAGTTGCCTTTTTAGTGGGTTTGGGGGGCTTTTTGGATGATCTCTTTTTAGGCTTTTTGGTAATGGCAGGTGTGGGTTTCATAGCAATGGGTATGCTACTATAATCACCTGGAGCAGTGGGCTCAACATCAGATACCTGAGGAGCAGTGGTTGCTGCTAAAGTCTGCTCAGGTACTTCTGCTTGTGTTTTGGAAGGTTTTAACATTCTTGTGAATGTTTCTGCAGTTAAACTGTTTATTTGAATAAGGGCACCCAGTTTAAGCACATGGGCATTTTCTTTTGAAAACTTTTTCTCAAAATAATAACTCAAAAACCTAGGGAATAATAAGAAAGCCTTTTTATCAAGGTTTTTGACCAAGTCATTAAAAATCTCTTGGGAATAATTAATATTTTCTTTTTGCAAAATAGCATACCCCAAGTATTGGATTTTTAATGGAATTTCATTGAACCATGTGGTCTTATTAGAAACACACATAAGAAGAGTATGAAATAAAAATCTCATGGCAGGTGGAAAGCTGCCTCTCGGCAGAGTATCTTTCTTCATTTGTTCATCATAACCTCTTTCCTGAATATCATTTTGATACTCTATTTTTGGAAAAGAATTTTTACCTTCATGATCGTTGAGTTTAAAAACTTCAGAGATACTTTGAGGTGTGATAGAAAATTTTACATCTTTTATCGAAGAATTTATTGCTATGACCTCTTTGTCCACCTTTTCGAGGGTTGCATTTTTCCAGAACTCCCTTTGAGTAGTAAGATAGACATTTGCATCGTAGGTGAGCAAAGTTTTGTACTTTTTGGATGAAAGTGTGTCGATAATGGAATCAAATATTCTGGTTTCACTGGATTTTTCAAAGATACCCAAGTAATTGTGTGAAAATTTGAACGGAATCTCAATTTTGGGTGAATCCTTTTGTGTGGTTTTACTGGATTTTTTCACCATGGTTGAATCGGAGATGACGAAGATGAAATGAAGATGATGAGGGTTGTGGAAGTATTTGGGGAAAACTGCTTTTAGAAAGGAATTTTGAATTCGATTCGACAGTAAAAGCCCTGTTTGGGGTTTTTTATCAGGGTTTTATACACTGAAAAAGTGTATGCTGACGTGGCAATGGTTACAAAGATCTGACGGCTAAAATACTGTCCACGTGACAACCTCTGATGAAAATGGATGACAGTTGTTTGGGTAACCACTGATGGGTCAATTATCAGTGGTTTACAAGGGAAAATGAAAACAGTGGGTGACTTTAACTATCAGTGGATAGCCTTTGTCAGTGGATTAAAGTACTGATTTTTGACAACAATATTTAACAATGGTAATGACGTAACATAGGTTGACTTTTAGCAGTAGATAGCTTTTAACAGACAGAGGTTTGAACCAAAAAGTGGTTATGACAGACTTTTAAGGATTAATGAGGGTTTTCATTTTTAGCTATTTTTAAGGATGAATTTTTGATTTTCTGAAAACATTTTTTGAGCAATCCAGATCTAAAAATCAACTTTTCAAGGAAAAATGCTTTAACTTAGCACATCTTTCAGTTGACCTTTAGGTTGGACCATGAGACAGAAGAATCAAACCTTTTCATAGCAATCCCTCACAGAGTGATGTCTGATTATGGATAGTTTTGACAGCTGATGATTTTTATCCATTTTAGATGAATCTTTATCAACAGTAGCTAGGGGTAAAGTGATGGTAAGGATTTGAAAGCTACTTTGTCAACAACTGTTAGTGCATCAGTGGATCGGCTTTGACAACTTGGTTTGGACAACTGCTGCTCTAATGATGAAGGTGATTTTGAATTTTGAGAGCACAATATCATATTCAGCATCTGCCAGTGATGATTATGGGATACCTGCAAGGTCAACCTTTTGGACAACCATACTTCCTATCCAAGTTTATGAATAAAATGACTCAAATATAAACACCATTCTCCTTTTGATCCATTCCCAAGGAAATATATTACCAAAAATAAAAGGTTCTATATCCTGATAGGAGTTTGAACTTTTACAATAAAAAACAAGTAAAAGTACAAAATATATCACTCTTAAGAAAAAATAAAGAATAATATATCCTGTTTATTTGAGAAAAACCTTTTCAAGAAAAATAATTAAAGGTTTTCTGAAAACAGCATCAATAGGATCTGGTACATTTCCAATTATCACTTGTTATAAGATAATGATCACATCATTCTCAAATTTAGGAAAAATGGTGAGTAGTTTTAAATACATTTTAGCCACTGTTTGGGACCATTTCCTTGTCAGTTGATTGCAAAAATGAGGAGACATGTTCACAATAGTTTTGAAAGCCTTTTAAAAGCCTTATCACCATGTGATGATTTTGAAAAGTTTTGACTAGTCCTCTTGTATGTTTTAATTACTGGTGATACTTTTGTTACCTGAACTTCCCTGTATTAAAGAATACACACAGTTGCTTGATGACCATCGTTAACCCAATTTGTGGACTCTAAAGTGTTTTATATTTATGCTCTTTTCTTTTTTATTTCAAAAGTTTTGAGATAAACACACTTATGAGTTTTTGTAATTTTTCTTCTTTCCAATTTTACCCTTCCCATCTGTCAGTACTGAAATACTCACTAGGAGGTTTTTATAGAAAGAACACTTAGACCAGAATCATTTTACAGCAATGTTTAGAGAGACTTGGTAATTTTTGCACATGCTTATGTCAAATCTCACATTACATATGATTTGGACTATTTTAACACCTGATTTTCTTAGCATATTTTTAACAAAGTTGATTTGGTCTTTTGAGGATTCTCAACCTGTTATTCAATACATAAGATCTAATAATTAAAGTTTTAATTTCCCTCTTTTTATGTTAACAAACATCCTAATGTTTTTAGCTTAAACAAGGATTAGTGTTGACAAGAGGTAAACATCTTAGCAGTAGACATGATAGAAACATCACAAACTTCATAACCGTATTTGAAATTGATTTTGTAAAGAGAATAATCCAACCAAAGTCACCAGACGAATTTCAGATCTGGAACTATTGGTGATTCATGCATGACATTGTATATTACGAGAATTTTGTGTGTATTATGACATCTTGGTTGTTTTACAGAGTTTTTGAATAACAACTTTGAACGTGATTATTCGTTGCTCTGTTTTTCAACTGACTACGATCAACCTTAGCATCAATGAATTTTGAGCTGAACTGTTATGTCAAATTGATTGTTAGATCGAATTTGACTGTCCAAGCTCTGATACCAATTGTTAGGATCGGAGGCCCTCATGATTGTGTTTGTTTGTAATACTTGAACAATGAATGAATGTAAAACAGAGATCTGATGCAGCGGAATTGAAAACAAACTTTGTAAACACAATCAAAGGGAAATAGTTTTTAGTAAACACATGTTTCTCATTAGTCGAAAGATTTACAATACAGAAACGATTACAGATATGCTTACATACTAAAGCTCCCCCTCAGCATGATGCTCACTGGTTGAACGCTCAAGATGAAAGGATTGGAGGAGATAAACTGACTCAGTCAACCAAATGTAACAGTACAGGGTACTATTCCATTTATAGGCAAAACAAACCACTGAAGCATCTAAGCTGACGTCACCATAAAAGTGACATCTAACAACCTAACAACCTTTAACCACTGTTCTTTTACAAACACTATTAACTTAACCACTGATTCTATACAATACAAGTGACAAACTAAACTACTGCTTTCTCCTTCCATTATTGCGTGCCAAGCACTGATGTTTGACTATCAGTGCTTTCCTCAAAGTTGATCAGTCCTTGAGTGGGCAGTTCTTTAATCAACAGCAGTACTTAGATAGCATCAGCAGATTGAACCAGCCGTGTTTAATCTTTAACAGTCTTTAGGGCTTCATCAGCAGTTTGAAGGACAACAGCTGTTGTATACGGACAGTGGATAGAGGACATCAGATGCTATAAACACTTTCAAGGGGAAAGCCTGGTGTAAACTACTGCTTATGATGAATCCATTGTTGTGAACCAGTTTTGGCTTTAATTATCTATTCCTCTGATAGGGTTCAATCCCAACAGCAGTTGTTGAGAAGGGCAGTACTTTGAGTACATCAGATGTTGGAGCAACTGTCAAGGGGAAAGATTGAATACAAACATCTGTTTATTCTGGATCCACTGCTCTGATCCAGTTTTGGCTTTAATCAACTGTTCCTCTGTAGGGTTCAATCCCAACAATCTCCCCCTGGAATAGATGATGCCAAAACCCTTCATTATTGTGGATCTTTATTGTCTCATCAATAATTCCCTGACTTTCCCTTTGAATTTTAATTCAAAATCCAACGAATATGTATCATCCTCATCCCTGCACAGTCTAAGATCAAGGAGATCTTGCAGATCTTCAACACCCAGGCCCAGTGCTTGTTCCCTTGAAATTTGCTTCACTTCACCACTGGAGTTGATCAAAGTCAATACCTAGGTCTATTTGTCAGATTTCCAATTTAGTATTTTTGAATCCAGTGGGTTTCTTGGGAGAGGTTTTATTGATGATGGGTTTGGAGATCGTGGCCTGGTAATGACTGGTTGAGCAGTACTTGTAGTTTCTGTCAATTGAATCTTTTCTGCTATCATCTGCTTAAGGCCTACTTTTATAAGGTAATCCCCTACTGCTTTATCTGCTGATGTTTCTGCATCCATCTGCTTTTGTTTCCTTGTTTGATAAAGGATGGCAGCAGGTGGAGCAGTGGATCTCCTGATTTGTAGCTTTTATGGCTTAGCTAGAACAACTGCTTCAGGGTAAACATGCTTTTGAGGAACATTAGGATTTTTCTTTCTTAGTTCTTCCAGCTTTTCGTAAGATGCCAACACTTTACCTTCTTTCCACCTTGTGACCTGATTCCTTGACCCAAAATCAGCAGTAATGAGTTCTTCTTTCATTCTCTTCAGCTTTAACACCTTATCTGGTCATTTTTCATGTACTTTGACCAAACAGGAGGAGTGTGTTTCACTTTGTCTTTGTTCATCTTTTCAATTCTTTCTAACTCCTCTTTGAGCTCACTAATAGTCCATTCTTTATATCGATCCTTTTCTGCCTTGTATTTATTGAAAGCGATGATGTGTTCAACGTAATCTTTTCTCGTGCTTTCATCATCTTTCTGATAGTTGCTGACAGAGATTTTTTGAAAACCTTTCCAAAGTACTGACCTGAGTGAGCAGGTATTGATAGAATCTTTGAATCTCCTTCTCAGATTTTCCTTCTGTATTTCTTTTGGATATATCATCTACTTGTTGAGCCTTTAACTTCAAATATTCTTCTATGTTATTAGGCCTAGGATATCCTTGAAGAGATGGCAAACTCCTGTTAGCAGGGTCATCTTCAGAGTAGAAGGATTTGATCTCCTCTCTAACTGCTGGAAGATCTAATGTATACTGGACACCTGCAGGAGTAATGGCAGCGTTTGGATTAAAGGCTTCTGTTGAAGAGAGTGGAACAGGGTTTGGAATGGTAACAAGTGTCAATGGTTGTGAAGATGTTGGAGGTGGTGAAAAGTCATCATTGAGTATCATCCTTCTCCTTTTGGGTTTAGGAGAGGTTGGTGGTGTTTTGGTAGGTTGAGCGGTGGTGATTTGAGTAGTAGATGGCTGACTAACAGTTGTTGAAACAACTTGTGTTTCAACCACTGTTGTCATGACAACAGATGATGTGTCATCTGATGTCTTCTGTTTTTTGGCAGGAGGTGTTGGTGGTAATGAGGATGTTTTTGGTGGTGATGTGATTTTTGGTGGTGGTGGTGGTGGTAAGGCAGTGGATGTAGTGTGTGTTGAAGTGGTAGTGGTGGCAGTTGTTTGGGTAACAGATGTTGAAACCACTGAAGTACCAACAGTTGTTGATACAACAGGTGTTTTTACATCTGTTGGTTTGGAAGGTTGATGAGTGCAGCTTTTGGAAGTTTGGGGAGTATGATTTGTAGGTCTGGATGGTATGGATTTGTGTTGGCTGTTTTCTTTTAGGCTCAGGATTTTCTCCATCCTTGGGCTCAGAAACATCCTACTCATCCTTCTCCATAAAAACTCTTTTCTCCTGTTCAAACCATGCTTTATCCTTTGCCTCCATATCCCTTTTTACCCTTTCTTTTGCATCAGCAATGGCATTTGTGGTTACATCAACCTTTTTAGTACCATCTGGCTTAGGGATGTCTGCAAGCATACTTGAATTATCTGGTGCAATGTACAGACCATCTTCATATCCATTTTTCTTCAACTGCTTCATTTTCTCCCCCTTTTTGGCATCAGCTGATGGAGGATTATCAAAAAAATATTATTATGGGAGGAGCAGTGCCAGTGGTGTTTAGCAAATGGGCCTTGATTGCCTTGATATCTGCCTGGGTATCTTTAAACCTTGCTTCCATAATATTTCTGATCTTTTGAACCTGTATTTCATGTTGCTGATCAGCATATGCCCTTTGTTGTTGAAGTAGAGGTTGAAATAAACTCCAAAGCTCAGTGGGAGTAGGAGCAGATGATGGAGCAGATGTTGCAGCTGGTGCAGCAGTGGGTGTTGCCTTTTGTGCTTCTAACAACTGTTGCAGTATTGACTTAATATCTGCAACAGATGTGTCCAATTTTTCAACCCTCTCCGTCAATTCCTTGTACATTAAACCATCACCCAAGTTAATGGGATCATCTAATTTCCCACTGGCAGTGGTTGTATCAGCAGTTGACTTAGGGAAAGTTTCACAAAAGTCATCCATAGATGCCCCTTTTTCTTGGTACTGGGGACTTATTTCCTTAGCAATTGAGATCCTTTTAATACAACCAGTGGTTGCAATAAAGACACCAGCGGATATCAGAGTTGCTGGAGAGGAAATTGCCTTCAACGGAGTCTTATTGATGAAACAACTGGCCAGGTGTAGATCAGTGGATCCAACATCTGTAGTTGCTGCTCCACTTGAACTACTGACAGGAAGTACTTGTACTTCCTGTAGTGTAACCTCCTCAGTTGTTGGTGGGTTAGCAATGATTGAGACAGGAGGCCCAGTCACTTGTTGAGGTATATTCTCATTAACAGGTGTTTGAGAAGAACTGGTTTGTGTTTAGGCTAAATCAACTGCATCCAACAAAAGTTTTGTTTGTGGGGGAATTTGAGAAGTGAGGATAGGTGTAGAAAGTGAATTTGCACCGGGTAGTGGGCTGTAGATGATGGAATTAAGTGATTCCAGAGCATCATAATTTGGTGTCCCTGTTCTTACAACCTATTCTTTTTTAGAAGAAGCAGGAGGAGTTTGAGGCTCAGGTTGAGATCTTTCTTCCAACTGCTGTGAGGAAGTAGCAGCAGTGGTTATTGGTGACTTTTGTGTTGTCACTGGTAGTTGCTCTGGGATCTCATCTTCCAGAGTTACCTTTGTTTTGGGTTTGGGGGCTTTTGTGATTTTTTCTGTTTTGATATTTTGGTCGTTTTAGGTGGGGGTTTCACAACAGTTGTTTTGCTGCTGTGATCACTTTGAGAAGTGGGCTCAACAGCGGGTGCCTGAGGAGCAGTGGTAGCTGCTGAAGTCTGCTCAAGAACCTCTGCTTGTGTTTTGGAAAGTTTTGACAGCCTTGTAAAGGTTTCAGAAGTAAGGCTCTTTATTGAATAAGGATTGCCCTGGATAAGCACATGGGCATTATCATTTGAAAATTTCTTTTTAAAATAGTAACTTAAAAACCTTGGAAAGAGCAAAAATGCCTTTTTATTAACATTTGTAACAAGATAATTGAAAATTTCCTAGGAATAGTTAAAATTTTCACCATGTAAGATAGCATAACCCAGATATTGAATCTTCAATGGGATTTCATTGAAAGCAGTGGTCTTGTTTGAGACACACATCAATAGGGTATGAAACAAAAACCTTGTGGCAGGAGGAAGACTGCCTTTTTCTAAAGTGTATTTTTTCATTTCCTCTTCATAACCCCTTTGAATGAAATACGTTTGATACTCTGTTTTAGGGAAAGATGTTTTACCTTGAAGATCATCGAGTTCAAAAACCTCCGAAATGATTTGAGGTGTTATTGTGACTGGAACACCCTTTATAGAAGAATTGATGGCTAAGGGCTTTTTATCCTTAGTTTCCAACTTAGCATTTTTCCATAATCCTTGTTGGGTATCCATGTAGATCGGAGCATCACAAGTCAACAAAGTTTTGTACTTTGAAGACGACAGAGCATCAATGACGGAATTGAAGGTTTCGGTGTGACTGGGTTTTTCAAGTAGACCCAAGTAGTTATGTGTGGATTTGAGTGGGAGAGACATCGTGATTTGAGTATGATTACGAGAGGAAGAAGACGATGAAGAGGATGAGTGATTTTGAGAGAAATAGATGATAACTGCTATGAGAAAGGAATTTTGAATTCGATTAGACAGTAAAAACACTGTTTGGGGGTTTTAATCAGGGTTTTATAGGGGGAAAAGTGAATGCTGGCGTGGTAGCGGTTACTAAAAGATCTGACCGCTATGTACTGTACACGTGCCAACCTCTGATGATAATGGAGGACAGTTGGTAGGAAACCACTGATGGAACAATGAAATGAGAGAAAAGAGGTTGACTATCAGCAGTGGACAGCATATAACAGAACAGAGGTCAACATGAAGATTGAAGAAACAGAGGTTGTCTTTCAACAGTGGATAACATTTAACAATCAGATGTTTGAACCAAAACAGTGGTTGACAACCGGTTTGGATCATCCCATTAGTTTTCGTCAACATCTGTTTGAATTTTGGTCAACACCAGTTTGAGTTTTGGTCAACATCTCATTTAGTATTCAACAGAAATTTGAATAACTCAATCAATTGTTTGAAAATTTGTTTGACTTTTAGGCAACAGTTGGATGGAAACCCATGTTAGATTGAACAGTGTTTTGAATAGATGTTTAAACATCTGTTTAGACTTAAACAGATGTTGGGGCTTAAACAGATGTTTGGCGTTCTATATCAGTTGTTTGGACTTAAACAGATGTTTGACCTTAAACAGATGTTTAGCCATAAACAGATGGTTGGCCATAAACAAATGTTTGACCTTAAACAGATGATTGCCCATAAACAGATTTTTGGTTTTAAACCAACTATCAGTGGATAGCCAATAATGATTCAAACACTGATGTTTGGAGTTAAACAGATGTTTAACCTTAAACAGATGTTTGGCATAAATAGTTGTTTGGCCATAAACAGATGTTTGGCTTTTAAGAAATGTTTGACCCTAAACAGATGATTGCCCATAAACAGATGTTTGGTCTTAAACCAAACATCTGTTTGACTATTGGTGAACATCAGTTTGACTATTGGTGAACATCAGTTTGACTTTTGATGAACATCTGTTTCAGTTTTGGTCAACAACTCATTTAGTATTCAACATAAATTTGAATAACATAATCAGTGGTTTGAACATCTGTTTGACTTTTGGTCAACAGTTGGATGGAAACCAATGTTAGATTAAACAGTATGAATGAATAAACATTGAAGTATCATAAAATTGTGAATGAATATCGTGAAAAGTTAGATGTGATACAACAGTTGAGAGGAGACCTTTGCATTTTAGGCTTGTTTCTTATTTTGATTAACTGTTGATAATGTTGAGAGTTTTTATTGACATTGACATTTTAGAATATGTTAAGATGCATGTTGAGATTATTAAAATAAACTATTACATAGAAAAATAGAAATTTAATGAAATATTTATGAACTATTACACGCTATAGTTAGCACTTATTAGGATTTCGTAGACTCTGGCCTTTCTCCATGTGATTTCATGCTCTCTTTTGTTTTTCAGGTCAGTTAGCATGTTGCAGATTTTCTGATCCTGTTTTAGAAGTTGTGTGAGAAACTCTTCTGCATTTTTCTGGAAATCTAATGGAGGAGAGTGGAGGACTTCATCAAGCAATGCTATGCTGTTCCAGGTTTTCTTGTAATTAGTGTCATTGATTATGTCGACTTTACTGTTTAGTTCTTCGTCTGTTCTTTTTTCTTTGAGTGACCACATCGAGAATTGGGTTTTAACATCGCAGGTGTCTGACCAGTGGTAGAAGCTGAAGTTTGCCATTTAGATATTTGTTGGATTTTCTGATGTGGAACAATCTTTCACAGACAGTGATTTGAAGGACAATTTGTTGATGTTTTGAATCAAAAGTAATTATCGGTCTTTTATAGAGTTTAAAAACGGGTCTACATGGTAAATGAAGAGGTTAATTATAATTATGATAATCTGCTTTTGTTCTTTGAACTTCAAAAATTTGTCCCTTGGGTTTCTTGGTATTTAATTTTAATGTTTTCCCATGAAAGTTGGGGTTTGAAAAGGTTTTTGCATTAAAAGACTGTTGTTTTGAAATGTTTATATAAACTCATGGCCACTTCACATGTTTTTCATCATGATTTCCTACGAAAATATCATACTTTCAAGAAAATCGAGTAATATAGTTTATTGAAATGGCATCATTCACTTCTATAAAATCAGATGATTTAAAGCAGTGTTTTGTGAAGCATATAGTGGAACAGGTGTATGAAGATAGGGCTACTCTTCAAGAGCTGAAGAAATGTTTTGATGGATTGCAAGTTGGCCTGTTCACGAGAGAGCAGGTTTCCCGAAATCTTATGCGGATGCCTTCAACTTCAGTTCGTGAGCTTTGTGTTGTTAGCAATATAGAGTGCGGTGATAGAGACGTGGAGTTCATGGCGATGCTGAAGGACATACATCGAGAGGTTCAGCAATCCACGGAGTTGAAGCTGACATTTCTTAATTCTTACGGTTATTGTTAGATTTAAAAGTTTAGTTGTTCAGTATGTTATGTAATATTTGGACTTTTAATGTCATGAATAAATGAATAAATTTTAATCTTATGAATCTATGTTGCGTTTGTAGAAAAAAAATTACTGCTTGTAGGAAAAGAGAGAGAACGTCAATTTTAAATTACCATTTTGCATATTTTGAATTTCAAAAGTTATTGATATAATCAGTAATTACTGATTTAATTTGAAAGCAATTGTCATCATGACATTTCTAATTTTTATTTTAACTTTAATTAAGAGAAAATAACCGTCAATTTGAAATTCCCGTTTTACATATTTTCAATGTCCAAAGCTTAAGAAAATAGCATTAATTACTGATTTGATATGCAACAATATGTATTCAACAGTTTTTTTTATTTTTTATTTTAACTTTAATTTATATCACCAAAACAATATTCTAGGAACTCTTATCTCATTAGAATGTAACGATTAGGTAAAATTGTAATTTCATTGTAATTCTAGTTTTTATTTGATAATTTTATTCTATAATTAATTAACCACATCAACAATACAAATGTTAGCAGTCGATGTTTTTTAGGAAAACCAATGATGGTCAATATCAGTGGATGTCAACAATAAAAATATGAACAGTAACTATTTTTTAACTAACAGTGGATAGCCAACAGTGATTGCAAAACTGATGTTTAGTCAGTCAGTGGTCAACATGAAGATTGAAGAAACAGAGGTTGTCTTTCAGCAGTGGATAACATTTAACAATCAGATGTTTGAACCAAAACAGTGGTTGTAACAGACTTAAACAGATATTTGAGGATGTTTGACCTTCTATATCAGTTGTTTGGAGTTAAACAAATATTTGACCTTAAACATATGTTTGGACATAAACAGATGTTTGCGCTTAAACAAATGTTTGACCTTAAAAAGAAGTTGGTGATGTTGATAAATATTGTTACATATAAACACTGTTACCATAAACAAAGGTAGAATATCTGCTGTTGTTGTTGGGCAGTGGTTCGTCTTTAAATTTGTATAAGGGTTTGTCTCGAGAGATAAACTATTAAACCTCTGTTGACCTACCAAACAGATGTTCAGACACAATTCAACATCAACATAATCTAAACTTACTCAAACACTAAATAATAAGTAAAAATAAAACACAACATAGATTCATAAAATTAAAATTTATTCATTTATTCATAACCTTAAAACTAAAAGTCCAATAATTACATCACATACTGAACAATATTAAAGTTCAAATCTAAGAATAACAGCAAGAATTAAGAAACTTTAGTTTCAACTCCATCGATTGCTGAACCTCTCGATGTATGTCCTTCAGCATCGCCATGAACTGCACGTCTCTATCACCGCACTCTATCTTACTGACAACACAAATAAGAAACAAACCTAAAATGCAAAGGTCTCTTCTCAACTGTTGTAGCACATCTGACTTTTCACGATATTGGACGAATCTATCTATACTTTCTATAAAAGGAGAAATCCCAATGACAAACCTGGCGCATAAAAACCTGACTTTCGATTTAACAAAAATCAAACGATGCAACTTTTCACGATGTTGCAACAATGATACTGCAACATCGATATTGAAAGGTTGATGTGTGATGGGAAGCTTCATTGAAACGACGATGTTGGAACAATGATACTGGAACGATAACATGTAAACATAATCAACAAAGATTGGAACAATGAAGTGTAATCAGAGATTAGCGGCTGAATCACGAGAAAGATGCATTTGAGATAGAGAGATACGCTCACATATATGAGCGAGCGAGATTTGAATGTGAAACCAGATAATTATATCTTATTTATAGGATTAGAATATATGGTTTGAATTTTGAATTTTGAATGTGGGAACTGATAATTATATCTTATTTATTGGGAACTGGTGTTTATTGGGAACTGATGTTTATTGGGAATCGACAGTAGTGTATATCCTTATATCCTGCTTTATTAAACTATTAAACTATTAAATATTAGAAATGATATGCAAAGTAGGGAAAAAAAAGAGAAGGTCAATTTTAAATTACCATTTTGCATATTTTGATTTTCAAAATTACTGATATTATCAGTAATTACTGATCTGATTTGAAAGCAATTGTCATGATTACTTTTCTAATCAATATCAATAAATGTCAACAATAAAAAAGTGAGCAGTGGCTATTTTTGCCTATCAGTGGATACCCAACAGTTTTTTAAACACTGATGTTTGGTCAGTCAGTGGTCAACACGAAGATTGAAGAAACAAGGGTTGTATTTCAGCAGTGGATAACTTTTAACAATCAAATGTTTGAACCAACACAGTGGTTGTAACAGGCTTTTAAACAGATGTTGGGGCTTAAACAAATGTTTTGCCTTATATATCAGTTATCTGGACTTAAACAGAAGTTTGACCTTAAACATATGTTTTCCCATAAACAGAAGTTTGGCCATAAACAGATGTTTGGCCTTAAACAAATGTTCGAGCTTAAACAAATGTTTGCCCATAAACATCTGTTTGCAAAAAAAGACCAATTTCAAGAATACTATACCCAAACAATCAAAATGAGGAGCTTAATAATCATCCAAGTGTACTTGATTTTTATTTATTAGTATAAAAATGAAACAACTGTTCAATTTATAGTACAGATCAAACCACTGAAGTGATGTGATAAATACTGTTACATATAAACACTGTTGTGATAAACACTGTTACATATAAACACTGATGTCATAAAAATTGTTACATATAAAACACTGAGGTGATGACATCTAACAACCTAACAGACTATAAAACACTGATGTGAAAAACACTGTTCTATATAAACACTGTTAACATAAACAAAGGTCTGAGCTTAAACAGATGTTTGCCCATAAACAGAAGTTTGGCCATAAACAGATGTTTGGCCTTAAACAAATGTTTGAGCTTAAACAAATGTTTACCCATAAACATCTGTTTGCAAAAAAAAAAAAAGACCAATTTCAAGAATACTATACCCAAATAATCAAAATGAGGAGCTTAATAATCATTAAAGTGTCATTGATTTTTATTTATTAGTATAAAGATGAAACAACAATGTCTTCAAATCACCGGATTAGATCATGAACCCATATTAGAGGTCAAACAAAAGCACAACGGGACCAATAGTCAAATAGATGTTGACCTTAAACAAATGTTTGGTTTAACGCCAAACATCTGTTTATGGCCAAACATCTGTTTAAGGTCAAACATCTGTATAATTCCAAATATCTGATATAGAAGGCGAAACATCTGTTTAAGGCAAAACATATGTTTAAGGTCAAACATCTGTTTATGGCCAAACATCTGTTTAAGGTCAAACAACTGTTTAAGTCCAAACCTCTGATATAAAAGGCCAAACATCTGTTTAACCCTGAACAGATGTTTAAGTTAATAAGATCTACTGTCTTCTCACACTGTTTTCCTCTTAAAAACAATGTTCAACCTAACATGGGTTTCCATTAACTATTGACCAAAATGCAAACAGATGTTCAAACCACTGTTTGTTATTGTACTTCTTTACAAAATTATATAGAATTCAAGAAAACGAAACAATGACTTAAAGAACTATAATTTAACACATAATCTAATCGGGCAAAGCAATCTATTATCTGACAATTCCCTGGTTTTTACAGCATGAAACACAACATCATCATCTGCAATAATCAGATGATATTAAATATACATAATAATACTTATTCAACTTAAAATTACAACGAAATTTAAAATCTAAGAACAACACCAAGAAATTTACGAACCTAACAGCAAAAATTTAGTGCTTTTAGCTTAAAATTTAGTGCTTTTAGCTTTAAACTCCATCAATGTTTATCTCCGACAATCGCCATGAACTCCACAGAAGTACTCAATGCATCAACATCAGGATTTATAGAAACCTGATCTCTCGTGAACAGACCAAGATGCAGTACATGAAAACACTTCTTCAGCTGTTGAAGAGTAGCCCTGTCCTGTAACACCTCGTAAAATCGCGACCAATATAATAAAGACATGTGTCATGAAAAGTAAACGTGTTATAAACCCGGATCAAGTTGAAAGATGTATGGTAGGATTAAAAGTGTACATGTTAATTAATACCTCTGAGTGACCTATTTATTAATCCCAAACCTTAATATGTTTTATAAACATCTGATAGATATATTCAAATCCGGTTATTTCTGATAGTGCATAATCCAAATTGCAATGAATGGATCCTATGTGTTTCTATGACAAAACTTCATGCAAAACCCTCCTTCAATAAAGTCCAAGAACTTGTAAGTGCATGGCATCATGCAAGGGCATGCAAGGCCTGATTATATGGTCCCCTCTTCTGGAAAAAGACATAAGATTCGAAATTTAAAAGGTTGCATGGTCAAAGCCTAAAAGTTTAAAAATTTTTGTCTTCTGGTCAACGGATACGGACCGTATGGGCTTAAGCTTACGGCCCGCAAGGACTGTAACTGGGTAATTCAAATCAGGGTCGGTTGCGGACCGTATCAATTTGGACTTACAGTCCGTAAGAGGTGGATGCGGACCGCAAGGATTTTTACTTACAGTCCGTAAGGCTGTCGCTGGCAGTAAAAATGGACAGTTGCCTATTACAGCAGGTTACACCGACCTACATGCATGGTTTTCAAATTCGGGAGCTTGGCCAGTGGTTTTTCATGCATAGGGGACACTTGGATTCATCAGGGATCATTAGTAGACTTGTGTGTGATGATCTTGTTGCATCTAGTTCACTATATATAGAACATAAGTTGCAACCATTTTTCTTGCTCACTTCAATTCACTTTAAATCATTCTCTAGAGCTTTCTGGTCTTCAAGCAAGCTTCCTTAAGTCTCAAATTCGTGCTAAGGACCATTGTAAGTGTCCTTAACCTCCTAATTCTAGTTTTAATTAGTTTAATGACCAAAAGTCAAACTTATCGTAATTAATTAAGTTTGACTTAGTGATTAATCACTAATGGTCCAGTCTTTAGTCAAATTAAAAGTAGATATAAGTTGGTAATTATGTAGGTAATAAACCCCTAAGAGGGCACCTACTGATTATCACCCTAACTTGGTCAAATGTCGGGTCAAACCTAATAATAAAAAGTCAACAGAAAGCTATTTTGCGAATAAAATCATAATTAGCAATGTAGAAGCTATGAAACCTGTTTTAACACTTGTATAACTTGGTAATTAATGTAAGAACATGTTTAAGCTTGTTCAACCCGACAATTTTGAGTTTAGGCTCGGTTCGGAGCCGAAAGTAGCAAAAGTAGACTTTTGCTTTGACTTTCAGTTCTGACCCAATTTAGCTTAGTTTAGACATGCCTTAAAGTTCCATTAGGACCAGGTTATAGGTTAGTATAACCCTCTGAGATTATACAACTTGGTTCCTAATTTATCCGATTCATTTGCATGTTTCCGTTATATGCCTAAATGTTAACCATTATGCCCTTTTGACCTTAAAAACGAGATTTTTGAAATTGTGAGAGGAGAAAAACCTTTATCACTGATTTATAAACATATCCTAAAAATTTGACATCAGTTTGAGGTCTAAATTAGGAGTTATGCTCAATATCGAAATTAGAAAGCTTTTTATTAATTAAACGGCATTATTAGCATAAAGCCTATCTAAACCTTAATTTTTACACCAAACTTTTTACCCACTGATGTAATATAATATTTTGGGGTTTTTGAAGATTTTTATTTATTTTTAAGTAGAGCATAACATAGGGTTCTTGCCTTGATTCGGTAAATGTCGGTTATACCCTTTTTGCTAATAAAATGAGTTTTACATAATATTTTGGTACCAAACTTTTTGCTACTGATTTTATATGATAAATAAAATATTTTGAACTTTATAAACTGATCAAAAACTTTTTGCTCATTCATTGAAATGGCCACGACTTAAGCACGGGGTGTAGGCATACACTTGACAGTTGCGTATGTATAATAGGTACTCCACAATAAGGAAATTCCTTGTGGATATTATACCTGTGGCGTGTTAGTTAATCTTGTCCGGCTCTTCTAACCGGCCCTGACAGTCAGCAAACATATAAATCTGTATACAAGATTATTTTTAAAATAATTGTCCCAAGTTATAAAAGATATTTTGTGCCTTGTGCATTCAAATTAAATTTCTTAAACTCTTTTCAAAATGAGTCGGTTAATTGTATTTACCAGTGTAAACTGACGTATTTTCCAAAAAGGTTAAGTGCAGGTACTAAGCGAAATAGGCTGGCCACTCCTAGCATCAATAAAGAGTCTTGCAAGCTTAGATGCCTATAAATATGTTGAACAATGTTCTTTTATCTTGATCCGCCTGTGGATCCCTTACAACCGTTTTTGTAATAAATGATATTACTTTCATTCAGTTTGCAATGATTATTATCTTTAGCTTCCGCTGTGCATTTAAATTGTGATTATTGACTATGATGATATCAACTACGTCACCATACTCTCCACCGGGCCCACCGGTAATACGTGGAAATATCGGGGTGGGACAGGTTGGTATCAGAGCCAACATTGAGTGAATTAAACACTAGCCTTTTGTGTTTAATCTCAATGACACAGTTGCACAGTCCTCGACTTCCGAGTCTAGACAAAGAACTTAGGACAAATCCTAAATTATTTTATTTTGTCCTTTATTGTTTTTCCTTGTTGTCTCTTTTGTTTGTGTCAACAGGTTCAACAAAATGCCGCCAAGGTTTCGAAGAGGAGGACGAGGAAAGGCGCCATTCACTAGCCATGATCATGAGGCTGGACCTTCCCCCCGGCGAACTCCATCTGTAACAATGAGCACGAGTCCCCAAGAAGATTGTAGGACATATTAGGAGCCCGCGAGGCGATCTATCTCGCTAAGTTCATCACCCTCCTACCATCACTCTTTTGAGCCACAATCGGAGAACGAGCCCAATGATTCGTATCACTTTTACCTACCACTGCAGCGGTCAGGGTTGCACCGCGCCTTTGAAGATCTGACCCCGTTCTTCCAAAGCCGGTTTAACCCGGCCAACCAGGTACAAGAACCAATGGGTTTTAACCCATTGGGCCCCGACGACCATTTCCCTGAAGCTCAGGACATGGAGAAGGATGATGATCCGGATCCCGCCGAACCACCGTCTGGGATACCGACTCACCCCATCGAAATATCGGATGGGTCGCCTTTTTATGGATCACCCTATCGTGGTCCAGACAGCTATGAGGCAAGGTTTGCCCAATACGACTGGATGTTTACTCCCTCTTACAACTCGTCTAAGCAGCAGCAGGATTTCTCGGGGGATTCACGTTTTGTAGTGGTCACTCCACTGCCATCACCGCCGCCAGAGCAGCAACCGCCTCCGGAGCCACCGACGCGTAGAAGATCAAACGCACGAATGTCCGTGCAAGGGCGTATTCGCATCAGCACCCCTCAACACTCCAGTGGCAGTCACTAACCACCACTTTATGAAGACCCGCAGATGGGTGGGCCTTCAAACCCCGTCTCTGAGGTGGACTCTGCGCCAGTCGCACCACCACCAATGGGTTTTGATAACCCGATTCCTTCATACGCCAGTGCAGCGACGTATAACCCTTTTGAGGAGCCAGCCCATACCAACTACAACTACGCCGAAGTTGACCCATACCTGGTAGCGGCGAACTACAATGCTCTCCATCCCGAGGGGCCCTATGGAGCTCCCTGGGGGACTGGATACCCGGCCTATGGTTACCAATACCCGTCACCTCCTCAACCTCCGCAGGATCAGCCACCGCAGATTCCACCGCCGCAGCAAGAGGAGATTCTTCAAAGGTTGAGCCAGGTGGAACGGGAGGTCCAAGAAGAGCGTAGGAACCACCGTGGATTTCTCAAGGATCTGGCGAATCTAATCAAGGGAAAGAAGAAAAGGGATTTTTGAAGATTCCTTATTTATTTATTTGTATTGTAATTTCCTTGTTTCAATCAAGTCCCTGCGTGGACATCTATTTATGTATTCAGTCCCTGTGAGGACTTATATTTCCAGTTTAGCCCTTGCGTGGGCAAGTCCTTTCTGTTAAAGTCCTGTTTAGGGCATTCATGTACTCTTTTATTTAATTATGGAATGTGTTGAATTTAAATTATCATTATATGCATGAAAATAATATATGAAATAAATAAAAATATCATTCCTTTTATAAGATCTGCCATTATTAAATAAAATCTTAAAAGCAAAACCTAGCCCATGTGTCATATTAAGACAGGGCCATGATGGTAGTTCCTTATTAAGATTCAGATCCTTGTTAACATCTGAAAACATGTTAACACTCCTGACAAATGTGATTCAATAAAATCGCATAAGTCATCCTTATATTGGATTCTTCCAATTCTTTTCCTTTTATCTATTTTATTTAATCATCCATTAGTGATGAGGTGCCTACGGGCCATAATTAATGTCCTTTGACACTAAAGACAGTTGTAGTCTACGACTCTCTGTCAAGAAAAGGTAATGAACTATGTTCAAGCCTTAATGCCTCGATCCTATAAGATCATGGCTTATAATTTAAATTGTCCATGTGACTTAGCCTTTTTGTGCCATAATTATATTTTATTAAATTAAGGATAAATATAATGAATATCCTGAATATATATGCTTAACAAATTAACCAATATGGTTTATTAATACCATGGTTAATAAATTATCGAGGTGACAATTCTGTTGTAAACCTTTAAATAAATCATTGTCATCATTTTATGTAGCAATCAAGCTACATGGCAGATTCTGAAGAAGTCAACAGTCACCCTCTGGAAAATCATGATAACACCAGAATCAACATAGCTGGTGCATAATTGCAGGCATTGATAGACAATGCCGTTACTCGAGCTCTGGATAGACGAGACAATGAATCGAGTTGTACTCGGAGCAAGACCCTATCCGAACCTTATTCTAAATCACACCCTAAGACTCACTATGTGGCTCATAGCAAGCCACCATCTAAAACTCATGAGTTGAAAAAGGATGATGACCGACACTCCTCAAATCAGCACAGTGTTCCGTCTAAGAAGATTGTATTTGATCAAGAGCCACGTACAAAGACCTGCTCCTATAAGTATTTTGTCTCCTGCAAGCCCAGGGATTTCACTGGGGAAAATGGAGCCATTGACTGCATGACGTGGCTAGACGAAATGGATATTGTGGTAGACAACAGTGGTTGTGCGGATAGGGATGTTGTGAAGTATGTGTCTCAGTCATTTAAAGGTGAAGCTCTAGCTTGGTGGAGGTCTTTAATCCAAGCTACTAGAAAGATCCCATTGTACAATCTGACATATGATCAGTTTGTTGCTCTCATCAAGGAGAATTACTGTCCTCAACATGAAGTTGAGAAGATCGAGACTGACTTTTTGTCATTGGTTATGAAGAACTTAGACTGTCAGGCATATCTCACGAGTTTTAAGACTATGTATCGATTGGTTCCTTACTTGGTGACCCCAGAACCAAAATGAATAGCCCGTTTCATTGGGGGTTTAGCCTCGGAGATCAAAGCCAGTGTGAAGGCATCTCGACCTACTACTTTTAGGTCGGCAGCTGATTTATCTTTATCCCTTACTCTAGATGCGGTCAGGCTGAGATCGCTTAAGAGCTCTGAAGAAGGAAAAAGGAAACGTGAGGATGATGACTCACGACGTTCTGATAAGAAGCGTAAGAGAAACACAGACCACAAGAAGAAGTTTGGGTCTAATGATGTGTGCAAAATGCAACAAATAAATTACATCAATTGTGGCATAAAACTAACCCTTTTTTAGTACTAATGTTGGAAAAAGTGTGCTTTTTTCTTCCTTTTGTATTTTCAGGATTAAATGAGCTCAACTTAACAAAAGAAGCAAAAAGACAGCAAAATCTAACATAAATACAAGAAAGGGAGCAAACGTGACATGCTGTAACACCCATACTAATTTAACGTTAATATATATAATTAAAGTACGCATTTTAGGAGAAAATGCCACTTATCAAAAAATTTTGCATCTTGAGTGTTTAAACGTGTTTACAACATTCTAAAACATAGTTCGAAATATTTACATATTCCACTTTGTCTTTTTACAAAACAAAACAAGATAATTGCAGAAGCTTCAAAAGTGTGTATTCGGTTCTTCAAAAATATGCTTGACCGCCATCCGTAAGATCCCCATTGCCACCTATGGTCAAAACCACTAAAAATATTAGTTTTGACATTTATATATTACATATAAACAAGTTCCGACATCAATTCATAAGAATTAAAATAAAATTTCACAACTGATCCTGTCGCGTGTCGCGCCAGGATCTGCTCTCTTTGTCGCGTGGCGCGGGCGACCCCGCGTGTCGCGCCAGTTCAAGGTGTCTCCCCCGCGTGGCGCGGGGGATTACATTTTCCAGCAGGTTCATTGCTGAATCCTGCACTTGCAGCCAGTTCCGGAAATTTTCATTTTTATCTTAAAATGACCATAACTTTTGACTCGTAAGTCCGTTTTTGGTGATTCTTTTTCCTATGCGTCTGTAAATTCAATACCAACGTGCCTATTTCAATTTCCATACCGAGAATTTATTTTACGGACCGAATTACTAAAAATCACTATGCATTTATTCGACCCATTCAGGTTACACTCATTTTACTACACTTTTTAATAGTAAACATAGGCACTTTTTACCCAACTTCCGGGGCTTATTATCACCGGCATTTTATTACCAATCTCATGGTTTCATGCTCCTAAGATTATAACAGCCTATGCTAACTATTAATATCTATAACAATACCATTTCACCATTATTCGACCCGTTTGGCTCATCTACGGAATCCTCCATTATGATGACTACCAAACGACTTATAACCAATTCTTAACCTATTATTTCAATTAACGAACATTGTCATTCAATCAACGCTACCTTATTCTACAACGCAACTAAATATGCTCTAGTTATCAAATTACTCAATGTACAAATCAAGTTGCATACTTGTATAATTTATCAAAATTGGTTTCTAACCATAATTACCCATTCCCGGGCTTGTCAACCTTATGCATATCACATCATTCCATGATTTACGCTCTAATAATTCCAACTTAATTAGTGACGTTTAAGTCACTTCAAGCAATAACATTTCGACCGTTATTTAACCCGTTTGGTTGTCCAATGGAATTCACCATTTCATCAACATACCAAACTTCTTACCACAAATATTCTAACCCGTTTCTTTATCTAGTGAGCTACATCACTTTATTTACATTCCAAAATGACCAATTATTCATATTGTCAACCAACATAACTAACTAACCTTTTGACCCGCTTGATTTGTCGAGTGAACTTCGTCACTTCTATGACATACCAAACTCACATTTGACACTACAATCTCATCAACATTTCTAAGACTATTGTTTAAGTATATTGTAACGAAACCGAAGTTACGTACCTTTAAAGCACACCTTTCAAGCGTGCATCACCTCCGGTTTGTCCGCTTGACGTTCCGGATTCTTCGCCTAAAGAGTTCAATTCACAATAAGTTTAGAACTCTTTCACAAGCTTTAACGCATAATTCTCTACAATGATCAAATCTGCGTTTTTACCCAACTTTTAACATTTTAGCCCTCATTTAGGCGTTTTATTAAACACCTTGCGGGTCAAATTTCTACATGATCTAAACCAAGTTCACAACTTGAATTTACCACCCAAATTAACTTCAAAAAGACAATATACCCATATTTTAACATCAATAATTTTAGAGATTATCTCACAATTTCAGTTTACACTAGAACAAGAGTCTTAATCCTAGTGTTTATCAAGTTCTACTAGCTTATTAACCATCCACTATGGTGATTTTAACTCTTACAATTATCATGCAAGATTTTAACAGGAAATCGTCCAGGATTTATCCCTAAACCTTATATCACCTTCCAATTTCGTGTTTACAACACATAATCAAGCTCAATACTCGATTTCAATCACATGCAAGAATTTGGGTTGAACTAAAATAACCTAATTTGGCATACCTTATGATCCCCTTGACGAGGTGATCACGATTCCATGTTCAGATTTCGATTTTAGCTTGATTTAGGCCTTCAATTGAGAGTTTTAATGGAAGTTAGGGTTTTTGAGAGTGAGGGTGTCGCCCCCTGTTGTTCTTGATCGACCAGAGCCCTCTAATGGGGTATTTGGTTTTGTTTTTATCAAATATTAGTAATACAAGTTTCAATTTTGACAACCTAGGCCCCTCCACTCTTATTTAGTTTATATCTTTGGCTTTTTAACTCATTTATGTGTTACTACAAGACTTCTAACTAACTGGGTTATTTATCCTAGTTACCTTATTCTTGTTTATTTTACACTTTATAATTCTAATATAAAGTTTTGTATTTTCGGGATGTTACAAGTCCACCCCCTTAAAAAGGGTTTCGTCCCCGAAACCTTCTTTAAGTAGGCCTTTGGTTTGAACCTAACCGTCTTAGTTTTGTTTTTCAAGGCATTCCTTCTTGTCCGGCATAAGGTTTTTATTCGTATTTACATGTTCGTGTTTTAGGCATATGTCCTACTGGACCGTAACCTTTTATCATCTATTTCCTATCTTTGTCGCCTATTTGACCGGGTTGTCTCTTGACCATCCAGTCACTGAGTCCGTCAGCATACTTACTTCACGCTAATCTTACATTGACATGTGCTCTACATAGGTCACAACATTATTTTGACTATAACTTGTTTTATCGCCTTGACCAATTGGTCACCATTTTACCCCATACCTCATTATTTGGGTATACTATAATGTCGTCATCGGCATCTTGCGTGTTTATAATTTCACATCCAATAACTCGTATTGTAACGTGGCTGTATTTCGTATCCCTTTTATGTCCGTGATCACATCACGTCATGTTTAGGTTTATGTCAGCTTTTCATTATTATGAATCTTCCTTTGAATGCATCATCTTACACCTATCGGCGTTAGACCTATATTCTTTAGTACTAACCCTTTTTCTAATCTCTCTCTCGGTATTCTTAGGTGTTAGAACATCATTTCTTTACTAAAACTAAATTTTAGTTTAATGTTTTTCTCTTTAACCATGTCGATTAATCATATCCAGGAATTGACGACAAGAATTATTCTTCGGGATTATCATTTTACGCGAGAGATCATAATTGGTTCTCCACGCTTTATATTATGACCCGTAGGTTCCTTTACTTAGCCTTGTAGACTATTCTATTAGGTCTTCACTTTTTCAGGGTGAGACCCCCCCCCCCCTTAGTATGTTCCAATTGTATTTCCGACCCAAAGGTCATTTTGTTCCCGTGGGTCTTTACATTGTTTATAATTTGGAGGTTATGGTGATCCCATGGATCATCTTCTATCCGTTTGATCTTGACCGTAGTCTAAGGCTACACTCATTTTCTTTCGGATTATCTTTCCGACTCTATGACTTCTCATGTGTCCTTCGCGTCGGTTTATTTTACTCATACCGTTATTTGGTTTATGCCTCTATTACCTTTCAACCCGTTACCTGGGTTCTTTCTCTTAATGGTTTTTAACACTCCGGTTTTATTAGTTTGCGTTTTCCTTTCCATTTTCTTTTACGACCTATCACATAGGTTCAGTAATATTTCATACTTCCATTATTCGTTTCGCGCTTACTCGGAATATCAGATATTATACTTTGTTCAGTCCATCCAGCATTGCAATAGTCGAACATAACTATCGAAATTTCTGTTTTGCGAAATTCCATCATCTCTTAATCCGAGTCTTTTGACTTTTAATCTGCGTCACCGTCTCTTGGTTTACGCATATATCCGTAGTCCTACCCATCTATCGGTTATTTTACCGAAGTCATTATTAGAGTCATCATTCTGACATGCATTAAGATTTCGTTTTGATTTATTCGGTGGTATTAACGTAACCTGTCGCCTTTATTCCACCGATTCCATAGTTCTTCCATTTATTTTGTTTGACTTGTTCTGATGAACTTTATTACTTATAATAGTCAAACTTTATCCTTGTGCCTTAACATTCTTGTTTGTTAGTTTATAATTTTTAATTACCTTGATTCGTATCCCTTCCCTTGGGCTTATTACCTTAATGTAATATGCTCCCATTATCCGGCTTCCGTTTACCTTTATTATCAAGCATTTTGCTTATTTGATTCGAACACCACCTTTCTGTTGTTAGCGACCCTTAGGTCTATTTCTTTTGCTAATGTTCCGAAGGCCCATTTCTCAAGTCTTATTTGGTAAACCACTGTCATGGTTATACGGCTTTTGGGGTTTACCCGTTCTTATTCTAACACTTTCATAAAGTTTATTTTACTAGGCTTTTATATAATCACATCCATTACTGCGATCACTGTTCTTCCTCATGAGGGTTCGATTAATAATGTATTACTTGGATGGTTACCCCTACCCAAGTTTCTAAATTTGCATTTATTGATACTTTATTATTCATAATAGCGAATAATACGTATCATTCATTTAACTTCTTTTTCGCGGATATCCTCGGTCCGAGTCTTAATTTCTTATCTTTAACCTTAATCCTATTGCAACAATAACAAAATTAATTCATTTAATTTTATTATTGTTTATCGTTGCATGAAATTTATCCACATCATTTGTTGATGTAATTGACACTCCTACGCGTTTTTTTTAGTTCAACCAAGTCTATAACCTTGTCTTCGCCATTTATTATTATTGCAATTTCCGGGTTCGAGTGTTGTAACACCTGTGCCTCCACGGCCATCAAACAAATACCAAACCAATGAAATATTATATTTCATACTTGGGATTTGTAAAAATATGTGTATCATTTGCACATATCAATTCTTGTTCAATTTCAAACTCTAAATCGCTTTCTGGAAGGTTATACGCGCACCGATGCGTAAATATAACCATTTTAATGCAACAAACACTCCGGAATAGTGACATAGGCTTAACATACCTTAAATAACCTTTACATAACTTAGAAATAAGTTTTGAAGGCTTTGGTATGGCAAAATCAAGTTAAATCGCTTACAGGGACTAAAGTTGACAAACTGCGAAAGTATGCCAATTTGAACTGTAACAGACATTCCGGAACATGACCATAAGTTAAACATACCATAAATATCCTTTACATAGCTTAGAAATAATCTTTGAGGTGTTCGGTGTGCTAAAATAAACTTTTGGGTCATTCAGGGACTAAAAGTGTCAAAAAGTGCACAAGTTTGCACTTTCGCGCATAACTTACGTTCTGAATACATCCGGACATCCAAAAATTTATGTAAGCATGACTATATTATGCTTTAGAGTTTGGCTTAAGAAAAATCCATTCGTCGCGTCATTTGGATCGTTTTTCGCGCTTATTCGCATTCCGTCGTAATTAGCCGAACAACGCAACTGTACGGCTAAACGAACCGACATCCGAGATATTTTTGAGAACATTTTAAGTTCCCTTTACTTTAACTTCATTTTAGAGCTTTGAAATGGGGTTAACGGGCCTTAAACACGTCGGAAAAGGCCTTATTACACTACAGGGACCAAATCTGCCATTTTTGAAACTTTCTGTGAAGAAACATTGAATCTGGTCTATACCACCTTTGCACATGGTTTTGGGCAATACTAGGGGTTGTTTTGATGTGCACATGGTTTTGGGAAATACCATGGGCTCACATGGTTTTGTAAAACCATTATCTTGAGGTGTAAGGCCAAGATCAAAGCACGGTTTCCAAGAAACGATCTTAACGGTGGACCTTTTACTATAAATACCCCACCCCCATGCTTCATAATCACTAGAATTTTGATCTTAGAAACTCTAAGTTGAAACCATTGTTTCATACCTGAGATTCTCGGATCGAAATTAGCATTCGGGGACCCTTCGTAAGTATTCTTTCGTTCTTTTATTGCTTTTCGAGTCTTTCGAGTCTGAAAGTCAAACTTTGTTTGACTTTCTACATTGACCAGTTATGGTCAATGCGAAGTTCGTTTGAACTTCGCAACGTGAGTGTAATCACGTTGGTTATAGTCCCTTGGGACTATGCCTACTGATTACCACGTTGTCTAGGGTCGTAGGGTAAGCGATCTAATAAATCGCTTATACCTCGAACCCGACCCATTTGGTCGATCATTAGGATCCGACCAAATACATTAGGTGACCATAGTAGGTAGGGAATAACCTTCCGAGGTTATACCCTATGGTCACATCGTTTGAGTAGTTGTATGATAGGTAGTTTATATGCCTTAGGTAAATTACCAGAATACCCTTTTCATGTATAATTGGTAATTAAGCATATGTAACCTAAACCTTTGTCACATAACTGATTATGTAACATGTTTAGGCATATTCTACTTGTCATAGGACTAGTTAGGCGGTCCGAACGCGTTTCACGCACACGACGCGTTAAAGTAGCATAAGCTACCTTAATGGGTCGCGATGGGTCGAAAGCACTTAGGTTTGGTTTCATTGTAGTATGTAGGCCTTGTTAAACCATATCATATGAGTTCCAACACTCATTTGGTTTACCAAGCCTCATCCTATCCGATCTCCCGATTTAAGTCCGGTTTATTTATATAGTTTAGATTTGCCGACTGATTCCGTGCTCCCTCAAGCTTTGTTTGGTTGTTGTTCAAGACCTCTAAGCATTCTCAGGCGAGTACATTATTCCCCTATTTTACTGCTTTCAATTGTTTTGGGGTGACTCATATGTGCTAAATGTTTTCGATGTTATAACGATGGTTTCAAAAACAATTAAGACGATTTATACAAAACTAATAACGATTTCATAAAGTGAACAAACTTGTTGGTTGTAGTTACATAACAAATGACATTCATTAGCAATGATCAAGCCGACCAGTATTAGGTTATGGTACCATAGGATCTGACAAGTCCCGTTATTTACTACACCCGTAGTTATGTGTGGGTGTTGTGGGTAGCGACTGAATCTGTAATTTTTAATTTACTCTTTGGTAAGGATTTATTAATGCGAGATGTTAATCTATCCTTTGGTAAGGGTTTATTAATGCGAATTATTAATCTATCCTTTGGTAAGGGTTTATTAATGCGAGTCAAGAAGGTTTGAATGTTATTAGCGAGACGACCATTTAAGTAGTTTCATGACCTAAAACGAATTTAACGATTGGGTAAACGATTGGTTTTCACACGATGTTTTAACGATTGGGTAAACGATTGGCTTCAAAGCGATATACGGTTGGGTTTTGGTTACATATTACATGATTTACTTTGGGCATGAACATTACTTTGGTGGTTTGGTTTGATTAAGTGATTAAGTAACAATGCGTGTGGAATATGATACAAGCATGGTGGATACGCCGCTGGTACTTCCTATATATAAGTGTTTGTATGGTATTACATATTGAAGCGTTATTTGAATCATTTCAGTTTGAGACATAGAACATTTTATACAAGTAACATACTTTTCACAAGACATTTATTTACAAACAACTTATCTTATACAAACTCATTTTACATGGTTATTCATTTAATCATGCATTATTCTCTTATTTATACATATCACCTAAACTTATTATTTTTCAAATGATTTACAAAGACAAAGCAAATTACAAGGTTCATGACTAAACATTTTCTTAAACAGAAGTCATGAATCTTATTTTCACAAAACCTATGTACTCGCCAGCATTTCTTTGCTGACCTCGTTTTCACATATGTTTCAGGTATTGTTGAATGATATCGATTGATAAGATGCATGCTCACATAGGATTGGACGAGGCCTTAGTGACTCAATAACAATGATAGACTATGTTTAAATTGTGTATTTAGAATTTCCAGACGATGTAAATAATCAATGTTCAATAAAACGAAACTTCAATTGCCATGGATTTGAAACAATTAATTCTGTTACAACACTCCCCGATGTTTCTGCCACGTTTTGTATGTTCTACGTGGTCGGGGTGTGACAGAAAAGATGGTATCAGAGCCAATGGTTATAGGGAATTAGGTTATTAGTAATTAGTAATGCTTTGACCTAGTCTATAACCTTCTTAGGACCCTAACGCGAGTTTACTTGCGTTTAGTCATAAAACAATACCGTCACCTATCCTTAGGCGACAACCATAACAAGAACATAAATTTCAAAACCGCTTTGAAAACTAATCATCTGTTCTAGGATGATTGATTACTAGGTTTTGAACCCTCTATTGTAAGGTTTTGAACTCTCTAGTATATGGTTTTGAACCCCTTTGAGTTTTCAAAACTTCGTCAAGGTTTTGGGTTTTAAATAATGTGAACACGTGCAAACTGGAAGGGTGAATGCCTGTATTCTGGGTTTTCTGTCGAGGCAAGCACTTCGTATACATCTCATCAGACGCGAGACCAGTTGTGCTTACCTGGGAATTCTTGGGATGAGTGTTCACTTATAGGCGAGCATGTCTTCGCGATACATTATTTTTTACCCATTTACTTTGATTAGTCACCGTCTCATTTGTTTGCCTTAGGTAACAAACAAATGATCGCAATTTTCATGCGTTATCTTTCTGTTTTGATTGTCCAATAATCTTTCACCTGTTTCTCCCTATGCCTTTCTTTTTCTTCAAGAATGTCTCTTCATCACGATGACGCCCAGATATCTGAGCAAGCAGCCAAAATTCGCTCAGCGAATAGGCGAAGTAGTCCTGAAGACTGTTGAATTAGCTACTGCCATGTATCATCTCCAGGATGAAGCCACTCAAGAGTCACCAAGACAGGCAGGACCTAGTCAGACGACAACACCATCAGCCAATAAACCAATCGAGGAATCAAAGACCATGGATGAACGATCCCCTAAGAAGTCAAAGAAGTGAAAGGCTTCTCAGAACTTCGCCATGGTCGCTCACAATGGTAAAGCAGTCCCCAACCAACCAGCTCAACCCCCTGCTAGGTGTGTATGGCTTTTCCTATGATACCTACATCAAGGAACTATGTACCTTACAAACTACTCTTGTGATTTCTCTCTTTCAAATGATTGCTCATGATTCCCTCGAAAATTTTAAGTACTCGTTTCACTCTAAGAAACAAAGTACAGAAAATTAAGTGACATTATGAGTAATCGTGCTTTTCGCACATCTGTGCCTTTAAATCCTTGGTTAGATAACTAAGGGTATTTTCAAATCTCATACCCATTATGTTTCGATTTTTCAACATACACAGTACCAGTATTTCAAAACAATCTTCATGATCTCAAAACATTTCATATAGTTTGAAAACAATTTTTCTAGATGCATTGTCTATGTTATTTCAAAAACATTGGCCATGTTATCAAAACCAACCTTCCTATTTTCAAAATATTTCATATAGTCTGAAGACAATATTAACACAATACATTTTCTTATCAAGTGCATGATTTCGAAAAGCATCATTCATGTCTTTCAAAAACCTTATACATAATTTCAAACTTTCATCTCGCATGATTTTAAAACATTTTTGTAAATATATCTACTTAATACACCTACTTTATGATTTCAAAAAGTATTATATATAAGGTTTCAAAAACGTTAAACACATTTTTCTTAAAAGAACCCCATGCATAGTTTTCAAAAATATTTTCCTCATACATTGACTTAACCTTCAAAATTCTGCTTCATATGTCGCCTTGACATATCAAGCATCTCAACTTCATAAGCATTTTACATCATGTTTTGACCTAAGCACATCCAGTGCAAGGTTACAAAACATCTTCAACTTCTAAAATCCATATGGGATCTTTTTATCTTCATATTTAGACCCTTGTGGATGATCATCATTCAAATCAGAGTCCTTAATTGGATTCCTGATGTACCTTAATTCGAACACTTCGGTTCCTAATAATCGAAATCGAATTTTCTTTTTGAATCGTTCCATCTTTATAGTTGGATTCTTGATAACGTTTAAAGTACCAAATGAAATCCACGGAATGGATTCCTAGTGTGCTTTAAATGCATGTACGCAATTTACAAGACAAATTAACGAACAATTTTGTGGTTATGTGATATGTGTTTATGAGTTCTCCTCTATGATTTTGTGTGATCCGATTTTCAAATCCTCATAGAATCTTTCATGTTTTCATATGAGGGATTCATAGTAGGATATTCAAAAGGTACTACCTTAAATCCTTATGGGCTTCTACCTGGTAGTTAAGACCCTTGGGTTATATAGTACCACTCCATGATTCATAAGGGACCCTCTTAGTGGTCTAGTCAAAAAGATTGATTCACAATTTGGTTAAAGAACGACATCTAGTGATGTAGCTGAACAGACTCCTTGATAGTCTATTTAGATCATTTATTGATTTAATTTAAGGGACTCTATGGCGGTCTAGTCACGCTCATCACAGGTTCATTCATTTGGTTTTACCCTACACATTATAAAATAGACCGTGTGAACTGTGCAAGGAATTGTCTAATTATGGACGCGTACATAATTATGAAATTTAGTGCACAGAAACCCAGTAAGATTTATTATGTGTAAGAACTGATAGTGACAAAAATAACGAAATGAGAACGATGTAATGGAGGTACGGTGGACGCACCAATGACGCTTCATATACTTATATATAAGTATCCCTCTTACATTGCAATCATGATGTTATTGAATATTACTAGAAGTTCAGAACCCTAACCAATGTTGTTCGATCTTTTCAACTTCATGTTTTCAAGCTCTCACAAGTTTCCTCTAAATAAATTTCGGGACGAAATTTCCTAAAGTAGGGGAGACTGTAACACCTGTGCCTCCACGGCCATCAAACAAATACCAAACCAATGAAATATTATATTTCATACTTGGGATTTGTAAAAATATGTGTATCATTTGCACATATCAATTCTTGTTCAATTTCAAACTCTAAATCGCTTTCTGGAAGGTTATACGCGCACCGATGCGTAAATATAACCAGTTTAATGCAACAAACACTCCGGAATAGTGACATAGGCTTAACATACCTTAAATAACCTTTACATAACTTAGAAATAAGTTTTGAAGGCTTTGGTATGGCAAAATCAAGTTAAATCGCTTACAGGGACTAAAGTTGACAAACTGCGAAAGTATGCCAATTTGAACTGTAACAGACATTCCAAAACATGACCATAAGTTAAACATACCATAAATATCCTTTACATAGCTTAGAAATAATCTTTGAGGTGTTCGGTGTGCTAAAATAAACTTTTGGGTCATTCAGGGACTAAAAGTGTCAAAAAGTGCACAAGTTTGCACTTTCGCGCATAACTTACGTTCTGAATACATCCGGACATCCAAAAATTTATGTAAGCATGACTATATTATGCTTTAGAGTTTGGCTTAAGAAAAATCCATTCGTCGCGTCATTTGGATCGTTTTTCGCGCTTATTCGCATTCCGTCGTAATTAGCCGAACAACGCAACTGTACGGCTAAACGAACCGACATCCGAGATATTTTTGAGAACATTTTAAGTTCCCTTTACTTTAACTTCATTTTAGAGCTTTGAAATGGGGTTAACGGGCCTTAAACACGTCGGAAAAGGCCTTATTACACTACAGGGACCAAATCTGCCATTTTTGAAACTTTCTGTGAAGAAACATTGAATCTGGTCTATACCACCTTTGCACATGGTTTTGGGCAATACTAGGGGTTGTTTTGATGTGCACATGGTTTTGGGAAATACCATGGGCTCACATGGTTTTGTAAAACCATTATCTTGAGGTGTAAGGCCAAGATCAAAGCACGGTTTCCAAGAAACGATCTTAACGGTGGACCTTTTACTATAAATACCCCACCCCCATGCTTCATAATCACTAGAATTTTGATCTTAGAAACTCTAAGTTGAAACCATTGTTTCATACCTGAGATTCTCGGATCGAAATTAGCATTCGGGGACCCTTCGTAAGTATTCTTTCGTTCTTTTATTGCTTTTCGAGTCTTTCGAGTCTGAAAGTCAAACTTTGTTTGACTTTCTACATTGACCAGTTATGGTCAATGCGAAGTTCGTTTGAACTTCGCAACGTGAGTGTAATCACGTTGGTTATAGTCCCTTGGGACTATGCCTACTGATTACCACGTTGTCTAGGGTCGTAGGGTAAGCGATCTAATAAATCGCTTATACCTCGAACCCGACCCATTTGGTCGATCATTAGGATCCAACCAAATACATTAGGTGACCATAGTAGGTAGGGAATAACCTTCCGAGGTTATACCCTATGGTCACATCGTTTGAGTAGTTGTATGATAGGTAGTTTATATGCCTTAGGTAAATTACCAGAATACCCTTTTCATGTATAATTGGTAATTAAGCATATGTAACCTAAACCTTTGTCACATAACTGATTATGTAACATGTTTAGGCATATTCTACTTGTCATAGGACTAGTTAGGCGGTCCGAACGCGTTTCACGCACACGACGCGTTAAAGTAGCATAAGCTACCTTAATGGGTCGCGATGGGTCGAAAGCACTTAGGTTTGGTTTCATTGTAGTATGTAGGCCTTGTTAAACCTTATCATATGAGTTCCAACACTCATTTGGTTTACCAAGCCTCATCCTATCCGATCTCCCGATTTAAGTCCGGTTTATTTATATAGTTTAGATTTGTCGACTGATTCCGTGCTCCCTCAAGCTTTGTTTGGTTGTTGTTCAAGACCTCTAAGCATTCTCAGGCGAGTACATTATTCCCCTATTTTACTGCTTTCAATTGTTTTGGGGTGACTCATATGTGCTAAATGTTTTCGATGTTATAACGATGGTTTCAAAAACAATTAAGACGATTTATACAAAACTAATAACGATTTCATAAAGTGAACAAACTTGTTGGTTGTAGTTACATAACAAATGACATTCATTAGCAATGATCAAGCCGACCAGTATTAGGTTATGGTACCATAGGATCTGACAAGTCCCGTTATTTACTACACCCGTAGTTATGTGTGGGTGTTGTGGGTAGCGACTGAATCTGTAATTTTTAATTTACTCTTTGGTAAGGATTTATTAATGCGAGATGTTAATCTATCCTTTGGTAAGGGTTTATTAATGCGAATTATTAATCTATCCTTTGGTAAGGGTTTATTAATGCGAGTCAAGAAGGTTTGAATGTTATTAGCGAGACGACCATTTAAGTAGTTTCACGACCTAAAACGAATTTAACGATTGGGTAAACAATTGGTTTTCACACGATGTTTTAACGATTGGGTAAACGATTGGCTTCAAAGCGATATACGGTTGGGTTTTGGTTACATATTACATGATTTACTTTGGGCATGAACATTACTTTGGTGGTTTGGTTTGATTAAGTGATTAAGTAACAATGCGTGTGGAATATGATACAAGCATGGTGGATACGCCGCTGGTACTTCCTATATATAAGTGTTTGTATGGTATTACATATTGTAGCGTTATTTGAATCATTTCAGTTTGAGACATAGAACATTTTATACAAGTAACATACTTTTCACAAGACATTTATTTACAAACAACTTATCTTATACAAACTCATTTTACATGGTTATTCATTTAATCATGCATTATTCTCTTATTTATACATATCACCTAAACTTATTATTTTTCAAATGATTTACAAAGACAAAGCAAATTACAAGGTTCATGACTAAACATTTTCTTAAACAGAAGTCATGAATCTTATTTTCACAAAACCTATGTACTCGCCAGCATTTCTTTGCTGACCTCGTTTTCACATATGTTTCAGGTATTGTTGAATGATATCGATTGATAAGATGCATGCTCACATAGGATTGGACGAGGCCTTAGTGACTCAATAACAATGATAGACTATGTTTAAATTGTGTATTTAGAATTTCCAGACGATGTAAATAATCAATGTTCAATAAAACGAAACTTCAATTGCCATGGATTTGAAACAATTAATTCTGTTACAACACTCCCCGATGTTTCCGCCACGTTTTGTATGTTCTACGTGGTCGGGGTGTGACAAGTGTAATTACACTCCTTCCCAACACAAGGTTTATTCACTTCATTAATTTCCCGGGTTCGAGTGTACACGCACTCCTTCCCATTGCAATTTCTATCGAGATTACTTTTACCTCGATGCTCAACGTACAGTTTCAGCACCTCTTATAAACAATAGAACTTTTATTATTATCTATTTCTATTTTTCAAGGCCTTGGTAATTTCGTTAACACTAATGTAGGATGTTAAATAAATCGGTATAAAACAAACGATTTATTTGCACTCGTAATAATTAAAAATTCATACTGAAATTTAATCTACAAGGGTATACCTGAAACGACATCAAGTTCAGCTTTATCCTCCGTGGCTCTTATATAAAACAACTTTGTCCTTGATTTCTGGGCATCAGACCTTGTGTCAACTGTGTCCTTGGTTCTGAGCCTCTCTGGACAATTAGACTTTTTATGTCTTGGCTTACCACATGTGCCCTTGTGAATTTTTCCACAAACTCCGCACTGATGTAACATACTTTTTGTAACCCCCTTCTTGGAAGCTTTATTATACTTAGACTTCTTTACGGATCTTGGATTCATATCTAACACCCTCCTTTCTTCTATTTCTTGTAGTATGCTGTATTTCAATTCAGTCATCATATTGTTCACCACCGGCACGATTGTGGTTTGTAATCTATCAATATACTGTGATAGACTATTTTCTAGAGCTTTTCCGACCGCCTCGGAAATCTTAGCTTTCATCTGTTCAGTCAATTGAGATGTCGAATCATCTCCGGTTACACTAGACATTTCTTTAACTGAAACATCCATCACAATTTATCAATAATTATTTAATTCATTTCCATCTTATTATACGGAAATTTATATCACTCTTACTTAATCATAAGTAATGTGTTATTCTTTTTCGGTTTGGTCAAGTATATATCTTGCCTTACCTTTCTTACTTAGTGTATTTTCCTGGGTTCGAGCGTATTTATACACTCCTCCCATCTTTCCGTCATCTTGAATTTGAAATGTTTACACTAATTGTTAAACATTTCATTTATGACATATGCGTCATTCATTTTGATCTAGCCAAGTTCACCACTTGCTTAAACCATTTATGCTTAATGCACTTTTCCGGGTTTGAGTGTGTAAACACGCACTTCCCGTGCATATCAAATCAAATTTTCTTTTTCTAGTATTCTAGTAAGTCTACTAAAGCAATTAATTCTTACCGGACGATCGATCAAGCTTGAACCGAACACACTTTGTTAACAACCTTGAGCTCTGATTACCAACTTGTAACACCCATACTAATTTAACGTTAATATATATAATTAAAGTAAGCATTTTAGGAGAAAATGCCACTTATAAAAAACTTTTGCATCTTGAGTGTTTAAACGTGTTTACAACATTCTAAAACATAGTTCGAAATATTTACATATTCCACTTTGTCTTTTTACAAAACAAAACAAGATAATTGCGGAAGCTTCAAAAGTGTGTATTCGGTTCTTCAAAAATATGCTTGACCGCCATCCGTAAGATCCCCATTGCCACCTATGGTCAAAACCACTAAAAATATTAGTTTTGACATTTATATATTACATATAAACAAGTTCCGACATCAATTCATAAGAATTAAAATAAAATTTCACAACTGATCCTGTCGCGTGTCACGCCAGGATCTGCTCTCTTTGTCGCGTGGCGCGGGCGACCCCACGTGTCGCGCCAGTTCAAGGTGTCTCCCCCGCGTGGCGCGGGGGATTACATTTTCCAGCAGGTTCATTGCTGAATCCTGCACTTGCTGCCAGTTCCGGAAATTTTCATTTTTATCTTAAAATGACCATAACTTTTGACTCGTAAGTCCGTTTTTTGTGATTCTTTTTCCTATGCGTCTGTAAATTCAATACCAACGTGCCTATTTCAATTTCTATACCGAGAATTTAGTTTAAAGACTGAATGACTAAAAATCACTATGCATTTATTCGACCCATTCAAGTTACACTCATTTTACTACACTTTTTAATAGTAAACATAGGCACTTTTTACCCAACTTCCGGGGCTTATTATCACCGGCATTTTATTACCAATCTCATGGTTTCATGCTCGTAAGATTATAACCGCCTATGCTAACTATTAATATCTATAACAATACCATTTCACCATTATTCGACCCGTTTGGCTCATCTACGGAATCCTCCATTATGATGACTACCAAACGACTTCTAACCAATTCTTAACCTATTATTTCAATTAACGAACATTGTCATTCAATCAACGCTACCTTATTCTACAACGCAACTAAATTTGCTCTAGTTATCAAATTACTCAATGTACGAATCAAGTTGCATACTTGTATAATTTATCAAAATTGGTTTCTAACCATAATTACCCATTCCCGGGCTTGTCAACCTTATGCATATCACATCATTCCATGATTTACGCTCTAATAATTCCAACTTAATTAGTGACGTTTAAGTCACTTCAAGTAATAACATTTCGATCGTTATTTAACCCGTTTGATTGTCTAATGGAATTCACCATTTCATCAACATACCAAACTTCTTACCACAAATATTCTAACCCGTTTCTTTATCTAGTGAGCTACATCACTTTATTTACATTCCAAAATGACCAATTATTCATATTGTCAACCAACATAACTAACTAACCTTTTGACCCGCTTGATTTGTCGAGTGTACTTCGTCACTTCTATGACATACCAAACTCACATTTGACACTACAATCTCATCAACATTTCTAAGACTATTGTTTAAGTATATTGTAACGAAACCGAAGTTACGTACCTTTAAAGCACACCTTTCAAGCGTGTATCACCTCCGGTTTGTCCGCTTGACGTTCCGGATTCTTCGCCTAAAAAGTTCAATTCACAATAAGTTTAGAACTCTTTCACAAGCTTTAACGCATAATTCTCTACAATGATCAAATCTGCGTTTTTACCCAACTTTTAACATTTTAGCCCTCATTTAGGCGTTTTATCAAACACCTTGCGGGTCAAATTTCTACATGATCTAAACCAAGTTCACAACTTAAATTTACCACCCAAATTAACTTCAAAAAGACAATATACCCATATTTTAACATCAATAATTTTAGAGATTATCTCACAATTTCAGTTTACACTAGAACAAGAGTCTTAATCCTAGTGTTTATCAAGTTCTACTAGCTTATTAACCATCCACTATGGTGATTTTGACTCTTACAATTATCATGCAAGATTTTAACAAGAAATCGTCTAGGATTTGTCCCTAAACCTTATATCACCTTCCAATTTCGTGTTTACAACACATAATCAAGCTCAACACTCGATTTCAATCACATGCAAGAATTTAGGTTGAACTAAAATAACCTAATTTGACATACCTTATGATCCCCTTGATGAGGTGATCACGATTCCATGTTCAGATTTCGATTTTAGCTTGATTTAGGCCTTCAATTGAGAGTTTTAATGGAAGTTAGGGTTTTTGAGAGTGAGGGTGTCGCCCCCTGTTGTTCTTGATCGACCAGAGCCCTCTAATGGGGTATTTGGTTTTGTTTTTATCAAATATTAGTAATACAAGTTTCAATTTTGACAACCTAGGCCCCTCCACTCTTATTTAGTTTATATCTTTGGCTTTTTAACTCATTCATGTGTTACTACAAGACTTCTAACTAACTGGGTTATTTATCCTAGTTAGCTTATTCTTGTTTATGTTACACTTTATAATTCTAATATAAAGTTTTGTATTTTCGGGATGTTACACATGCCCGACCCCACGACAGCATCTTCCCAAGCAAAACAAGAAAACAGAAGACTGAACACGCCCCGTGCTCAGTGAGCACGGGGGCGTGCCCAAGTGTCAGCAGAAAAGACAAAGTGGTAGAAGCTTCTATTGCCCACCACGGGGCCGTGCTCAGCGGACACGGGGCCGTGGTCAACTATAAGATTCGCATAATCCAGGCAAATCTTGATAGTACGGATATGCTTCTCCACACGGGGTCGTGCTCAGCGGACACGGGGGCGTGGTCAACTAATACAGACAAGCTGCATTAAATGAAGAGAGAGAAGGATGTGGACACGGGGCCGTGCCCGAGCCTCTGTTCAGCCTATAAATAGGAGTGCTTGGCTCAAGCTCAAACCATCCCTTGGCACACCACCTCTCTCACACTTCACCCACCACCCACCACCACCATAACACCATCATCCACCACCATCATCCATTTTCCATCATAGAGTGTGTGAGTCGTCTCGGGATCCAAGATTGATCGTAAGAGTTCTTGACAATCAAGGCCATGTTTGCCTAAGTCTCTTACATCACTTGGTGAAGACAAAGTGACTAGTGTAATACTTTTTATTTTTAATCTTTTCGCACTTTTTACTTGGTTTTGTATTAATGACTTTAATAACTAGTTTCTTATGTTGAAGGTGATTTTTCCTTATCGTTTGTCCGTGGTGTTTTCGAGCCGAGGGTCTCTCTGGAAGCAGCCTCTCTATCCCTATGGATAGAGGCAAGGTCTGCCTACATCCCACCCTCCCCAGACCCTATAAGTAGCTTTGCTATTTGTGGGATTTACTGGGTATGGTTGTTGTTGTTGTTGTTTGTCCGTGGTGTCTTGGCATTATTTTACTGTCTATATAAAATAAAAGATTTTCACCATTCATATCTCCACGGTCTATATGGAGGTATGTTGGCTACCTGGTCGGGGGTTAAGGGAACGGTTTGGTAAAAGTATTGCCTTGTTCAGTGTATAGATCCTGCAAGGACCTGGGTCAAATTTAGTAGGACCTCCTTCAATACTTAACGGTATTGGATGGCGGGGGTCCAAACTCTTTGATCCCCTCATATGTAAGCTACTATTAATACTATAACCCGGCTATTTAGGACTGTATCCCTGCTGACTCAGACTACTTAGCCGAGGGTAACGTCACCTTCAAAAGAGGGGTCTACCATAATTTGCATTAATAACTTAATTAATTATCTTTCAATAATCCAACCCTTTAGGATTGTATCCTTGCTGACTCAAACTACTGGGTTGAGGGTAACGTCACCTCCAAAAGAGGGGCCTACTACAATAACTAAGATAATCTCTTAAATAGTGCAAAAGTGCGGAAATAATCAAAGGTTACACTAAACACGAGTCGGAACCAAGTGATTCATCTTGTCTAACTGTTTTTCTTTTATTTTTATTTTCAGCATTTTTAGTTAGTTTTTATTTTTTTCTTAGTTTAAAACATTTTTCTAAACTTTTTATTTGATTAGACGTTGAGGATAAACCGGTATTAAAAGCTCTTGTGTCCTTGGACGACCTCGGTATCTTACCAACACTATACTATGCTCACGATGGGTGCACTTTCCCATATGTGTGTTTAGTGTTAGTAAATATCGTGTTTTATAAATTTAAAACTTGGCTAAAGAAAGTGTAAAGGGGCTTAAAATATACTTAAACTTATATACACACTTCACACGCATCATCTAACAAGGGTAATCAGCAATCGGAGGAGAAGCCTAAATGCAAAACCTGCAAGAAGCGTCATTTTGGAAAATGCAGGTTTGAATCAAAATCGCAGTCAAAGCCAATTGCATGTGGGATATGCAAATCCAAAGAGCATAAGACATTGGATTGTAAAAAGATTAAGGATGCAACTTGTTACAACTGTAACGAGAAGGGGCATATCAAGTCTAACTGCCCAAAGTATGCCAAGAAACCAGAAGAAGGAAAGAAGACTAATGCTAGGGTCTTCCAAATGAATGCACGGGAAGCAGTTCAGGATGATAACGTGATAACAGGTACCTTCCTTATTAATGATGTTTATGCAAGGGTATTATTTGATTCGGGTGCAGATAATTCATTTGTTGATGATAAGTTTTGCAAGTTATTAAATCTACCTGTTAGAACCCTAAGCATGAATTATGAAGTAGAATTAGCCAATGGTACCATAGAAACTGCTTCAACCGTGTTAGATGGATGTCTTATATCCATTAGGAACCACTCCTTTCCGTTATCTTTGCTTCCTTTGAAATTAGCTGGTTTCGACATAGTGATAGGCATGGATTGGTTATCTCATAACCAAGCCCAGATTGTTTGTGACTAAAACAAGTGGTGATCAAGACTCCGTATGGTGAGCCACTTACCATACAGGGAGACACTCAGTATGGGTTACCTAAGCAGGTGTCTATGCTTAAAGCGTCAAGGTGTTTGAAGAAGGGTTGTGTCATTTACATGGAACAGGTGACTATTGATGAGCCGAAGCCCAAGATTGAAGACATCCCTGTCATCTTTGAATATCCAGAAGTATTCTCTGAAGAACTACCTGGCTTACCACCAGATAGGCAAGTAGAGTTCAGAATTGACATTATTCCTGGAGCAGCGCCTGTTGCAATAGCACTTTATAGGTTGGCACCAACTGAGATGAAAGAGTTAAGGACTCAACTGGATGATTTGTTGGCCAAAGGTTTTATTCGGCCTAGTTCATCTCCCTGGGGAGCACCGATTCTGTTTGTGAAGAAGAAGGATGGATCGATGCGTCTGTGCATCGATTATCGAGAGCTAAACAAGGTTACTATCAAGAATAGATATCCTTTGCCCAGGATCGACGATCTGTTTGATCAATTGCAAGGGGCAAGTTACTTCTCCAAGATTGACTTGAGGTCAGGTTACCATCAGCTGAAGGTTAGAGATGAAGATGTGCACAAGACTGCATTTAGGACTCGTTATGGTCACTACGAGTTCTTAGTGATGCCTTTTGGGCTCACTAATGCACCAGCAGCATTCATGGATCTCATGAATCGCGTTTGTAAACCCTACTTGGATAAGTTTGTCATCGTCTTCATTGATGACATTCTTATTTATTCAAGGAATCATGCTGACCACGAGAAACACCTTCGTTGTATTCTTAAACTCCTTCAGCATGAGAAGCTCTACGCCAAATTTTCAAAATGTGAGTTTTGGCTTCGTGAAGTCCAATTTCTTGGACATGTAGTTAGTGAGCGTGGTATCCAAGTGGATCCCGCTAAGATTGACGCTATCATGAATTGGCAAGAGCCGAAGACGCCCACATAGATTCATAGCTTTTTGGGTCTGGCAGGATATTACAGGCGTTTTATTGAGAATTTCTCAAGGATTGCAGCACCCCTAACTTCACTAACTCACAAGAATATCAAGTTTAACTGGGGTCCTAAGCATCAAGAATCCTTTGACATTCTTAAACAGAAGTTGAGCAATGCACCTGTGTTGACATTGCCTGATGGGATCAAAGAATTTGTGGTATACTGCGACGCATCACACACTGGTATGGGATGTGTGCTCATGTAGAAAGGCAAGGTTATTGCCTATGCTTCTCGACAATTAAAAGTGCACGAAAAGAATTAGACCACCCACGACTTGGAATTGGGTGCCGTTGTTTTTCCACTAAAGCTTTGGAGGCATTATCTGTATGGGACTAAGTGTGTGATCTATTCTGATCACAAGAGTCTTCAACATCTGTTTAATCAGAAGGATTTGAACATGAGACAGCGTCGATGGATGGAGACACTGAATGATTATGATTGTGAAATCCGATACTATCCGGGCAAGGCAAATGTAGTCGCCGATGCTCTGAGCAGAAAAGAAAGAGTTAAGGCCATTAGAATCAATGCCAAGAGTATCGAATTGAAGAACAACTTGAATGAAAGGTTGTTAGCTGCTCAGAAATAAGCTGTATTAGAAGCTAACTATCCTAATGAAAAGTTGGGAGTATGTAACACCCCGAAAATATAAAACCTTATATTAAAATTATAAAGTATAAATAACGAGAATTTACTAATTAGGAATTTTAACCTAGTTAGTTATTTTCTTTGAAATGGTTCATTACAAGGTTAAAAGTTAACAAACTATATGTTGAATATAGTAGAGGGGCCTTAGTTGTTAAAAATTGAAACTATAATATTGTTTTTAATAAAAATTAAACCAAAACCCCATTTTTGAGAGGCCTGGTCGCACAAAAGAAGAGCAGGGGCGACACCCCACTCTCACAAAACCTAAAATCACTAGAACTCTCAAATTGAAGGTTAAATCCTGTCCCAAATCAAAATCCGAGCACAGATTATTGATCCTCATCACAAGAGGATTCCAAGGTATGTAAAATTCAAGGAAAACTCTGAATTTGAAATTCTCATGAATTGGGAAAAATCTGAAATTAAGCTTGCATGTATGTGTTATGATGATTAAGGAACAACTATAGTGTTTAGGGACAAACCCTAGATCAATATAAGTTGAAACCATAAGAAATTTTGTGAAACCTAAGAACACCATTGTAGGTGATTTGTGAATTATGTGTAATTTGATGAACACTAGGAAATAGATTGTTGATTTTGTGTAAATTGACGATTTGGAAGTGAATCCAGAAATCTAGAAGCTAACAATCATATAAAATGTTGATTGAAGTGAAATTAGGGCTAAATGATAAGCTAGGAACTTGTCATATAATCTTGTGATAAATCTGCCTTTAAGGTGTTTGTGAAAATGCCTCAAAGAAGGCTTAAAAATAGAAATTAAAAGCTTTAACGCATAATTATGATGTTTTGGTATATTATGCGAAGTGAAGTCTAAAGAGAGTTCTAAACATGTCTTGAATTGAACTCTATAGGAAAAGATACCGAGACGTCGAGTGGACAAGCCGGTGGTGATTCGCGGTTGAAGGGCGTACGATAAGGTATGTAACTTGATTTGTTACATTTAGTAGATTTTGATAATTGTAATACGCATAGTGGAAATCTGGAATAAAGGTTGCTATGAATGAAAGCGGTAATGTCGCTATGCTGAATAATTGGTCAAAAGTTGTTTAGAATTCGTTGGTTGTCGTCATAAGAAAGGAATTTCGTAGACGAGCCAAACGGGTCGAATAATCAAGCAAGGCATGGTAATGCTCCGGATTATAACGGTTTGATCTTTGATATAGGTTATTATATAGAATGTTAGAAATACGAGAATTCAATGTATATGTTGTTAGAAAAGTGAAATCCGAGGGTTGGGTTTTGGGTACAATAAACACAACAAACAAGTGTTGGATTTCCAGCTACTACCGTAAATTACGGTAGTACCGTAATTTACGGTAGGGATCATGTATTTACGGTAGTTTTCTTCTGGTTTACGGTGACCAGGGACTTCCATAATCCACCGTAACTTACGGTCACACCGTAAGTTACGATGAAACCAGAAAACAAATTATTATTTTATTATTTAGACTTTGATGTTGGATTTTATAATTATGTGCTATATAACTGTGTCAGATCTAATATTTTAAAGATTTGGACTATAGGTAACAAGGTGGATCTTACGGATGGTGGTCAAGCGAATGATGAAGAACCGAACACTCAAATCAACGCTTCCGCACTTGATCTTTTGTTTTAAAACCATGTAAACAATTGTAATTTATGTCTTGAATATGGTTTCGTAGGATCAATATGTGAATGTTGTGTCTAGTTAAAACTTTCAAGTCTTGTAAGTTCTTGTAAACTTCAAATTTTGGCATGATATGCAAGGTCTTATGTTATTAAATCTAGTAGTATAACAAGGGTGTTACAAGTTGGTAATCAGAGCTCAAGGTTGTCAGTAAGTGTTCGGTTCAAGCTTGATCGATCGTCCGGTAAGAACTAACTTATTTTGTTAATAAATTATGTACTACGTAGAAAATGAGAAATGAACAAATATGCATGAAAAGAGTGTGTAAGCTCACTCAAAAACAAGAAATGCATGAAACAAGAATTATTAAATCAAGTCACGAACTTGATTGAATTGAAACAAGAATGATTAAATCAAGTCACGAACTTGATTGAATTGAAACAAGAATGATTAAATCAAGTCACGAACTTGATTGAATTGAAACAAGAATGATTAAATCGAGTTATGAACTTGATTAAATCAAAACAAGTAAAGCATGTGTTATAAATGGAATGTTTAACAATCTATGTAAACATTTCAGAAATAGAGATGGCTGGTGGAGGTAACGATAATGCGGTGCCAAGAGTCACCGAACAAATGAGAGAAGTGATTGCCGAAGTGGTTGGAAAGGCGATCGAAAACAGTTTGTCGGGCTTTATTGATAAAATTCAAAACACAGTTTTATCAATAGTAGAAGAGAGAATCAAGAAATTGGAAGATGATTCCAATTCAGCAAAGGAAAAGCATGGTGGACGAAAGCCTTATTCATACAAGGAATTCATGGCCTGTAAACCACCAATATATAATGGGGAGGTTGATCCAATTGTGTGCCAACGATGGCTAAGTGATATAGAAGGAGTATTCGAGAGAACTCATTGTGATGAAAATGACTACGTAGCTTATGGTACGGGTCAATTAAGAGGTCAAGCGAAAGACTGGTGGGATAACAAAAAGAAGGAGATTGGAAGTGAAGCGGCTAAGGCCATGACATGGGAGGAGTTTAAGATGCCGTTTCTTAAACACCATAGTCCCAAAGCGGTCATAAATAGAATCAAGGAAGAGTTCATGCAACTCAGACATAAGGGTGAATCCATAGACAAGATCACGGGGATGTTTATGGACAAGATAAAGTTCTGTGATGATTTGGTGACAAATGAAGAACAAAAGGTCTATTACTACCATAACATGCTAAGTGCGGAGTATAGAGAGTTCATAACCCCTTCAAAATACGAGACCCTTACCGAGATTGTCAATGCTGCTCGGGAAAGGGAGATCGAACTGAAAAAGAGCATAGAACGGGGTGAACGAAGGGCACAAGATGTGAATCCAAGCCCTACTAAGAAGGCACGAACAAACGAAAGCGCAAAGAAATCTGATACGAAAGGCGGGTCGCCAAGTTGCAGAATCTGCGGGAAGGGTCATAAAGGCGAATGCCGTTACAAGGATAAGCCTTGTCCCATATGCAAGAAAACGGGACATATGGCTATATCATGCCCGGAGAAAGTGACGGTTTGTTACAACTGTTATCGAACGGGTCACAAGAAGTCGGAATGCCCGGAGCTGGTTGGAAAGAAGGATGGGCAGGAACCGAAAGGTGAAGCCCCGAAAGCAAAGACAAGATCTTTTCAACTAACTGCCACAGAAGCAAAGGTTGAACCTGACGTGGTCTCAGGTATATTTGTTGTAAATTCAATTCCTGCACATGTGTTATTTGATACGGGTGCGAATAAATCCTTTGTTTCATATGGATTTATTCGACATCCTTCGTTTGTTCTAACAAAGTTACCTGTGCCCTTAGAAGTAGAGATAGGTAATAACAAGAGCTTTATTGTTTGTGATGTATGTAAAAACTGTAAACTGAGCATTGACGACGAAGAATATTTGATAAACCTAATCCCGATGCCAATGGGAGAATTTCAAGTAGTCGTTGGGATGGATTGGCTATCTCAATACCATGCAAAGATCGTGTGTTTTCGTAAAGAGATAAAACTAACATCACCGAGCGGGAAACACGTCACCATTTATGGCGAAAAAGGAGGCAACCCTATAGTATGCTCAATGTTGAAAGCCCACAAGCTTATGAAGCGAGGATGCAGGGCATTCATGATATACGCTAATGAGCCCGAAAAAAGAATCACGAAATATTGGAGATGTACCGGTAGTACGAGATTATGAAGATGTGTTTCCGGAGGATTTACCGGGGATACCGCCTGAACGGGAAATAGAGTTTGGGATCGAATTGATTCCGGGCGCGAAACCCGTAGCAAAAGCCCCGTACCGACTTGCACCATCGGAATTACAAGAGTTGATGTCTCAAATCCAAGACCTGCTTGACAAGGGATTTATAAGGCCGAGTGTGTCTCCTTGGGGTGCACCGGTATTGTTCGTGAGAAAGAAAGACGGGAGCATGTGCATGTGTATCGATTACCGGGAGTTAAACAAACTCACGGTAAAGAACCGATACCCGCTCCCGAGAATAGATGATTTATTCGATCAACTACAGGGTGCGAATTGGTTTTCAAAAATTGACCTTAGATCGGGGTATCACCAACTAAAGGTCAAAGAAGAAGATGTGCCGAAGACGGCTTTCCGCACGAGATACGGACATTACGAATTCCTCGTGATGTCATTTGGACTAACAAACGCACCCGCGGCTTTCATGGACCTCATGAACCGGGTTTGCAAGCCAATGCTGGATAAGTCGGTCATCGTGTTTATCGATGATATCTTGGTGTATTCGAAAAGTGAAGCTGAACACGCACATCACTTACAAGAAGTGTTAGAGACCCTTAGACGAGAGAAGTTATATGCAAAATTCTCTAAATGTGCCTTCTGGTTACGAGAGGTACAATTTCTTGGCCATGTCATAAGTGCTGACGGAGTATTGGTGGATCCGTCAAAGATAGAGGCTGTGTCAAAATGGAATTCTCCGAAGAACCCTTCGGAAATTAGAAGCTTTTTGGGGCTTGCGGGATATTATAGGAGATTCATTCAAGATTTCTCCAAGATTGCGTCGCCGCTAACAAAGCTAACACGGAAGAAAGAAAAGTTCATTTGGGGTGCTGATCAAGAGAAAGCGTTTCAAACGCTAAAAGAAAAGTTAACTCAAGCTCCGGTATTGACATTGCCGGACGGAGTAGAAGACATGGTGGTTTATTCTGATGCTTCACTATCGGGGCAAAGTTATAGCCTATGCCTCGAGACAACTGAAAATACACGAGAAGAAATACCCCACGCATGATCTTGAGTTGACTGCGGTGGTATTTGCCTTAAAAATATGAAGGCATTACTTATATGGGGTAAAGTGCACCATATTCACCGATCACAAGAGCTTAAAATACTTCTTCGATCAGAAGGAGTTAAATATGCGACAAAGAAGATGGCTAGAAACGGTGAAAGACTTCGATTGTGAAATACATTACCACCCCGGAAAGGCTAATGTAGTGGCGGATGCTCTAAGTAGAAAAGCGGACTACGTCCCGATACGGGTAAGGTCGATGCAACTCGTAGTGACCTCGGGTATACTTGAACGTATTCGAGAGGCGCAGTTAAAAGCAGTAAAAGAAGAAAATTGGAAGAAAGAAAGAATAATCGGTCAATTGAAAGATTTGTCGGATGGGAATCACGGGTTGAAGACTCGATCAGGAAGGATATGGGTCCCACATACTTGTGGAGTGAAGGCGCTTCTGCTTGATGAAGCTCATAAATCTCGTTATTCAATTCATCCGGGTGCGACCAAGATGTACAATGATTTGAAACAAAATTATTGGTGGCCCGGAATGAAGAGGGTTGTGGCAAAGTATGTGGAAAAATGCTTGACATGTTTACAAGTCAAGGCGGAGCATCAGAAACCATACGGCAAACTCCAACCGTTAGATATTCCGGTTTGGAAATGGGAACATATCACAATGGACCTACTGACCAAGTTGCCTAAAACAAATCGTGGTTTCGATGCCATATGGGTGGTGGTAGATAGATTGACGAAAAGTGCTCACTTTATTCCGATCCGTGAGACTTTTACGTCAGAAAAGATGTCAGAGGTCTACACGAATGAAATAATAGCACGTCATGGGGTGTCGGTATCCATTGTGTCTGATAAGGATACCCAATTTACTTCAAATTTCTGGCGAGATTTCCAAGAGCAAATGGGAACCAAATTGTTCATTAGCACTGCGTACCATCCCCAAACGGATGGACAGAGTGAAAGAACGATACAAACATTGGGGGACATGCTTCGGGCGTGTATAATCGACTTTGGAGGAAGTTGGGATGTTCACCTACCGCTAGTCGAGTTTTCGTATAACAACAGTTACCAATCTAGTATTAAGATGGCACCATACGAAATGCTTTACGGTAGGAAGTGTCGAACCCCGGTATGTTGGGGAGAAGTGGGACCACGTGAACTCGCCCACCAAGATATACTACGAGCCACGAATGAAAAGATCGATATAGTTCGGGCAAACTTGAAAGTGGCTCAAGACAGGCAAAAGGCGTATGCTGATAAAAGGAAAAGGCCAATCGAATTCCAAGTTGGTGACATGGTCATGCTAAAAGTTTCCCCATGGAAGGGCGTTATTAGATTCAGAAAAAGGGGGAAGCTAAGCCCAAGGTTTATTGGGCCATTTAAAATTATCGGGAGAGTTGGCAAGGTAGCTTACCGTCTTGAATTACCGGAGGAGCTAAGTGGAATTCATGGCACGTTCCACCTGTCACAATTAAGAAAGTGCCTAGCAGACGAAACGGCCTATATCCATTACGATGATATCGAAGTGGATAATAGTCTGAATTATGCGGTGAGACCGGTGGAGATTTTAGACCGAAAGGTCAAACATCTACGAAATAAACAAATTGACCAAGTCAAAGTCAAATGGAAACATAGGAAAGGTTCGGACACTACGTGGGAGTCCGAAGAGGAGATGCGACGTCTCCACCCTACATTATTTGGCACGTATAACGGTTTCGGGGACGAAACCCTTTATAAGGGGGGTGGACTTGTAACACCCCGAAAATATAAAACCTTATATTAAAATTATAAAGTATAAATAACGAGAATTTACTAATTAGGAATTTTAACCTAGTTAGTTATTTTCTTTGAAATGGTTCATTACAAGGTTAAAAGTTAACAAACTATATGTTGAATATAGTAGAGGGGCCTTAGTTGTTAAAAATTGAAACTATAATATTGTTTTTAATAAAAATTAAACCAAAACCCCATTTTTGAGAGGCCTGGTCGCACAAAAGAAGAGCAGGGGCGACACCCCACTCTCACAAAACCTAAAATCACTAGAACTCTCAAATTGAAGGTTAAATCCTGTCCCAAATCAAAATCCGAGCACAGATTATTGATCCTCATCACAAGAGGATTCCAAGGTATGTAAAATTCAAGGAAAACTCTGAATTTGAAATTCTCATGAATTGGGAAAAATCTGAAATTAAGCTTGCATGTATGTGTTATGATGATTAAGGAACAACTATAGTGTTTAGGGACAAACCCTAGATCAATATAAGTTGAAACCATAAGAAATTTTGTGAAACCTAAGAACACCATTGTATGTGATTTGTGAATTATGTGTAATTTGATGAACACTAGGAAATAGATTGTTGATTTTGTGTAAATTGACGATTTGGAAGTGAATCCAGAAATCTAGAAGCTAACAATCATATAAAATGTTGATTGAAGTGAAATTAGGGCTAAATGATAAGCTAGGAACTTGTCATATAATCTTGTGATAAATCTGCCTTTAAGGTGTTTGTGAAAATGCCTCAAAGAAGGCTTAAAAATAGAAATTAAAAGCTTTAACACATAATTATGATGTTTTGGTATATTATGCGAAGTGAAGTCTAAAGAGAGTTCTAAACATGTCTTGAATTGAACTCTATAGGAAAAGATACCGGGACGTCGAGTGGACAAGCCGGTGGTGATTCGCGGTTGAAGGGCGTACGATAAGGTATGTAACTTGATTTGTTACATTTAGTAGATTTTGATTATTGTAATACGCATAGTGGAAATCTGGAATAAAGGTTGCTATGAATGAAAGCGGTAATGTCGCTATGCTGAATAATTGGTCAAAAGTTGTTTAGAATTCGTTGGTTGTCGTCATAAGAAAGGAATTTCGTAGACGAGCCAAACGGGTCAAATAATCAAGCAAGGCATGGTAATGCTCCGGATTATAACGGTTTGATCTTTGATATAGGTTATTATATAGAATGTTAGAAATACAAGAATTCAATGTATATGTTGTTAGAAAAGTGAAATCCGAGGGTTGGGTTTTGGGTACAATAAACACAACAAACAAGTGTTGGATTTCCAGCTACTACCGTAAATTACGGTAGTACCGTAATTTACGGTAGGGATCATGTATTTACGGTAGTTTTCTTCTGGTTTACGGTGACCAGGGACTTCCATAATCCACCGTAACTTACGGTCACACCGTAAGTTACGGTGAAACCAGAAAACAAATTATTATTTTATTATTTAGACTTTGATGTTGGATTTTATAATTATGTGCTATATAACAGTGTCAGATCTAATATTTTAAAGATTTGGACTATAGGTAACAAGGTGGATCTTACGGATGGTGGTCAAGCGAATGATGAAGAACCGAACACTCAAATCAACGCTTCCGCACTTGATCTTTTGTTTTAAAACCATGTAAACAATTGTAATTTCTGTCTTGAATATGGTTTCGTAGGATCAATATGTGAATGTTGTGTCTAGTTAAAACTTTCAAGTCTTGTAAGTTCTTGTAAACTTCAAATTTTGGCATGATATGCAAGGTCTTATGTTATTAAATCTAGTAGTATAACAAGGGTGTTACAGAGTAACTGCGGAGCAGTTATCATATGGCAGGGATGGAATTCTAAGATTGAATGGACGAATATAGGTTCCAATTCATGGAGGACTTAGGGAAGTTATTCTTCAGGTAGCCCATAGCTCCAAATATTCTGTCCATCCTGGTGCTGATAAGATGTATCAGGATTTAAAGGCAAATTACTGGTGGATAGGTTTAAAGAAATCTATAGCCACTTATGTGGCCAAATGTTTGACATGCGTGCAAGTTAAAGCTGAACACCAGAAGCCTTCAGGTTTGCTACAACAGCCTGAACTTCCCACCTAGAAGTGGGAGATGGTGACTATGGATTTTATCACCAAGTTACCAAAGACAAAGCGAGGAAATGATACTATTTGGGTTATAGTGGATAGATTGACTAAGTCAGCCCACTTCTTACCTATTAAGGAAACACACAGCTCAGATAAGTTAGCTCAGCTGTACGTGGACGAGATTGTATCTCTCTACGGAGTGCCAGTGTCTATCATCTCTGATAGGGATACGAGATATACATCGCATTTTTGGAAAAGCATTCAGCACTGCATATCATCCTTAGACGGATGGTCAAAGCGAGCGAACAATTCAAACGCTGGAAGATATGTTGAGGGCTTGTATTATTGATCTAGGAGGAAGTTGGGATGATCATCTTCCATTGATAGAATTTTCATACAATAATAGCTATCATTCCAGTATACAAGCTGCACCTTTTGAAGCTTTGTATGGAAGGAAGTGCAGGACGCCCGTTTGTTGGGCAGAAGTTAGAGATGTCCAACTAACAGGACCTGATATAGTCCTGGAGACGACAGATAAGATCGTACAAATTCGTGATCGTCTCAAAGCTGCCAGGGATAGGCAGAAAAGCTACGCAGATAAAAGGCGTAAACCTCTAAAATTCGAGGTAGGTGACAAGGTTCTACTTAAGGTATCACCCTGGAAAGGGGTAATGCAATTTGGTAAGAAAGGAAAGTTAAGCTCAAGATACATAGGACCATTCGAGATCATCGAATGTGTCGGAACAGTGGCTTACAAGTTAAACCTGCCTGAAGAGCTCAGTGGGATTCATAATGTGTTCCACATCTGTAATCTGAAGAAATGTCTAGCTGATGAATCGCTAGCCATGTCGCATGAAGATGTGCATATTGATGAGAGCTTAAAGTTTATCGAAAAACCTTTGTCGATCGAGGATCGACAGGTTAAGAAGCTTCGAAAGAAGCACGTGCCGATTGTGAAGGTTAAATGGGATGCCCTTAGAGGCCCCGAGTACACGTGGGAGGTTGAGTCCACGATGAAGCAGAAGTACCCTCATTTATTTCAGTAAATCTCGAGGTCGAGATTTCTTTTAAGGGGGTGAGGATGTAACACCTTGTAAAATCACGACCAATATAATAAAGACACGTGTCATGAAAGGTAAACGTGTTATAAACCCGGATCAAGTTGAAAGATGTATGGTAGGATTAAAAGTATCAACGTGTTAATTAATACCTCTGAGTGACCTATTTATTAATCCCAACCCTTAATATGTTTTATAAACAACTTATATATATTCAAATCCGGTTATTTCTGATAGTGCATAATCAAAATTGCAATGAATGGATCCTATGTGTTTTTACGACAAAACTTCATGCAAAAACCTCCTTCAATAAAGTCCAAGAACTTGTAAGTGCATGGCATCATGCAAGGGTATGCAAGGCCTGATTATATGGTCCCCTCTTCTGGAAAAAGACATAAGATTCGAAGTTTAAAAGGTTGCATGGTCAAAGCCTAAAAGTTTAAAATTTTTTGTCTGCTGGTCAACGGATACGGACCGTATGGGCTTAAGCTTACGGTCCGCAAGGACTGTAACTGGGTAATTCAAATTAGGGTCGGTTGCGGACCGTATCAATTTGGACTTACGGTCCGTAAGAGGTGGATGCGGACCGCAAGGATTTTTACTTACGGTCCGTAAGGCTGTCGCTGGCAGTAAAAATGGACAGTTGCCTGTTACAGCAGGTTACACCGACTTACATGCATGGTTTTCGAATTCAGGAGCTTGGCCAGTGGTTTTTCATGCATAAGGGACACTTGGATTCATCAGGGATCATTAGTAGACTTGTGTGTGATGATCTTGTTGCATCTAGTTCACTATATATAGAACATAAGTTGCAACCATTTTTCTTGCTCAGTTCAATTCACTTCAAATCATTCTCTAGAGATTTCTGGTCTTCAAGTAAGCTTCCTTAAGTCTCAAATTCGTGCTAAGGACCGTTGTAAGTGTCCTTAACCTCCTAATTCTAGTTTTAATTAGTTTAATGACCAAAAGTCAAACTTATCGTAATTAAGGTTTGACTTAGTGATTAATCACTAATGGTCCAGTCTTTAGTCAAATTAAAAGTAGATATAAGTTGGTAATTATGTAGGTAATAAACCCCTAAGAGGGCACCTATTGATTATCACCCTAACTTGGTCAAATGTCAGGTCAAACCTAATAATAAAAAGTCAACAGAAAGCTATTTTGCAAATAAAATCATAATTAGCAATGTAGAAGCTATGAAACCTGTTTTAACACTTGTATAACTTGGTAATTAATGTAAGAACATGTTTAAGCATGTTCAACCCGACAATTTTGAGTTTAGGCTCGGTTCGGAGCCGAAAGTAGCAAAAGTAGACTTTTGCTTTGACTTTCAGTTCTGACCTGATTTAGCTTAGTTTAGACATGCCTTAAAGTTCCATTAGGACCAGGTTATAGGTCAGTATAACCCTCTGAGATTATACAACTTGGTTCCTAATTTATCCGATTCATTTGCATGTTTCCGTTATATGCCTAAATGTTAACCATTATGCCCTTTTGACCTTAAAAACGAGATTTTTGAAATTGTGAGAGGAGAAAAACCTTTATCACTGATTTATAAACATGTCCTAAAAATTTGACATCAGTTTGAGGTCTAAATTAGGAGTTATGCTCAATATCGTAATTAGAAAGCTTTTTTATTAATTAAACGACATTATTAGCATAAACGTTAATTTTTACACCAAACTTTTTACCCACTGATGTAATATAATATTTTGGATTTTTGAAAATTTTTATTTATTTTTAAGCTGAGCATAACATAGGGTTCTTGCCTTGATTCGGTAAATGTCGGTTATACCATTTTTGCTAATAAAATGAGTTTTACATAATATTTTGGTACCAAACTTTTTGCTACTGATTTTATATGATAAATAAAATATTTTGAACTTTATAAACTGATCAAAAACTTAGATTTCTTATTATAACCCGAAAATCGCTTAAAACTGACTTTTACGCGTTTTAAACGCATAGTATGGATTAAAACTATTTTTAACATATAAGACTTAATACCTACTGATGTTTTAAGTAAATTTTTATACTTTAACAGTAAGCAAAAGTTTTGAACTTAGATTTCCAAATTTGACCTTTAAAGCTTATGTGAAATTACCAAAATGACCCTTCGGTGCATAGTTTGGTTATAAATGATAAATTTCACATATATGCAAGACCCTACTGATATAACTTATTAAATTAAATATTTTTACTGATCTTTTCAGACCTGAACCTCAGATTAATATTTTATCCCTTTTTTAACCTTTAAAATGACCAAAATACCCCTTCGGGGCTTAATTTGAGTTTAAATTCGTTTTGGGCATAATGGAAGGTATCTTACTGATATCACAACATATTTAAGGCATATTAACTTAGGAAACCTGTTCATGACGCATTTGTTTACCCGTTACGCACTTTTCGCGTTCGGTGCGGTTTATGTAACTAGTTTGCATAAATTAACCGAAACGGGTCAAACCTTATCATTTTTGTCTTAAAATCCAGAATGTGTTTAGTTTACCCATATTATACAAGTCTTCAAACTTGTCGGGTCTAAATCACATTCTATTCCAGTCTTCGCTTAATCTTGCGTTTTAAACCGTATATCTTCCTTTAAAACTAACCGGTCTAAGTTTAGACTTAAGTAAGACCCGTTAGGAATCTAATAGGTTATTAAAACCTTCGTTCCAGATTTAGGAGCCCAGTAAAAGATACTTGCACTTGCTGATTTGTACGGCTGGGATAAATTTGTATAATTTGCTCAGGTAAATACTTTTAACTTATTTTCCGTTATACGGGATTAGGATACAGTGTTATAATAATACCGCTTGGTCGGGTATGTAATTGATTTAAATCGGATTGTGATTAATATATTTACAAAACCCGTTTTAATCTGTTTTGTTTGGTATATGGCCTTTGGGGGGTTAATGACCATGTCTTGGATATCCTCGGCTCATTCATTGAAATGGCCACGACTTAAGCACTGGGTGTAGGCATACACCTGACAGTTGCGTATGTACAATAGGTACTCCACAATAAGGAAATTCCTTGTGGGTATTATACCTATGGCGTGTCAGTTAATCTTGTCCGGCTCTTCTAACCGGCCCTGACGGACGGCAAACATATAAATCTGTATACGAGATTATTTTTAAAATAATTGTCCCAAGTTATAAAAGATATTTTGTGCCTTATGCATTCAAATTAATTTTCTTAAACTCTTTTCAAAATGAGTCGGTTAATTGTATTTACCAGTGTAAACTGACGTATTTTCCAAAAAGGTTAAGTGCAGGTACTAAGCGAAATAGGCTGGCCACTCCTAGCATCAATAAAGAGTCTTGCAAGCTTAGATGCCTATAAATCTGTTGAACAATGTTCTTTTATCTTGATCCGCCTGTGGATCCCTTACAACCGTTTTTGTAATAAATGATATTACTTTCATTCGGTTTGCAATGATTATTATATTTAGCTTCCGCTGTGCAGTTAAACTGTGATTATTGACTATGATGATATCAACAACGTCACGATACTCCCCACCGGGCCCACCGGTAATACGTGGAAATATCGGGGTGTGACATGTCCTCATTTACTTAATCCTTAACTTTGTTCATAAAGAGCTGCTTTAAACCAAACTTTATGCTTCTTTTAATACAAAAAGGCAGGAAAGACCATTACTCTAGTAAGATAAAATCTTATCTTACAGCAGTAGCAGATCCTTTCTTGCGTTTAGTAGGAACTACTGTGGGTTCTACATCATCAACATCTGCCCAAGTCAATTATAATCATCATTTAGTCATAAGCAAAAATTATTTTAACTGTACATTTAATAATCTTTCTTTGTGTTTAATTTAACTTTATGCTTCTTTTAATACAAACCTATAATGACCCGCAGCAGATTGTATGAATTTCAAACAACTGTGATTAGACTGAAATATAAAGCGAGAATTAGAGTATATCTCTTCAAAATTAAAAACTCAAAATTTCAAAATTGGAGTAGCAAAAAACACATACTTTAAACGATGTTGGAACAATGATACTAGAAACAACCGTAAAACAATCATCATCATCATCTGCACCAGATCATTCACAATCATCATTTAGTCACAACTCAGATAATAAAACTTTAGTAAAAATAAAAAACAAAAACACATACCATGATCAAGGCAAACCACATATCACCAAAAATTAAGCAAACAATCGGAAGATTCAAATCTCAAGCAAATGAAACCCTAATTTCAAAAAGAATAATCGATGAACATATTCACAGGTCAATAATCAATAGATGTTGTACTCATATCATCACTGTTAAGAAAAATCAACACAGATCTATAAACATACAAATCAAACCTCAAGATGAAAGAATCTTGTAAAAGAAACACCGCAGAACCCTTAGCCGGCGCCCCATCTCTCGATCTATCTCTCGAATGAAACCCTAGCAATGGTTACATGAAAAGACCCAAAACACAAAGGATTAGTATAAATAAGAGGAAATCATGGATGTATTTCAATAAAAAAAGAAGAACAAACCTTTTGAATGAAGATAATCGATGAACAAAAGAAGATTTTATGGTGGCGTCTGGAAGAAGATTAGGGTTTGGATAGAGAGAATGATCTCAATAATTGAAGGATGTAGGCCAAAATCTAATTTAAAGAGATGATAAAGGAAAAAAAGGGGACGGAGCACTGTTGGGCGGGAAAATGGAACTGAGAATGCCCTAATCAAGTGACACGTGGCCCAAATCGCTTTCATTTATCATATATAATAGATTATATAAGCCCGTATGTGAAATAACTTGCCATGTGATTATATATATATATATATATATACTTTCTATAAAAGAAGAAATCTGAGTGACATAAGAAAAGCTGATGTGTCAGCAAGAGAGGCTGTCCAACGTTGTTTTTCTTATGTCATTATCGCATCATAATCCTTAATATATAAAATCACTTTAATTTTCAAAGGTCTGGCCCACATCTAGAAAATCACTTTAAAAAAATCAATTTAAACATCTGCCCACATCTACAAATGGGCAGTTGTTTATAAAACCACTTCAAACCTCTGCTCATATTCAAAATTTAAAATCAAAATCCTGGCTCCAAATTCAAAATTCAAACTACATATGAATTTGCCTCCCTATAAATAACATATATGAATTTGGCTCCACATTCAAATTTCAATTTATCTCTCTCCTTTATATTTGCGATCATATCTCTCTTACTCAAATGCATAGCTCTCATGATTGAGCTGGTTAATCTTCGATTACAGTTCTTTATTCCAATATCATTGTTCCAACATCGTTGTTTCATTGAAGCTCGGTTTCACACACTCACCTTTGACCTCGGCTTTGCATATTCAGTCTGTTCATCTGCGATTACAGCTTTTTGTACTTCATGAAAATTTTCCAACATCATTGTTGCAACATCGTTGAGGGTATGTTTTTTTCTCTGATTTTGAATCTTAAAATTTAACTGATCTGTTCTAATTCTCTGTTTATATTTCAGTCTAATCAGAGTTGTTTAAAATTCAAACAATCAGTTGCGGGTTATTTTAGGTTTGTGGATTCTTTTAAACTGTTGATATATGTTGATAATATTTATTTTAAGGTGTTCATATATTTCAGCTTTTTTTTTCGAGCGAGCAGCGGGGAGTTCTTCTGCACTGTTTTTGAAGTCTGAAGTGCAGAAAATGGAGTACTTCGTTAAGCGTCGATGCTGTTCCAGGTTTTCTTGTATTTATTATCACTGATGATGTCCATTTTATATATTTGTTCTTCAATCAGCCTAATCATCAGCCTTTTATAGTGTTTAAAATGCATCTTTATGATAAATGAAGAAGTTAATGGTAGTTATGAGAACCTGTTTTTTTTTTTTTTTTTTTGTTCTTTCGGTTTCTTGATATTTAACTTTTTACTACGATTATTATATCCTTCTTTTATATGAGACTTGAAGAAATATACAAGTTAAAAATGTCAGCATACCCTTCTATAGGTTCTTATGATTTAAAGTATCGCTTTATCAAGCAAGATGAAGATCAAGTATATGAGGATAGGGCTACTGTTCAAGAGCTGAAGAGGTGTTTTGATGGACTGCATCTTGGTCTGTTTACGAGAGACCAAGTGTCCAGAAACCTGATGGTCATGTCTTTCTGCACTTCAGACTTCAAAAATAGTGCTGAAGCTTTTCATCACGTTTTATTACCATTATATCCTTCTTTTACATCAGAGTTGAAGAAATATACAAGTTAAAAATGTCATCATATCCTTCTGTAGGTTCTTATGATTTAAAGTATCGCTTTATCAAGCAAGTTGAGGATCAAGTATATGAGGATGGGCTACTGTTCAATAGCTGAAGATTATTAAATTTCGTTGTTCAGTTTTCAATGTAATTGTTGATCTATCGTCATATGTGATATGTAAATTTTAATTCTATTAATCTTTGTAGAGCATTTTATTTTTACTAATTTGAGCATCAACAGTTGTTAATGTTGATACCTGCTATTGAAAATGTTGAGTTGCTACTGTTGCCAACATCTGTTATTCCCAACAGCAGTTTCCAAAGAATATTCAACCATTAACACAATAAAAGTTCTGAACATTCTTAAAAAATAGACAAAAATCTTTAAAAGTCTGTTGAAAACAGCTGTTTTTAAAACATTTGTTTGGAAAAAGATTCATCCACAATTTAAAGGTATTGTCTGTTCTCACAATTCCTGCTTTTTTGTAACGACTGTTGAGTTGCTACTGTTGCCAACATCTGTTATTCCCAACAGCAGTTTCCAAAGAATTGTCAACCATTAACACAATAGAATTTATGAACATTCTTAAAAAATATGTATTTTGAAAAAAAATTGACAAAAATCTTTAAAAGTCTGTTGAAAACAGCTGTTTTTAAAACATCTGTTTGGCAAAAGATTCATCCACTATTTAAAGGTGTTGTCTGTTCTCATAATTTCTGTTTTTTGTAATGACTATTGAGTTGCTATTGTTGCGAACATCTGTTATTCCCAACAACAGTTTCCAAAGAATTGTCAATGATTAACACAATAGAAGTTCTGAACATCTGTTATTGCTCAACAGATCTTTGTAAAACGTCTTTAAATGAAGAGGTTTTTTACCACTGCTCAACAGTTCTGAACATCTATTATTGCTCAACTGTTGATTTACCACTGTTTACAACATTTGTGTCTGATGAAGTGGTAGTAGCCTTTGTTTGCCATGTAGATTATTGTTGGTCTTTAAATGAAGAGGTTTTTTTTTTTTTAAATTGTGGCAGAGGTTTAAAATTTGTCCTTTCAGTTTCTTGATATTTAATTTTATAGTTTTCTCATAAAAATTTATTTTTTAAATGTTTTGCATTAAATGGCTGTTGATATTTAATATCAATTTATTCGTTTATATTAAAAGTCTGTTGAAAACAACTGTTTTCCAAACCTGTGTTTTACTAAGGACTGCTGACTTACTATTGTTGTATAAGATCTGTTGTTGCCCAACAGTGGTTTCCAAACACTGCTGAAGGGTATTGTCTGTTCTCATAGGTTCTGTTTAATCTGAGGACTGCTGTGTAAGACCCTAATTCACGTTTGACCAAAAGTCGCAGCGGAAGTTCATGTTTAAAAATTTCTTTCTTTATAATACCTTGACTTATTTGAAATTTCATTCATCCATTTTTTATACTCTTTTACACACTTGCATCAATCGACTCATTTACTAAATAAAAACATAACTTATGTCTGCTAAATTACATACACAAACGTCCCCGTACAATATATCTTGCTACTCGGTCCTCGATCTCCATTCCTTGATGATCCTCCGTGACCCGATCAACCTGCGCTCACCACATACATTTATAACGTTAGTACACATTATAAGCATAAATAAGATTCCTCCTTACTGACTATTCATTTCATTATCTCTTTACATTCCAGCTTTCCATCTGATTATACATTCCGTGGTGAGACTTCCTCGTTGTACCTGCGCTACACTTCGTTCACAAGGCACGCTATTATTATCGTCAATACTCAATTTCATTGAATACATGCATATATACTTCCATACATACTTATATATATGCATATGTTCACACATAACTACTTACATACATGCGTACCTACATACATACGTACATACATGCCTACATACATACCTATTACATGCCTTCACACAACCCTACATAAGTGCATACATTCGTACATACTCACTTGGATATATATATATATTCACATACTACCTACATACACACCTACGTACATACATACATTCATATCTTCACGCATACCTACATACGTGCATACGCTCATATCTACCTACTTGCATACCTACACACATACACTCATTCATACATACCACTTATATTCATACATACATACATACCTTCATACGTATCTACATTTCCTAAAACAAGGACTAAATTTGTCATTCTTAGCTTATACGTAACCTTCCATACCCGGTTCGACTAGAAAGAACCGGATATGATGCATTATCTTTCGTAACTTATTCAATCCTCATAATCTGTTTATAACGGATCTTACTTCTACTTTCAAACGACCATAGATTTCAATTCTTACAATTTTAACATAACGACACAATACAATTGGGATTATTATCCATATGACAACATCATAAAAAAAAATAGAAGTATGGTGTACAATAGCGTACCTCGATCTTGTGAGCTTTCCGACTTCCTAGCGTTGGAACCTTCTTCTTTCACACCTATAACAACACGTTCATTCACTTATTTAGTTCAACTAAATTTCATTCATTCTTCTTCCAAATCATGCATATTATTCTTTTAAGCATTCCATCAAACACTTGGCGGGTTTCGCATTTTCGGGACATTTACCTAACTAACTAAAACATGTATTTAAGCTAGTTCTTTTAATTATTCAACAATAATCAAGCAAACCTCCTTCTATATCAATTCATCTAGTGTTTATACATCATTAACATAATTATTCATCAATGATTCACATGCATGACACTACATAATCATCCTAATTCACATCTCAATTTCATAAAGTGGGTTTTTTACTAGAATCTTTCAAATAACCTAAAATCAAACCTGAATCTTGTTCTAGAAGGTAATCCTAACTCATATTTTTCACATTTAGACACAAGAATTCAAGATTGGGTTGAAACCCTCATCCTTCAAATCATAATTTCAGAAAATAAAACTTACCACTTCACTAATTAGGGTTAGATACTCGAAAATAGGGGCTCATGCATTAGATTTTCCTTGAGATTGCAAGCATATTGCTGAAATTTTGCAAACAAGGGTTTGCTTGTTCTTCCCCCCGCTCTGATCGAAACCCAGTACCCAAATGTGGGTGTTTTTCAATTTTTGTTTATTAGTTAAACCTTTTAGTTTACTATTTACACATTAAACCCTCCCACTTTGAAAGAGTGTTTAATTTAGGCTTTCCCATAAACTAACTACCATTTGGCCATATTTCATTAACTATGTTAAATTCTTTGTTTATATTTTCACTTATTATAATACTAAACATTTTTGGGGTGTTACAAGTCTACCCCCCTTAATTGAGGTTTCGTCCCCGAAACCTGGACACATAACAATTTAAACGTTTACATACCGAAGAGAAAAGGGTAGTGCTTCCTCATTTCATCTTCCGCTTCCCATGTAAGTTCCGACCCCTTTCGGTGTTGCCATTGAACCAACACTTGTCTAATGGCTTTGTTGCGAAGATTCTTCACCTTAACGCCTTTAATGGCTATTGGTCTTTCGACATAACACTTCGTTCACAAGGCACGCTATTATTATCGTCAATACTCAATTTCATTGAATACATGCATATATACTTCCATACATACTTATATATATGCATATTTTCACACATAACTACTTACATACATGCGTACGTACATACATACGTACATACATGCCTACATACATACCTATTACATGCCTTCACACAACCCTACATAAGTGCATACATTCGTACATACTCACTTGGATATATATATATTCACATACTACCTACATACACACCTACGTACATACATACGTTCATATCTTCACGCATACCTACATACGTGCATATGCTCATATCTACCTACTTGCATACCTACACACATACATTCATTCATACATACCACTTATATTCATACATACATACATACATACCTTCATACGTATCTACATTTCCTAAAACAAGGACTAAATTAGTCATTCTTAGCTTATACGCGTTTAAAAACGGTCCAAACGGGGTTCGCATTGCATAAAACATTAAAATATTAATTTTTCTAAAATCTGGAGTCCGTCTGTCCATTCGCATCCTTGCCTGCCTTAGCATCCATCTTAGACTGCATTTGGCGCTACGCCACGGACTCCAGATTTTAGAAAAATTAATATTTTAATGTTTGATGCAATGCGAACCCGTTTGGACTGTTTTTAAACGTGTATAAGCTAAGAATGACTAATTTAGTCCTTGTTTTAGGAAATGTAGATACGTATGAAGGTATGTATGTATGTATGTATATATGTATGTATGTATGTATGTATGCATGTATGTATGTATGTATGTATGTATGAATATAAGTGGTATGTATAAATGAACGTATGTGTGTAGGTATGCAAGTAGGTAGATATGAGCGTATGCACTTATGTAGGGTTGTGTGAAGGCACGTAATAGGTATGTATGTACGTATGTATGTAGGTACGCATGTATGTAAGTAGTTATGTGTGAACATATGCATATATATATGTATGGAAGTATATATGCATGTATTCAATGAAATTAAGTATTGACGATAATAATAGCGTGCCTTGTGAACGAAGTGTAGCGCAGGTACAACGAGGAAGTCTCACCACAGAATGTATAATCATATGGAAAGCTGGAATGTAAAGAGATAATGAAATGAATAGTCAGTAAGGAGGAATCTTATTTATGCTTATAATGTGTACTAACGTTATGAATGTATGTGGTGAGCGCAGGTTGATCGGGTCACGGAGGATCATCAAGGAATGGAGATCGAGGACCGAGTCGTAAGATAGATTGTACGGGGACGTTTGTGTATGTAATTTAGCAGACATAAGTTATGTTTTTATTTAGTAAATGAGTCGATTGATGCAAGTGTGTAAAAGAGTATAAAAAAATGGATGAATGAAATTTCAAATAAGTCAAGGTATTATAAAGAAAGAAATTTTTAGACATGAACTTCCGCTGCGACTTTTGGTCAAACGTGAATTAAGGTCTTACTTCTTGTGATAAGGAACCCGTACAATCCATGACTCGATCAAGATCTAAAGGTAGAAATGGAATGAAAACGTGTATGTATGTATTCATATGAAGAAGCTAACGGTTTGCTATGTGCAAGGTAAGCTTAAAAGTTTGGAGTGGATGATCCGTGAATGCAGTCTAAGATGGATGTAAAGGCAGGCAAGGATGCGAATGGACAGACGGACCCCAGGTACACAATGTTAATATGTATAGTACCGGTGTTAAAAGAAAAAGGAAGAAACTCCATTGGGAAAGAAATTATTAAATGAAAGACAATGATATGGTCTTGGTGAAGGTTTAGAAATGTGCACGAAACTAGTATGTGGATTGCGCACCTGGCCAGTACGCAAGAAGCATATGACGTTCGTGAGACCGTGGTAATTATCGCAGGTATGTCCGGTAGAACTGGGTAGCAGGTGGACGTGCGGGGGGAAACGGGTTGTAAGACTCTCGGGAAATTGAGAGTACTACGTAAGAATGAAAAGTATGATTGATAGGAATGAAGAATGTTGAATCCGTAAGAAAGTACGGATCAACAATATATGAATGAAATGTTTGAATCCGCGAGACGGATTCAAAGAATGAAAGATGTGAATGCAATGTTTGAATCCATGAGACGGATGAAAGGGATGAAAGGAATTAATGGAATGTTTGAATCCGTAAAACGGATTCAAGAAAATGGAATGTAGAAATGATGTGTCTGAATCCATGAGACGGATTCAACGCATGTAAAGAATGAATGATGTAAATGATATGTTTGAATCTGTGAGGTGGATTCAAAGCATAGAAGGAAGAAAATGTGTGAATGGTATGTTTGGAACCGCTAGACGGATTCAAAACATAGAAGTAATGAAAGGTATGGATGTTACGTTTGAATCCGCGGGACGGATTTAAAATATAAAAAGGATGAAATTAGTCCACATCAGAATGTGTCGATAGTTTGACAATGGTTGAGTCAAACGAGTCATAATGAATGACGGGCTACGACCCGGACAACGGTTTAAGTATGAACGAGAAGGGTAAGTTTTAACAAAAATACCAAAATGATGTAATGAATGTCTTTGCAAGCAAGCATGAACAGTAATAGAAGTACGAATGTGTACCTCAATACATTTACGATAAGTAAAAAATGTCGGTTTGACCTTGAAAAGTCAAACTGCAAAGGTCGACAAAGTAAGTAACCAGAATAAAAGAATTGCATATAGGGAATGAAATGTGGAATGTGCTATAGCATGTACGTGAGAAATTGTAAAAGAATTATAGGTGAGTAATCACCTAGTATAATGAATGTTTGAATGAAAAGTGCTAATCACTAGTTTTGTAGATGTTAATGGTAGAACTCTCAATGTGATGAAACCAATCAAATTGGTGAACGAATGTGCACGAGTGAAGGCTCAGTACAAGGTTTAATGAAAGCTGGCCTGGTGCGGTTAGTACGCGTGAAGGAGCGGATCGATCTGGTTTACGGATCGCAGAAGCACAAAATGAAATCAAAGTAAGTATAATGTTTTAACTCATACCAGATAGATATGGATTTGTAAATTGAAATCGACCCACGAGATGAATGATGGAATAGGTATGGTAGGGTATGGAAATATTTGACTTTTAATAGTTGACATAAGAAGAGAACTATGTCATTAGGAACTAGATCTTAAAAGTTTTGAGCGAAAACTTCGGGTATTGGTTAAACTCTCATATGAAGAACCTGCATGATGCGCTTGCTTAGGCAACTTAAGTAATGCATGAATTGAGAAGAGAAGTAATGTAGAATAAATGAGGTAAGTTGAAGGTAACGTAAGGGTACGTATCGTACAAATAACTATAGGAAACGTAGAATGACGCTAACTTTGGAGTTAAGCGTGTATATGTGACTATGAAATAGTAGTTTCATTGCGATAACAAAACAAGAACTAAATATTATATGATATATATATAAAATATAATCTAAGAAATGGGATGAAGATATTAGATCTGTTATAACGGATCATACGAATGTAAGTACGATAATAAGCGTGAAGATGTATGTATATTGACCCACTACAAACGGGTCGAGGAAATGAGAATGTTATGTAAAAGTAAAGTAAGAAAAGTATGGACTTGCTAGAAAGAAGTCAATTATATGAATAGATTAAGAATCGAGAATGGATAGTTACTTAGTATTATAATGGATAGTTTCCTAAACCAATATCACCACCAGAAAAACCAACCACTGCTGCGAAACTTAAAACCACTGCTGAACCTAAGAAGTTAGAATCTGATACACCTAAAACAAAACTCTCACCAGAAAAACCACCTGTCAAAAAGCAGAATACAAAATCCTCATCACCACTGCCAACCTCCACTGAAACAATTGTTGATGCAACAAATGTTTCAGCATATGTTAAGACAGCAACGGTTGAGACACCAGTTGTTTCAACAGTTGTTAGTCAATCCACTGATTCTACCCAATTTCAATTCCCATCACAATCAACCCTTACAGTCATAGCACCTTTTTCTTCCCTAACTCCTCATTCTCCAAAATCTGTTTACACAAGAAAGAGAAAATTCATGGTGCATGAAGAAGAGAAGGAAGAAAAAGATATACCCGCACCAATTCTGTTATCAGCTACTCCATTCATTAAAACTTCACCCAAACCATTCGTCCCACCTCCATCAACAAAGATCAACCCATTGGCAGTAACTTTCCCTTTGGAACTGCTTGCAGTTCAAGATGAAATGACTCAATTTTACACAGAGGATGATCCATCCAAAAGAACCTTCCCATCTCTTCAGGGATTCGAAACTCCAAATAATATTTATGAATAACTGAAGCTAAAGGGCAAGCAAGCAGAAGATAAGGCAAATGAAGATTGTAAAGGGCTAGGAGACATTAAGTTATCAGCTCGCATGCAACATTGGCTTGGTGAAGTCAAGAAGTTGGAAGATTTTGCTAGAGACCTGAGTAAGAATATGTCAAATCTGTCAACAAATGCTGAGCTAGAAAAGGCATTAAGGAATGATTTCTTGAACACTATCATGGAAACCAAGCCCTACGAAGCCTACAGGTCTGATTTCAAAGACTGGCCCCTTGAGGCTCTTAATGAGGAAGTTAATAGAATTGAAAAGATAAATAAAGATCCTCAAATGCCAAAATCTGCTCCCAACTGGAAACAATACAAAAAGGTTGAAGTGGATGAAGTGTTGAAGTATAAGAGAATGAAGGCAGAACTTGTAGCAGCTAAGGTTGGGACTGCTAGACAAATTGGAAAATGGACTAGGCAGTATATTGATCGAGCTTACAGTAAGTTAGAAGAGCGAAGAAAGACAGATCCATCCCTTCCTAAAAAGCCAGTATACAAAGATGAAACGACTGTTATACGTCGGTAGATGTATCCATCGCTGCCTTGAACCAAAGAAAAAGACAACAACTGATGGATGACGAAGATGAAAATAGGTATGCTGAGTATAGAAAAGAGTCTATCAGAAATCAGTTACGATATGCATTGGATGATGTTTCGTTGCAACTACAAGCTCAATTTGTTCAAGCATTTCAGAAGTTGGCAAGCAGTCCTCAATCGCCAAACTCCTCTCAATTAAAACATCTCCCAAGAAACCCATCAGATCCAAAAATAGTAAAGTGGAAGTCTGACAAACAGACCCATGAACTGAATTTGATCAAGTCTGATTTTAGTGTTGAAAAGATATCAAGGGAGAATGCACTTGGTCTGAATCCAGTTGACCTCCAAGATCTTTTTAACCTTCAGCTTGATAGGGATGAAAATGATACTGATTCCTTGGATTTTGAGCTCCAATTCAAAGGGCAAATCCGGGAAATGTTGATGAGAGAATAAAGATCTGCTGATTTCTAAAATCTACTGATTCCTTGATTTAGTTTTGCTGAAAGTTGTTGAGGCAGGTGATTGTGCGTTTGTAGTTAACGTTTGTTGAACCTTAAGTTGTATTCGAATTCTATTAAGTACGTATGTCTATAAACAGTTTATATTGTCTTTTTGGGTAAACAGTTAAATTGCATGTAACTGATATATTAACCGATAATCTATGTTCATAGTTGTCTTTTAGCTATAATAGATAACACGTTTTGGTACAATAGCTATGCACGTATCTATATGTTCTATTAATATGTGTTATGCATGCTTGTCTAAGAAACGACCCATGTTTGTTGCTCTCATTTTTAATGAGAGTACTAAATTATTTGTTAATAACATTATTCTCTTAACATCTGCTTACTAACCTTTGTAATTTCTGTTGACTGACCTTTTTAACATGGGTTGACTAACATGCATATCTGTGTAATACCTATCCATCTGGCAAGCTCTGTTGGAGATAATGGATAACAGTTTTTAGGAAAGTCTGTTGGAAAGCAACAGAGGTTTTTAACAGTTAATAGATAACAGTGGTTTGCTATCAACATAATGGAATTGCTGTTGAATAAACCTATTGACCATTAGTTTATATCAATTTTGTAAGTCTGCACTAAATATTTTTTTACTCTCTGTCAATATGTGTTATGCATGCTTTTCTAAGAAACGACCCGTGTTTGCACACGGGTCTTACCGCTAGTATATATATATATATATATAGGGGAAGGATCCACTAAAAAGTGGATTTTTCCTAAGTAGCCTAAGAAAGATTGTGATGATGACATGTGGCACTTCTAATAAGTAGGAATAAAGGGCATTTTAGTCCTTATAAATAGGAGTGAAAATGACATGTGCCATCCCTTTTGTTTTTTAAAAATACAAAAAAAAATCTAGTACAAATAAATCTAGCAAAAAAATCTAGTACAAAAAAATATAGCACAAAAATGTAGTACCAAAAAATATAGCACAAAAAAAATCTAGTACAAACAAAATATAGCACGAAAAAATTCAGCAAAAAAATGTAGTACAAAAAAATCCAGCACAAAAAATTGAGAAAAAAAAATTACGACAAAAAATTCAGCACAAAAATATAGTACAAAAATCCAGCACAAAAAAATGTTATACAACATAAAAATACAATACTTTTTAGTGGGTTTTTTTAGTATTCATATTTTATATAGCAATATGGTACTCAAATTAAAGATAAAAAGACGCTCGGTTTTACGGTGAAATTTTTATGAAAAAATAATGTCGTATAAAAATGTTATGAACGTTTAAAAAATGTGGGTGGAATACGCATGTGCATTGCATGTGAAGAGAGAAAATCCATAAATAGGATTTTCCCAATATACCATTGCACTCCTTCTTTCTCCTATACTTTTTATCTTAACAATTGATTTGAAAAATGAATTGTTAAGATTCATTCTCATCCTACTTTGGCAAAATAAACTTTTTATTTGATCTTGGTTAAGATTCATTCTCATCCTACTTTGGCAAAATAAACTTTTTATTTGATCTTACCCCTATATATATATATATATATATATATATATATATATATATATAGGGTAAGGATAGTGTAAAAAGGGCCTAAAGTGTGAGAAGTGTATTATAACACTATATATAATACTATATAACATCATATAACAATATATAACACCATATAATATCATATAACACTATGTAACACTATATATCTTTATATAATAAATATAACACTATACATCTATCATAGACATGCTATCAGACAACCTATAGTGTTATATTTGTTATATAATGATATATAGTGTTACATAGTGTTATATGGTATTATATGGTGTTACATATTGTTATACGGTGTTTATATGGTGTTATATAGTATTATATATAGTGTTATAATACACTTCTCACACTTCTTACACTTTGAGCACTTTTTACAAGATCCTCTACCTATATATATATATGAGAGAGAGAGGCATTCCATAACTAAAATAAACGTGTCGCATCTTAGTGATTCTATAAAATCCTTTGTACAAAAACTGCCCCATACACATGTATATATGTTTTTTTAACGGTCAAAACTTTTATATATTATATAGAAACCGGGGCAGCAAGAAACTACAAAACCCAGCAAAACAAAATTATAAAATTACATTCCGAATATTAAAACCACACCATCTATCCCAATTTAAAGCATTAAACTTACATCTACATTTAACCCATACACATCATGTATGTGTAACATGTTATACATTGAATTCATATGATAATTACAAATTTTAAATCAAATTATCTGTTATAGATATCCATTCAGAAAGGAAACCAACATGTTTGTATGTTTTTCGGAATAAAATCAAACTTCAAACGAATATAATACAATAAACGTGAAACAAAGCTTGAACATAAAATGTGAACACATAGTGGACTAGTGGAGGTCCTTAAAAACCTTTAGATTATCTAAAATCTTGATATACTAGCGTTTAATCGAAACAAGAAACGAAGAAATGACAAAAGTGAAAAACATCTTTTTGAAATAAAGATCAAAAGACATGTACCTTTTCTTGACCCAATGCACTTTGAGGGTTTGGTTTCATATGTTTACATTATGTTCTTGATTTTAAACATTTTTTTTATTTTATCTTGATTTAGTAATTCATTTTCTGTAAATATTAAATAATAACCAACATAGCATCATTCTTTCTCCATTTCGAGAGTAAATTTAACTACTAGTATATAACATTTTTTATCACCCGAAATCCCAACATTACGATTCCATTTTTGTCTAAATTTATTCGTAATGATCGATATTAATAGGACAACACACGGTGAATTTCTACACTATTATGGTTATTGTAAGGGAACATTTGTATACGTATTTTCTAAACTCATAAAATATCTTTTTTTTTTTGAAGTCATATTTTAAGAGTGTTATAAATTATGTATTGAAAATATGTATCTTAGAAAAAATATAATATTTTATTCAAGGTTTTAGTATGAAATATAAGATATTCAACACTATAACAAAGTTGAATGAAGACAAGAGTACAAAAGAAAAGCATCACATATGACCAAACGGATTCAAGTGTTTCTTTGTCTCCATTTCTTGTCAACATCAACAAAAACAAATTACAAACCCTAGACAAATCAAAAGGGCCAGAAAATAAAGAGGTAAAAAAGAATAAAGAGTAATTTTTATGTCCCCTTGATGTCACCTTTTGTCATTAACTCGGCCATCCATCAAGCTTTCTTTTTCGTGTACAAACTTACAATAAAAATGTTCTTTCGGGTCGGAGGTTTAAATTACGGCTTCTGATGAATTTTCACATCTTCGTTGTGTCAAGAATCTCTCGGCATCAAGGACTCTTTAAATTATAGCAATTATTTTCATAACATACTTTAAGATAGTGTTCGTTTACAGAATGAAATAGAATCTTGATGGAATTGAAATTGAGCAATAACAAAACAATAAAATCTACATTTCAATTCCATCTAGATTTCATTCTACTATGTAAAACAAACATACCTAAATTCCAAATCAAAATTTCTTTTGTTAAAACGGATAACATAAGTAACAAAATCTACATTCCAATTTTCTCTGGATTCCTTTCTATGGTGTAAAACGAACACATCTAAGGTTGGAGGGTGTGGGGGTCGTCCCCAGCCCGTCTCCCCTCCGACGCCGCACCAGCCCCCATTTCCCATCCACCGGCGTCGTCCTGCCCGTCTCCCCTCCGACGATTGAGACGCCCCACTAGAAGACAAAACCATCCTCATACACACATATACATACAACTCATATATATATTTTAGGTCCATCCCTCATTTCCTTAGTTTCATCCCCTTTGCCTCATCCTCACACCCATCCTACGTGGCGCTTACGTGACGGATCATCCTCCGAGGATGGGCCTCTACAATGCCGCATAGCCTAAATTCCAAATAAATTTCAATTTCTATACAAATTTCAATTTCGATTTCATTACATTCTATGAAACAAAAGTTACCTAAGATCACGTTTCTATTATAGATTCATATTTTTTCCATTGCTTGCTTAGGGTGACGATAATGTTGTTTCAACGAGTTGTTTTTATTTAAATCGATTGTTTAAGGTTGGTTTCTTTATCTTGTAATCATTAGTATTTGTCAACTTCGTTAAAGGTTGATTCTTTTCTAATATATTTCACTTTTGGGGATATAATAATATAAACAAAGTTGAAAAATCAACGCTAAATCCATACCTGATCCTTCATGTTTTAATATTATGTAATAAAATAGCTTTCTTTCAAAATTGATTATTTACATATTTTAAGATTCCAAGCGACTCGTCATGTCATGGAACATACCTATGAAATATCCACTGGTGTGGTGGAATAAACTTTTATGTAAATATAAACGACAAATTTGGATCACTTACGGATGAAAGTCGATCTGAGAAAAACTCCCTTGTGGGAATTGAATCCAGGACTTCATGGTCCTGAGTCTTATCCTACCCTAAGATGTTACTAGGCTATAATGTTATGGGCGTGTAAATATAATATATAAAGGGTGTACCTATTGGCACACTCATTTGCCTATCTACACACTTTAAAAGATGTTTTTTGTCCTTATATGCACACCCTGCAGTGTCAAACTGTGGCCAAAACGCGGCGTTTTGGTCCGGTTAACCAGACAAAGACTGACGGGTCTGTCGACCGGACCAAAACGCCGAGCTTTGGCCGCGTTTTGGTCCTGTCAACCAGACAAAAGACTGACACCCGGTTTGGTTGACAGGACCAAAACGCGGCCAAAGCTCGGCGTTTTTGTCCGGTCAACAGACCCGTCAGACACCCGTCAGTCTTTGTCTGGTTAACCGGACCAAAACGCCGCGTTTTGGCCACAGTTCGACACTGCAGGGTGTACACATAAGGACAAAAAATACCTTTTGGGGGTGACTATCTACACACCAAGTGTGTAGATAGTTTGGGCGTATATAAATGATAGTTATTAAAAGTCATTGTTACATCTTGTGCTAAAAAAGATACATGTGGGAACCGGTACCGGTTTGTAACCTGAAACCATATTGAAACTGGTTGGGAAGAACTAGTTAGGAATCTACCTTGACCATAGGGTCGAAATCAGGCTATAACCCTATACTTTAAAACCGGCTTGAACCCGGTAAACTTGATCTGAACTGCTCAAAAAATTGTTCCTTTGACTTTCTTCAACCCACTTCCAACCTGAATCGGCTCTAACAAAGAAACGCATGTTTGATTTCTTACACAATCAAAGTCATTTGGATATGTGTCAATAAACAAAAATCACGGCGCCAATTGTTTGTCAAATACATATCTGAAAACTATGAAAATTGTTTTTAGCGCCAATCGTATGTCAAATACATATCTGAAAACTATGAAAATTGTTTTTAGCGGTCACATGATACCATTCCTCAAAGTGTAGATCAGCTCACGGTACCAGATGTTGCAATAACCGGATCACTCTAGCGCTAAATGTGTACATGTCATGCGTCTGACATTCGAAACAACCACCATTTATCGTGCGACCCTACTTTGGTCTAAGAGTGTCCCTCACTCATGTCTACTGAATAGGGTCGAGGCTAGTTAACTAGACTGTGAAAGTAAAATGTGAACAGTCAATTTGTATCCATGTCTAATGTTCTCTTTATTTTTAGTTTGGTTTTTGGTTTGGACAATAATTTATAGCAAGTGATGTAGTATTGGACAATTCCCACACTGGCCCAACCCAGTTCCGGGTCCTATTCCAGACCTGGCCCAACCAATTCCTGATTGGGTTTTACGCATGGTATTCGGTCTATGTAGGCTTGGCCCATTTAGTCCTGATCCAGCCCAAATCCTTTTTCACAACAATGCTGCAACCATGAATGGAGATTGGAGAGTGCTTCAAAATCCACACAACTCTCTTTAACATAATCTGTTTTATATACATACATTACACATTTTATAAAGAGTTAAATGCCATCTTAGGCCTTGTGGTTTGGGCCATTTTGTCCATTTAGTCAAAAGATTTTTTTTTCTCCTGTGGGTCCAAAAAGATTTCATCGTTGCCATTTTAGTCCACTGGGTTAAATTCATCCATTTTTTCTGTTAACCAAAAGGGCAATTCTGTCATTTTATATGTATTCTGTTAACTAGAAAGGCAATTCGGCCATATAAAATGAACGAATCACTCTCCTCGTTAACAGAAATAATGGATGAAGTTACCCAATGGACTAAAATGGCAACAGTGAAACCTTTTTGGACCCACATGCGAAAAATGAAACCTTTGAACTAAACTGACAAAATGACCCAAACCACATGAACTAAAATGACAATTAACTCTTTTATAAATCTTAATATTGATATATATTAACAGGTCGGATTATCTATATGTTGCAAGCTTAGATATAGACTTGGGAACAACTCACAAAGGTCGGGTCATCTATATGTTGCGACTTAGATATCGGGAGCAACTCAAAATGTTAGATATAGACTAGGGAGCAACTCAAAATGTTGGATAAAGTCCAAAATCTAACACAAAGGGGTCTAGTAAAGGTGTTCCCAGATGGTTAAGAATCGTAGTCTCGGGTGATGTAGATTTAAGAGTATGAAATCGGTAACAACAAAGGATGCTGGATAAGGTCAAACCCGACCGGCAATACTCAATGTAGCAACAGTAAGAACCACCATGTATGTTTTTCATAACACAAAACCGAGCTCAATCAAGTGAGTCAACCACCTTTCCATAACCTAAAACTATGAAAATCAAAAAACAGATCCACTATATACCTTAACCTAACCAACAAAATCATCTATACTCATCAAAATCTACCTCAAAACCATCTACATTCATCATATATCATCAAAATCCACTTCAAAACCATCACATTCATCCTCAAAAATACTCGCAATCCTTTGATTCTTCCGGTTCCACAAACGCCTCATTCCTCACTCTATTCCCCACCCCGGTCACCTTCTTCGTATTCCTCGCCGCAGACTTCTTCCTTCCCACATTCGCCCCCATCGGTTCCACCGTCACCCCACCCCCCTCCACCTTCACACCTCCATTTACACACCCACCATCCACATCCTCCTCATCATCATCAGATATTTCAACATACTTATCATCAACACCACCACCCGTACCACAATCCGGTTTCTTCTTATGAACCGGCTTAAACGGGTTCCAGCAACCGGTTTTCAACCCAAGCATCACAAACCCATCACACACATACCCACCAACACTCAAAACCTCATCCGGAGGCCTATCAATCTCCACACAAGTAAACGCCTTCCCACACTTCTCATTCACACACCTCACACAACCCTCCAAATATACCCTAGGATACTCATACAAATAATAACAGTACGGACACACAGTCCAAAATTGTTCACCTTCTAGAATCTTCTTAACCATACAATCAAACTCAAACTTTTTCTCACTGTGTGACAACACACCCCACGCGTCACACACTATCTCAAACGCCTCATCAGCGAACGGGAACGTATTCTCGCACGGGTTCAACAACCCGTATAACCGGCCGTACTGTTTGTTAATAAGATTTAAGTCTTGTGAGTAACGATCAACTTGCAGCACTTGGTACCAGTCGCGTATGTTTCCGTTGGGTGTTTCGTAAGTTGTTGTGAGTAACACGTCGGCGACGGCGAGGATGTTGGTGACTCCGGCGAGGCTAGAGTTGAGTTGGAGGGCTTGGTGAGCGTATTTCCGGCAGTCGGAGAAGTGCCGGCGCCGGAGGAATTGTGAGGATAAGTGGAGGAGGGTTTGCGGGTCGGGTCCGGGTTTTTGGGTTTGTTCGGTCATTGTGTGTGATGTTTGGTTTACCTGATGGAGACTATATTAATGGAGGATGGTGTAATCTGGACCGTTGATTGGATTTCGTTGGGGTGAAATTGTAATTGTACAGTTGTCCTGGTGTACGCAAACGGTTACAGGTGGTGGAATTGGGACCGTGTTTTGTACGGTTTGGATTTAGGGTATTTTTTTTTTTAAATTAAACTTCATTAACACAAACTTCATTAACACAAACGAACTCTAGATCCCCAAGACGAGGACCTAGAAGACCACATTACATCAAGTCACAATTACACCATTCTTCCCAATTACATTTTTCCTTTTTATTCCTATTGTTATACCATAAAAAACCATAAGTCTTCACATCCGAAATGGCCTCATCAATCCTTGTGATCTTGTTATTAAAAATACGGTCATTTCGGGCCTTCCAAATTCGCCAGCAACCATTAATCATCAGACCGTGAACCATGTTTCTTGTAACCGTACGAAGCCGCATACTTTTATAAATATTCGTGAAATCGTGTAAGTCACAAACGTAAAACATCGGGAACTTACACCAATTCACAATAACTTGCCAAAGAACATTTGAAAATATGCACCATGTAAATAGATGATCTGCCGTCTCTGTGTTATCTTCGCAAAAGACACATAAATTGTTGTCGACATGTATGTTTCTCTTGATCAAAGCCTCTTTAGTTGGAAGTCTTTCCAATCTCGCTCTCCACATAAAAACATTACACTTTAGGGGGATCCATTTGCACCAATCGAAAATAGCCGCCGTTTGAGTCACCTCATTAGCCGTGAACCAAGCTTTAAGATTCGCCACTGTAAAATCAGAACCGGTACCATGCCACGACCATGAATCTTTCTTTTCAGAAAGCTTCACGTTCGCAAGCAAATTAAAACAATCCGTCAATTCCAAAGTTTCGTCTAAAGATGTCGGATCGTGTTTCCATCGCCAAGCAAAGCTACTGGCACCACCCACCTTCAACACTCTATCCAACACCTTACATTGTTTCTCCATCTCAATGTGGTAAAGAGTAGGAAACTGCACCTTCAATGAAGTGTTGTAAACCCAAGGATCCAACCAAAAGCGGATGCTTTCACCATCACCAATATCGGCCCTAATCAAGGAATTAAAATTCACATTGGCAATCTTCGTATCTCTACCCAACCGGACTATCGAACACCAAGGACCTTTGATCCTACCATTACTCGGGTATAGCTCCCAAAGTCGAGCCGAAAGATGAATTGAGTCAATCACTTTTTTCCACAACGCATACCCTTCACATCTATATCGCCATAGCCATTTCAACAAAAGGCAATGATTCGAATGCTCCAACTTCTTCACACCCAAACCCCCTTTATGAATGCCCACCGTCACCTTGTCCCAACCCACCCAATGTTGTTTTTTCTTCTCATCGCTACTATCCCACAAAAAATTCTTCATAAGAATCTCTAGATCCTTAATCACCTTCTTTGGAGCTTTATATAGTGAAAAATAATAACAAGGAAGACTCTCCAAAACCGACCTTATAAGTGTAAGACGACCGCCAATAGATAGAACATGAGCTTTCCATCTGGATAGACGAGACTTAAACACCTCCTTAACCGGTTCCCAACTCGTGATCCGGTTCATATTCCCCCTACTTTTATCCCTAAAAAAACAAAAGGGATATTACCCGACTTGCACCCAAGCTCTTCGGCTCTATTAATTATCGCCTCCTCACCCACCCCAAAACCATAAAGAGTCGACTTATGAATGTTAATTCTAAGCCCCGAGCAGAGATATAATATACGTAACATTCTTTTCAAATTTTTAAAGTTGAAAGTCGACCATTCCCCCAAGATCATAGCATCGTCGGCATATAATAAATGATTAACCTCAAGACCTCCATTCGCTAAACGAATCCCATCAAAAGTGCCAATATCTTTAGCCTTCCTAAATAAGCTTGAGAAAGCCTCCATCACTACTATAAATAAGAAAGGAGATAAAGGATCACCTTGGCGAATTCCTTTCTTACAATCAAACTCAAAAGTAGGCGCTCCATTAACCAAGACCGACGACCTCGCTGAACTTAGAATACCCTCCACCCATAAACACCAAAGCTCAGGAAAACCCAACTGACGAAGCATCTCAATAAGGAAACCCCAATGAATATTGTCATACGCCTTTTGAAAATCTATTTTAAAAATGAACATCTCCTTCCCCATTTGCTTCGCCCAAGCTATAATCTCATTAATCATCATAGGACCATCAAGAATGAATCTACTCGTCAAAAATGGCGATTGATTTTCCGAGGTGATACTCCCCATTATCTTTCTCATTCTATTTGCTAATAGTTTAGAAATCACCTTACTCGTAACACCAATAAGAGTAATTGGACGGTAATCTCCTAAACCAGACGGAGTCGAAGATTTGGGAATGAGTGTTATAAATGACGAACCCACTCCAGGGCTAATATTACCTGTGTTAAAAAACTCCTGCACAATACTCATAAAATCGGCCGATAGGATGCTCCAAAATTTCTTAACGAATTTAAAATTAAAACCATCGGGCCCTGGAGCCTTGTCACTTCCACACCCAAACACTGCCTGCTTAACTTCAGTTTCAGAAAAAGGAGCGACTAATGAAGCCGCTTCGTCTTCAGACAATCGCTTTAAATTATAACCTCTCAATTTTGGCCTATTCGGCATATCCTCAACGTATTTTTCCTTGAAAAAACGAAATACCTCTTTTTTGACTTTGGACGGTCTTGTTTCCCAATATCCATTAATCGTCAATCCCGGTATACTGTTAGAAGCCTTCCTTTTATTAATCAACCCATGAAAAAATTTTGTGTTATCATCCCCATCTGCCGCCCATTTGCATCTAGCTTTTTGCTGTATATCTTTGTCCAATAAATCTTGCAACTCTTTCAACCGTTTTCGAGTCTCATCCCACACCCAAAGTTCCTCGTCAGACAAATCACAGTTATCTCTAAATTTCTTCTTTTAATATTAAAACCTCTTCCATTTCTTTTTGCTTAGTACTGTTACGCCAATTCCCAATACAGGATCAAAATAATTTAAATTTTGATAACAAGCGCACATCAGGCAAACCAACTCCTTGAAAATCATTGTTAGCTTTGACTATAACCTCTTCAAAATCAGCCCTATCTAACCACGAATTAAAAAAGCGAAACGGTTTCGGCCCAAAATTAGAATTTTGTGTCTTTAAGATTACCGGGCAATGATTAGGAATACCCTTCGGAAGCACCCGGTACTCGGCCGAAGACCATCTACAAAATAAATCCCAACACACGAATACTCTATCAATCCGACTTAATTTATTACCAACCGAAAAAGTGAACCTCCGTCCTCTAAGAACCAATTCGTGAAGCCCCGCTTCTTCGATAAAGCCATTAAAATCTCTACTAGCCGACACATTGAAAAAAGAGTTTCTTCTTTCATTCTCGTTACGAACCGAGTTAAAATCGCCTCCCACAATCCACAACCCACAGTTACCTCGTATAATATTAACTAGATTCATCCAAAGTACTCGTTTTTCCACAGCCGTGTGAGGCGCATAAACATTAAGCATGTTAACCGCCTCACCACTACCTTTGATAAAACCGGAACAAACCAAGTAATTCCTATTTGTATCCGTCACCTGCATGTCAAAAATTGAAGTATCCCACATCGTAATCAACCCTCCAGACCAACCAGTCGGTTCCATACTCCCGAACCCAAAGGTACCCCTACCCCAATACGCTTCCAAAGTATTTACATCAATAATTGAACAAAGCGTTTCTTGAAACATTACACACCCAATATTATGCTCTATCCTTATATTTCAAAACCAAGACCTCTTAGCTCGAACCCCCAACCCACGTACATTTAGAGTTAAAAAATTCATGAGGTAACCTGTTGTAAACCTTCATTGACAATCGACTGAACCACTTGGTTTCGGAACTCATCAATGTCCTCGGCTCCTAATCTATGACCCAGCTCAACCGTTACATTCGCCTCCTCTTCAAGTTGAATTTGTTCATTACTGCAAGGTCTCGAAGAAGAAGAATCATGTTGTGGATGGTTGTTCAAATCTGGTGTACAAAACTCCTCCACCTCAGTCGGTCCCAATACCTCAGTTTCAATATGTTCCCCCTGATCATTCCCATATTCACCATGACTTAGGCCTGATTGACTATCAACAATACCCAGTAATTTATTTAGCCCAAAAATGTCTCCACTTCTGGCCCGTTTAGATTGCCAACAATTATCTTGTGGTGACTTGGACATCTTTCTTCCTTGCCGACCCACTCTTTTAAACTTTTTCAACACCCCATTTTCCCCACCTTTTTTGCTACCAAAAGAATATGCAAAAAAATTGTCTTTACTATTATAAGTCTTGCCATCATTTCCCATAATAACTTGATCCACATTAATGCCAGCATTCAACCCATTACCACTTACCATATTAATATTATTGACCGGAGTCGTACTTGAACGGTCTGTTGCTACATTGGTTTCCGGTAAAACACGATCATCAAAACGTTGGCCAGCTTCTTCTTCCTTCCTGTCATTCTGCATATTTTTATTAAATTCCGATTGTACCCCCTCCCCATTATGAACATTACTAGATTCATCTTGAACTGCCTCCTCCTCGAATTCTTTTTCCGACTCCGACATAACGTCTTCATCATCCTCCTCCTCTAAACAATCCGGAATCCACTCCCTAGGTTCCTCTTCAACCCAAACTCTAATCGTCTTATCTTGCCATTTAAGAGAAAACGCTCTTTTAATCCGATTTCCTTCACCACTAAGAATTCCAACACAAACATAGGAAAGATCATTATCTTCAGACGAGATTTCCGCCGGATGAACCACAGTCCCAATTCTACCCCCAATTGCATTAAAAACCGGATTAATCGCAAGGTGCAAGGGTACACCATAAATTTTAATCCAAGCAATACGTCCGTACGCCAACATCTGACCTTTCCAAACGTTAACATTCACAAAACATTCTTTCCACACCACTTCATTGCCCATGAATAGCATAGCATTTTCGACACAATAAAATAAAAGTAGAACCGTTTTACCTCCAACATATTTTATTTGAACTTTCCTAAGCTCCTTCTCCCGCAACCATCTCCTAAGCTTGATCAAGCTCTGAAAATCCCGAACCCTATTTGCAAGTCAATGTTTTAAACTCCAATTTTAGTAAAAGAAATAAATCAACTAATTACAATATATAACCTCTTTCTGTATAGCAAAGCACGATTCTAATAAATACAAAATCATGAAGCTCAGGGGTTGAGAAGTTACTATGTACGAACCATATTAGACATTGTTTGCATTCATAGATGGTTTCTTTAACTTAACGAGGGTTAATATCGTGTTAAGTTCATATAAATTCACCTTTGATTTAAAGAAGGTTAAAAAATTGGAAGAAAAAACCCTATCTCTAATTTTGTTCATAGTGATATGTCCGCTACCTCCTCTACGACTCCTTCATCTTCATCACCTATTGTTGAGGCAATTAAAGCACCCACCACTCATTTGTCTCTCTCCTATGTTTATCATTTTTATTCTTCATTTAAAGATAATCCAAGTGTTTCTGATTTTAATCTTTTACTCACTTGAATCACGCGTAGAGTGAGACACCTCATTCAAATTTCAATTTCGTTATGATTTTACGCAGTTGTGTAAATTTTAGTTTTTTTTTTCATGTATAAACCTAATCTCAACTTCAGGTTTTTGCCATCCAGATAAATCATACTTTGCCCTCGATCAATAGCGCTCTACAACGGTCGTGGTGATCCATATTGTTATGCAAAGTCAGTACATTCAAAACATTTTAGGGTTTTTGTGTTCGAAAACTATTTTAAAGTGTTTAAACATGTTCAAACAACCGATTTATTTCATGAAGGGTGTAAAGCGTCTCAAATTTCCTTTCTTGTATGTGAATGTGTTGTGTGATTCTCAACCTACATTCATAATTTAAAGTAGATAATCTATTAATGCCGGTTTATTATCTTCTTTGTTGAATCTCTAATGCCAAAGGAGGTAAACCCTCCAAAAGTAAAAAGCATGGCATGCAACACCAAAGACCAAAACCGTAATCTTAACGCAAACGTATCGATTGAAAAATGTAATTGACATTTAATATTAGTATTATTTTATTTTACATCTTCTCAGATTTTTTTTAAATAAAAATTATTTATTTAGATTCAATGTTTAGTTTTGAAATCCCAGTAACGAAGAACTCATGGTTAACGAGTAGGATAAAAAAAACTTTTGGAATAGCCACTTATATTGATTTTTTTTTTTCAAATACTCCTATTTTTTAAAATTCAGAACTTTTTTAATATGACATTATTTAAAAAAATTGCATTACAAAATCGATTTTTTATCTTTAATTTAAGTGCGATATTGATATATAATAAAAATTGACAACTAAAAACCCAGAAAATGGGTTTTATTTTTATGTTGTATAACCTTTTTGTGTTGGATATTTTATACTGGATTTTTGTACTGTATTTTTTGTGCTACATGTGTAGTGGATTTTTGTACTAGATTTTCTATTCTAGATTTATTTGTAATATATATATATATATATATATATATATATATATATTGAAAGTGCATCGAACAATATGTCTTAACGTACGCTGCGTATGCAATGGCAAAATCACACGTTATGTTACAAAAAAAAAAAGAAAATCGCATGTTTCAAAAAAGCTGAGAAGCGCATGTACATATAAAAAAAGGGAAATCGTATGTTCAAAAAAAACCTCAAAATCGCATGTACAAAAAAAAGTGAAATCGCATGTAAAAAATGAAAGTCGCATGTTATAAACCAAATTTTGCATGTTGATACCAAATCGTGTACGCATCGTACGTTAAGTCATTTTGTACGATAAACGACCTATATATATATATATATATACACACACGTCGTTTATTGTACAAAATCCCTTAACGTACGCTATGTACGCGATTCAGAAGCAACATGCGAAAATGGTTTATACACATGCGAATTTTGGTAACTTGTTACACTATGCGATTTTTTTTAAATAACACACGGAAAATGATTTTGTGCACACATGCGACTTCCCATTTTAAATTGTAACATGCGATTTACAATTTCTTAGAACATGCGAATTCTATTTTTTTAACATAACATGCGAAAATGATACCGCGTACAGTTTGTAAGTTAAGGTATCTTGTACGATACACTTATATATATATATATATATATATATGTAACAGACTTAGGAATGACCTATGAAGAAAGTTATAAAAAATTACAACAATATTATAATTTACCATTAGTAGAAGATATTATTAATGGAAAAGTAATGATATCAGATTTTTACAAACAAGAACAAAATTTTAAGGATACACAAATGTATAATCCCTTAAAAAGACAAAAAATAGAATGGGGAGGAGAATATAGTGGTACACACGAAAGTAATGGCAGAGAACCATGGACACAACCAACAATTAATTATCAACAAGAATCTAATTCTATAGGAAAAGGAAGAAGATTGCCCATAGGACAAATATACAGTGGAAATATGTTATTGTTAGAATAACAAAAACCACAGTTATGGATAGATGAAGTTTTAACATGGGAACAAAATGTAGTAAGATTATGGGAAACAAATAAAAAAGACAGCATGGATATGTTTTCATATTTAGAAACTACATTATGACCAATAGCATTAGGAATATGGCAAAGTAAGAAAACACAAAATCCAGAAGAAATAAATAATCTTAAAGCATTAGGGGATAATCCTTATAATTTTACATCACAAATTAGAACACTCATATTAGGAGTTGATCCAACAAAAAAAAAAAAAAAAAAAAAAAAAAAAAAAACTCTCTAATACAGGATACATCTATCAGAAATTTAGAACAATTAAGTATAGCAAATATGAAATACATAAATGAATTCACACTAGATTTTAAAAGACTATTATCACAAACAGGAAAAGCAATGGATGATAATCTATGTGATAAATACTTTATAAAACTACCAGGTGATTTAAGAAAATCTATACATGAAGCATGGAAAACAAATTATGGTACACAACAAAATCTAGGAATAGGACCAAGAATAACTTATACATTCGGTATACTAGAAGAAAAATGCAAAGAAGTAGCATTACAAGAACAATTAAAAAGAAATGCTTATGCATTCTGTAAAACAGCAATTTATACACCACAAGCATATGAAGTTTATGATAAAAAGAAAAAGATACGAAAAAGCACAACATATAATAGAAATTATAGAAAAAATTATAATACAAATAAATATGTTAAAAAACCACAAACACGAAAATGCAGATGCTATACTTGTGGAGAAACAACACACTTAGCTAATAAGTGTCCGAATAAAAGAAAAAAATATGGAAATAGCTAATTTAATAGAGCAATTACAAGACTATGAAATAAAAGCTCTAGGAACAGATGATGAATCTGATAACGAATCAATATATAGTATTTACAGTGAAGAAGAAAATCCAACAGCAAAAGTAACATATACATATATGAATACAGAAGAAAATTGTGAACATGATTGGAGACAAAAAAAAAGGAAATAATCACATAAGATGCTACAATTGTGGATATTACCCTAGTATAGAAAAAATGTCACAGTGCAATAAATGTTTTACAGAAATTTGTTTTAAATGTCTTAAGGAGATTTATGATAAAGATATAGCTACAACATCTAAAGTTAAAACAATTTTCAAAAATAATGAGAATGAAAGGATAGATAAATTAGAGTTAACAATGGAGTTACATAGTTTAAAAATAAAAAAACTTAGAAAACAAATTAGAAGAACTTGAGAGATTAATTAAAACAGAAGAAATAAGTAAAATGGCTCTACAAAAACCAGATGATCAAACTTACATACAAACACAAGGATCAACAAACATGATAAATATCCAATGTCGTTTATGGTTAGATAATAATAAAAACCTAGATTTAACAGCATTAGTTGATACAGGAGCTACAAAAAGCTTAATCTCATACAGTTTGGCACCTATAGAATATCATAAAAAATTATCGTATGAATTAAGTACAAGAACAGTAGAAGACAGATTAATAAACATTACACATTGCTTAGAACCAATAGGAATACAATGCTTAGACTTTGCAAACAATTACGGTATAAAATATGATATGCCACAAATAAATATTAATCCACCAAATATAAAATCAAAAGATTTTGTAATAGGATTAAATTTCATATTAGGATTAAATGGTGCAGTAATAATTACAAGAAATTGTATAACACTAAGTAAACAATTATATACAATACCAACCCTTAGATATATGAATACAACACAAATTGTTCAAAAAAGAGTGGATAAAGAGAATTTAGATTTCTTAAAAACACAGAACAGAAAAAGGTTTATAGAAAATGAGTCATTAAAACTTTTAATAGATTTTTTAAGTCATGAAATAGAGAAAGGGCAAGATATTACAAAAAGTGTGAATCATCCTATGATATTACATTTAGAAAAAATATGATATATTGGAGAATATATAACAAAGTCAAATGTAAGATATATTTGTAAATTTAAATTAAAAAATCCTGATATAATAATCAGAACAACTAATATAGAATATAGCCCATTAGATAAAGAGGAATTCAAAAAACAAATCCCTAAAATGGTAAATCAAGGATAATTAGAAAATCAGAAAGTTCTCATAGATCTACAACCTTTTTAGTAAGAAATCATAGTGAAATAAAAAGAGTAAAAGTTAGGATAGTCTATAACTATAAAAGATTAAATGATAATACAATAGATGATGGGTATAATATTCGTAATAAAGATAGTTTGCTAAATCTTATACAAAATAAAAAAGTATTTTCAAAATTTGATTTAAAATCAGGATATAACCAGTTAAAATTAGAAGAAAACTTTAAACCATGGACAGCTTTTACATGCTCTGAAGGGCAATATGAATGGAATGTCCTTAGTTTTAGACTAAAAAATGCACCTTCAATTTTTCAAAGATTTATGGACAGTATATTTTTAAAATTTGATTTTTGCTTAGTATATATTGATGACATTCTAGTTGCAAGCAATACAGTGCAGGAACATGAGAAACACTTACAACATGTCTTTAGAGAAATAAAGAAAAATGGTATAGTTGTTTCAAAAAGAAAAATGAAATTTTTAAAAGAAAAATTTCTTTTTTAGGATTAGAAATTGGAAATGGAAAAATAGAATTGCAACCACATATTTCTACAAAAATTCTAAGTTTTCAAAAAAATTTGAAAACCTAAAACAAATACAAGCCTTTTTGGGTCTGGTAAACTATGCTAGAAAATTTATTCCAAATTTGTCAAAACTAGTTGGACCTTTATATGGAAAAACCACTAAAAATTGTCAAATGTATTTTAATGAAGAAGATATTAAATTAGTTAGAGAAATTAAAAAAGCAGTAAAAAACATTAAACCATTAGAGTTGCGATTAGTTACAGATTATATAATTATTGAAACAGATGGATGCAAAGAAGGATGGGGAGCAGTCCTTCTATGTAAACCAAACAAATACAGTCTCAAGGAAGAAGAGAAAATTTGCGCTTATGCAAGTGGTAATTTTCAAAATAAAACAAATTGGACTACAATTGATTTTGAGATACAGGCACTAATGTATGCATTAGAAAATTTTAAAATCTTTCTTAATAAAGAATTTACATTTTTCTAATGCATATATTAGTGCCTGTATCTCAAAATCAATTGTAGTCCAATTTGTTTTATTTTGAAAATTACCACTTGCATAAGCACAAATTTTCTCTTCTTCCTTGAGACTGTATTTGTTTGGTTTACATAGAAGGACTGCTCCCCATCCTTCTTTGCATCCATCTGTTTCAATAATTATATAATCTGTAACTAATGGCAACTCTAATGGTTTAATGTTTTTTTTACTGCTTTTTTAATTTCTTTAACTAATTTAATATCTTCTTGATTAAAATACCTTTGACCATTTTTAGTGGTTTTTCCATATAAAGGTCCAACTAGTTTTGACAAATTTGGAATAAATTTTCTAGCATAGTTTACTAGACCCAAAAAGGCTTGTATCTGTTTTAGGTTTTCAAATTTTTCTGGAAAACTTATAATTTTTGTAGAAATATGTGGTTGCAATTCTATTTTTCCATTTCCAAATTCTAATCCTAAAAAAGAAAATTTTCTTTTAAAAAGTTCCATTTTTCTTTTTGAAACAACTATACCATTTTTCTTTATTTCTCCAAAGACCTGTTGTAAATGTTTCTCATGTTCCTGCACTGTATTGCTTGCAACTAGAATGTCATCAATATATACTAAGCAAAAATCAAATTTTAAAAATATACTGTCCATAAATCTTTGAAAAATTGAAGGTGCATTTTTTAGTCCAAAACTAAGGACATTCCATTCATATTGCCCTTCAGAGCATGTAAAAGCTGTCCATGGTTTAAAGTTTTCTTCTAATTTTAACTGGTTATATCCTGATTTTAAATCAAATTTTGAAAATACTTTTTTATTTTGTATAAGATTTAGCAAACTATCTTTATTAGGAATATTACACCCATCATCTATTGTATTATCATTTAATCTTTTATAGTTATAGACTAACCTAGCTTTTCCTCTTTTTATTTCACTATGATTTCTTACTAAAAAGGCTGTAGATCTATGAGGACTTTCTGATTTTCTAATTAATCCTTGATTTACCATTTCAGGGATTTGTTTTTTGAATTCCTCTTTATCTAATGGGCATTCTATATTAGTTGTTCTGATTATTATATCAGGATTTTTTAATTTAAATTTACAAATATATCTTACATTTGATTTTGTTATATATTCTCCAATATATCCTTTTTTTTTAAATGTAATATCATAGGATGGTTCAAACTTTTTGTAATATCTTGCTCTTTCTCTATTTCATGACTTAAAAAATCTATTAAAAGTTTTAATGACTCATTTTCTATAAACTTTTTTCTGTTATGTGTTTTTAAGAAATCTAAATTCCCTTTATCCCCTCTTTTTTGAACAATTTGTGTTGTATTCATATATCTAAGGGTTGGTATTGTATATAATTGTTTACTTAGTGTTATAAAATTTCTTGTAATTGTTACTGCACCATTTAATCCTAATATGAAATTTAATCCTATTACAAAATCTTTTGATTTTATATTTGGTGGATTAATATTTATTTGTGGCATATCATATTTTATACTGTAATTGTTTGCAAAGTCTAAGAATTGTATTCCTATTGGTTCTAAGCAATGTGTAATGTTTATTAATCTGTCTTTTACTGTTCTTGTACTTAATTCATACGATAATTTTTTATGATATTCTATAGGTGCCAAGCTGTATGAGATTAAGCTTTTTTGTAGCTCACGTATCAACTAATGCTGTTAAATCTAGGTATTTATTATTATCTAACCATAAACGACATTGTATATTTATCATGTTTGTTGATCCTTGTGTTTTATGTAGGTTTGATCATCTGGTTTTTGTAGACCTATTTTACTTATTTCTTCTGTTTTAATTAATCTCTCAAGTTCTTCTACTTTGTTTTCTATGTTTTTTTATTTTTAAACTATGTAACTCCATTGTTAATTCTAATTTATCTATCCTTTCATTCTCATTATTTTTGAAAATTGTTTTAACTTTAGATGTTGTAACTATATCTTTATCATAAATCTCCTTAAGACATTTAAAACAAATTTCTGTAAAACATTTATTGCACTGTGACCTTTTTTCTATACTAGGGTAATATCCACAATTGTAGCATCTTATGTGATTATTTCCTTTATTTTTTCTCCAATCATGTTCACAATTTTCTTCTGTATTCATATATGTATATGTTACTTTTGTTGTTGGATTTTCTTCTTCACTGTAAATACTATATATTGATTCGTTATCAGATTCATCATCTGTTCCTAGAGCTTCTATTTCATAGTCTTGTAATTGCTCTATTAAATTAGCTCTTTCCATATTTTTTCTTTTATTCGGACACTTATTAGCTAAGTGTGTTGTTTCTCCACAAGTATAGCATCTGCATTTTCGTGTTTGTGGTTTTTTAACATATTTATTTGTATTATAATTTTTCTATAATTTCTATTATATGTTGTGCTTTTTCGTATCTTTTTATTTTTATCATAAACTCCATATGCTTGTGGTGTATAAATTGCTGTTTTACAGAATGCATAAACATTTCTTTTTAATTGTTCTTGTAATGCTATTTCTTTGCATTTTTCTTCTAGTATACCGAATGTATAAGTTATTCTTGGTCCTATTCCTAGATTTTGTTGTGTACAATAATTTGTTTTCCGTGCTTCATGTATAGATTTTCCTAAATCACCTGGTAGTTTTATAAAGTATTTATCACATAGATTATCATCCATTGCTTTTCCTGTTTTTGATAATAGTCTTGTAAAATCTAGTGTGAATTCATTTATGTATTTCATATCTGCTATACTTAATTGTTCTAAATTTCTGATAGCTGTATCCTGTATTAGAGAGTTTTTTTTGCTGGATCAACTCCTAATATGAGTGTTCTAATTTGTGATGTAAAATTATAAGGATTATCCCCTAATGCTTTAAGATTATTTATTTCTTCTGGATTTTGTGTTTTCTTACTTTGCCATATTCCTAATGCTATTGGTCCTAATGTAGTTTCTAAATATGAAAACATATCCATGCTGTCTTTTTTATTTGTTTCCCATAATCTTACTACATTTTGTTCCCATGTTAAAACTTCATCTATCCATAACTGTGGTTTTTGTTGTTCTAACAATAACATATTTCCACTGTATATTTGTCCTATGGGCAATCTTCTTCCTTTTCCTATAGAATTAGATTCTTGTTGATAATTAATTGTTGGTTGTGTCCATGGTTCTCTGCCATGACTTTCGTGTATACCACTATATTCTCCTCCCCATTCTATTTTTGGTCTTTTTAAGGGATTATACATTTGTGTATCCATAAAATTTTGTTCTTGTTTGTAAAAATCCGATATCATTACTTTTCCATTAATAATATCTTCTACTAATGGTAAATTATAATATTCTTGTAATTTTTTATAACTTTCTTCATAGGTCATTCCTAAGTCTGTTATACATTCTATAATCATGTCATCTACCTCTTCTTGTATATTTATTTCTGTAAATTTTCAATCTATAATTTGTTCTATTGTTTTATTTGTTTCTTCTACTTTAAAACAATCTATTGATTCTTCTTCATAATCTAATAGTGTATAATCCATTGTTTCTTCTTGTTCAAATTTTTAGAAATTTATATCTATTTCATCTTCCTCGTTATCTGTATCATATATAGAAAGTGTTTCTTCTTCATTTTCTATATTTATAAAATGATATTCTTCATTATCATTTTTCTCTGTTTGTTTTTTCCTTAAAATCAGTATACCTTAGCTTTTGTTTTCCATAATTTTCTTCATATATGTAACTTTTCTTAGGTACCAAAACTGTATTTTCTTCTTTTTCTTGTAAATCTTCTAAATCCCATTCTAATCATGTTAATTATTCTGGATCTATTTTTATTGGTTCTATGATTTGTATAGATTTTGATGCAATTGTTTTTACTATCCCTTCTATGTTTACTTTGTATTTCATTCCTGAGCTATTACTAGCTTTTCCTAGTACTCCGATACTTACTACTAGGTTATTTCCTTCATATTCTTCGTATCCTTTTGTTTGTAGGGCTATTTTAATATTTTGTAAATCTTTAACATCTTTTAAAATATCTGGTGTACAATAAAATATTGCTATATTTTGACTTAAATCTACCTCCATACCTGAGATTATAGCTTTTTTCATATCTGATTTCCAACTTTTATCAAGTATTAGAGCTAATAGTTTTGTTCCTAAGTTTTTTCTTCCTAAAGCTTTAACTCCTATTACTATTAATCCTGTGTGTACAAAGTTTTTGTTTTGTTTTTTAATTTTTTCAATAGTTTCTGGTGACAAAAGATCTAGGGTTACTGTATTATCTATTACCCTTAAACTTTCTTCTCTACTACTTCTTATTAGAGTTGTGTTTATGTTTAAACTTCCTGTTTGATATAATATTCTTGGATTTAATAGGTCTAATTGATGTTGGTTATATAATTCCAAGTTTCTGTCTAAATCTATTTCTTCTTCTAATTGTATTATTTGTCTATTACTATTAGATCCTGATCCTCTTCTAATTATTCTATTTAAAAAACTGTCTGATGTTAAAATATCATTTATATTACTTGTAGAATTTCTAGCTTCCTGTAGAGTTCTACTTCTTCCTAAAAAATTATTGTTATTATTCATTTTCTTGGCTGCCAGTGTGTATATGGGGTAGGTTTTTTGTCTGTTTTTAATTTTTGTAGGGCTTCTTTGATTTTTTCAACTTCTAGGGGTATATTATTTTCAGTATTATTTTTATTTCTTCCTATTTCGTTAATTAATATATTAGACTGATTTTTTATATAGTCTAGGTTTTGTGATAATTTTTTATTTTCTGCTGTTAAATTTTCTATTGTTTGTTTGTTATTTATAGCTTCTTGTTGTAGACTAATACTCAGATTTATAAATAAATCTACTAAAGTGTTTAACTGTGAGTTATTTGTATGTAAAGTATGTTCACAAAGGTCTTTAATATTACAAACTACAGTAAAATTATCTGTTATAAAAGGTTTTCGGTGAGCTTTTTCAGAAAGTTCTAAATTTAAAAATTCTAAACGCTTGATAGTTTGAGAAGTACCAATGATTAATGAATTCCAACTCTCTTTAGCTTTTGTCCCTTATTCCAAGTTTCTCTTAAACATTTTCTCATATTCCAACTATTTAAAGAACAATAATAATATACAAACTAATCGATTAAATGATTTTTTCTATATATTCTTTCTTTTAAATTAGCTCGTTGGTATAGACAATACTTTAAACGATATTCATCTATATAATCTAACCAATCTGTTGATTGTAAAGAAAGAATTATTCTATCATATCTTTTTAATCTATTTAAAAGTTGTCTAATATAAAAACTAGTCATAATAGTTATCCCTTTCGTTTATGATGTTATCAAAGCAACTATCTTTCCCACAATCTTCACCTAAGAGAGTTTTCCAAAAATACTGGCATAACACGCCATAAAAGGAACTTGTCTTAGTCTATTAGATATTAAGAAAGCCTTTGCTCTGATACCAATATATCAGAGAGGGTGGTAGGTGTTAATGGTGATGATGAAAATAAAAGAACGAAAATAAAAGAACGATAAAACTTACTTTGATGGAGATATGCACAGCGGATGATGGTGGATGAGAGTATGCACAGCGGAGTAGAAAGTTGCAGAAGATGTATATATATATATATATATATATAGTAGGAGTTGGCTACAAGGCCAATTTTTCCTACAAAGTGTAGGAAGCCACCACATAATGACATGTAGCAAGTACTTATTTTAATAAAAACAACAAGAAAGTAATTTGATATTTATTCTATTTATGGTATATAATTATTGTAACTAACACATGAGATATTTAAGGAAACCAATATTACATTGAAATCGAATTGACAGTTATATTAGGATCGATTCATTGTTTATTATTTAAGTCGCAATTCTTCTTCTTCTTCTTCTTCTAAAGTGGTTCGCTGAAAAAAAAACATGGCGTCACAGTGTGTTTTATCACTAAAACACATTGCTATGAACACATTTACGTAGAAGTCAGTAACTGATTCGTCACATTGTGTTTTATCAGTCAGTAATTGGTTCATCTATGAACACACCTAGTGTCCAATATCAAATGCAGTAAAACACAGTACTATGATCAAACTTTAAAAAAACACGTTCTCTTCAACAAAACATGTTGAATACATGTATATGCAGGATCTAATCACAATGTAGCTTTAGCACATCAATCCTTAAAACGATATCAATGTAAAAAAACATCTTTACCAAGTTAGTCACTTATTCATCACATTATGTTTTATCACTAAAACACACTACTATGAACACATCTAGTATCCAACATCAAGTGCAGTAAAACACAGTACTATGATCGGACTTTAAAAAACACACTGTCTTTAACAAAACACACTGAATACATTATATGCAGGATCTAATCACAATGTAGTTTTAACACATCAATCCTTAAAACAATATCAATGTAAAAAACAACACCTTTACCAAGTTAGTCACTTGTTCGTCACATTGTGTTTTATCACTAAAACACACTACGATGAACACATCTAGTATCCAACATCAAGTGCAAAAAACACGGTACTATGATCATCTTTTACGCTTGAAATTCATGCCGAATTTTAATCTTGATCCATGATTATAACTAATTTTGGTATGCAAGATGGTTATCGATAATGGGTTTTAGATAGAGAGAAGGAAATGTGCGAGATTATAGGAGGTGTTTTATTTTTGGCAGTTATTTGATTGATTTAAAACACCGTAAATGACCAGACTACCCCTAACCTATTATAAAAATTAATTCATGACACACAAATATTACAAAAATGCCACCAACTTGATCTCAGTCATTAAACACATCATCCAATGGCCTAGATCGCTTCCCACACTTTGTAGGAAAAACACACTTTGCGTAGGAACCCCACTATATATATATATATATATATATATATATATATATATATATATATATATATAGTTTGTGGTGTATTTTGAAAAAAAAACAAAGGGTGAGAGTTTGTGTTTAAGGACCAAAATGCTTTTTAATCCTAGTCATAAGAATTATCACATGTCATCTCTACTATTATTTTTAAGTTACTTAGACATAATCTACTTTTTAGTTATCAGATTATTATGATATTTGGAGTGTGTCTAAAACGACCATACGTGACTAGCATCACAATTGCACGTGGTTAAATCCTTATCGATGGAAATTAAGGCTCACATGTGACTAAAAGTAGATACTCGGCTCACAGTCTTGTGTCTAGTGGTTATATGCAGGGGCAAGGTGTCGCAGCCCCCGACTACAACCTTGACGGGAGCGGTGAGCCAGTAACAGGTGGTATCGGTGTTTATTAAATTTGCAGCGGAATATAACATCAGGATCGTAGTTAGAAAATAAATTCAGAGTTTGTAAAACACCAAACTTTTAATATTAAACAAATGGGCTAAAACTCATATTCCATTCAAATGTTTTTATGGGGATAAACCCTAATTGACAAAACATAAATTTCTTCTTTTTATTTAGGTAATCCTAGCCACTTTATTTAAGCCTTCAGTGCTCCGTAGAGGGCTTCTATTACCTTCACAGTAAGTTACCTAAAACACATTGTTAAAAAGGCACATTGTTATATTTTCCACTATCAAGGGTGATTACATTGTTTATATCTAACAAATACTCCAATCGGTATTTGTCACTCGACCGAATCTGTGACTATGGTCATATCACATATTGGCTAAACCGTTGTCCAATGGTGAAACTTATCAAGTAATGTATACAAAACCCCACACACCAGTAGTAATTGCAGAGAATACAAAAACTTAATCACTGTAAGTATAACTGAAAAAACATTTAGGGTTTTGCAAATAATTTGGTAAAAAGAAAGAATGACTCACAATGTTGTGAGAAAAAAGAAGAATGACTCACTTTGTAGACTTAGGGTTTTAACTTAAAGCCTTCTGGTATAATTCCTGAGTTCCTAATAAAATATACAATGCACACATGTAGTGTAATAACCCAACTCAAACTTTATCGATACATTACAAGATCAAAATCCCAACGTAGTTAACAAAGTATAGCCTTATTCAGGCAGCACCTTGGCATTCATTGCTAGGTTTTGGATCAATTGGACAGGGTATCAAATCAATGATTAGGGGTTAAAACACTTACAATGGGGCAAAGCTACGCAGAATTTAGGGGTCTAATATAAAGAAAACGGAGATAACAGAACGAGTTTTCGTCAAAAGAACGTCGAAAATGTGTGCAGGCTTCTGTCCCAAGCTTCAACATTTATAGCCCATTTTGGACTCCCCCGCGTGTCGCGCACGGGACTGGTGTCCCTTCCGCGTGTTGCGGCTCATGCCCCCTAATCCTAGACTAGCCTAATTTGCAAGTATAGCGTGACCACTTGTTTATTTCAAGTCCCACGCGTCCCGGCACCCTACCGCGTGTCGCGGGAGCTTTAGGGGATCCCCCCGCATGTCTCATAAGAGTCCAGTTTCAAGATTCTTTTCGTACTGGTTCATGCCGTACAAGTCTGTGGTTGTGATCAGAGGTCCTTATAAGGTGTTTTGGGTGTCGTTACATACTCCTTACCTTTTTTAAATCTCGGCCTCGAGATTCACCAGAATAAATAAGGATACTTTCATTTCATCTCTGATTCTAGTTCCTATGTGTATTCTAGTCCTTTTTTTTAATCCCATTTTACTTTAACTAGCAGTAACCTCTTGTGCTTGAGATTCTTAATCTTTCTATCTTCAACTTGTATTGGCTTTTCCACAAACGTAAGCTTTTCATTTACCTCTATGTCTTGAAGGGGTACTCCCAATGATTCATCGGCTAAACATTTCTTTAAGTTACATACGTAAAATAGATCATGCACTCCTGCCATCTCTTCAGGTAACTGTAGCTGATAAGCTACTGGTCCTATTCGCCTGATAACTTCAAAAGGTCCAACGTATCTTGGGCTTAACTTTGCCCATGGCTTTATAGCCTAGTGGCATCTTGGGGGTGTGATAAGACTTTGGGACCAATAGGTCCCGAGTTCGATTCCCATAAGCGATTTTCCCATATTTATTGGGTTTCCTCCTGAATTGGTGTATAGGCATTATGCCTAGTGGAGATGGATATGATCGGGGTGGTTCCGCTGGTGGCACGACGATACTCCAGTGGTCCGTCAGTGATCCAAATTTGCCGTTCAAAAAAATAATCTTGGGCTTAACCTTCCTTTCTTACCAAATCTGACGACTCCTTTCCATGGTGAGAGTTTTAATAACACTTTGTCTCCGACTTGAAGCTCTAAGGGTTTACGCTTATTATCTGCATAACTCTTTTGACGGTCTCGTGTTGTTTTCAGTCTTTCCTTGACTTGAATTATTTTGTCAGTTGTTTCATGTACAATTTTAGGTCCTGACAATTGTTTTTCTCCTAAATCTGCCCAGCATACAGGTGTTTGGCATTTCTGTCCATAGAGTGCTTTAAAGGGTGCAACATTAATGCTTGTATGATGACTATTGTTGACAATTGCTTTTCTCCTAAATCTGCCCAGCATACAGGTGTTCGGCATTTCCGTCCATAGAGTGCTTTAAAGGTTGCAACATTAATGCTTGTATGATGACTATTGTTGTAAGAAAATTATATTAATGGTAAGTGATCATCCCAACTTCCTCCAAAGTCTATCACACAGGCTCTGAGCATGTCTTCCAAAGTCTAGATTGTCCTTTCATTTTGTCCATCTGTTTGAGGATGATAAGTTGTACTTAGATTTTATCGAGTTCCCATAGCTTTTTGAAAACTTGTCCAAACTTGAGAAGTAAAATGACTATCTCTGTCAGACAAAATAGATAAAGGGATTCCATGTAGAGAGACTATTTCATCCACATACAGTTTGGCTAATTGTTCCATACTAAAAGTTTCTTTCATCGGTAAGAAATGTGCAGATTTAGTTAATCTATCCACAATCACCCAGATTGTGTCATTACCCTTTCGTGTCTTGGGTAGTATGGTAACAAAATCCATTGTTATCAATTCCATTTCCAAATTGGCATCTCCAGTTACTGAAGTAATCCTGAAGGCTTCTGATGTTCAGCTTTAACTTGTGAGCAAGTTAAACATTTAGCAACATAACTTGCTATGTCCTTTTTCATTCCTATCCACCAAAAGTTTTTCTTTAGATCTTGATACATCTTGTCACTTCCAGGATGCTTCGTATACTTGGATTTATGAGCTTCTTCTAAAATCCGATTTCGTAGATTCCCTTGGATAGGTACCCAAATTCTTTTCTTATGGAATTTCGAAATTCCATCTGTTCCTTTTTCTAGTTCTTTTATCATTCCTTTTAATCCTTCAGCACCATCCTTGATTGCTGCTTCCTGCACCTTTTTCAATTGTTCATTTAAATCTATCTGCATGTTTAATCTGAGAGCACGTATCCTTTTTGGCTTCTCATGATACTTTCGGCTTAAAGCATCAACTACTACGTTAGCTTTTCCTGCGTGATATTGGATATCACAATCATAGTCGCTAAGGATTTCCATCCAGCGTCTTTGCCTCAGGTTCAATTCTTTTTGCCTGAAAACATACCTTAAACTTTTATGATTTGTGAAAATAGTAAACTTACTACCGTAAAGATAATGTCTCCAAATTTTGAGGGCAAAAATTATTGCTCCTAAATCCAGATCATGTGTTGTATAATTTTCTTCATGCTTCTTTAGTTGTCTAGAGGCATAAGCAATCACCTTCTGACGTTGCATTAACACACATCCAAATCCTAATTTTGAAGCATCACAGTATGCTATGAAGTCTTCAATTCCTTCTGGTAAGGCAAGTATTGGTGCATTAGTTATGTAACATTCCGCAATTATTGTATTATTCGTTTATGTGTTTTCATATTCAACCATTGTTATCCGAGACTTATGATCATAATGGAATTCATTTTATTTTCATATATTTTTTTCTCTCAATAATTGTTCAATCAAACACGTTTAAATCATTCAAAAACCGACTTATATTATGTAAATTCGATATTTGAGACCCAATTAATCTATGTTTATAAATTATGTTAGAAACTAAAATTTATACAAATAACAAAAAAATGCATAAACAAACAAGCCTATAACATTAGGCCCAATTTATATATATATACAAATGGGCCAATTTTCAACTTTCCATATTTCTTTCACCACCTTAAACACTAATCTCTCACCTATAAATACCACACCCATTCCACCACTTTTCTTTGCCACTTCTCAAAGAATTCTTCTTCCCTTAGTTCCATCTCCTTTCACCTTCTTCTTGTTTTTCTTTGTGTTTTCATACTTCCCCATATTGGAGAAATCCTTATGGAATGTCACCAAATGTTTACCATGGTAAACAAAGATGGGGCATCACCAAAATAAGGACCAATCTTGGGTTTTATTTTATAACTTTCAACCTTTCATTGTTGTATGTCATTTATATTTTATACATGACCAACCAAGATCATCACCTAAGTTGATGATTCTTGGTGTGACAAAGGGGTACAATGGATGACATTACCTCTATAACATGGTCATTACATTACTAACCCATTGCTAATTACTATTATGTTATCTAACTTACTATTATTATTCATGCCTAACCAAGATAATATTATTAACTAACATATTATTACCATGTTTAACATTACTAACCCATGCTAACTCTTTAACGATGCTACTAACTACTAACTCTTCTAATCATACTACTTATGTTTTTTTTTTTTTTTGTAATTTACTTATTTAGTTTTACATTTACATCATTGTTACCAATTCATTAATTATTATTACATACTAAAAATATATAAAACTCCTGATGTAACGCCCTGCTTCTTTGTACTTTCCAATTTTAGAAGGTCTTGTTTGTATTTCTATTTTTGGAAGTCTTGTGTTCTTGTAGTCGTTCTTTCTTTGTAATCGTTGTAAAATCCGAGACTTGGATCATAAAATAAAACTCGTATTTCGTTAAATTCATGTTGTACATACGTTATACATATTCATACATTCAATTTCGTGAAACAATTGATGCTTATTCGTAATTCTCGGAAACTATGTGTTAAACTTGCAAATATGTGAAACTTATGCATAAAACGTGTTTTGATCATAAACGATACTTAAATACGACATTCATATGCTTAATTATATTTGGTTTATGTTCACCACACTTGATTTGCCCTTAAACTATGCTTTTATGGCGAAAATAGCCCCTAAAACACCTAAAAGCCCTAATTAGCAAACTTCAGGGGCCTAATTGCAATTTAATGAAACTTCAGCCTCCATCCTTGTCACGGCCCGTGAATACTTACCCTGTTCCCTTTGCGGCCTGCGAGAACTGTGAATCTGAGACCAGCTCGTTTCAGCTTACTGGATTGGGCCATTTTGGTGTGTTTGTAGCTTCCAATGTGTGTGTATTGCATTAAAAACCCACAACCACTAACCCCAATCCTTCCCCTATAAAAACCACACCACTCCAAGTCATTTTCACTTTACAAACCTCCTCACAACTCTCTCAAACACTCAAAATCGTTGCTGCAATTTGAAGTTCGGACAGAAGCACTACTCTTCACTAAAGTGAGCATAACTCACTCATTTCTTGTACATTTAAGCTCATTCTTTTTCCTATGCACTTGCATCGACCTTAGCTTCGATTCCATGGGTATTTCACAGTAAATAAGTCCCTGGAACTCTGGCAAATAGGCTCCAAAGTTCACAGTTTGAATCTGATTTCATTAATCTTTGCTAATACTTGTTTAACTTGAGTCTAACTCAACTCAAACCGACGTCCTTATGCGCATAACCACTTGTATGGTTAGTTGGGCTTAAAAACAGGGCTGAGACATTCAAAATCAGAGGTTAAACCTCATATGAATTATGTTTTACTTAGGGTTTTTAACCCACAAGTGATGTTCAAGCTTCAAGCTTGATGAAGGTGTGATTATGGACTAACTTGGGTTGTCCAACATAAAATCCCCACATTACTTGATGATTTCTCATAGTGTAGTTGTTTATATTCTTGTATTATTCATAGTTCATGACCCTCCTTGTATATGTTTACATCAAGTGTAGTGGTGAACCAAAAGAGGTACCTAAATGGAAGCTTGTTCTTCCTACCTCCTACATGATTTCCATGATACTTAGAGGTACCTAAATGAAGATGTAATCTTCTACCTCATGCTTGAAATATTGGACATAACGATATCTAACCTAGATACTACTTATATGTATGTAATATACAATATTCGAACATTGATGGTGAACTTGTGTTCATTCGTCAAAGTGTTAGAATAACATCATCTAAGACATAAGACTTGTACGATTCTAATGAGTATACCACTCATGAAAACATTAACCCTTGAGGTTTCATAGTGTCAAAATAAGTACTTTGTGTTCAAGGATGATTACTTTCGTATACATATGTTCTTGCGTTTTAAATTTTTAAATCCCTAATCTACCGTTAATCTCCGAAACTCATACACTCCGTTTCTTCGTGTAGAAGGACTTGGTGTTCCTACCTCCAACAACAACTAACTCGCGGATTCACAAGTGAAGACTTTCAAAACCGTGAGTATACTCGTAAACCCCCTTTTTATGTTTACCACTTTTGGGGTGTAACATGTTAAATTATTAAATCACACTTAAACTTATTCTTTATGCAATGCACGAAAACAATCCTTATACATGAATGCTATGTTGTTATACTTTGATGCTTATACTTGGGTGATTCTTATGTGATACTTTAGTCATTAGCTTGTATGAGCCTCCATTTAACATGTATAGCGCTATAGGAGTAACGCACCACCCGTGAACGAGAGGTCATGTTGAATTATATCATTTTTTCGTAAACAGAGGGTTGACTAGAAATATTGCATGCCTTGTATTATGCTCATGTATAAACTAAGTTGCCATGTGGATTCGTTTTTAAAGTTTTAAACTTATACTTATTCTTAAACTTGTATACTCGCCTTTGCTTTTGCATTGAATTATATTTTAAACATGTTACAGGTTGATGATTGATAATGCTAAGAAAATGGACTAGCAAAGATGCCTAGATACTCACTTAGACGTTTAGGTTTAAAGTGTTGTATCAATTTTGTTATTGTTATGTTTGAACAATGTTGTTATTTGAATTTCTTTGTAATGTTTGACAATCTTGCAATGAAATGAAATCGGTTGAATTAAATATTGTCACAAATAGTGTTATGAAGTCTCTTACAATCTTGAACAAGTCCCACTATGATGATTCCGCCATTGGTTGGGGTGTGACAGATTGGTATCAGAGCCATAACTATAGGGAATTAGGTAGAATTGCCATGTTCGACCTAGTCTATAGTAGGAACCATATTTTTTGACCATTCTCGTTACATGCTTAAAATGTCATTCTTCCTACTTTGCTTCTTTCTTTTCTTTTTGGTCTTAATATATTCATGTTGTCTTTCCTAAGACATTTTACACAATACACTTGAAGACTTGAAGATAATCTTTACACAAAAGAGACGAGTTTACCAAAATAGGCGTGAAACCCACAATTTGGTGAACGACTCTCATTCCGCTTATTCTTATTTTTGCATGAAATTTCACCATTTAGCTAGGAGTGAAATCCACATCTAAATGGTAAATTTCCAATTCAAACTCGAGTGGACCCTCGTCATAGTGTCGAAATTATATTTTGACCCGACGAGTACCAACCATATTAGGGTACGAAATCGTCAAGTTAGGGGTGAAACCCGCACCTTGTCGATTAAGTCCCATTCCTCGATTTTCGATCTCGCCAAAGTTTCGATTGTTTCAATCGATTAGAGACGTGTAGTAACTGGAAGGATAAGATATCGTTAATCACTTCTCGACGAAAGTATCTTACCTATAGGCCAAAGCACGTTTCTCTAATTTGAAAGGACTTTCGATTCACTTTGGAATAGTCGACGTTTCTCTACCCGAAACAATCCTATGTTTTATGAGCCTCTCTTTTATGTGATTCAATTTATATGTGATTTTATACTTGTTACCTCGTTCGTTTCAAAACCATTACACAATTAACACGTCTAGCGCAATAAAAAACAATAATAATTCTCGTGAACCAACTAAATTTATACTCTTTTTACGCATTCATACGTGTTTATACTTGTTGAATACTTGTTAAACTCATGCTAATTATGTGAACCATACGTGATACATCATGCTTACATGCTTAAACTTGCAAACTTATTTTGAATTTATGATCAAGTCTTATCCTTTCCTTTTCTTTCGATCCTTTAGATGTCGTCAAGCGCATCTAAGAAGCTCCAATCAAAGAAGGGTTCTAGCTCCAACTCCATGTCACAAAAGGATTGCATGAAATTGATGGCCAAGCAAATGGCTAAGGTCATACCTGACATTGTTAGCAAGATTCAGCCAAACCCCGATTCACCGCATGGATCTGTCGACTCAAAGGCAGACAAACCCAAATTGACCTTCCATTTTAAGCAATTCATGGGTTGTAAACCCTTAGAGTTTATAGGCAAAGATGGCGCCACCGCCATGATGAATCGCAGGGGCGTAGCATTTAAGGGGCCGGGAGGGGCGCCCGACCCCCCGAACTTTTTGCTCAGTAGTGTTGTACATGTAGTTTTCGTATAGAAATTTTTGGGTATATATGTTTTCGACCCCCCGGTTCTATAGAAATTTTTGGGTATATACGTTTTTGACCCCCCGACGAAAACTTCAAGCTTCGCCACTGATGAATCGGTTTGACACGATTGAGCTTACTTTCTTACAAAGTGGTTGTCCTGGTGAGCTACGAACTTTGAACGCAATGGGAGTTTTTCGTTCGAGGGCACTCGAATGGTGGACTACCGAACGCAACAAGAGGGGAAATGATGTTGCACATGCTTTGCCTTGGGACGAACTTAAGCAGCTTATGAAGGACCACTTCTGTCCTCCCCACGAACTCCAAAAGTTGGAGAACGAATTTTGGAACCTTACTCAGAAGGGGAGTGACATGGATGGTCTGATTACGCGTTTCAAACAACTAAGTGTCCTCTGTCCTGGACAAGTCGACTCTGTCCCCAAGACCATAGCCAAATTCATTCGTTGTGTTGCACCTGCCTTGACTAACCATGTTGCCTCTGCTAATCCCCAAACCATCAAAGATGCTTTTCGTATAGCCACCGAACTTAACAACAAATGTGTTCTTCATGGAACTTACAACAAGGTTTCGACAAAGAGTGCGCTTCAAGTCGTCACTGATACCACCGATACTACCACCGCTGTTGAACCTTCATCCTCCCAATCCAAGAAAATAAAGGCAAGAAGCAGAAGTCTTCAAGCCAGAATTATGCGATCGTCACTCCGCCAAACCCCCAACCTTTACAAACAGTAGCCGTCGTTAACCCCACAAACACCGAACCACCAAAACGAGCCTACACTGGATCTCATCCCCAGTGTACTACCTGTTTGTACCATCATCCTACCAACACACCGTGCCATAAATGCGCCCGTTGTCATAGGTTTGGGCATTTTGCTGACCGATTCCGCAACATTCCCTAAGCTCAAAACAACCAGAATTAAGCCCTCGTTCCTAACCAGGCTCAACCTCAAGTTGCTCCTGTACGAGCATGCTTCAAGTGTGGCGATCTCAATCATCTCGCCAATGTTTGCCCGCAAAGGTATCAACCCCAACAGTAGCAGCAGCAGCAGCAGCAGCCGCCACAATAGCAGCAACAAGCTCAACAACGCGCTAGAGGCCGAGCTTTTCTCCTCACTACTGCTCAAGCTCAAAACGCGAACGACGTTATTACTGGTATGTTTCTTGTGAACCATGTTTTTTTGTTTCTTGTCTGTTTGATACTGGCGCTGATAGAAGTTTTGTTTCATTAGAATTCGAACAATTGCTAATGTGTAAACGCTCTAAGTTGCCAAGATCTTTCGTTGTCGAAGTCGCTAATGGTAAATCCATCGCTGTCGATTCCGTTCTTTCCAATTGTTCCTTGATTCTTAACGACCATACGTTCTCAATCGGTCTTATACCTATGCAAATAGGTAGCTTTGACATCATAGTAGGCATGGACTGGCTTAGGCGAGTTCGTGCTGAAGTTGTTTGTCTGAAAAGTTTATCCGCCTTCCTCTTCCAAACGGTGATTCTCTACACGTGTATGGCGAGAAACCTTCTCAAGGTCTCAAACTTATGTCGTGCATCCAAGCGAACAAATGCTTACGTAAGGGTAGCTTCACCTTTCTCGCCCATATAGTGGAAAAGAAGGACAAAGGCCCAAGCATAAGCGACGTCCCCGTTGTACGTGATTTTCCCGATGTTTGTCCCGACGATCTTCCTGGTCTGCCTACTGCTCGTTCTGTTAATTTTCGCATCGATTTAGTGTCTGGCGCTACGCCCCTCGCTAAGTCTCCCTACCGTTTAGCACCCTCTGAGATGCAAGAGCTCTCGAGTCAACTTCAAGAGCTTCTTGATAAAGGCTTTATAAGCCCTAGTACTTCTCCGTGGGGCGCTCCCGTTTTGTTCGTAAAAAAGAAAGATGGGTCATTCCAAATGTGTATTGACTATCGTGAGCTCAACAAGCTTACTGTCAAGAACCGATACCCTCTTCCTCGCATCGATGACCTTTTTGATCAATTGCAAGGCGCGACCTGCTTTTCAAAAATCGATCTTCGTTATGGGTACCATCAACTTCGAGTCCTTGAAGAAGATGTACCTAAAACTGCCTTTCGTACGCGTTATGGTCATTACGAGTTCGTGGTCATGCCCTTTGGTTTGACCAACGCACCTGTTGTTTTCATGGATTTAATGAATCGCGTGTGCAAAGCGTTCTTGGACCGTTTCGTGATCGTTTTCATCGACGATATTCTCATCTATTCCAAGACACAAGAAGAGCATGAGCGACACTTGTGTCTTATTCTTCAACTTCTTCGTACTGAACGTCTATACGCCAAATTCTCTAAGTGTGAATTTTGTTAAAGGAGGTTCAGTTCCTTGGTCATACTGTCAACGAACTTGGTATTCACGTTGACCCCGCTAAGATTGAGGCTGTGAAGAACTGGATCGCACCTAAGTCTCCGTCTGAAATTCGTTCGTTTCTTGGTCTTGCTGGTTATTATCGTCGTTTTATCTCTAACTTCTCGAAGATCGTTGTTCCTTTGACCTCTCTGACTCAAAAAGAGAAACTTTTTGTTTGGGGTCTCGAACAAGAGGAATCTTTTCAAACGCTCAAGGAGATGCTTTGTAATGCTCCTATTCTCATGCTTCCTGATGGTAACGACGACTTCGTCGTATATTGCGATGCTTCAAACCTTGGACTTGGTTGTGTGCGTATGCAATGAGACAAGGTCATCGCTTATGCGTTGAGGCAACTCAAAGTATATGAGAAAAACTATACTACTCACGACCTTGAACTTGGCGCAGTTGTTTTTGCATTGAAGATTTGGCGACACTACCTTTATGGTACTAAGTATGTGGTCTTCACCGACCATAAGAGCCTTCAACATATCTTCGACCAAAAGGAACTGAACATGCGTCAACGTCGTTGGGTGGAACTGTTAAACGTCTACGACTGTGAAATCAAATACCATCCAGGTAAAGCGAATGTAGTAGCCGAAGCTCTTAGTCGTAAAACTCATGTCAAGAGTGTCCGTTGTTTCCAACTCGTCCATGATCTTCCGAACCGCATACGTGATGCTCAATATTCATCTGTTAACGAGGGTAACCTCTATGACGAGATGCGATGTGGTGCTGAAGAAAGAATCGTAACCAGATCCGATGCTATTCAATACTACCTCGATTGAATCTGGATTCCCAATCGTAGTAACCTTCGAGAGTTCCTGATGAAGGAGGCACATCACACGAAATATTCTATTCACCCTGGTGCCGACAAGATGTACCATGATATGCGTGCATCCTATTGGTGGCCTGGAATGAAGAAGGATATAGCCACTTTCGTCTCGAAATGTCTCACATGTTCAAAGGTGAAAGCTGAACATCAACGTCCCCTCTGGTCTGCTCGAACAACCAGAAATCCCTGTCTGGAAATGGGAAAGCATCGCTATGGACTTCATCACTAAGCTCCCTCGTACTTCTTCTGGTCATGACAGTATTTGGGTGATCGTTGATTGATTGACCAAATCAGCTCACTTTCTTCCCACTCGTGAAGATTTCAAGGTCGAGAAATTGGCTAGAATCTACATTGATGAGATCATCTGTTGTCATAGTATTCCCATTGACATCATTTCCGATCGTGATGCTCGTTTTACGTCTCGTCTTTGGCAAACCTTTCAATCTGCTATGGGTACTGTTCTTAACCTTAGCACCGCTTTCCATCCTCAGACAGACGGTCAAACCGAGCGTACTATCCAAACATTAGAGGATATGCTTCGTTCATGCGTAATAGATTTTGGTGGCAACTGGGATTCACACTTGCCATTGATCGAATTCTCGTACAATAACAGTTATCACGCGAGTATTCAAATGGCACCTTTCGAAGCATTGTATGGTCGCAAGTGCCGTTCGCCTATTTGTTGGCACGAGGTTAGTGAAGCTCAAATCACTGGTCCCGAGCTCATACAAGAGACGACGGACAAGATATTACAGGTTCGAGACAACTTATTGAAAGCCAGGAGCCGAGAAAAGAGTTACGCCGACAAGCGTCGCAAGCCTTTGGAATTCGAGACGGGTGACTTCGTACTTCTTAAGGTATCCCCTTGGAAGGGCGTGGTTCAGTTTGGCAAGAAAGGGAAACTCGCACCTCGCTACGTTGGTCCTTTCAAGATCCTCGAAAGGATTGGAAAGGTTGTGTATAGACTGGACCTGCCTGAAGAACTCAACAATGTACACCCTGTCTTTCACGTATCCAACTTGAAGAAGTGTCTAGCTGACGAAGGACTACAAGTTCCTCTCGAAGACTTGCAAGTCAACAAAACGCTTCATTTCGTGGAAAAACCGGTCAAAATCATGGACCGAGGAGTCAAGCAACTGAGGCGCAGTCGAATTCCTATCGTCAAAGTTCGATGGGAAGGAAAACGTGGCACTGAATTTACTTGGGAACTCGAGAGTGATATGAAGACCAAGTATCAATACCTGTTCGACGTTGCATCTACCTAAATTTTGGGACGAAATTCCCTAAAGGAGGGGAGACTGTAACGCCATGCTTCTTCATACTTTCCAATTTTAGAAGGTCTTGTTTGTATTTCTATTTTTGGAAGTCTTGTGTTCTTGTAGTCGTTCTTTATTTGTAATCGTTGTAAAATCCGAGACTTGGATCATAAAATAAAACTCGTATTTCATTAAATTCATGTTGTACATACTTTATACATATTCATACATTCAATTTCGTGAAACAATTGATGCTTATTCGTAATTCTAGAAAACAATGTGTTAAACTTGCAAATATGTGAAACTTATGCTTAAAACATGTTTTGATCATAAACGATACTTAAATATGACATTCATACGCTTAATTATATTTAGTTTATGTTCACCACACTTGATTTGCCCTTAAACTATGCTTTTATGGCGAAAATAGCCCCTAAAACCCCTAATTAGCAAACTTCAGGGGCCTAATTGCAATTTAATGAAACTTCAGCCTCCCTCCTTGTCACGGCCCGTGAACACTTACCCTGTTCCCTTTGCGGCCCGCGAGAACTGTGAATTCGAGACCAGCTCGTTTCAGCTTACGGGATTGGGCCATTTTGGTGTGTTTGTTGCTTCCAATGTGTGTTTCTTGCATTAAAAACCCACAACCACTAACCCAAACCCTTCCCCTATAAAAACCACACCACTCCAAGTCATTTTCACTTTAAAAACCTCCTCACAACTCTCTCAAACACTCAAAATCGTTGCTGCAATCTGAAGTTTGGACAGAAGCACTACTCTTCACTAAAGTGAGCATAACTCACTCATTTCTTGTCCATTTGAGCTCATTCTTTTTCCTATGCACTTGCATCGACCTTAGCTTCGATTCCATGGGTATTTCACAGTAAATAAGTCCCTAGAACTCCGGTAAATAGGATCCAAAGTTCACTGTTTGAATCTGATTTCATTAATCTTTGCTAATACTTGTTTAACTTGAGTCTAACTCAACTCAAACCCACGTCCTTATGTGCATAACCACTTGTATGGTTAGTTGGGCTTAAAAACGGGGATGAGACATTAAAAATCAGAGGTTAAACCTCATATGAATTATTTTTTACTTAGGGTTTTTAATCCACAAGTGATGTTCAAGCTTCAAGCTTGATGAAGGTGTGATTATGGACTAACTTGGGTTGGCCAACATAAAATCCCCACATTACTTGATGATTTCTCATAGTGTAGTTGTTTATATTCTTATATTATTCATAGTTCATGACCCTCCTTGTATGTTTTTACATCAAGTGTAGTGGTGAACCATAAGAGGTACCTAAATGTAAGCTTGTTCTTCCTACCTCCTACATGATTTCCATGATACTTAGAGGTACCTAAATGAAGATGTAATCTTCTACCTCATGCTTGAAATATTGGACATAGTGATATATAACCTAGATACTACTTATATGTATGTAATATACAATATTCGAACATTGATGGGGGAACTTGTGTTCATTCGTCAAAGTGTTAGAATAACATCATCTAAGACATAAGACTTGTACGATTCTAATGAGTATACCACTCATGAAAACATTAACCCTTGAGGTTTCATAGTGTCAAAACAAGTACTTTGTGTTCAAGGATGATTACTTTCGTATACATATGTTCTTGCGTTTTAAATTCCTAAATCCCTAATCTACCGTTAATCTCCAAAACTCATACACCCCGTTTCTTCGTGTAGAAGGACTTGGTGTTCCTACCTCCAACAACAACTAACTCGCGGATTCATAAGTGAAGACTTGCAAAACCGTGAGTATACTCGTAAACCCCCTTTTTATGATTACCACTTTTGGGGTGTAACATGTTAAATTATTAAATCACACTTAAACTTATTCTTTATGCAATTCACGAAAACAATCCTTGTACATGAATGCTGTGTTGTTATACTTTGATGCTTATACTTGGGTGATTCTTATGTGATACTTTAGTCATTAGCTTGTATGAGCCTCCATTTAACATGTATAGCTCTATAGGAGTAACGCACCACCCGTGAACGAGAGGTCATGTTGAATTATATCATTTTTGCGTAAACAGAGGGTTGACTAGAAATATTGCATGCCTTGTATTATGCTCATGTATAAACTAAGTTGCCATGTGGATTCGTTTTTAAACTTTTAAACTTATACTTATTCTTAAACTTGTAAACTCGCCTTTGCTTTTGCATTTGCATTGAATTGGATTTTAAACATGTTACAGGTTGATGATTCTTAAACTTGTAAACTCGCCTTTGCTTTTGCATTTGCATTGAATTGGATTTTAAACATGTTACAGGTTGATGATTGATGATGCTAAGAAAATGGACTAGCAAAGATGCCTAGATACTCACTTAGACGTTTAGGTTTAAAGTGTTGTATCAATTTTGTTATTGATATGTTTGAACAATCTTGTTATTTGAATTTTTTTGTAATGTTTGACAATCTTGCAATGAAATGAAATCGGTTGAATTAAATATTGTCACAAATAGTGTTATGAAGTCTCTTGCAATCTTGAACAAGTCCCACTCCGATGATTCCGCCATTGGTTGGGGTGTGACACCTGACTCTTTTAATTTTGTCATTTACTAATTTAGTCTTACAATTAGATCGTTATTACCAATTCATTGATTATAATTACATACTAAAAATATATAAAAGTACCAACTCTTTTAATTTTTGTTAGAGATAATTGCCAAAATCGTTGCTGAGGTTTGGGTACGTTTGCCATTTTCGTCCAAAATGACACTTTTATACCAAATTGCCCCCAAGGTTTGTAAATTTTTGCCATTTTCATCCAAACCACTAACTTAGTTTATTTTTCTGTTAAGTTGAGGATAATTGGATGAAACTGGCAAATATAAAACCGCAGGGACAATTTTGGCAATTTACTTAAACCCTTTTTAATTTCTTTTATTTAATTATTTTTGTTACATATGTAATGAAAAAGAATATACATGGAGTTTTTAGAAAAAAAATTAATTGTTTTGTCACATAATTTTTATAAATTTTCATCCAAATCACTAACTAAGCTTATTTTTCTGTTAAGGTGAAGGATGTTTTAAATTAAGACAGAAATTAATTTACAGCTTCTTTATATAAATCAGTTTTATAAAGAGAAAACATCATTGATGTGCAACGCATAACAATCAATTACAACTTTTAGTATTTATCAATTGTAGAGATAGAAAAAATTGTAAAACGTTACATATTTTTTAAATGTGTTGAGCACCTAAGAAATATGTTGGTAAAAATAAAATATTTATTTAATTAAGATTATGAGGGTAACTAACTAATACTTATTCTGAGTGGGTTGAGTAAAGAAACTTTTGGTTCATAGCATTATAATTACAATTTGGTGGGTAATTTTAAGGTTTGGTAACGATACGTTGTTTGATAGAGGGGGGGGGGGGCACTGGCTTCTGTTTTTCTTTAGGAGCGAATAAAAGAGTAGACGATAAATTACAAACTTGGTACATATGATAAGACTTTTTTATTTGATCTTTTTCAATAAGGTCACCGGTATTTTAGTTTTATAAAATTTAGAGGTTTAAGTAGATTTTATTTTTATAAAACTGATCTATATAAAAAATTTGAAATTAATTTCTGTCTTAGTTTATAAACATCCTTCGCCTTAGCAGAAAAATTAACTTAGCTAGTGGTTGGATGGAAATTTATAAAAATTATGTGACAAAGCTATTATTTTTTTTTCATATAAAAATTGCATGTGTATTCTTTTTTATTATATATGTAACAAAACTAATTAAATAAAAGAAATTTAAAAGAATTTGAGTAAATTGCCAAAATCATCCCTGTGGTTTTATATTTGCCAGTTTCGTCCAAATATCATCAACTTAACAGAAAATAAACTAAGTTAGTGGTTTGGATGAAAATGGCAAAAAGTAACAAACGTTGGGGGCAATTTGGTACAAAAGTGTCATTTTGGACGAAAATGGCAAACCTGCCCAAACCTCAGGGACGATTTTGGCAATTAACTCTTTTTGGTATTTACATATTTAGACTTGCAATTTAATTATCATTACCAATCTATCATTTATTATTATGTACTAAAGATATATAATATTAAACATAGCCATGACACCAACCAATTTATGGTAGAAAGTTGTGTGCAAAGGTAAATATTTATCTTAGACTAAATTCCTCACACTTGGACTTCTAGTGGGTGAAATAGTACCCACAAAATACACATAAATTAATAGGGTCCAAAGTGAGTGTTTAGTCAAGATAATATTTTTATGTATTTTCATATATTATTATTTATTATTCAAATCCCATTTACATTCCAACTTCTAAATCCTTGTACTTACACACCTTGTTCATCCTTGTTAGGATAATTTGGTGCTTCAACCTCGCAAGACGATCATCTCACATTTGTGGAAACCACTTGCAAAACCGTGAGTATACTCGATCCATTTTTGTTTTACACACTTTTGGTGCAACATCTACATTATACAAAAAAACGCAACACTTGAGACTTGTTTATTCAAAATCACACTCTATCCACATTTTAAACATGAAAACATGTGATACTTGTTAATCTCATATGCTATGTATATATTGTGTCTATATGCTCATTAACTTTGCTAGCCTACCTTAACAATTATAGCGCTATAGGATAAACACACCACCCCGATTCTTAGGGTATTGTTAAGTAAAACATGTTAAACCCCATTCGTTTCGACGATGTTGAGAAGTTAAGATTGCGTTGGAAACTTTGGTTTGACATATAGTTTACACTAGTTCAGCATATTAGTGACTTGTATACATTATTGATGTTGGATATGAGCACGTTTAAACATTTTATTCTTATTATGCTATGTATCAAACTTGTATACTCGCCAACATTTTTGTTGATCTTTATTTTAATACATGTTGCAGGTTGAAAGATGATGCTAGTGAAGAAACAAAGTTTAGGGTGGAATTAGAAACACACCTTAGAAATAAACAATGTTTTTGATTCTATGTTTTGATACCATTTGATTATGTCTTGAACCATGTATGACAATTTAGTATTTTATGAAATCTTGATTAATTATATTGTCACAATTAGTGTTATGATGCTTTGAACGATTTGTTTTCATCTTACTCTGATGTTTCCGGTTGGGGTGTGACAAGTTAGTCTTTGCTTCAAAATCTTGAATGCTTCCTCATGTTTTGGTCCCTATTCAAACTTAACTGATTTGTAGGTTAGCTTGGTTAATGGAATGACTATTCTAGAAAAATCTTGAATAAAATGCTTATAGTATCCCGCCAATCCAAGAAAGCTTCTCACCTCTGTTGGTGAATCAGAGATTTTCCATTTGGTAATAGCCTCAATCTTTATAGGATCCACATGAATTCCTTCATGATTAACTAGGTGCCCAAGAAATTGTACTTCTTGCAACCAGAATTCACATTTTGAGAATTTAGCATAAAGCTTTTCCTTTCTCAACAATGTCAGGAGTACCTATAAATGCTCGGCATGTTCTTCCTACTCTTGGAATAAATAAGTATATCGTCTATGAAGACAATCACAAATTTATCCAGGTATGGTTTACATATCCTGTTCATCATGTCCATAAATGCAGCTGGGGCATTTGTCAAACCGAATGGCATGACTGTAAACTCATAGTGACCATATTTAGTTCTGAAAGCAGTTTTAGGAATGTCTTCTTCCTGTACCTTTAGTTGATGATATCCTGAGCGTAAGTCAATCTTTGAAAAGAATCGAGCTTCTTGAAGTTGATCGAATAGATCATCGATTCTCGGTAGTGGGTACCGATTTTTAATCGTAATCTTATTCAATTCTCTGTAGTCAATACACATGCGCATCGACCCATCTTTCTTCTTGACGAATAACAAAGGCGATCCCAAGGTGATAAGCTAGGTTGTATGAAACCTTTTTCCAATAGTTCATCTAATTGCTTCTTCAATTCCAGCATCTCCAATGGCGCTGCGCGATAGGGTGCTTTGGCAATCGGTGCAGTTCCTGGTATTAGGTGAATTCTAAATTTAACCTCGCGGTCTGGTGGTAGTCCAGGTAGCACTTCTGGGAAAACATCTGAAAAGTCAGATACTACAAAAATATCTTTTAATTCTTTTTCTTTAGTGCTAATGATAGTAGAAATCATATACACTATTCATCCTTTTCGTGCGTAACTTGCAGCTTTCATCACCGAGATGAATTTTGTGGATGACGTCGGCGTGTCACCCTGAATTGTGATCCTTTCTCCTGTTGGCGTACGAACTTCTACTGAGTTTTGATCACACAAGATTTGCGCATGATTGGGCACCAACCAATTCATCCCTAACTTAACATCGAATCCGGCTAAATTCATTGGTAAAAGGTTAGCGGTGAACTTATGACCTAAAAATTCTATCTTTCCTTTCTGAAGGATTTTGCTTATGCTGATAGAACTTCCATTTGACATTTCCACCGCACAAGCTTGATGAAGTTTAGTTAGTGGTTGATTGAGTATTTGACAGAAAGTAGTATTTATAAAACTTTGGTGCACCAGAGTCAAATAATACTTTAGCATAGACATCATGAACGAGAAACGTACTGGTAATTACATCCGGAATTAACTCGGCTTCTTTGGCTGTCAGTACAAAGGCTCTAGCATTCTTCTTGGGTCCTACGGTTGTCTTTGCCTTGTTGTTAGTTGCTGTAGCTAATTTTGGGCAGTTTGGTTGGATATGACCTGCCTCTCCACAGTTGTAGCATAGTCTAGCGCTAGCTTTCTTTCTACACTCTTCTTCCTTATATCCTGGTATCTTGCAGAAGTTGCAAAACACCGCACACTTTCCTGAATGCTTCTTTTTACAGGACTTACAGAAAGGTGGTGAGGAGGATGAACCTGTTCCTTTCTTACGGTAGGAATTACCAGAACGTAGTTCCTGGGTAATTCTTTGGGCTAGATCCTTTTTCTGGTTTTTTTCCTGTGTGCGTGTCAGTCCATCTGTTAGAGTGTTAGCAAGCTCCACTGTTTCTTCAATTGTTTGTGGTCTAGCTGCTTTGACCATATCTCTGATTTCACTAATTAATCTCCAGATGTAACAGGAGATGAATACTGGTTCTAGCGAAACCAGTGTTGGTACTATAATTGAATATTCGAATAATTTGGTAGTAAATTCCCGACAATTTACCCCAATCATTTTATGGTTTAGGAATTTATTAGCTATTTGTTCCTTTGTTAGTGCACTACGTCTATTGACTTCGTCTTGTATCATGTAATAGTATAGGATAGGATTATCAGTGTCCGAGGTGCAAGAAACAAAGTTTAGTGGGTTTACATGAGGTTTAGCTTGAAAGTGACATGTGACATTTTCAAGAGAAACCAGATCAGTCAGGTTTCTCTTGAACTTGTCATGATCAGTTTCAAGAGAAACCTCCACCACTATATATAGGGCACTTGTCATTTCATTTGGGACAACTTCTGAAATCTGTAACGAAGTGCTGCCAAAGTCTGTTCAGGTTGTAAACAGTGTTATTATCAATATTAGTGACAGATTAAAGAGTATCAAGTTGTTTCCACGTCCGTTTCACTGATTCCGCCTTTGAATCGGATATAAAGCTCTTCTGATTGACTCGTTTGGGTCCAACAACGATCCTACAAGTGGTATCAGAGCTCAGGAAGAAGAGTTTAGCTTGATATCATCTATTTTCTGACTTCTACACCTTCTTTCTTCAATTGAAAGAGATTTCACGGTCCGATTTGGTTCAATTTTTCACAGTGTACTCGGAATTGGACATAGACAAACCCTTGAAAGTTTCAGACTCAAATTCAGACTAAAAATGACAAAAACAGACCAAAAACTAGGTTTCTCTTGAACGAACACTTTGGGTTTCTCTTGAAAAACCTTGTTGGTTTCTCTTCAAACCGGCTTTCTCTTGAAAAACCTTGTTGGTTTCTCTTCAAATTGGCTTTCTCTTGAAAGTTATTCAGGTTTCTCTTGAATCAGGTTTCTCTTGAAAGTTATTCAGGTTTCTCTTGAATCAGGTTTCTCTTGAAAGTTATTCAGGTTTCTCTTGAATCAGGTTTCTCTTGAAAGTTATTCAGGTTTCTCTTGAATCAGGTTTCTCTTGAATCAGGTTTCTCTTGAAAATTAATCAGGTTTCGCTTGAAGTGTTGTTTCGCTTGAAGTCTCAGTTCGCTTGAAAGTGAAAATTCCGAGTGATTGAAGATGTCGGGCAGCAGTGAAGAATTTTACAACACATTCTACAACGCGTTCACTTCAGAATCAACAGAAAGAAGATCTGATATGAGAGAATATTCGAAAGAGATTTCAGAAAATTTGAAGTACGAGAATATGTATGGAAGCCAACAGAAGCCACCAAAGCTAATGAAAGTTGAAGATTATCACTGGTGGAAAAATAGATTTGAGGGTTGGGTAAAAGCTTTTGCTCCTGAAAGCTGGTTAAAAATGACAGATGGATACACTGAACCAGTAAAAGAGGGAAGAGAGTTAATAGATCCAAAAGATTTCTCAGACATAGATGTAAAAAATGTTGTGGCTGAATATAAGATGATCACATTAATCAAACAGTCAGTGAGAGAGGATATTATCTCGTTACTTGAACAAGAGAAAACTTCAAAGAGTTTGTGGGAAGCGTTAGGGAGAAAGTGTGTAGGAAGTAATGAAATTGTCAAAAACAAAAAGAAATTGTTGCGTAAAGAGTTTGATTTATTCAGTTGTATGAAAAATGAATCTGTTTGTAGAATGATCGAAAGATTTGGGCATCTGAAAATGGAGTTAGCCAGACATGAAATCACATATTCTGAAGAGGATTTGGTGGATAAATTGTTTGATTCATTGCCAAATGATCAAGAGTGGCAATACTTCGCTTTAATGTTGAAGAACACAATCAAGCCTGAAGATTTGAAAGTGGATTTGCTGATTGAAAGACTTGAAAGCCATGAGTTGGAGATAAAGAGATCTAAAGTCAACAATCCGACTTATCAGCAAAATGTGGAGCTTTACTACAGAGGAAATGTACCACAGGCTGGGTCTCCAAGAACAGCGTTTTCTGCAGAAAGTTCAAGTTCAGTGAATAATGAAAGTCTTCACAGTGGTTTTCACAGTGGATCTTCTTCAAACACTTCAAACCAATCTGTTTCAAAGAATTTGTTTCAGTGTAATATCGCAGTGGATCTGAAGAATGGGCAGAATTTCAGCGAAGAATCGGCAAAACAACAGATGGTTTTCTTGGCATCTGTACTTGAATCGTATGAAAGCCTCGTTGTAGGGAAGATTGGCAATACCAACTTGACGAAAGAAGATTATGACCAATTAGACCCCGAAGAGATGGAACTAATGGATATAAGATGGTGCATGGCCAGTGCTGTTCGTCGGGCACAGCGGTTCATGGAGAATCCGGGGAGAAAGTCAATTGGTGGACCATCTACCAAATTGGGATTTGATAAATCAAAGGTGACATGTTTCAAATGTAAACAAAGAGGTCATTTTAAGCGCGAGTGCAGAAATGCGTATGCTAATGATGATTCTGCAAACCCGTTCAACGAAGATTATTACAAGAAAGCGATTTACCATCAGAACAAGTCTGAGCCACCAAGATTGAAACAGCCTGAAGAAAAATCAAGGGCTCTTGCAGTTATATATGACGATGAAGGTTACGACTGGAGTCAAGTATGTCCTGAAGAAGATGCAGTTGGATATGCATTTGTGGCTGATGTTGATCCTGATAGATATTGGAAAACAGACTATGCAAGATGGGAAATTGGAAAATTAAACGAACCATTCAAAGAAGCCCAGAGAGCAAAAAGATGGAATGAAGAGTTGGAATGTTACATGGATCCACGGGGTAATCCAGTTGTTGATCCATCAAAAGTGGATTTCGAAGCTGTAACAAATTTGGTTCCAAGGCAGGCTACTTTCAATACACGAAGGTTATCTGATAAAGCATATCTGCATGATTTGGAGAAGAAGATAAGAGAAGTTTGTGAAGCAAGTCTACCGAAGGTGGTAGAAATGAAGAAGCGAAAAGAAGAAGAATTGAAGAAGATGATTAAAGATGTAAAGAATGTTGTGAAGATTGCTGCTGAAGAAAATCAGAAAGCTGAAGAAAAACAGAAGAATGAAGAAGCTCAGAAAGAAGAAAAGGAGGAAGATCAGAAAGTTGGGTCAGAAGAATCGGTGCTGAATGAGATTGAGGTTAGAAAATCTTCTGATCTATCGAATGTTGAATTGGTTGATGAAAAAGAAAACAAATGCAGGAATTGCATAGAAATGTGCAAAGCCTGTATTGAAAAAGATGAAACAATCAAAACAAAAGATATTGAAACAAGCAAACTTGAAAATGTTTTCAAAATAAAATGTAAAGAAATGATTGAAAAAGAAGAAATTTTGAAACTAAAAGTTGAAAAATTGACACAGAAATGTCAAGGTCTTGAAAAGGATAATGATGTTTATAGACAACTGTGTTCTATAAAATGTGTCGATCGTGTTGAAAAAGAATCTAAATGTCAAGATTTACAAAAACAGTATGATTCTTTAAAGTGGTCGAGTCAGAGAGTACAAGAAGCTTATGATACTTTGAAAAGCCAAGTCAAAAGTTTTGATCAAAGATTGTCAGAAACTTTAGTCACTAAAGAAATGTATGAAAGAAAGTTTAAAGAAAAGCAAATTGAATTGAACAAATGTGTTGATGAAATTGCTAGTCTTAAACAAGTCTTGGCTGAAAAAGAAAAGGTTGTTACAAAACTTCAAAGTTATCATAACTCTTCGTACATTCTCGAACGCATTTTCAACATCACACCAGATGACAAAGATACTGATAATTGCAAAAAGGGTATTGGTTCAGAGTTTCATCAGGTACCACCACCATTGAGAAACAATTATACTTTTTATGATGAGGAAAAGGTGGCAAAGGGTTTGAACATAGCTGACCAGTTACCTGAAAGTATCGATGTGACTTACTCCAAATCTGATGATGCTAATGATTCAGAGGTGGTAAGTAAGGTTGTTGAAAGTGTTTTGAAAGATGAGTCAACAAAAGGTAAGTCTGAATCACAGGATGAAGATGAAGGAAATCTTTATGATGGTTATCTGAAAAACACAAAATCCGAGAAAAATTTGAATGATGATTCAAAAGGATTGGTTTATACCATGATTGGATCGGACAAAATATTCTTAGATGTTGTATTCCCGATTCAGAATGTGATTTCAGAGAAGGTCGATCAAGTTTTTAAAATGGTTGAGATTGAGAAGTCTGAGATTCCAAAGTTTGCTGGTAAAGGTCATAAATCTTTTTATAACAAACCTGGTTTTAAGAAGAAAAACATGAAGGCTGGTTTGGGTTATAAAAAGAAACGGAATTGGAATCAAAGTAAAAAACCAAATTTGCAACAAAAGATGAGTTTTGTTCAAGGGAAAAGCTTGAAAGAAGAGGAAAAACTCAAATTTGGACTACGGTCTAATGAGGAGTTTGATGCTATGAAAAAGAAACAACAACAGGCCAAGGATGTTTCAAAGAAAGTGTGTTTTAAATGTGATCAAATTGGACATGTTGCACGAAAGTGTCCAAATCCAAAGCCTGTTGATGTTGAAAAACAGAAATCTGAGGATGTGAAACCAAGGTCAACCAGATTTGATTCGAAACAAACTTGGAGGTACACTACAAACAAGTTTGCTTCAAATCAAAATTGGAAATCAAAGACAGACCTGGAATTCTCACACTCTCAGATTCAGAACAACACAGAGTTGGAGAACATCTGTTGATATGACAAAACCTCAAGAGTTTTGGAAACCTAAAAATGTTGTTCAAGATCAAAAGGTTCAAAAAGAGACAAATTTTTACAAAAGAGGTACTCCGAAAGGTCAAATGTGGAGTGCTAAGAAACAAGTAATGATGGTAAAAGATGAAAAAGTTGAAATCAAACTTGAAAATGTTTTAAATGACAAAGAGTTTCCGAAATTAAATGAACATTATTGTGTTGAAATGCCTAAGGTTCAACAGACCTGGGCTAAATTGTTCAAATGATTGATGAAGTTTGAATGTGCAGGTGCTCAACGAAGCTGAAGATTGTGAGAATGGTAGTTGGAGCAACCTGGCACAGGAAGAGGTTGCAGGACCCTGGTTTGGTTAAACAGGGAGTTTATCAATTTCTGTACATAAATAAACAATATTTTCAAAATCCTAAAAATTGAAAAATTTAAAACAAAAAATATGTTTTTAGTTTGTTATAATTTGAAAAACTAAAAATATGTTTGTTTTTAATTTTGTTTGAATGTATGTTGATTGAATACGCCGAAACCCTCACGGCTGAACAAACATGATTATTTTCATCAGATTGAAAAACGGTTTTCAAACTGTTAAGATCAATGGGTTGTAAATCATGGGGGTACGTTATATTTTCTGCAAAACAGAGCATGAGATGCAGAAAATGGATGGCGAGACAAAGCTATCAGTGTTGGTTGTCAAATTTTCTTTAAATGGTTTTGCATTTTAGGGGGAGATATATTATTGTTAGAAAATACAAAAACATTTGAAAATTTGAAAAAGTAAAAAACATGATAAAAATTTAAAAATTTGAGTTTTTGCGTAAAAAGAGGAAATGATAGTACATCAGTAGACAGTTACAGTACGCTAAAGAATTGGAAAGTTTAAATGTGTTAAACGATCTCACTGTGGATGTGTCGATAGATTTTTATACATTTAGTAAACTTTTTCGGGATATAAACCTAAATTCAAACACTTGCTTATTTCGTGGGGAACACTACTTGGATATATAGGTAACCCCTGAAATCTCGTTTGAAAGGTTTTGTATTCTGATATACATGTTTTTATACTCAATGATGTCTGGGGTATTATTCTGGGACTTCTGCTGAATGGAAGTTCTGACCTAGTCCTCGAATAATACTTTCTGCAAATGCTTGAAATATAGCATAAACCCTCAGCATGCAGATGAAACAATAAAATTGATAGTCGATGCTGTTGTAGCTAAAAGATCCTCTAAAGGGGACACACCTACAAGTTGAGTCATGATCTCTCTGCTGAACGGTAGTTCTGACCTGAGCTCTCATGATTCTTCATAATTTATTAACCCCTTACAGATATCATTTGTGTTATAATTACCTGTAAGACTGAATATTGGGATCTGGATACGGGAGTATATTCAAAAGGTGGGACACATGAATGAGTTTAAGATTCTAAAAAATACCTAATTTGTATCCTGAATCAGTTGAAGTTTGTATGAAAATTTAAATGGATCAGTATATCGACAATCTAAGTGAATTGTTTAATTCTTATTGTGTAACTAAGCTCAACGGTACTTGTGACTTGTCAAAAACTGATATGATCCTCTGATGCAAACTCAAACAAAAATAGTGTCTGTGAATATGTTTGTGCATATTTCTTTACTGCTTTATGTTTTCAGAAAATACAAAAAGATTTTGATTTCTGTTTTATTTTCGACAACCGATGTCTGAGTGCTGAGTTTCAAAATCTAAGTAAGCTGATCGTGTTTCTGAAAATAAAACAAGTTCATTAATTTGAAACTTGAAGTTTTAAAATCAAAAATTCAAAAACAGTTTGTGATATCTCCAAGGTCATTAGTTTGGACTTGGATGATTTACTGTGAGGATTTTGGATATTGGACATTGCCATATCTGTATAGATTGTTGATAGTGGGAGTGTTTAAGAGCCAGGTTATGATTACTGGTAGTTTAAAATGTTGTTACTTATAAACGTATGAGTAATTGCAGATAGTCCAGATTACGATCCCGAGAGTAGAGTCTAAGGGGGAGTCTGAAGACAAGCTTGAAGCAAGAAGGAGCTTGTAGATGGAAAGCTAGGTGTCGATCCCAAAGCACGGAAGCTTGACGAAAGGGGGAGCCTGAAGCTGATGGAAAAGAGAAGGATTGATGAATGCTTACATTGTTACAATTTGAATGAAAAGGCAGAATGATCAAGACTGAAGATGTGTCATGCTAAAAACTAGACACTGAAGACTTCGTCAATATCCGAGGGGGAGTCTGTTAGTGCACTACGTCTATTGACTTCGTCTTGTATCATGTAATAGTATAGGATAGGATTATCAGTGTCCGAGGTGCAAGAAACAAAGTTTAGTGGGTTTACATGAGGTTTAGCTTGAAAGTGACATGTGACATTTTCAAGAGAAACCAGATCAGTCAGGTTTCTCTTGAACTTGTCATGATCAGTTTCAAGAGAAACCTCCACCACTATATATAGGGCACTTGTCATTTCATTTGGGACAACTTCTGAAATCTGTAACGAAGTGCTGCCAAAGTCTGTTCAGGTTGTAAACAGTGTTATTATCAATATTAGTGACAGATTAAAGAGTATCAAGTTGTTTCCACGTCCGTTTCACTGATTCCGCCTTTGAATCGGATATAAAGCTCTTCTGATTGACTCGTTTGGGTCCAACAACGATCCTACATCCTTTTCGTGAGGAGGATGGAATTTCCTTTCAATTATTTCCTTAAAATCATTCCATTCCATATTATAGACCATGTCACTTCCTTTTGATTGAAGAATGGTATTCCACCATTCGAATGCTTCATCCTTAAAAATGTTAGAAGTATATATGATTTTATCTTCTTCAGCACATTTACTAATCTTTAAAACCGCTTCAATCTTCTCTAACCAATGTAAGGCTGAAATGGCTCCTTCATTACCCAAGAATTTGATTGGTTTATATGATAGGAACTCTTTGTAAGAACAACCATAAGCGATGGTTTTCTTTTGTTTTGTAATTGGAGCTTTGACAAGAATGCCATTATCTCCATTAACGCTGTGACTTGGCTCAGTGTGCGTACGTTTACTGCCTATAATAGTATTATCATTTACCGTCTTAGGTTTATTGATAGCTTCAATAATAAATGGCATGACATCAATTATTCCTTGTGCTACTATATGTTCTATGGCACTTTTATCCATGTGGTTTCCGTTATCATTATTAGCTTGAACTCCTTGATTTACTTCCTTCGACATCTGGATTGTAAACATTATCAATTATTAATATCACAGAATAATTATAATAAAACAATTATTCAAACACATTTAATCAAAACTATCGATCATTGTTACGTGTACTCTTTTTATATATATGTTGCATCAATACAAATTACAACTATAATTCTACACGTTAGTATTTTAATATGCGTCGATACATATATATAAGTGATATATATATATATATATATTATACATTATTATTATTGTTATATATTTTATATCTTCTTTTTTTATCAAATTAAAAGGAAAGTGTATATATATATATATATATTATAGTATACTAGGGTTGTTGTCTTCAGAATTGCATCTCCCTCCCTTCATACTTCCAGACGAGATTTTCTCCTATAGCACTGATTCTATTTCCTTCGCCTATGAGTTCTTCACCGTAGTGACGAAGTTCAACTAAATTATCAGGATTCATAGGAGGGAAATACTGCTGGTATTGGTTCGTTGTATGCAGGTACTGGTTCTCCGTATGGGTAGTAAGGATTGGGCTCATTTATCAGGTTCTGAAATTCCCAGTCGTTTGTCCACCATTATTCTAGTGGATCTGGTGCTGGCGCAGGTATCCTGGGTATTTCTTCTGGCTTAAAGGCAGGTATAGGTTTTGGGTTCATCTAGATTGGTTCAGGGTAAGTGGTATTGGTCCTAGAGGTTGTTCAAGGTAAAGGGGTAATAATTGTGGTTCTGGTTCTGCTAACAGATTTAAGTTTATTTCACTTCCTGAGGGTTGGAAAAGATCACAGTTTGCTAGTCTTTTATCTAACTCCTCCTACAGTGGTTTGGTCACAGGTATTTGAGCTGGTCCCTCTACGAGTGTTATAGTTGCTTCTTGGTTTTTCTTTTTCCTTCTTTTCTCTCTCTTTCCTTTGTTAAACCAACATCTCTTTTTAGGTTGAAAGGTTTCAGTTGATTTATCCTGGAAATGTAAGGATCCTTCCGTGTCTACTTCGTATCCTGGTGCAGTTCCGAATGGTCCTTCGTCCATCTCTGAATCAGACATGTGTTGAAAGGCATCGGACACATTTTGGTCACTCATACTGTGAACTCAGAAATTGTCAAAATAACATAAAAATCATATATATATATATAGTGAAGAGTTCAAATGAGAAGAAATTTTTTGTAAGAACAAAAAAGAAGAAATTTCAACCAATAAGAATGCTTTATTTTACTTCATTTAATATAGGTATTTAATGTTACTATAAGGGCACATTGGTAAATCTACATAGGTCATTAATTTGTAGTCTTCCTCTTTAATAGCTAACCACATTAAATTTTTTGTAACTTATCTTCAAAATATATATTTTTTCAAAAACTAAAATAAAATAATTTAAAGTGTAGGATAAATTACGAGTTGTGTGGGATAAATTACGAGTTGTGTAGGATAAATTTCAACATGTAGTATGAAATTCGAAATATATAGGATAACTTTTGATGTGTGTAGGCAAAAAAAGTTAGTGTGAAGGATACTAGTATTTATGACTAATTAATTAGTCAAAAACGATAATAAATGAGATAAGTGAAAAAACTATTTAATGTTTTACAAAATTACCCTTTGTTCTTTTTCTTCTCAGTAAAATTTTCTTCTCAAATGAACATTCCCCTATATATTGTAGGTTGCCGAGGCACGAGTACTGGTCTCCCAGGCCAATTACTCCCCGAGTAATCTCCGCCTAAGCCGAGTACTTCCCGAGTACTCCCGAATCCGACTAGGGAGCGCCTAGCGACTTTTGCAACCATGACTATATATATAATAGATATCCAAGGGGCAACTTAAGGTAATTTGCCAATGTACTTAAAACACCATCAGTGCACAATGTACAACACTTAAAGCACCAAGAAACACAAACAATTTACCCTTCAACTGGTTCATCTTCAGCCATCCATTTCTCTCAATTTTTAACACGGATCGGGATCTAACGGCTGATATTCATTTCACACATATCAACCTTTCCATTCCCTTCTCTCTCACAACTCACACACATCATAAAACTTCATCAGACCTCTCTCTCTCTCTCTCTCTCGGCGACTCAAGAACATTATGCCAGATCTCTTTCTCATGTATATTGAACGGCTCCATCTTCTCTCTAACACCACCGATTTGAAGATTAAATCTGGGAGATATGACGTCGAATAAGTTCGTTCTTCCGATTCAACAACCATCAGGTTTGTGTTTTTTAATCTGAGTATCCATGAGTTTTGGAACAAAAAATACGATTTTCGAGGTCTATGGTTTCAGTATCCATGAGTTTTGGAACAATAATTACGATTTTGAGATCTAGGGTTTCATAACTCACCAAATCGGGCATCATATAGTTTATAGTGAATCAAGTCTTGTAGGACCGGTTTTGACACCGTTCAATTGCGTAACGAACGTTCGACGTGCGGAATCCGTGAACGTGCGTGACCGAACACACAATAACGTACTAGAATCGTGAATCTATTGAAAGATATGACGTGTACGATACAAGAATCACGTAGAGAGTATTTTCTCTCTCTAGACTTGAATCTCCTAAATCACCAAAATGAGCAAAAAGTCTTACACTTTACAACTAAAGCTCCTATTTATAGGCCTTGGAATTAATGAGATTTCTCATTAATTACCAAAATGCCACCTTGCTAATTCTATCTAAATATTACAATAAAATCCTAGATTTCTACAGTTTCAGCTACGGTTTGAATTGACGGAGGCGATAGACATTAATGCATCAACAGACTCCCCCTTAGATATTGCCGCAGTCAATCCGTAGTTAAACTCGTAGCGACTTGTCTTTCTCTCTCTCTTGAGTCTTCTTTAAGATTTAACGTCTTCAGCAAACACAGACTCCCTCTTGCTCGAACAGAATCCCGATGGATCTGTCTTCAGCTTCAGCTTCCCCTTTCGGTAGTCTCTTCAGGCTCCCCCTTTTGTCAAGCTTCCGTGCTTTTGGGATCGACACCTAGCTTTCCGGTTACAAGCTCTTCAAAAATAGTTATCTGGCTCCTTGAATGCACACTCCCCATTGCGTTGAGCTTGTCTTCAGACTCCCCCTTAGACTCAGCTGTCGGGATCATAGTCTGGCTTTCATTAGCCTCATACCTACACATACTTTAATCAACAATAAGATTTGACTTTATGCTTATCACTTGTATTTAAAATGATTAAATTGGTTTCAAATTAATGAGCCATTTATCCATTTCAAAAACAAAATATTTCTCATTTTAACAAACTCTCCCAACCCACTGTTCTTCCTGTTTAGTACTTAGAATTTTGAATATCAGCTCTCCAACATCAGTTGTCGAAAATCTTTTTGGATTTTTCAAAAATTTTATGCTAAAACACACTAAAATCTTTTTGTTTTTTTTTGAAAGAAACGCAGTAAAGAAATATATACAAACAATATTTTTGTGAGTTTGTGTAAGCGGATCATATCAGTTTATGAGACAAATCACCAACACCGTTAAGCTTCATTTCATTTTAAGTTCTAAACGATTCACATAGATTGACGATATATTTGTCCTCTTAAGCTCAATCTAAAAACTTTCGAAATGCTTACCGATACGTTAAGGTATATTAATTTTGCACTAAGTTCTTATGGACCCCACGATCTCAGCATATCCCCTCATCATGCAATACACTAACTCAAGTAATGCCTTTAAACTTTTATCAAACTGTGAATTTGTGCGAAAACAAAGTAGAATGTTTAAACATTAACAATCAGGTCGATACTTCCGTATACGCAGAGAAAGTCCAATGTTTAAACAAAATAAGAAAAATAAAACAAGTTGAAGTTGTTTAGGCTTTAACCACCAGGTCGATACTCCCGTATACGCAGAGGTGATCCAAAGCTTAAACGAAACACCAAAGAAAATAAAGCAGAATGTTTAGGCAATAACATCCAGGTCGATACTCACGTATACGCAGAGGATGTCCAATGCTTAAACAAAATAAAAAAATAAGACAAGTTTAAATCTTTGCAAAATAAAATGCACAATCACAGTGACTTTTCAGCAAAGTAGTGAAAGTTCACAAACTTAACCAGTTTTATGCTTTTTGGCATTCAGCGATTACTGAGTAGGTACACAATCACGAAGGACAAAACTAAGTACTATGCTTTCAATCATGTTTCCCACTAGAACTAGGCTTTATCATTTAAGTTTGTATCGTTATTGCAAATCTACTAGTCTAGCTGAGCCTATCGTCACATCTTTAGTGAGACCGTTTATCACATTTAGACTTTTCATTTCTTTAGCATGCTGTGATAGTCCACTGATTTTCTATCATTTCCTCTTTTTTCAGCAAAACTTATTTTGAATTTTTTAATGTTTTTGTCATTTTCAAATTTTCTAATTTTTAAAATTTTTCTCCCCTTAAAATCAAAATATGTTTCAATTTTGATTTTCTGAGAAAATTTGAAACTGAAAGCAATAAACTGTACAAATAACGTGACAAACTGATGAGAATTGCTTCAATTTGCCATCCACTTGGCATAAACAATCAGAACTCCCTCTGACAACAAACTATTTTCCCATTATGATTTCAAAACACTTAAGTTTATTTTAATCAAAATGGTTTTTCTGGAAAAATTAGTTTGTCTACCAATCATTTGTAGGTTCGGGGTCACTTCATCACATTGTTTTCTTCATACACATGACAGATTTTACAATTTCAGTTTTAATTCCCAAACATCATTTGTAGAAAATCAAGTACAACTTAATGTCCCTGATTTACCACATGTAAGGCGAAAAATCACCAGAGTGAAATTTCTCAAGAAATGTGCCGATTCATGTTCCACGCTTACCAATCCTGGGAACTCCGGCAAGTCAGGTTTTTCATTTAAACAGTTTCACCCAAGCCTGACGGTCCTTGGGTGCTTTTGAATTCTCGTTCAACAATGGTGGAAAATTTGCATCATCCATTGTTAAACTAGAATTCTCTACTTTTACCTCATCAACTGGATCCTCTGGCTTTGATGAACCAGAATCATTGCCTGAACGTGGCTTGTCTGACTTTGATGAGCCAGATTCATCGCCGACATGTGGCTCCTTTGTTTCCAAAGAAACAGATTCATCGCCAGTAACTTTCTTCTTCTTCTTTCTCTCTTCTGTCCTCAGATTTGTATCTGATGAATTCATCTTGCTTGACTTTGCAGTCGAGGAAAGTGATTCATCAGAACTCTTATTTTTACCAACAGATGAACCCGAGGACAAAATCCTTTCAAGATACTCTCGAGCTTTCTTTCTTTTCTTTCTCAGTCGATCTTTCTGCCCTTGTGAAAGCTTCACTTTTTGTTCTTTCACTTCTTGTTGTTTTTGTGCTCTGGGCTTTTCATCGACTTTAACTGATTTTTTCTTCTTTTTCTGAGATTCAGCCCTTGATCTTCCCTTTGATCTCATTGGGCAATCTCTTGCAATATGTCCTTTGATTTGGCATTCAAAGCATCTTCTCGTCTCAAATCTCTGTCTCTGGCAGTTAACAGCAATGTGTCCTTGAAAACCACAGTTGTAACACACCCTGTTATCACTGATTTGATTTGTAGTACTCATGACTTCTCCTATAAGCTTGATTTGACGCTTGAGTTTTCTAATCTTTTGGAGTTCAAGTTCTTGAGCTTCGATCTTCTCGATAAACAAGCTCAAATTCAAGTCTAAATATATATTCTTCAAAGCTAAATATGTTCTCCACATATCACCCGGTAAAACATTTGCCAACTTGTCAACCCACTCCTCATTAGTCTTGGTTATTTTCAATCTCCCCATCTCCAAAACTAGATGGCAATATCGGTCAATCAATTCTTTTGTAGACTCTCCCTTAATACCTGTAAAACTATCAAATTTCTTCTGTGCAATATCTGCTGGACTCTGAACACGATACGACTCACAATCCATGTTTCGTTATTGAAAGATTTTCAAAGACAGATTTTCAAACAATATGTATTTAACCTTTTACTCAATTAACCGGATTGGGCCAAGCACTTAATACACAGTTATATCACATGACCATAATTAATAGTTTGTGACAATGTATCAAATTCACAAGCCGACAATGTATTAAATGCATAAACAAGTCTGCAAAGATTGGTGGCTACGGAGAAGAGTTCCCGGCTGGTCCTAGGGTTACCGCTACAGGTTCTGGTTCGCAACAACTGGCAATGCAACAACGTCCGGTTCAGACGCCGCTGGTGCAGCAACAGTCGGCTGACGCACCGTTGGTGCCGTCATCTTCGAAGAAGATAAGTGTTGAACTTACATTTTTGTAATTTTATTTGTTGTGATCTGTTTATAATGCTTAATTTTATTTTTGTAATGTTATTTCAGTTTTGGAAATTACATTTTTGTTATTTTATTTTCCGTGTCCCGTTTATAATGCTTAATTGCTTGTGAGGTGATAATGCATTGATAATGATACTCTGTGCTAATGTTATTTCAAGTTTGGTTTTAGGTATCAATTTCTCCTGAGGTTACATCAAAGACCAAATGCAGAGAAATCATGAAATTTCTCAGCTTTCTGTATCGGGTTTCACACCTCGGAAATTTGCTGTTAGCTTATGATGGAAGGAAGAGTGTGTTTGTTGCGGGTGGGTCCATTGCCCTTTGAGTCTAAAGAGTTCGCCGTTAAAATCACTGAGCATGATGGATATAATCTAATAGGGTAAGGTTCATGCGAGAACCGCGAGAACACGACCAAAAATAGCTAAAAAAACCTAAAAAAACCTAACCCCCAAGCTAAATGCTAAAAACTAAACCATCCCAAAAACCTAAAAAAAAACTTAACCCTCCCCCCTCCCCCACCCCCCAAAAACCTAAACCCCCCCCCCCACCCCACCCCCCAAAAACCTAAACCCCATTCCCCCCACCCCCAAGCTAAAATGCTAAAAACTAAACCCCCGAAAAACCTAAAAAAATCGAAAAAACACACAATTTTTTTTAATATTTTTACATTAAAATCGCTACTTTTAGTAGCCAATTTTTTTTAATTAAAATTTATTTTGGCTACTAAAAGTAGCGATTTTTTATTAAAAATATAAAAAAAATTGTGTGTTTTTTAGCTATTTTTGGTTGTGTTCACATTGGTTCTCGCGATTCTCGCAATAAAGGGTGGTTTCTAACGGTTCCTTCTCCTAATCTGATATTCATATATATATTTTAGTATTTCCCTCAAGAGGGTAAAATTTAGATTGTAAGTTTATAATCCAATTCGATGGCTATTGTAGGCAGAGTGTATCGACTAATTATTTGATTCTGGTTAGTAACAGATAACTTGAAATACAAATTAAACTAAAGTAAGCAAATGCAATAACCAGAATAATTAATTTTTACTTTCTTTTATGACATATGGTTAGCACTTGAATTGTTTTGGGTTCTTTTCGTGTGGATATATACTTCTTTGATTGAATTTTAAATTGTGATTTGTTACTTGCAGTTCTTGCCGAGAATGATGGTGCCAATGTCACTGCAGAGACTGATGTCGGTATTTTCACCAATACTACTGTTGTTGCTCCTGATGTGGGAGGGCAATGGGGTCATCTGACTGATGAGGATAAAGAGAGAGAAGAGAACAAGAATGAAGGAGGGGAAGCGGCATTCGAGAATGGCTGCCGTGTGGCCATGGTAAAGATAGGGTAACAGGCGGTGGTGGTACTTTTTTGTCAATGGCAGCTTGACATGTAGAATCAGTCGTAATGTATGTTATTAATGTTTCTACAGTTGATACAAGAACATATCGTGTGCTTATTTAGTTTCGTTCATGCGTTCTATCGTCAACTCAGCACATCACCCCAAGAGATTGGGTCGGGCAATGGGATATTCGTTTAGTACGGGTTGAGATATGCCAACTCAAGTTGGATTGACCCGTAAACACTTTTATATTATTTTTAAAATCTTTTTATAGATAACTACTTTAATAATTATTTTTTTGAAAAGAGTCAGCGCGCTAATCGAGGAGGTTTTTGTGTTGCAGATCTACCAGTTGGAGGGTGCAAGAGGTATAATCAATAACCCGAGATATTTGTAGACAAAATACTTCACAAGACGAACACAGAAGTTTACCCCTGCATCACCAGATCAAATTCAGTCACTTCTGCAGCATATGTGTCCTTATTTTCATTTTTCACAGCAACATGTAAGTAACATAATAGTTATGTACTTATGTGCGTTTTTTTTATAACTTTTCATTCCTGGATTATTCATCAGGAGTGGATGAGGTTTTTGTGGCTTATGCTTAAACAGGAAACGATGAGACCCATGGCTAACGAGATTGTACAACTGACTGAGTTCAGAAAGACCTATGTCTATGCCTTCATGCTCTATGATTTGCTCAAGTGTGAAGAGAACTCTCCACAACACTGGCATGGCTTGAATGTAGCATAACCCAGTCAGAGTGAAGAAGCACTGTGTGAACGCTAGGAAAGGATACTCAAAGCCTATCTGGAACGGAGCAGCAGGAAAAGTGACCCATGTTTCAGATTGACAATCACTCTTTGTTGAAGAATCGAAAGGCCGGAAGATTGTTCCATCCGGGAAGCAATGACGCAACTGATCAATCTCAGGATCAGTGAAACGACAAAGCTCCAAGGAAGGATTTTTGGTGAGGCCCTGACTCGTCAGAGGGCTATCCTGGTCAGGATTCTTAGCAGGGGAGGATCGAGTTGCCATTTTAGTCATGGAAGTTTTGAAGGAACAGAGGATCAGAGATGAGAAATTTAGAGAGAAGGGAAGAAGAGATACCTGATGAAGTCTTCGAATGAGGATTTAAAGGGGATGGATCTCAAATTTAAATGCAAATTTCAACCCTATCTCTAATCCTATTTATAATGATGTTTGTTGCAGGGGAGTCTTATCGCTGATGTCACCCTCGTAACGGCTAGTCCTGTTATAACGGCTAGTTTCTTGCTAACGAGTTGTCCAGAATCAACTAGAAAATATGACTCATTTGGTTGCATCTAATTCCTCATATTTTGGGGGAAATTGTTAGGGCATGGATTTTATGCTAAGGATCATCTATCCTAAGACTGGGCTTGGATCATGGATCCTTAACGGATAATGCAGGGAGTCTGTGGATCCAGGACCCTTACTATTGTTTATGTTTTTGACAACTGTTCCTTGTATTTTCGGTTTACATATGCAGGTATTTGTGGACGGAGTCATTGAGAGAATCTCGGAAGAATATGCTTCCATTTATGCACGTGCATAAGGCTGGTGACCGTTAATGGTGATCGTGGATGGCTAGCTTGATTTTCAGATAGTTAGTTAGCTAGGATATCTTAGATATTTTAACGGGGTATTGAGCTTAATAAGTTAACAGTTTTGCACTACACACACTCGCAGACATACTCTCTCGAACACAACTCACAAACACACATTAGATCTCTTGTAACAAGCTCAATATCATCCAAAGTTGTAACTTTTTTATCAATATAGTTGATAGTGATAGTTTTCACTATCCGAGGTTTTTTATGCCGGAGATCATACATTGATCAAGGGTTTTTTCCTCGTATAAATCATCGTGTTCATTGTCGTTTCATTTTGATATTTGCTCGTACACTTGTTCATTTAACCAAGCATCTAACCTCATAAAAATCCGATTTGGTTACATTATCCTTGTGTGATTTTTGACCAAAACAATTACATATAACATTTATTAATTAATTTTTATCCTATTTGAAAAATATAACAAGTTTAATTACTTTTATAAAAATATTACATATAACATTTATTAATTAATTTTTATCCTATTTGAAAAATATAACAATTTTTAATGTATTTTTATAATATTTTAAAAAATATAACCAGTTTAATTAATTTTATAAAAATATTACATATAACATTTATTAATTGATTTTTATCCTATTTGAAAAATATAACAATTTTTAATGTATTTTTTCTAATATTTTAAAAAATATAACAAGTTTAATTAATTTTATAAAAATATTACATATAACATTTATTAATTAATTCTTTTCCTATATGAAAAAATATAACAATTTTAATGTATTTTGTATTAACAATTTTGTAATAATTTTTTAACAGAAAAAATTATAACATTTAACAAAAATATATATCATTCGTACCTGATCAGTTTTGTACGAAACTTCAGGGTAAGCATGTTGCTCGTCACCCAATGACTCTTGCACGTAAGAAGGCTGGCCAACGTCTTCTTGTACTCCTGAGGCACCACTAACGAAAACATTATTGCCATATTCTTCCTGTCCGTACGAGGCACTATAACCGGCTTCATAATACAGAGACCCATAACCATGATCATAGCTACACACGTTCAGATCTGGTAACAACGGTTGGCGGGGTATATCAGACTAAAAAAAACCAACGGGTAAAAGGTAATGGTAAGTTTAACGCCAGATAGAAAAAAGTAAATATATATACTTACCTCGTTGAGGTTTGACAACAACGATTCATTATGATGGGGACGATAGCCGGACACGACCTCGTCCGCGTGATCGTCATTTCCTCTCCAATCGTAAGAATCAGGGACATTAGACCCCTCCTAATACAAACGGTGTGCTAAGTATTTTATAAAAAAAAACATAACAAGTTAAAAAAATGATATACCACGCTGCTTTCCGGAATAAACGTGCTCGTATTTGCGTCAGACGGCTCGCCGAAAATATGGTTGAACCAAGACATGTTTGTTAGTGAATGTGAATATATAACGAAGACGATATATATCATCGTCTTCTTCATCGTTTAAATAGGGGAGGCAGAATTCGAATTCAGAATTCAATACGGGTCGTATAGCCCTATTACGTCAATCACTTTACGTCACTCAACAGTGACAGAAAGCTGCCCGTACTACCTTAAAAATGTAATACGCATCGTATAGGCCTATAAGATGCGTATTATGGTTACCCGGGGAGACATTGTCAGCCTTTGACTGGCCTAAAAGTTTGAATCAACTCGATACTCATAATATATGTTTATACGATACGTATTGAGGGTGTCGATTTAATAAGACAGGGTGTGCCAATAATACAACCTTTCTTATATGTATATAAAATATAAAATAAAATGGTATCATTTTCCCGTAAACAATTACACAAAGGTAGATAACAAAAGAGTACACATTCTTCTGTCTCATCGGTTTCCTTTTATACAACAGTCCCTCTTCAATCTCCCAAGAACCAGACCACTTCCCCCAATTCACCCTTCATCCCTGACATCAACTCAACCAAATAAATTTACTTCAAATCTCATATCCAGTGTGCAAACCCTCCATCGGATCTTCATGGGTTTTTCATATTCTTTCTGATTTTACAATTTTCTTGAATAATATAACCCACCTTTACCTATCATCACCACCACCATCTAGATCGGATAATAGAGTGAGTTGGGTAAACGAGTGTTCTTGATTTTGTCTAGGGTTTCTAGTTTAAACCACTGATCTATATACCCAATTTTGGTAAAGAAAAGTGATGTCTTTTTGTTTCTTTTCTCTTTTGGAAGCTACAAAATTAAATGTTTCTATTCATGGAAAACCCTTGATTTAAACACTGGTTTATTCTATGTTTTCTTGAGAAAATTATTTTTTTTTGAATGAAAATTTGCCAAAAATAGTGTTTGTGGAACTGGAAGTATGATGGTTAGGGAAAAAGTACCGATTAAAAAGATTGATAATGCTACAGCAAGAAGGGTGACTTTCTCCAAGAGGAGAAGAGGGTTGTTTAAGAAAGCTGAAGAGCTTTCTGTACTTTGTGATGCTGATGTTGCTGTTATTCTCTTCTCCTCCAATGACAAGCTGTTTCATTACTCCAGTTCAAGGTATGATCTAGGGTTATGTGTGTGTTTTTATGTGTGTCAGTGTGTGTTCTTATCCATAGATAAATGTGTGATGCTTCATAATCGGTTGTGTACTTGCTTTTTTTGTAATTTGTGTTGTAGGGTTTGTAATGGAGTTTGTTTAATCAGGGTTAAGGATTTAGTTGTCTGTTAGTGTGTGTTTAATTGGATTAAATTAATCTTTTGCTTATGACTTGATTGTCTTGAATCTATTTTTCACTTATGATATGTGATTGAGATTATCTTGCTTTGTACTTCCTTATTATTTGTTTGGATATTACTTATGGTATAGTTGTTTATAAGCACTCATTTTCATCATATGCTTCTTGGAAAATGTACCTGAAAAAAGAAAATTGTTGTTCAAAAGGGGTTTCTTATTCTTTTTGGGGGTGGGGGGATTCTTTGTATCATGTATGTGGTATTTTCTGTATGTTATGTAAAAGAGATGGACCTTGTGATTCAAACCTAGCAACCCATGATCTTCTGGTCACAAAAAGATGGAATTCATATTCGATGCTTGATAAGATTACGGTAGCTAAGAGAAGAAAAAACATCATCAGATGTCATTGTGCTTAACTGGTTATGGTATAGTTGTTTGGCTGTTCTTATGTATGAGCACTCTTTACATTACATGTTAAATGGAAAATTTTTTCCGGCATTCCAATTCAGACGCAAAAGCCCGAAAAAGGAAAAGAAATGGTATTTAAAGGGGGATTCTTTGTATGTGGTATTTTCTTTTTGTTATGCAAAATAGACCAGCCCTTGTGATTCAAAACCGTGATCTTCCAGTCACTAAATGACAATTTAAATTACACGTCTAATAGTTATGTTAGCTTAAAGGAGAAATAACAGTATTTTACTTGGCAGTTTGCAAAGCTGGCTGTTTCTTTTACTGAAACCCATGATCAATGATGAATGGAAATCAAATTGTTGTTCCAACAGGGTTAAGTTAGCTTAGGCAAGAAGTATAAGAAACAAACTACATCACATGGTCACATACTGTTTAAACCTATTTTGTAAGAATCAACTTATATGAAGTTTTTGAAGAATATTATATTTGTTATTGTCATACGTGTAACCAACAAGTTATATCTAGGATGGAAATTTGTAGGTAATTGGTATTCTGTTTGAGAGTTCATGGATATTGCAGAATTCTTTATATGATATATATGTTGAATTATAAGTCTTAGGTTGTTTAGATCCATAATGAAGTCTGATAATGGGATGGAAATTTGTAAGTAATGGGATCCCAAACTTGACCCTAAAGTGTAACACAAGCACAAAGTTTCTTAAAATACTACTCTAAAAGGCCAAGGTCAACCCCACAAACATGCTATTCCCTATTTCATTAAATTGTAATTTAGACTTGATACATAGTTTAAGAAAATGTGTGGGATTTGTCAAATATCTTAACTATCCTTAGATTAAGGAGGACTACCTAGAGAGGAATCTTGTGGATTCAAAGGATGGTGTAAGTACTTTTAATCCGAAATGTTTAAGAAAAACTACTAACTCAGTTTTGATGCGACATTCCCGAAATGAAAAAGTGTAGAAAAAAAAATTGTCGGCATCATGGGAAGAGGGATCAATATGAAGCTAAAGAGTATTGCAAATTAGCCTTAAACAACCCAAAAAAACTAGAATTCGTTTTTAATAATTACAACTCCAATAAGGATGGCAATCAAACTCGAATCCTAGAGGCAAACTAAAAACATTCGGGATGGATAATGGGACGGGTATTTGGGTTTTGGATTAGTTTTATGAATATACATGGGTATGGGACGGGCTTTATAGTAATTGATACCCGACCCAATTACCAGAAAATACTTACCTTTTTACACTACAAGAAAGAAGAGCAATAGCCGCGACACTTGACGCCGCTAAAAACCCCGAGAATTGCCGCTAAAGGTTTTAGCGGCGACGTGTCGTCGATAAAGAGGACGCCGCTAATTCTTGGCCGCTATTGATCAAAATGCCGCCACTAATACAGACGTCGACGCTAATGCTCTTGCCGGAAATTTTGCAGGAAAGATTGTCGGAGATTATTACACAACACATTTCCAGATTACATAATTTGTCGAACTAATAAATTGTTTATCAGAAACTCAAACCAAGGATTCTCGTATCCGCTAATAACTTGTCGGAACTAACAAATTTCAAGATTACATAACTTTTCATTCAAATCTCATATCAAAAAATGATTCTATGTAAAATTACACTATACATTTTCTAAATAATAAACAAAACTGACCGGAGCTTGAGCTTTTCGACGTTACGGTGGTGCTTGACGGAGCTTGTCGGCGGTACGGTACGGTGGTGGTTGACGGAGCTTGTCGCTGGTACGGTACGATGGTGGTTGACAGAACTTGTCTTTGGTAAGGTATGGAGCTTGAGCTTGTCTTCTTTGACGGTTGGTGGTCGTCAACGGTGGTGGCCGGAGAAGAAGCTTCGGTGATGAAGAAGAAGATGGGCATCGTGTTGGGATTCAAGCACAGTTGCAGCGGAAGTTTGTGGTTTGCTTGAATCTGTGTTCATGTTTGGACATGAATTGTGCAAAAACAATAGGGAACAATGGGTATTCGAATAGAATGAGTGTGAAAGGACAATTCTTGAAAACAAAATGTCTTGATACCGGTAGTGGTTGCCGGATATCAAACTTATATACATGACAATTTGGCGGTTCCATATTGGCAGGAATAACTGCCATGGCAGTTTGAACTTGTACCCGCTTATCACCCGCTTATTACCACCATATCGGTCACCATACATATCTAGAGTATAAGTTATAATACGAATACATGAATAGCATAATTAAGTTTAATTATCAGTCTAACACAACCCCTTTAAACTTGATTATGCTTTGCAGCATACATCAAGACACTCCTATTTGCTTCATCAACTGCCTTCCTTGCTTGATTGAAGTCGAATCTTCGACGTTTCTTGTGCATCTTCCAGGCTCCTTCCCAATCATTTCCTGCATACAGGGCGTAATGATCCATGGCAGCCTCATCTTGAACAGCGTCTGCACTCATCCTCCTCTCATGGCAGCCGTCTGATGAGCATTCCCCTTCCTTTATCATCTCCTTGTCGATCACTTTCTCTTGCACACTTTTGAACCTGTAATAATATACCAAGACATCGAGATACATTGCATAAATAATTCTCATGAACTCGCCGTCATGATACTCGTATCCCAAGTCTTTTGCGATCATCGGCCATAGATTGTCATTTGCGACACTCCGGTAGCCACCATCACGTTCCACCACCACATATAAACCCAGTAAATCCACCCTCCTGTTATCCGGTGCAAATGGTGGGATAGGCCTTGAAGAGATTCCTAGTTTGACATTTAAAAACCATGTCACCATCTCTTCAAACTTTCCTTCCAATTCATGTTTGTATTTAAATACAAACTCTCTGTCGTCTATCATGTCTAACAAGGATTTGCAGTCGGCGAAATCATGAAACTCCATGGCCCGGATAATCATCAGGCTCCAATCCGGTTCGTCATTGGATACATTCAGAGTTTCAAAGTAAGAATTTAAGTAATTCTCTTTGTATTCTTCATTCACCGCACTTAACTCTATCATTCTTTGTTTTTCTTTTAAACCAAGTTCTTCTTCCTTGGTTAAACCACTTACATCATTCACTGAATTAACAACCGGGGCTGAGAACATTGGAAAGATCTTGCATGTATCACCAGATTTTCTTACCGTATAGCCTTGTAGTGTTAACTGATCAAGGCTTAAAACATTTCGGTTCAATTCCGGTGAATAGAACACGCTTTGCATTCGTAACGTATCATTGCCTGATCTTATTTCCACTGCCCCAATTCCCCGAATGAAAAGAAAATTATTCTCTCCCGATCTTGTTTCAACCCCAACCATCTGTTTAATACGTTTAAAAACGTTTAAGTTTCCGGCAAAGTGATGATTAAACGTCGGATTTACATACCAGATATCTCCCCATTGGCCACCCTCTGTTCTGGTGACAATCATTTCATTCCGGCATACCGCATCATCGTCTTGTCTTTGTATTCCGGCATTGATTCCTTGATTAATCGGTTGAGTGGCTTCATCATTCTCTTTCGCTTTGCACGAGTATATTTGATGTCCGGGCTGGTGGCAATAGTAACAAAGCCTTACACGAGGAATCCTTCTTTCTTTTTCATTTTTTTCATCGATGCAGTGTTGACAGGGTAATGATGTGGATGTTGGTTTGATCTCTGCACTCTTTCCAACCGTGGCTCTGATACCACTATGTTAGGATTCAAGCACAATTGCAGCGGAAGTTTGTGGTTTGCTTGAATCTGTGTTCATGTTTGGACAGGAACTGTGCAGAAACAATAGGGAACAATGGGTATTCAAATAGAATGAGTGTGAAAGGACAATTCTTGAAAACAGAATGTCTTGATACCGGTAGTAGTTGCCCGATATCAAACTTATATACATGACAATTTGGCGGTTCCATATTGGCGGGAATAACTGCCATGGCAGTTTGAACTTGTACCCGCTTATCACCCGCTTATTACCACCATATCGGTCACCATACATATCTAGAGTATAAGTTATAATACGAATACATAAATAGCATAATTAAGTTTAATTATCAGTCTAACACATCGTACAGTTGTGTTTCTTTGAGGATAAATGGGTGGATTTTTTTATAAAGTGTGTGTTTTTTTTTTGAAGGCTAGAATTTCAGCCTTTGGATCATGTTTTCATCAAGGGCCACAAGCATCTGTTTCATACATCACACGGATAAACCTTTTACCGGCGTCTCCGCTATTGGTGTCGTCGGTATTACTCCGCTTTCTTGTAGTGTTACCCGAACCATGCCCATAAAATTTTTCTTTTTTTATTTTAGTTAATTTGTTGTTGGGTAACAGAGTAATCTACTAATCCACTAACTTTTTAGTTTTTATATATGTATAACATCTTTGGGTAATTATATAAAATTTACATAGTAAGAAATGTACTTAAGAATCCAAAAGGGTGAATTTTAACAAACTAACGCGTATACTCAATACTCGTGGGTAACGAATAATCGGGTACCTAACGGGTATGGGACACAGTTTTAGTATCAGATATGGGACCGGGATAACCGATACCTATCACAAACTCGGACCCCATTGTCATCTCTAAACTCCAGTAATTAAGAAAAACAAGTGCAATATACTAGACCTAAACATGCCTAACAAAACTCAGACCCTACGTTAGCTTTGCTATTGGTGGGATTTACTGAGTATGATGATAATGACTCTTTGATATGGAAAATAAATCACTGGCAACTACATCCAGAATCAGAAACACGTTCTAGATAACAAACGCATTAAGTATTCACTTAAAGTCCTCCATCTATGAGCATGTAATAAACTGATCTAATTATTTAATTGGGAAGACATACATGATCACGTGACTCTGTTGTATAAACACCCCGTGTACATATCAAATATTTTAAATACACGATTTTTCTCTTGCAGTATGGAAGAAGTACTTGAAAGGCGTAGCCTTCACTCAAAAAATCTTGAGAAGTTAAACCAACCTTCTCTTGAGTTACAGGTGAGCATAGATGTTTTTTTTTTTGTTTCTTGCTCTTTGGGTATTTCACAATTAGAAGTACTTGAAAGGCGTAGCCTTCACTCAAAAAATCTTGAGAAGTTAAACCAACCTTCTCTTGAGTTACAGGTGAGCATAGATGTTTTTTTTTTGTTTCTTGCTCTTTGGGTATTTCACAATTGTTTTCTTTGTTTCTTATTAAGGCTTGGAACAACCTTTATGATTGTGACCTTGGTTTCGTGAGGCACTGAAGCGCTGGGAATGTCGCCTTTTTGCTCTGAGGCATCACAACACGTGAAGCGTTTTGAGGCGAGCTTTAAGCGCGAAGCGACCTTGGTTTGAGGCGACGCTTCAACCCAATCAGGTCACATTTGGGTCATTTATTTAGGCCCAATAGTCTTTAAATAGGGTTTAAATGAGGCCGCTACTTCTTTACCCTAAAAAAAAGGAACGTTAGCATGTTTCGACTTTAATTTATGTTTTAACTATGTTTTTTATGTGTTAAGTGTGTTTTTTAATCATGTTTTTGTGTTTATTATTGATTAACAAGTAGAATAGGTCACATTGATGTGTACAATATTTTTTTTTATTTTGAGCGCTTCGTATACGTGAAGCTCTCGCTTCGCGATTGAAGCTTAGCTTAAAGCTTTTGGAACCAAAACGCTTCGGAGCGCCTCACGCTTTTTTAAACCAAGATCGTGACAGTGGTTTAGTCAAGTCGAGCTATAAAAATGACCCTTTGCAAACTATAATTAAAAGATTACAATAAAAAATCCTCTCTTCACCTTAATCTGCTTTATTTTTTCCGTAATCTCATGTAATATGATGATCAAGTCCAATATCTGTAGTTGCAAATATGGTCCTGATTCCTGAATTTGGGAGTCTATAAGGGATGTAAATTCCTATTTTAGTTCCAATGCAACCTACGTATAAAGATTTCATCTTGTCATTCAGCTGGTTGAAGACACCAACTATGCCAACTTAAGCAAAGAAGTTGCAGAAAGAACCCTTCACTTAAGGTACATACCAATACATATACATGCAGACACAAACACATACATGCACACATTAGCATAGAGTAAATGCACCTCTTTATATTCATGTAAATATATAATTTGAAAGAACTGATTATGTGTGTGTGTGTGTGTGTGTTTATGTATATGCACGTATGTTTGATCACGAGTGTGATTCTTCATGAAAAGCAGACGGTTGAGAGGGGAGGAGCTGCAGGGTTTAAGTATTGAAGAGTTGCACCAGCTCGAAAAGTCACTTGAAGCTGGATTAAGCCGGGTTGTTGCCAAAAAGGTGTAGTTGCTTTGTTTTAGTTTATAGTTACTAGTTTCCATTCTGTCATGTGAAACTTGCAAATTTTCTGGTTTTCCAATTTTTTTCATGCAAAATTTATCTATTTGTTTATTATATTATGGAAGGGTACTCTACACCGAGTAAATACGTTCTATTTTCTATCGAACTGCTTCAATCTCATCTGAAGCATGCTTCTCTATTTGTAAAGACATAAAGTTCTGAACATTTTTCATTTTTCATAAAAAATAAAGTAAAAAAAGGTATGTAAATTTTTGATTGAAAAATGCCAAAAAGTGACCCTCGCAACTGAGTCTTTACGCATGAGCTTATTTATAGTTCTACTGTTTCAGGGTGAGGTGATTATGAATGAGATTTATCATCTTCAAGAGAAGGTCTGTACTCGAACATAGTGATTTCTTTTTTTATACTTTGTTTATAAGATATGCAAATAGTGAACTTCGTTAGAAATTTGTGGCAACAAAAGAGCATTACCACTGCCTTTTAGTGTTGCAGAAGATCATTTTGTAGCTATTTAACAACTTGCTTTAAGTCATGCAGGAACTGAACCTCATGGGGGAGAATGACAAACTAAGACAAGAAGTACGACTCATGCGCTCTAAAGTCTAAGCTAGTTTTCTTTCGGTTTTCATCTCTACTTGTATTAAGATGTTCACCCCAACATGCTTATCTTTGCCTCCCATTCCTCCTTTACAAAAAGGGTGATTTAGCATTATTAACCATTAAACCTTTGTACGAGTTCTTCGAGACGTGTTACCAACCCTTATGTTTTAAAGATGAAAAAATGACACAAAAAAGCACACAAAAATGGGTTGTTAATGAGAAAAGTTGTTGGCTTTGTTTGATTATTTTTGCTAACTTGTATTTGAATGGTGAATGAAGCTTTTGAAGATATCTAATGCTCGGAAGCAAATTATTTGTGATTCTCGTGATGATCGGGAGTCCTCGGTATCTACCGATATCTGCAACTCTGCTGGCACTCCACAAGATTATGAAAGCTCCGGTACATCCCTTAAGTTGGGGTGAGCAAAATTCCTGGTATTTAATTATTTTTCTACAAATATATATATCTTAATTTAAAACACGTCCTTTTATCTAATAAAAGTATGGCTCCAACGAAAGAATCTGCTGTGTTCGGGGCGCTTTGCGGGGAGGGGTTCGGTGAGGCGAGTCCCCGAGCGGGAATACCGCCGCCGACCCCTCGGGGAGTGTTTGCGGGGAGGGTGGCTCGGTGGGTGTTCACCGCACAAAAAGAGAGGAGAGAGAGAGAAGATGATGAGATGGACGGTGGTTAATTGATGAAAAGTATTTATGTAATTAAGAAAATAAAAATAAAAAAACAAGTCCCCAAGAGAGAGTACCGCCATCAAATTGAGGGTGTGGGGGGAGTTAAGGGGGGAGTTGATATATTGATATATCAAGATAAGGCCAATAATTTTTTAGGAACTATAAAGTAGTTTTGTCAAAAGTTTAGTTGACAAAATTTATTTAGGAACTTCTTTTCTTCATCTGTGTTACATTTTAAAGCAATAGTCTTTAATTTGTAATTTGTAATTAAACTGTAAATTCAGGAACTGGAACCTTAATTCTTTCTTTTGTTTTGTAAAACGAAACTGGATGAAAATGCCATTGTATGTTTATTGTTTACATGTTTAATCAAAAAGGTTTATAAACTACATTAGTAACATCTCTGGTCATGGTGCAGGTTACCGAACTCAAGGTGGTGAAAGCTTTATAGGATATCTATAACTATCATGTCTGTAAATGTAAGCCAAGAGTGTTAAAACAATGATTCATTCCTTGGAGTTTGGACCCCCTATGACATTTGAGTTGTGCTTGTTGGATTTACAAACTATGTTCCATTACTGACTGCTGCAAAATAAAAATAAAAAACGGTTGCAAGTTAGTAACGGTTATTTTATGAATTTGGCTCGTAACGGTTAGAGATGGAATAGTTGGTGGACTGTTGAGTTTTGTTAACGCATGTCTAGTTTTATGGTTCTATAGATGATTCAAGCATGAATACACGTGTTAACGCATAACTTACACATTCGTCACTTATTTTCTCACCATCTATTTGTTTTTTTTGAAAGGTGTGAATTATTCGTGAATGTCGGGAGGTCTAGCATACGTTGTCTTAACCGGGTCCGCGCTAGAGAGCCCCCTCGCACAATAGATCCTCAATTTAAACCCCTCGATGAGAAACCCCTATCACCAAGACTCGAACTTGAGACCTTGAGGGGAAAACTTACCCGGGCCTACCATAAGTGGAACTTAAATACCCGTGGCCACCACTAAAGCACTAGTGATGGTTTCTCACCATCTATTTGTGTGACATCATTTCTATATCATCACTACATATTAATGGTTTACCTCTTGCTTCACCTCGTAAAGTTTAACTCACTGAGCTTCATATTATTATGTTATTCATGTGAGACCCAGATATCTTCCATAGCAGTTTGCGTTTTACACTCCTATACTCATACTTACTCGCTATAGGTATCTTCTTATTTCGTAACTCGTTCTAGAAATGGCTTCTCAAACTTATGATTTACCTATACGATTTAGTAAAGCATCATCTTATTTTCACGTCTAGTAGACTTAAGTCTTTACATATAACGGGACATACGAGTCTTATCATACACATGAACAAACATATCATCCTCTGGCGATAGACATGCCCTCAAGCTTTTAGAGTCGCTCTTCCAATCAACATTACATAAACAACTAAAGCGATTAGATGAATTTCTGCGTCCAATATACATAAATACTCTTGCTACCACATCACATCATTTTACACATCCTTTCAACTTATTTCTCCTATAACCTTATTTCTCAAGGACTCGTGTACCTCCTCTTATTAATATGGTTTTAAGTCTATGTTAGCTATATTAAATACTAATTCTCTTAACAACAATGATTGTACCAACTAGTTACAACACGACTTTTTACACCCAGGTTTTCAAAATTTCTTATTAATTGTCTAAAAATGTTTCACAAGGATAAGATACACTCTTTAGTTTAGAGAACATTCAAATGATAGTTACTCTTACTCTCTCTTGCTTTAGAACAAAATGTCTATTATGAAAATTTGGTGTAACCTACTCCTTACAATTTTTTTTGGTTCTTGGAGGCTTTTAACTCATCTTTGTCTTCCACATGGGTATCTTCTTTAATCCTCTATGTACCTTTGGACACACATCTCATTCACAACTAAACTATAAAGTGTTAAATTAAAATCTCATTATGAATAGTGACACTAGGGACTAGAATCAAATACAAAGTGAAAAATAAATAAAGAAGATTTTAGTTTATTGATCTTAGATTTGAATGGCTGAGATTAGTTTTAAGGAAAAAAAATGTGGAATGACATAAAAGGAATCCTACACTTATTGCATTTTTAGTAGGGTTTCTATACATCGTGTTATTATCAGAACTTCTAACACAATGTTAATTTGGGTTCTGTCCATTGCGTTTTTATCAGAACCTATAACACAATGTTTGACATAATGAAAATAGTGTTATATTTGGGTTTTCTATACATGGTGTTATTGGTTCTGATTATTGTGTTTTTCAACCTGATGAGTTTCCTATACATTGTGTTATAAGCTCTGGTCATTGTGTTTAGTCTGCTATCCATTGTGTTTTAATATGCTGTTTATTATGTTTTTGTTTTGTTGGCCATAATATTTTAATTTGTTGTTCATTGTGGTTTTAGTTTGTTGTCAATTGTGTTTTAGTTTGTTATTCATTATGTTTTTAGTCTATTGTCCATTGTGTTTAATCTATTATGCATTGTGTCTTTTATCTGAAGTCATCGTTTGTGTTTTACTCTACTTTTTATTGCATTTTTAGTTTGATACTCATTGTGTTTTACGTTATTTCCATTGTGTTTTAATTTATTGTCCTTTGTATCTTTTATCTGTAGTCATCGATTGTGTTTTTAGCTTGATACTCATTATGTTCTACGTTATGTCCATTGTTTAATACGTAATTGGGTATTCAATTTTTTTATTTTTGTGAAAAGTATAACAATGGTGTACTCGCATTAAGGATAAAAAGACGCTCAATTTAGTGGTATATTAAAAAAACAAATGAAGCATAAAAAATACGGACGTTTAAAAAATGGGGGGGGGGGTAAATAACATGTGACCTACATGTGCATGTTTCTAGGCATGTGACTTGCATGTGCATATTCTTTTTTATCTTTTGGACAAAATTACCCTTCCCGCTTGATCTCTCCTTGGACATATGTCATTCTATGGTGGCTTCTTACCCTTCCTATTTTTAACCCCTTTGTACTATAACACAACCCGGTAACACTAGACCTTAAACTTACAAGCTGGTGTGTCTGAAAGACAACATGTTATTATAGTGTTAAAATCCATATTTTGATAGTTTTTTGTTGTAAATATTTCTTGGAATGTATTAAATGTTTGTTTCTAAGTATTTTGTAGGTTCCTAGGTAAAATGAAGGATGTCCGGGTCAGAATTGGAGATTACTAAAGTTGCGTGGAAGGCAGACCCAATCTGCCTGCTTGCGGGCCGTGAGCAAAGGAGGGGAATATAAGTCGTAGGCTCCAAGTTAATGCATCGACCTACAGATTGGAAACCCTAGAGCGATTAGGTGACACTTGGCTTGTTTATGGGTCATAACCCTGGGTCCGGTTTACAGGTTGTAACTCACCCAAACTATTGATGGGCCATATAAATAGAATGAGATGTCATTGAAACCCTAAGAAGTGATGAAATCATAAGAGAAGATCAAAAAGGGGTCAAGGATTCAAGATCAGATCATTTGGGATAGGATTCATGGAAGAATATCGTACAAGAAGTCAAGAGATTGATCTATATTGAGTTAGAACCCTTCGTATTATCATTTCATTGATTTCTATCATGTATTCAATGAATTCATTAGATTTGTTTGTTACTATGAGTAGCTAACCGCGTTATAGGCGGTTAGGGTAGGATGATTCTTGTTACTTTGCATTGAATGGTTGATTTGTAATGAAAGTGTGTTTTTAGCTAAGTAGTCAATGTGGTAAAATATCGGATATCGGTCATTTGAAATACCGGTTATCGCGGTGGGATATCGGTAATTTTAATATTATGCTAAATTTATATATATAGCAATTTAACACTAGCAATTTAGTACGCTCTCCTACCATTAACAAATTAACCTTTTGCAACTTGCAAAACACTAACAATTATAGCAATTGGAACTGACTACGACTTAAAACGCTAACATTTAACAGTAACAACTTACAATTAAGACTTAAAACACTAATAGCAGCAAAATAAAAAAGACGAGTTGTAGAAATAAGAAGAAGGTACTAATATGGGGAAAATCAGTGATATATCGGTCAAATATCGGTATCGATATTTTGACCGATATCTCGGCAGGGGACCGATAACCAATATATCATTGATATATCGGTGATATATTGGGATATTAACTACATATGTTTTTAGTAAGGTTTGTTTAAGAACTTGTGATAGCGTAATCTGTATGATGAGTATTGATGTTCAAATGAGTTTGTGTAGATGATTTAGATCTTTCTATGAGGTTATGCATGTAAGATATGTTTTGTATATCTTTAGGCTATATAGCGATTGTTAGTCTAGGGCTAGATGCTTAGTAGGCAAAGGACAAACATGTTTGGGTGTTGGTAATTCATACGTGTCACCTACGGGGAAAATCTGATTAAAAATGTTTGGAAACTAGATAAGGGTTTTCTTTAAATTGAGTAGCCTAGATAGTAATTCGCTAGGTTCGTGAATCTGTAGTTGCTAGAACAATATAAGAGACTCTTAGATAAAAAAAAGGATTAGTAAATGACGTAATTACTTAGAACTGAATAATTGCGTGTGTCTATAGCCTGGTTATTTGGGGACATGGGGCTAACCCGAGAGGGCTCTAGCTTTTTAACACTACACCCTCGTTACTAGTGTCAAATATGGCGAACTTTCAAAAGAACCGTAATCAACTGTTTTGCAAAAGTAGTAACATGATTCTAGACCTAACTAATTATTTTCTCATCACTGTTTTCTAAACATAATTAAATACGTTGTTTAGTGTTTTCTGATCATTAAAAGTTAATTAGGTTAGATTTTTCAAAAGAGACAGGTTAATAGATCTTAGTGTCCATGGATCAATACTTGGGTACTGTAGGATCGTTTTGTGACCCAAACGAGTCAATCAGAAGAGCTCTAGTCTGTTTCAGAGGCGGAAACTAAGAAACAGACTCGGAAAACAGCTTGTTTCACTATTAATCGTCTTATTTATTGATTATAATCACTTTACAGATCAAACGACGCGTCGGCAGCAGTTCGGTACCGGAATGATGAGAGTTACAAATGATTTCGCTCAGAAGGTTTATATAGACTCGAGATTCCGCTTGAAAATGACCATATGACAGTTCAAGCGAAATCAACAAACTTGATTTCGTTTGAAAGTGTCACTTGATATTTCAAGCGGAATTAGCTTAAAAACACTCTTAAACCTCCTATTTTCTCGTACAACGCACCCCGATCTAACAATTTTAATATTAGACTCGATACAAGACGAAGTCGACAGACGTATGCACCAACAGACTCCCCCTCGGATGTTGACGAGTCTTAAGTGTCGAGTCTTCAACGTCTTCAGTCTTTATCTGTCTTCGGGCTTCCAGGATCTTGGCCTGGCTCTTGCCTGTTTCCAATTTCTTCAGTTCTCTTGATTCCTTAAGTTCATCAGCATCAGCAATCTCAGGATCAGAACCTGGCTCTTAGTCATTCAGACTCCCCCTCAACTTGTGCTGGGATCGTAGTCTAGCTATATCCAGGTTCAAGCATCTCAACCAGTCTCTCCTGCAAATCCTCTACCCAAAATATAAGTTTCATAAAAGATAAGATATAATAAACTTAGAAACCCTGCTAACCACTTGAAAATACAACCACCTTAACACAACATATTCAAGTATCAAATAAAAGGATTTATCATATAAGTCACTGATGAACCACTTGGATGTATATCAATTTTCTTTTCAAGCATCTTCAAACAAATTTTCCCAGACCTGTTCGTCATGTTTAGCACTCGGAATTTTGAAAATCAGCTTTCCAACATCAGTCGTCTAAAATCTTTTTGAATTTTACAAAAATTATGCTAAAACACACCAAAAATCTTTTTGGATTTTTTACATAACAGAATTGAAATGCAGTAAAGAAATATTTACATACAATATTTTTTGTGAGTTTGTGTAAGAGGATCATATCAGATTTTGAGACAAATCACCAACACCGTTAAGCTTTTCACATTTTAAGTTCTAAACGATTCACTTAGATTGTCAGTATATTGATCCACTTAAATTTTCACACAAAGTTCAACTGTTTCGAGATACGAGATTAATGTTTTAGAGACTTAAACTTAATCACGTGTCCCACCTCAGAATATACTCCCGTATCCAGATCCCAATATTCAGTCTTACAGGTGAGTATACCTAGATGATATCTGTAAGGGGTTAAATTGCGAAGGCCGTGAGAGCTCAGGTCAGAACTTCCGTTCAACAGAGAGATGACGGCTCGACTTTAGGTGGGTCCCCTTTAGAGGATCTTTTTTTTCAACAACACATGATTTACATATTTTTTCAATGTTTCATCATTTTTTATGCTGAGGGTAGCGCTATGTTTCAAGCAAGCAGTAAAGTATTCTCTGGGGACTAGGCCATTGCTTCCGCAAAATCAGAAGTCCCGGGATAATACCCCAGATATCACTAAGCATAAAGACCTAGTATATCTCAGAAAGAGGGGCCCTTCAAACAAGATTTCGGGGGTTACCCATATATCCAAGAGATGTTACCCACGAATTAAGAAAGTTTTGAATTTAGGTTTATATCTCGTCACAATCTACTAAAAGTGCAAAAACCTACTGGCACATCATCAGAGAGACCGTTTATCACATTTGACTTTCCATTTCTTTAGCATGCTGTGATAGTCCACTGATGTACTATCATTTCTTCTTTTTCACAACAAATCTCATTTTTGATTTTATCATGTTTTTGACTTTTTCAAATTTTCTATTGTTTTTGGATTTTCTAAAAAAAATTCTTACTCCCCCTAAAATTCAAAATCATTTAAAGAAAATTGAAAACAAACTGTACAAGGTAAAGCGACAACTGTTGTGAATTGCTTCAATTCGCCATCCACTTGGCATAAATAATCAGAACTCCCCCTCACAACAAACTATTTTCCCATTGTGATTTTAAAACACTTAAGTTTGTTTTAATCAAATGGTTTTTCCGGAAAATAAGTTTTGTTGATTTTACCACTTGTAAAATTGGGGTTCATCACATTGTTTCTCAATCATTTGTAGTAAAAACAAGTACAACCTAATGTCCTTGATTTACCACTTGTAAGTGAAAACCTTCTTCAACCACTTGTAGGTTCACTTCATCAACCAAAACCACTTGTACATCAAAATATAACAATATAAAGATATCACATGTAGATTTACCAACCAAACATTTCAAGAATGATGCCGATTCCTGCTCCACTCTTACCAACCTGGGAGCTCCGGCAAGTCACACTTGTACCAATTTTTAATTTTCAAAAACATTTGAATGATGCCGATTCATGCTCCACTATTACCAACTTGGGAGCTCCGGCAAGTCAGGATTTCAGTTAGGAAATACTTTCCCCCAAGCTTGACCAGCCTTGGGAGATTCTGGTATACATCTATCCCACCAACATTTTGATTTGTAAAATTCTTTAGCACTTTTAACCTTCCCATCAACCATCTTCCCGAAAATATGTTTAACTTTTCCATTAAACGCCTTTTCAGCATCAAATTCTTTGTTACCAGCAAAGAATTGACCTGAAATCTCAAACCTACCTTTTGATTTCAAATTATCTTTTGTCAATGGCGGAAAGTTTTCCTCGTTCAACTCAGGAACGGAATTATCAACCTTTTTCTCAACAGATGACTCCTCTGATTTTATGGAATCAGATTCATTGTCAGAACTACTATCTGAACTCTTAACAACCCATCTTTGTTTGTTTAAATCGACTTGTCTTTTGTAAAAACGTTTTGAAGTTTCACCAACTTCCAAAGTCGATTTATCAACACATTTCCTGTTTGTTTCAGAGTTAGAAGAAACTCCCAGCTTTGAATAAATGGACTCTTGGCAGTTCCAAGATATATGTCCAACCTTTTGACATTTAAAACATGTTCTTCTATCAACTCTCGGAGCAAACTTCTTCACATTCTTCTTTATTTCAGCAAGAAACTCTTGATTTGATTGTTTCCAGAATGGTTTCTTCTGCTCATCTTCAGAACTTCCTCCTGAAACAAATTTTGTTTTTGATTTATAATTTTTCTCATTTTTATAATTTTCTGAAGAATTAAAACCAAGACCTTTCTTTTTGAAATTACTGTTATGGTTTGGTTTCTTTTGAAAACCATAACCAGAACCGTAACCCTTTTTCTTGTTCAATCTCTGTTGAACTCTTGAAGTGTACTTTTTAGGTTTTCCATTAAGATTTGAATCTTTTATTTCAGAAATATTAATTTCTGTTAATTTGAAAACCTGTTTGATCATTTCAGATTTGACACTTATTATTGGAAATTCCTCATCAGAATATAATTTTTCTGAATCATTCAAAGTATATGCTACTTTGATTGGTCCGTCATTCAAATTAGATTTTGATAACAAGAATTATTTATTGTAAACCCTTTTAACCGGTGAACTCGGACCCGGACTCTTTTCTGACGAACTCGAACTTTCAGATTTAGACTCCGACTTTGACTCTTCATCCATATCCAACACCTGATCGACCACTTTCTTTAACAACTCAGACTCATGATCAGTGTCAGACGCTGTGAATGTAACATCAATATTGTCTGGTAATTCATCAATGATTTCAGACTTTAACTTGATGTTGACTGCCTTTTTAGACGCCCCTCGTTAGGATTCCTGGGAGAATAACTTTCATGGATCGGGGGCGGACATTTGTTATACTTGACACTTTGTTTCTTACCAGTATCAGTATCTTCAATCTTTTTCTCCATGAATGCTTCAAGACCTGCAACAGTAGGATAAACACGATCAATCAAGTAATCACAAGTAGTATAACTCAACAATAATCGTTTAATCCTTTCACTCTCAATCTTTTCAAGTTCTAACTCCTGTTTCAGCTTAGCACAGTCTTCGATGTACTCATTAATAACGCTCTGCTTCGTCATTAATGTTGCACTCATTTTTGTCATTGCATTTTCAATTTCTGAATTCGTCTTTTTCAGACTATCAACTGTTCTGTTCAGAACATCATATGACTCCTTCACATACTTCACATCGAACAGTAACTCTTCTTTAATTTTCTCAAAATCAGCAATCTTCTTATCTTTCTCCGCACAAACTTGGCAAGACTCTAAACACTTCAAACATTTTTTTTTCAACTTCAACCATTTTTTCAACTATCTTTTCAACCTCGACAGTCTTTTCAACTTCAACGAGTTTCTCAACTTCAACAATTTTTTCTCTTTCGACGATTTTCTCTATTTCAACAATTTTTTCTACTTCAACAATTTTCTCAACTTCGACTATTTTTTCAATCATTTTCTCCACTTCATCGATTTTTTCAACTACTTTCTCAGTTCCTGGATCAACACTAGCTTATCCAGCTTATTTCTTTTCCATTTCATCAGCGATAATTTTTGCTGCTTCCAACTCTCTCTTCATTCTGGCAATCTTCTTCTGATTCATCATTTCCATTTTATCTGCAAAAAAGAAATTAAAGCTGTCAGGATCTAAGCCTTTTCTAGCTTTATTAAGATGTTCTTCTTCATCATCAGTATCAATATCACTTCCAAGATCTGGAAAAATTGGAATTCTTTTCTGTCTAGCTTCATCTTCACCCAGAATTCTAGCAACAAGAGCTGAACCAGGTATGTATTTGTCCCAACTAAATCCCTCTGCAACTTTTTCATCATCTTGATGAATAAGTAAAGCTTTCTTCTTTCCATCTTCAATAGCACGAGCAGGTGCAGTTTGCAGTTGTTGAGCAATCTGATGGAAAATTGATTTCTGATAATAATTGTTCTTTTCTTGATTCTCGGTTGCTTCTTGGTTTTTACACTCTCGTTTAAAGTGTCCATTTCCTTTGCAACGAAAACATGTTACTTTTGACTTGTCAAATCCTAATGGAGAATTAGCCAATCCCCAAAACTCATCTCTTCCTGTGATTTGTTGAAATTTTTCTGCACGTCTAACAGCACTAGCCATACACCATTTCACATCCATCAATTCAAGTTCCTCTGCATCAATTTGGTCATAATCTTCTTTTGTAAGCATTGGATTTCCAATTTTGCCAGCAATCAAACTTTCATATGATTCCAACATAGCAACGAGAGATGCCATGTGTTGCTTGGCTATTTCTGGAGACAAATCCTGACCATTTTGAATGTTAAAAGTGACATTGCATTGAAGATTTGTTGAGTTTTGTCTTTGAGAACTTGATGTTGTATGATTTGGATCAAAGCTTGAATATGAAGATGAAGATCCACCACTCTGTGTCACATTACTGCCCTTTGTTCCAGATGAGCTGTCAGCACTAAAACCAGTTTGGATCTTTGGACTAGGGCTGGGGGTAGCCTCAAACTTGTTTCCTCTGTAATACAAACTAACATCTTGTTGAGCATTGGGATTCGTCATGATAGCAGTTTTCTGAATATCCAATTCCTGCTCTTCAATTTTCTGAATGAACTGTGCCAAATTCATACTCTCAGACTTCCTCATGAGTTTCACAATCATCAAATAAGTGAGCTCTAGTCTGTTTCAGAGGCGGAAACTAAGAAACAGACTCGGAAAACAGCTTGTTTCACTATTAATCGTCTTGTTTATTGATTATAATCACTTTACAGATCAAACGACGCATCGGTAGCAGTTCGGTATCGGAATGATGAGAGTTACAAATGATTTCGCTCAGAAGGTTTATATAGACTCGAGATTCCGCTTGAAAATGACCATATGACAGTTAAAGCGAAATCAACAAACTTGATTTCGCTTGAAAGTGTCACTTGACATTTCAAGCGGAATTAGTTTAAAAACACTCTTAAACCTCCTATTTTCTCTTACAACGCACCCTGATCTAACAATTTTAATATTAGACTCGATACAAGACGAAGTCGACAGACGTATGCACCAACAGGTACTTACCTAGGCAATACTATATATTGATAGGTACACTTGCCTAGAACATGTGTAGTTAGTACTAGTGATTTTGTCCTTAAAACTTGGTTGTGTTATTTGTCAATTTTATTGTTACTATCTAAGCACATCACAAGTCACATGGGGACACAAAAACAAAAAAGTAAAATTAAAAAGAAACCTATTGAGAGCCTGATAGATCCATCTTGAGATATGTTATGGGTATGTTTACATGAACGCACAAGGGTCGGTACCATGGATACCAAAAATTAAAGACATGCCCAACAACCACATATGTGAAGTCCTTGCTCGCCATTATCAACGAATGACATCAAATGACAACGGTGAACTCCTGTGTGCTCCTTCACATAAGTCAGATGTAGTGTGCTTTCTCTGAACAATCTCCCAATACACATGGTTTAACGTGTAAGATTCTAATCACCAAATAACTATCTCCCATATGGTTTTATAATGATGCAAATATTAGAATGCGTGATAATGAACAAATCCACATGATAAGTATGATATAGTAAAGATAAAGACTTCAAGATAAATACGATCAAGCATAATGATGAAAAGATCATTTAAAATGATAGGCAAAGCCTTGTGATGAGATGCTTGAATATGTTGAATCATAACTATCAAGCTTAAGGACGAGTTAATGGTTCGAAAAATGTTTTATTATAACCATTAGTATTACTTACGTTTATGGCTGATACCCTTTCTTCTTCTTTTTCTTCTTCTTCTTTTCTAAATCAATATGTATTATAGGTTAAGATAATTAAGCATGATTTTGATGAAGAAAGGGTATACTTACCTCACTTATCACATTCGTGTTTACATTTATTTTTATAATGGATTTTAATTATTTGTTATACTTATGTTGCGATGTACACGAGTAACGCCTACAAAACCTAGGAAGGGGACCGATAACCAATATATCATTGATATCGAGATATTAACTACATAGGTTTTTAATAAGGTTTGCTAATGAATTTGTGATAGCGTAATTTGTATATTGAGTTTTGATGTTCAAATGAGCGTGTGTGGATGATTTAGATCTTTCCATGTGGTTATTTATGTAACATCTATTTTGTATATTTTAGGCTACATATCCATCGTTAGTCTAGGGCTGGATGCTTAGTAGGAAAATGGCAAACTTGTTTGGGTGTTGGTAATTCATATGGGTCACCTTTGTGGAAAATCTGATCAAAAAGGTTTAGAAACTAGATAAGGGTTTTCTTTAAATTGAGTAGCCTAGATAGTAATTCGCTTGGTTCGTTAATCGATGGTTGATTGAACAATATTAGAGACTCTTAGATCACAAGGGATTAGTAAATGATGTAGTTACTTAGAACTAGATAATTAGGTGTGTCTATAGCCTGGTTATTTGGTGACACGAGGCTAACCCGAGAGGGCTCTAGCTTTTTAACACTACACCCTCGTTACTAGTGTCAACTATGGTGAGCTTTTCAAAAGAACCATAATCAACTGTTTTGCAAAAGTAGTAAGATGATTCTGAACCTAACTAATTATTTTCTCATCACCGTTTCTAAACATAATTAAATAGGTTGTTTAGTGTTTTCTGATTATTAAAAGTTACTTAGGTTAGATTTTACAAAAGATATAGGTTAATAGATCTTAGTGTCCACGGATTGATACTAGGGTACTTACCTAGGCTATACTATATACTGATGGGTACGCTTGCCTAGAACGTGTGTAGTTAGTATTAGAGTTTTTATCCTTAAAACTCATTTGTGTTATATGTCAATTTTATTGTTACTATCTAAGCACGTCACAAGTCACACGGGGACACAAAAACAAACAAATAAAATTAAAAAGAAACCCGTTGAGAGCTCGATAGATCCATCTTGAGATTTGTTGTGGGTATGTTTGCATGAACGCACAAGGATCGGTACCACCACCATCATCATCATCATCATCATCATCATACTCAGTAAATCCCACCAATAGCAAAGCTAAGGTAGGGTTTGAGGAGGGTAAGATGTAGACAACCTTACCTCTACCCCGTAGGAATAGAGAGTCTGCTTCCAATGCGACCCCCGGCTCGATAGTAGTTTTGCATCAAGGCTTGGACATAAGGCACATAACACTCAACAATTAAGACAAAGGCGAACTAGTTCATGTACTCCATTGTCTTTCAGTAATCAACATCACCACGTTTATGCGGGATTAACCATCCCCCTGTTTTAACGTTATTTTCATGAAATTAGTAAAATCACATTATAATTAGCGCACTTTCATTAATGTGAACTCCATGGAAACCAAACTTTGAAGACATGCCCAACAACCACATATGTGAAGTCCTTGCTCGCCATTATTAATAGATAACATGAAATGAAAATGGTGAACTCCTGTGTGCTCCTTCACATAAGATAGATGTAGTGTTCTTTCTTCGAACAATATCCCAATACACATGGTTTAACCATGTCAAATTCTAATGGCCAAATGACTATCTCCCATATGGTTTTATGATGATGCACAGATTACGAAGCGTGATAATGAACAAACCCACATGATAAGTATGATACAGTAAAGATAAAGACTTTAGGCAAAGCCTTGTGATGAGCTACTTGAATATGTTGAATCATAACTTGCAAGCTAAAAGACGAGTTAATGATTTGAAAAATGTTTTATGGTAACCATTTATATTACGTAACTTTATGGTTGAGACCCTTTTTTTTGTAAATCGATATGTATTATAGGTTAGTTAAGATAATTAAGCATATTTTTGATGATGAAAGGGTAGAGGAATATGACAATACTTACTGCACTTAGCACATTCATGTTTACATTTATTCTTGTAATAGATTTTCATTATTTGTTATGAGTATGTTGCGATGTACACGAGTAACGCCTACAATGTCACACCCCAACCGATGGCGGAAACATCAGAGTGAGACGAAAATGAGATTGCTCGAGACTTCATAACACTAAATCGTGACAAGTATTTAATAACAAATTTTATTTCATTACTAACATCAATTACATTGTTTCAAATAGAAATACAACTGATGGCGTTACTCCTATAGCGCTATACGTATTAAGGGTAGGCTCGTATGAAGTTAATGACAAGTTTATCACAAAAAAAAACCCAGAATAACGAATCAAGTATATTGTATGTATGCATGTATTGGATTGTTTATGCATTTGAATAAAGTTTAAGTGTAACTGTGTAGGTTTAATAGTAAACATATTGCACCCAAAGTGTAAAATAGAAAAGGGCGTTCGAGTATACTCACAATTTTGCAAAAGCTTTCCAAATTATCCGTGAGTGACGAGTTATTTGTGAATGAGGAATCGAAGGTAAGGTTATACAGCGTTTATAAAGTGGTTAGATTCGGGATTTAGAATTCAAGTACAAACATATGTATGCGTAAAAAGTATATCTAGTCTAAGTACTCGTTTCGGCACTAAGTTGTATGTAATTTCATGGTACCTAGTTTGCCCACTAGAATCGACAACGAGAGGCTTAAAATCATAGATAAGTTAGCCTAAATTCATGACAAATAATCATAAACCGATTATCATCATAAATTCGGCCATGTTCATATATACGTATGTTATATAGTTATGATAATAAATCTAAGCTAAGTCCATCGTGAGTTTCATAGATTGTCATATAAGTCAAGCATGGAGGATTAACCTCATTGTATGATTCACCACTACACAAACCACCACAAGGATGATTCGGAGGGATGTGATTCTGAGAAAATATAATCTCGATGTATGTCTCGATTTTAAATTAAAACGTGTATTTCGCGACTGATTACATATTATGCATGTATGATTAAACAAAGTTGATATAAAAATACGATTTCCATTATGATCAAAGTCCCGAGATTACAAGGACTGAAATGAAGTAAGAATACAAGTTTCTAAAAATAAAAATGTGAATACAACTTCTAAATATGGAAAGTACAGAAAATGCGGAGTGTTACAGTTTCCCCTCCTTTTGGAAATTTCGTCCTCAAAATTTATTTAAGAGAAAGACTTTGGAGAAAGGCATTTTGGCTAAAATGATTGGCTAAAAACGAATTTTGAAGTTTGAAGTCTACGTGGAGTTCATGTGTAAGCGTGTTAAAAAAATGTAAGGGAATTCTGAGGGACGAAAAGGGTAGGTCTGTAAAAGTAGTTCGTTTGACTAAGGTAATTGAGGCATCAATCGTAAGTATGAGTAAAACGTACATGTGTGAGTACAGGCAAAGTGAGTTTGACCAATTTTGAATAACTCGATGGGAGAAGTATTTTAAAAGGATGATACCTAAGAAGAAAGGTTTTCGTGTAAAATAGAATGTATTTTGATGAAAAGTGCGGCCCGCACCATAGGTTGTAAGAAATTTTTTTATCGGTTCTAAGGCGTATGAGTAAAATTACAAGTTTTGTTAGTGCATTTATGTCTATCCCCTCCGTCAATCCGATTCGTAGCTGAAATGGAATGATACATAGCCTTATATTGTAATATTTAGATAGAAAAGGGCAAGGTGACATTATTGGAAATAAGGGGAAATCCCTTATATCCTTTGCCTATAAATAGGAGGCTTATGCCTTTAGTTTAGAACTTTTGCCATTCTAGACTTTGGAGAGCTTGGGAGCTAGAGAGAGAGTCTAGAGAGAGAAAGTGCAAGAGGTGATTCACGGTTCTTTGTACGATTTCATACGATCAATAGAATCACAGTTTATAGTACATTCTTGTGTTCAGCCCACGTACGTGTACGGATTCCGCACGTCACACGTATCGGTTCACAATCGTTCGGGAGTCAAAACCGGTCCTACAAGTTTTTTTTTTACTCTAATCTTTGATTCGATTGAATGATATGAAATCATACAAGAAACCGTGAATCACCTTTTGCCTTTCTCTCTACTTTCTCTCTCTAGCTCCTATGCTCCAAATGTCACAAATGGCAAAAGTCCTAAACTAAAGGCATAAGCCTCCTATTTATAGGCCAAGGCTTTTAATGAGAGTTCTCATTAGTTACCTAATTGCCACCTTGCCTTTTCCCTAAATATTACACTATAATGTCTTGTTTTCTTCAGTTTCTTGCTACGGTTTGAATTGACGGGGGCGATAGACATAAACGCACTCACAGACTCCCCCTTGGATATTGCCGCAGTCAATCTCATAACGTCTTTTCTTTTCTCTCTCTTTGAGTCTTCTTGAAGCTTTATCATCTTTAGCAATCACAGACTCCCTCTTGCTTGAACAGACTCCCCGTGGATCTGTCTTCAGCTACAGCTCCCCCTGTCTGTAGACTCTTTTTCTTCAGGCTCCCCCTTTCGTCAAGCTTCCGTGCTTTGGGATCGACACATGGCTTTCCGTATACAAGCTCCCCCTTGCGATGAGCTCGTCTTCAGACTCCCCCTTAGACTCGGCTATCGGGATCGTAATCTGGTACAACATCTGCAATTTCTCAAACATTTATAAGTCACAATGTTTTGAACATCCAGGATTGAAAATGTGGTTCTCTCAGCATAAGCTAAAACATTTCAAATATTCGACAGTTAAAGCATTTTCGGATGTCCAAGAAAGATGACCTGGCTCTATTGTACAAGTATCACAATATGAAATTTCCAGGAATAACTTGGCTTTCTTCCCCTATCAAAAGACTTTATAGATTTGACGATTTAAGAATCCAAATCCCTCACAGTTAATTATCCAAGTCCAAATTAATGACCTTGGAGATATCACAAACTGTTTTTGATTTTTGATATTAAAAACTACAAGTTTCAAATTAACGAACTTGTTTATTTTCAGAAACACGTTCAGCATACTCAGACTTTGAAACTCAACTCTCAGACATCGGTTGTCATAACTAAAGCAGAATCAAAATCTTTTTGTAATTGTCAGAAATATAAAGCAGTAAAGAAATATTTACAGACAATATTTTTGTTTGAGTTCGCGTCAGAGGATCATATCAGTTTATGACAAATCACTAGTACCGTTGAGCTTTTAACACTTTAAGTTCTAAACGATTCACTTAGATTGTCAGTATACTGATCCACTTAAATTTTCACACAAAGTTCAACTGATTCGAGATACGAGATTAGTGTTTTAAGGACTTAACTTATTCGTGTGTCCCACCTCAGAATATACTCCTGTATCAAAATTCCCTAGATTCAGTCTTACAGGTGAGTATACCATAATGATATCTGTATTCTGGGTTAGTGCGAGACCTTGAGAGCTCAGGTATGAACTACCGTTCAGTCAAAGAGATGAAGGCTCGACTTTAGGTGTGTTCCCCTTGGGAATCTTCTTTACAACTGCACTTAAATTCTATCTTTCGATATTTTTCAATTTTTATGCAGAGGGTAAGTTTTTAAAAGCGTGTAAAGTATTATACGAGGACTAGGCCATTGCTTCCGCAATATCAGAAGTCCATGTATAATACCCCAGATATCAAACAATATAAATACCTAGTATCTCAGAATCATGCAATCTCTCAAACAAGATTTCGGGGGTTACCCATATATCCGAGAGGTGTTCCCCACAAGATAAGTAAGTATTGATATTTAGGTTTATATCTCGAATTCAATCTACTAAGCGTGTAAAAACCTACTGGCATATCATCAGTGAGACCGTTTATCACACTTTAACTTTCCAATTCTTTAGCGCACTGTGATTGTCTACTGATGTACTATCATTTCCTCTTTTTACACAAAAACTCATTTTGAATTTTATCATGTTTTTGGCTTTTTCAAATTTTCGAATGTTTTTGGATTTTCTGACAATGCTTTTACTCCCCCTAAAATTCAAAACATTTAAAGAAAATTTGACAACCTGATACTAATAGCTTTATCTCGCCATCCATTTTCTGCTTTACATGCTCTGTTTTGTAGAAAATATACCCCCATGATTTACAACACATTGATATCAAAACGTTTTCACTGATAAATTTTTGAGAAGTTGCAGATGCTATGCTAGATTACGATCCCGATAGCCGAGTCTAAGGGGGAGTCTGAAGACGAGCTCGACGCATGGGGGGAGCTTGTAACCGGAAAGCCAGGTGTCGATCCCAAAAGCACGGAAGCTTGAAGAAAGGGGGAGCCTGAAGAGAAAGAGTCTAACCGAAAGGGGGAGCAGCTAAAGCAGAAGACAGCTCCACGGGGAGTCTGTTCGAGCAAGAGAGAGTCTATGTTGCTAAAGATGTAATAAAGCTTCAAGAAGACTCAGAGAGAGTGAGAAAGACAAGACGCTACGAGATTGACTACGGCAATATCCAAGGGGGAGTCTGTTAGTGCATTTATGTCTATCACATCCGTCAATCCGATTCGTAGCTGAAATGGAATGATACATAGCCTTATATTGTAATATTTAGATAGAAAAGGGCCAGGTGGCATTATTGTAAATAAGGGGAAATCCCTTATATCCTTTGCCTATAAATAGGATGCTTATGCCTTTAGTTTAGAACTTTTGCCATTCTAGACTTTGGAGAGCTTTGGAGCTAGAGAGAGAGAGTCTAGAGAGAGAAAGTGCAAGAGGTGATTCACGGTTCTTTGTACGATTTCATACGATCAATAGAATCACAGTTTATAGTACATTCTTGTGTTCGGTCCACGTACGTGTACGGATTCCGCACGTCACACGTATCGGTTTGCAATCGTTCGGGAGTCAAAACCGGTCCTACACGTTTGTAGAAATTTGCTTATTGTTGAGAAACTGGAATGGTAGGTATTTATGATTTCAAAAGGTTTTGGTGGTAATGGGCCGACTAAGTAAAGTTTGTGAAATAAAGAATGGAGGATAGCTTTAATAAGTAGAGAAGTATTTTAAGGGATTGAACATTTAGGCCAATTTATTGTAAATACGGTTTGGATAAGATGTCAAAGGAATAATCGGGAATAATCATGGTGTGAGAGTGAACGAATGATTTAGTAGATGAATGCAAGGGTAGGAATGGTATGATTTTTGGATATAATGCGAATATGAAGCGTTGAGGATGAGGTTTCATCGTGGATAATCGGATATCGCACGTTTAGCAGTGCGTTTAAAGTTTGTTTATTCGCGTTTAAATAAGGCCAGGAAAAACACTGAATTTCTCATGGCACGTTTTTCGAAAGTTTGGTAATATGGTAAGAACACTTATATGTAGGATGTATCAGGGGCGTATCCACCATGTTCTAACCATGTTACGTCCGATTCGTCCTTCGGTGTCATGTTACGTTCCGTGTCTTACCATACACAGTAGAACACCCTATGGTTTTCATGCTCCTACCACTATAATCTCGTGTACACCCGCGATTATATTGGTCGTTGCATGATCCACATAGTTTGTACTAGTAGTGTATGAGTCAGGGTATGAAGTAACATTAAAGTGAGAATGTGTGCGTGTGGTAGCGTATAAAAAATTAGTATGTAAGCATGACTCTGTTTAAGTATGTATGCGACCAACGTAAGAGAACCACTCGGGTTATGCTCACGTATAGGTGCGAATGTATGAGTATGAATGATGATAATTGCGTACATAGTATAGATCGAATCATAACGAGTTTAAGTATATAAAATGATCAAGGAATTTTGAGTGTATAAAAAAACGAAGTGTAATGATAATATGTGTGAGAATGTCATGAAATATTGACTAAAACGTGTACGATGATATGCATGTATAGTTGTTTGAGCAAATAGTTGGGCTTATTGAATCAAAATAGATTGAGTTTATCGGGAGTGGAGAATCAAGTTTGTGAATGTCAAGAGAATATAAAGTTTCCATTTGTTATGCGAGATGTATTTTGTAAAAAGGAATGCTACTCTTGTTTCAAAAAGATTTACGTATGTCGGAGGTTGACTGCTCCTATGAAGTTTCCTTGCCCACGTGTTTGGAATTAGAATTGTGTATTAGTGGTGTCTGAAAAGATTTTTGAAAACAGTGAGTTTGTTTCATTTAAAGTATTTTGTATTAAAATATGAAGAGTTGTATTTCGGAAATTTTCATGAAAACTTTGGTCTTGAAAAGAATTTTAGCAAAATCAATTTACAGATAGTCGAACTTCTTTGGTATAGTCGTGTAGGTGTAGGGTTACTATGTCTAGCGTATGTAGTGGGTGTGAGTTTGAGCGATGATTGTGGTAAGTTGACCGAATGGTATTTTAATTGGTAGGGTGCTAAGTCTCGACTAAGTGTTTATAGGTTCGGTTCCTTGGTGTTTGCGACATGGTGTATGAGTAAGCTACTAGTCGTGGATATGGGAAGTTTTTCTTAGTATGGCTCGTAACGAGTCCCTTGGGTTGTGAGTATATACGAGGGTTGTAAGAGTTCCATCCTTGTTCTAAGGTATTGATGGATTTTCTGGTAGGCGAGCTAGTTCTAAATTAGGATCTACTATTGGAAATCGAAGTCTCGAGGGTGTATGAATAGGCCATTTGCATTTGTTGGTTAGATTGTCTATGAACTAATTAAGTTTTACCAACTAAGCGAGTTTAACGAAGCGACATCTATAAGATTTTATACGCATGTGAAAGAAAGTTTTGTTTGGTTCCCGATTGGGAACAAAATGTCTTTAGTATAATGTGTTGAGTACGAATTTCGTGAGCAAGAGATTCATTAGACTGACTAGGTTGATAGGTAGCATTTCATAAGATTTTGAAAATCGGTTAATAAAGCATTTAAGGTGTGATTATGAATTTCGCGCATGTGATTTACGTAAAATAGGTTGTAAGAAATACGCTTGATAAAACAATGAAGTTTGAGATTTTTGCATAAGTAGAAGTGTTGACAAAATGATAAAATATTTGAGTATAAAACTTGATCGTGTGGTTGGCATGTAAAGTCTCTTTGAAAAAAAGGAAAGTTTGGTAACGATCACCGAGGTTAGGGAATCACCCTAGCCCGTTGGTGAGGTCGTTTTTAAGAAGGGAATGAGCTAATCTTCAAGGTAAGGGAATCACTCCTTCTTGATGATATGCCTCTATTTTGGGATTATGAGTAATGTAAATCTTGTTGGTAACATTTTGAACTCATGCATATAAATAACGTATATGTATATGAAAAAGGATTATTATGATGTGTGTGTAACCATCGTGAAAATAATTTGAATTTTGAAAAGGAAACCTTTGGATCGTGATGAGCGTAAAATTGATATTAGTAAAATGGAGGTTTGGTTAAAACTTGGATTGTTCCGAACGGAACTTTGACTAACCAAAGTGGTCGAAAGTTCTTTTGAGTTTGGGAAGCATGCTTTGGCCTAATAGATAGAATACTCTCGCCGAAATTTCGGTTAACGGTATTCACCCTTCCGGTTACTACATGTCTCTAATCAATCGAGATTTCAATACTTGTTGGGATTTTGGAAATCGAGGAGTGGGACTAGTTGACAAGATGTGGGTTTCACCCCTAACTTGACAACATCGTAACCTAAGTGTGGTTAGTACTCGTCGGGTCAAGAAAGTTAATTCCAACACATTGACGAGTGTCCACTAGATTTAGAATGGAAATTCTCCATCAAGGTGAGGATTTCACTCCTAACTTGATGGCAAATTTTGTGCAAAAACGAACAAGCGGATTGAGAGTCGTTCACCAAATTGTGGGTTTCACGCCTATTTTGGTGAAATCGTCTCGTTTGTATAATATGCGTGTTTTCGTGTTTTCACATAATCGTGTAAAGTTGCCTTAGGAAAGGCTATGTTTTGAAATTGGAAAACAAATACGAACACATAAAAGACGTGTCAAGGATTAGCAAATAAATCAAGTATGGTCGAGTATGGTGCTTAACTATAGACTAGGTCAAAAGCATGACAATTTTTCCTAATTCCCTATAGTTATGGCTCTGATACCAATCTGTCACACCCCAACCGATGGCGTAAACATCGGAGTGAGACGAAAACGAGATTGCTCGAGACTTCATAACAGTAAATTGTGACAAGTATTTAATAACAAATTTCATTTCATTGCTAACATCAATTACATTGTTTGAAATAGAAATACAACAAGATTGAAACAAGTAAAATACAACAATTATTGAGTGACTAAACTAATATACACTAATTAAAGTTTGGTGAGTTTCTAGGCATCCTACTAGATTCCCTACATCATCGTCACCATAAAAATCCTGCAATACGTTTTAAAGTATAGTTCAATACAAAAGTATTGGCGAGTGTACAAGTTTTGAGTACTAGAATGTATGTATAAGAGTTTGAACAATCCACATAACACCTTAGTTATCAAGATTAACGTACAAACTGGCATGTGATATAAAGTGTCAACCCAAGATTACGGTAAGAATAAAAGACTTAACATGACCTCAAGAATACAGGCGGTGCGTTACTCCTATAGCGCTATACATGTTAAGGGTAGGCTCGTACGAAGTTAATGACAAGTTTATCACAAAAAGAATAAACCTAGAATAACGAATCAAGTATAACGTATGTATGCATGTATTGGATTGTTTATGCATTTGAATAAAGTTTAAGTGTAACTATGTAGGTTTAATGGTAAACATATTGCACCCAAAGTGTAAAATAGAAAAGGGCGTTCGAGTATACTCAAAATTTTGCAAAAGCTTTCCGATTATCCATGAGTGACGAGTTGTTTGTGAATGAGGAATCGAAGGTAAGGTTATACGGCGTTTATGATGTGGTTAGATTCGGGATTTAGAATTCAAGTACAAACGTATGTATGCGTAAAAAGTATATCTAGTCTAAGTACTCGTTTCGACACTAAGTTGTATGTGATTTCATGGGTCCTAGTTTGCCCATTAGAATTGACAACGAGAGACTTAAAATCATAGATATGTTAGCCTAAGTTCATGACAAATAATCATAAACCGATTATCATCATAAATTCGATATACATATAGTTATATAGTTACGATAATAAATCTAAGCTAAGTCCATCATGAGTTTCATAGATTGTCATATAAGTCAAGCATGGAGGATTAACCTCATTGTATGATTCACCACTACATAAACCACTACAAGTAGGATTCAGAGGGCCATGAATGAAAAGAAATAACAACTAACTAATACATTATCAAGTAGCCAAGTAAGACTTAACCCGGATGAACCACCACAACATGGAAAGAGTTAACTTAGTGTTGGAGGCTAGACGGGGTTATGTTACTTTGAGGCTAGAAAGCTACTTGAGTGTTCATGCACAAGGTTCACAAGTGAGGTAGTGGAACTAGGTTGGAAAGCCAAGGCTCCCACGGTTCACACTTTTACAAGACACAAATTCAACCATATGGAAGATGGTAAATCGTGTTTGTTTTCAACACTTGAATATAACATGTATGAACTTAAAGTAAAGAGTTTTGAACTCACAACTTGATGGAAACCAACCTCAACATAAACCCACAACCATGGATTAAGTTGTGAGCTTGGTGGGTACAAGATTTCATCAAGTTTAGCAAAGGAAATAGAATTTATATGAACTTGAACAAAACAAAATTTAAGTCTTATTTTGGACCTCAAATATGGTGAGGTTTCACCTTAGTTTGCCATGGAAAACTTGTGAAAACCTTCCTAGAGGTTATCCAAGTAAGATGAAAGAAGAAACAAGGAAGAATAAGCAAAAAAGTGAGCTAGAACTTACTTAAAAGTCTTGAAAGTTTCTACCCAAAACTCAGAATCTTAGAGTGTTTTTGAGAGGATTTGAGAGTGAATAAGGTGTTTGGAAAGTGAAAATGAGGGTTAGGGAGGTTGTATTTATAGTGGGTTAAGTGGTTGGGGTTTATTTAAAGGTGGTTGGGAGTTAGGAGGGGTATTAAATTAGTTGGTTGGAGGTTAGGACATTAAAGAAGTGGTTAGGGAGATGGAAATTTTCATTTTTAGTCCTTGCACTTGTATTGTTGGTTATTTTATGCTATAAAAGTGTATGCATGTATATTATAAGTATGATACATGTATGAATGTGATTCTGAGAAAATATAATCTCGATGTATGTCTCGGTTTTAAATTAAAACGTGTATTTCGCGACCGATTACCTATTATGCATGTATGATTAAACAAGGTTGATGCTAAAATAAGATTTCCATTATGATCAAAGTCCCGAGATTACAAGGATTGAAATGAAGTAAGAATACAAGTTTCTAAAAATAAAAATGCGAATACAACTTTCTAAATATGGAAAGTACAGAAAATGTGGAATGTTACATACAAAATCTAGGCAGGGGACCGATAACCAATATATCATTGATATATCGAGATATTAACAACATAGGTTTTTAGTAAGGTTTTCTTATGAACTTGTGATGATGTAATTGGTATATTGAGTTTTGATGTTCAAATGAGTTTGTGTGGTTGATTTAGATCTTTCCATGAGGTTATGCATGTAAAATACATTTTGTATATTTTTAGGCTATAGATCGATTGTTAGTCTAGGGTTGGATGCTTAGTAGGCAAAGAACAAACTTGTTTGGGTGTTGGTAATTCATAGTGGTCACCTTAGGGGAAAATCTGATTAAAAAGGTTTGGAAACTAGATAAGGGTTTTCTTTAAATTGAGGGCCTAGATAGTAATTCTCTCAGTACTTTAATCTATGGTTGATAGAACAATATAAGAGACTCTTAGATCACAAGGGATTAGTAAATGACGTAGTTACTTAGAACCAGATAGTTGGGTGTGTCTATAGCTTGGTTATTTGGGGACATGGGGCTAACCCGAGAGGGCTTTAGCTTTTTAACACTATACCCTCGTTAACTAGTGTCAACTATGGTGAGCTTTTTAAAAGAACCGTAATCAACAGTTTTGCAAAAGTAGTAAGATGATTCTGAACCTAACTAATTTTTTTCTCATCACTGTTTCTAAACATAATTAAATAGGTTGTTTAGTGCTTTCTGATCATTAAAAGTTACTTAGGTTAGATTTTACAAAAGAGATAGGTTAATAGATCTTAATGTCCACAGATTGATACAAGGGTACTTACCTCAGCTATACTATTTATTGATAGGTACGGAAGTGTAAATAATTACAAAATCAATCGTTAATGTAAGTAAATCTAAGTCTAAATGTTTGATGAAATCAATGCGACTCCATAATGCATCCTAGTCCTGATGTGTGCTACCTTAACAACCTGAGAAAGACATGCAACAACAAGTGTCAACACATAATGATGAGTGAGTTCACAGGTTTTTTTCACAGATGTAAAACCATTCGTTGTTTCAGTTGTTGACAGTTTGTAGTAGTGATTAGCAGTTTCCTGTTATACTTGTAGGTAGCTAACCTATACGTTATGTTACTAAGTGTTCGCAATCGAAGCTAACTAATTATGTGTTGTTGCCTTTGATTACCAGGTCTATCACTGACCATGGCGATGTGATAGACAAATTTAACACTCATTCGACCATTACCAGTCGAGTTAGCGCAACTAACTCGGGTGGGGCTTGTCGGGTCCAGTAGTACTACTCAAAATTCCCTCACTAACGGTCCGAGATGAAGGACTTACATGTGATAAATGTGCATTTTCGTGACCATAACTAATATAACAAAAACCCTAATAGTTGTGACGTTACTTTACTGTAACATTATGACATTACTTTACCGTAACGTTATGACAATACTTTAGCGTAATGTAGCGCATGCTTTCTCCCCTTGTGTTTTAGTAAAAGTTTAAAGAGTAGGGGCCATGAACTCCCCTTTGATTTGCTCGGCTATAATTAAAGTGACTAAGAGTTGGTGTGGACAACCACATCCTGATATGGTTACCGTTTTAGTGTTAGTTATCATTCACGTAAGTCACTTAAATTCTACACGTATACTAAAACATAACATGCAAGCACGTTGACACTCAGTTATCCGTTCGTGTGGGTATGTGCATGTGTTCATCTAATAACATGCAACACATTTAATGGTACCCGTATAGGTATCACACAACATTTAACACCTTGTAGTAAAACACAGGTACACTTAGAAACATATACGTTAACTTTCAGCAGTTTCAGCTCAACCTCCAAAGTTGAGTTGTTTTCGTGAATTTTGTTACAATACTTAACGTGCTCGAAAAATTATAAATAATTTATGAGGCTTTTCATTAGGTCCGAAAAGGTTTGTGAAATGTTCTCAAAGTCTATTTGTTCACCGAAAAGTCATTAAAAATCATTTAACACATAAAGGGCAATTTCATCACCTTCTGTCGGCAGTTTACGGTATATTTTATAGAAAAATCATCGTCTATCCGATTGATGAAATTCCAGTTGGGGAATATTGTAACCTCCTACAGCTATCTACTGTTAAAATTTCATGTAATAACTCTAACCATGGACCAAGTCATGACCTTCGTAACAGGCTGCAATTTCTACTGAAGAACGCAGCCTGAACCTGTGTTTTCGTTTTAATCTTTTGACTGACCTAAACTTATCAAACAATTATGATTCCAGTTGGATTTGAAAGCTATCTTATTTAACTTAGTTTTAGACTCAAGAACCACATGTTTTCGTTATGTTTTAATCATGTTACAACCAATACAAGTTGACATAAAATTCTACGTAGAAAAATGTTTTTATTACGATCTTTGTAAAAACATGTTTATTTCATACTTTTCGACCATTAACTCATTCATGACAACATGTAGATCGGTTTATCATCAAGATCATCAAGTTCATGTTACAAATCAAAACCCTAGCATGCATACATACATACACACACACACACACATACATACATATATTCATACATACATACATACATACATACATACATACATACATACATACATACATACATACATACATACATACATACATTGGCCACCGACACCCACCTCTTCCCAGAGGTATTGGGTTCGAGTCTTGGGAGTGGCATATGTCGCCCAGGGTAAGAACTCGGCATGGGGAAGTCACCGCGGAGCTAGCTTGGTCGGGTAGCGGCTCCCAGAGTGAGATCACTCTGGCGGTTGGGAGGACCGTGCACTATCCCCCCATACATACATACATACATACATACATACATACATACATACATACATACATACATACATACATACATACATACATACATACATACATACATACATACATACATACATACATACATACATACATACATACATACAATCTAGAAATCTACATAAACGATCAAGAACTTGTTATCTACATAAATCCTAGCACACAAGATTCATGTTATCACGTAAACATGTAAACAACACAGATAAAACTATCACAAGATTCAGATGGAGTACCAGAAGCAATAGTGAAAGCTTGAAAGGAACCAGAGAGTTTGAGAGCTAAGTAGAACCCATCGCCATTCAGAGGAAGGAATAAGGATTGTTAAAAACTGAATGGCGACTAGGGTTTGCATATATATATATATATATATATATATATAGTGTGAGGTTCACTGGGGAACACAAAAAAGTGGGGAACAGTGGGGAACCGACTCAAATGAACACCGATTGGACTCATTCCAGCGGCGTTGGAACCATCTCGTCGAACCCTAACTATGATCTCTTAACCTTAAACCCTAAATCATAACCCCTAAACCCTAAATATATTAGGATTTGTCTTTTAGGGTTTAGCTTTAGGGTTTAGCATTAGGGTTTAGCTTTAGTGTTTAGCTTTAGGGTTTAGAGTTTAGCTTTAGGGTTTATGGTTTAGATTTAGGGTTTAGCTATAGGGTTTAGCTTTAGGTTTAGCCTTTAGGGTTTAGCTTTTAGGGTTTATAGTTTAGATTTTACGGTTTAGCTTAGGTTTTAGCCTTATTTTTTAGCTTTAGGGTTTAGAGTTTAGGAGTTAGGATTTAGGGTTTAGGGTTAAGAGATCTTAGTTAGGGTTCGACGAGACGGTTCCAACGCCGCTAGAATGAGTCCAATCGGAGTTCATTTGAGTCGGTTCCCCGCTGTTTCCCACTTTTTTAGTGTTCCTCAATGAACCTTCCCCTATATATATATATACATATACATATATATACATATATACATATACATATATATACATATATATATACCTATACATATATATATATACATATACATATATATATGTAGGGGGCCGCTAGAATGAGAACCACCACGAGTTATGAGAACCGCGAGAACCAAGTGCCACGGAGGGCCGTTGACCACGAAATTTTTTTTACGACTAGATGTGTATATTTTAACACCGGGTGTAAAGTTTGGGTTCAAACGGCGCGCCCGAGGGGGTAGTTTTTTACGCCCAAAGTTTGGGTTTTTTTAATTTTTTTTAATTTTCCTTTTTTTTTAACCAAACTTTGGGCGTAAAAAACTACCCCTCGGGCGCGCCGTTTGAACCCAAACTTTACACCCGGTCTTAAAATATACAGATCTAGGTGTAAAAATAATTTCGTGGTCAACGGCCCTCCGTGGCACTTGGTTCTCGCGGTTCTCATAACTCGTGGTGGTTCTCATTCTAGCGGCTCCCTATATATGTATATATATATACATATATATATGTATATATATATATAACCGTGAGAACTTTTTGATCCGGGGCGAGGTGGACCAAATTTTTTTTTTCATAAACGTAGATGCGTGTATTATAAACACATTTGTAAAAAAAAAAAATTCAAAAAGAAAATGTCGTGTGTGTAGTTTTGAGCACCACAAGTTTGCGTTTATAGGTACCGTGTAAACGCAAACTTGTGGTGCTCAAAACTACACACGCGACATTTTTTTTGAATGTTTTTTACACATGTGTTTATAATACACGCATCTACATTTATGAAAAAAAATTTGGTCCACCTCGCCCCGTACGGTGTAGTTCTCACGGTTCTTACAACTAGATGTGGTTTTCATTTTAGCGGTCCCCTATATATATATATATATATATATATATATATATATATATGGAACCCTTGAGTTGGTTAAGGGTTTAACATAGTGTCCGAGTTTGTATAAGAGATAAATGGTTTCAGATTTATATAACAAAGTAAAGGATTCCTGGTGTGAGTATACATGTTCTCCAGATTTGAGGGGGGGTTAGGGTTGTCCGAATTTAGGTATGAGTATAGGAGATTCCGAATTTATAAAGGGATAGAGGGGTAGTCCGAATTTGTGGACTTGGTGTTAGGTTGGTCCAAATTTGTTATGTAGTTTCCAATAATTACACCTTTAGTCCCTCAGTTACAACCTTTATAACCTTGCACAAAAAGTTTAGCATTTTAACTTTAAGTTTAACGAAACTCGTCCGACTAGTTTATGATAGTTCGTGTGTTATAACCTACACGTGTAACGTGCATGCAAGTACGTATGTGCTAACAATGATAACCATTTAACAGAGAAAGTTAACGTTATTAATTTGAAAATGCGAGTTGTCACATCATCCCCAAGTTGATAGAATTTTTGTCCCGAAAATTTACTAATGTAGGGTAATGGACAGACTCATGTGTGATCCAGTAATTACCCGAATTACTGCCACGTCCAGTAATTCCCTGAATTACTGCTACGTGAATGTTTGTTTCAAGTGTTTCCCCGAATTACCGCCACGTCTAGTAATTCCCCGAATTACTGCTACGTGAATGTTCGTTTCTAGTAATTCCCCAAATTACTACCACGTCCAGTAATTCCCCGAATTACTGCTACATGAATGTTTGTTTTTGTACTTGTGTAATGTTTAATGCACTTAATTAATTTCAATTAAGTGTAATATATGAATGAAAGATGACGACAAAATAGTTTACAAGAGTAGTTTATAATCCGAAATTGTCAGATGCCACATCATCCCCTTGTTGAAAGAACCGAAAGTTAGTAAGTAGTCACTTAAGAAATCAAAGTGTTTGAGGATTTTCCCCATGTATCACACATGTCGCCGCTAATGCCTAGTCGGAGACTTTGCCGGAGACAGATTTCTAGGTTTGAAACAAACAAAACAAGATTAATTTTCCGGAGAGTTTGTTTGAATTCGAAAATGAAACAAGACGCGATTAAGTTGTCATTAAAATCTGTTACATTACATGATTTCAAAAATTAACACTACATAATTTCTACCTAAAATTATAGGAGATATAAACTAGTGGTCGGGGCTTTCACTGGAGTCCTTTAATTGTCACAGTAGTGGCCAAAATCCTTTCACCAGAACTTTTACAATGGTGGCTATAGGTGGTGTTGGTGGTGGTTGTAGGTTACGGCTAGAGATGGACGGAGGTTGATGGCGGTTGTAGGTGGGGAATGGTGTTTGGCAATGTGGATGGTGATTGACGGTAGCTGAAGCTTAATGATGGTGATTGACGGTGGCTGGAGCTTGATGGTGGTGCTTGATAATGGTGGTTGTAGGTGGCTTGGAGGCTGACGGTGGTGTAGAGTGGGGGAGGTTGATGGTGGCTTGGAGGTTGATGGTGGTGTGTTGTTGAAGGTTGATGGTGGTGTGTTTGAGAAGATGGGGGTGTGTGTGTTTGAGGAGGATGAAGAAAATAAGGTGTATTTGTTTAAGAAGGAGAAGAAGAGGATGGGGAGATGCATTCCCTTGGATCATCTCTTTATGAAGGGTTAAGAGTAGCCCTTGCAGCAACACGTAGATCAGGAGAAACATCAGCGACAAGAAGCAATAGTGGTGACAAGCCATCTGTCGCCGCTATTGCTCTAATTTATTGTAGTGAGTCTTGGAGAAATAGTTTGAGTGTGTCTGAACTTAAATCGTATGACATTACTCAAATATAATTACATTTTAGAAAATACTATAAACATATATGAATATAGGGAAAGATGGACATGGATCGCGGTTGTGCAACTTTTATGTACTTATGAGTAGCAATTCTATGATGAATATATTTTGTAATTTATGATGAATGTGATGTACTATTATTTTTATAAAATAAGGTGATAGAGACACAATTTATTCAATCTAACAGATCTAAGAATGATTAACACGAGATCAATGAGAGTTGTGACACTCATGGAAGATGCGGAAGAAAGTATTACAACATCTGAACTTTGACCATTTGTTGCTACAAGATAAAGGAACCATGTGCTCATGATCTAGAAGGCAAGTCCCATTATGGAGGAGCTAAATGCCAATTACTAGAAAACGAGGGATGAAGTAAAAGGACCAGAAAAGAAATACAACATGAGAATACGAGTGGGCCACGTATTTGTCACACCCTGAGTTTCCGGTAGACCCGGACTTAGGGTTTATGTGTGATGATTGATATTTGTAATTCACATAGCACATCGGAAGTCTAGGATTATAAATTATATATTACAAAGTAAAAGTGTCTGGAAGTTCAAAAATAATTATACAGATTGAATTGTACTCAAAGATCCAGATGCGGATTGAATATACCAAAAGAGAGTCTTTAGACTAATTGGCCTTGCGTGGAGTCGCAAATTCCAATATGCTTAGACCGAGCAGCTCCAACCTATTCCGTATTTGCTATATAACCTGAGCTTAGTTTTTTGAAAATACGTCAGTTTTCACTGGTAAACACAATTAACCGACACATTTTGAAAATCTTTTCAAAATCGTTTTTATACCATTTGGTATATCATTTTATAAATAACTTGGGACAATGTAATGTTTCTTGTTACCAGTTTTACATGCTTGTCAATACATATGGGGCCTAGAACTAAACTTCGATACATAATTAACCGACACACCACATTTTCAATAAAAATATATAATAGCATTAGCGTTTGTCAGATGTATGCCTACACCCCGCGCTTAGGTCGTGACCACTTGCAATAAAGTGAGCCGATGATATCCTAGACACGGTCGCATTAACCCCCAATGTTTAAGTTATCAAGCAAACCAGATTAAAACAGGTTATTTAAATTTTAAGCATCATTCACCCATGATTTCATACCCGACCAAGCGGCCTGTCCTTTGGTTTATCGGGTAGTGAAACTAGCTTTGGTTTTACCGGTCGCAACCGCAACCGTTGAAATATATATTTTTTTCTAAATTGAAGCATGTCAAGATGGATTTATGCAATCGAATGGGCCGGAATATTTGAACAATGCTATGGTTTGTGCGGTCGAAAAATAAACTTTTGATAAAGTAAAAGACAACGATGTGATGGAACGATTTCAAGCTAGGAAAAAGAAAGAGGACATATCTATTAGGTATTAGTTTTACTTTATTTATTATTGTTTTTTATAATTGCCCAGTAATTTTTTTTTTGAGATACCCCTAAATTAATGGGCTAGCTCCGCCACTGATTTATAACATAGTTTTATTCGTTATCTTTCGTCTTTTATTGTAATATTTGCATGATCATAAAACCATATCTTTCATGGTTATCAGATAGACCATTCAAGGAAAAGCTCACTACATCTAATTAAGTGAAGGAGTGTCACCACCTTCATTTCTTGTCATTCGCAGATAACATCATGCAAGTACTTCATGGTTGTCAAGGTACCTCTCCTCGCATGTTATGCAAGCATATATCAGGTGTGCATGGGTCGGTTTGGATTGCTTTTGGCCTAAAACTATAACCATAACCGCGATGTCGGTTAATGGATAACCACAACCATAATCGATCGGTTATGGCGGTTTTGGTTAATCGGTTTTGATGGTTATGGCGGGTCGGTTATGGGTGGTTAGCCGTGAATTTAGACCTAGCTAAAATAGCTCATTTTTAACACGGAATAAATTGTTATTACATATTTCTATATATTAGCAAGGTTTAAGAAAACGGAAACGAGTTTTGAGACGTTTTCTCTTCGCCTAACGAGGCGTAAGCCTCGTGGCGAACCAATGCGGAATTAAAAAATAAATATAAAAATTATATATCATATAAAAATAATAATACTAACTAAATTCATCATCAAATTCATCAAAATTATCAAAAACACTCATAAAAAAGATATAAATTGCTAGAAATTGACACAAAAGTAAAAAAAAATATCAAGAGTTAAATGCCATTTTAGTCCCTGTGGTTTGGGTCATTTTGCCAGTTTAGTCCAATGGTTTCATTTTTAACATCTGGATCCAAAAAGGTTTCATTGTTGCCATTTTGGTCCAACTGACTTAACCCATCCATGGACCTCTGTTAAGGCAAGGGCACTTTAGTCATTTCTCTAATTATTTTAATTAACCCTTTAATATTTCCCTCTCTATTTATATATAACTAGGGTTCAGTAACAACAACAGACACTAGTCTTTCTCTCCGGTGAGCAAATGTTCATCATCATCGAACGAATCAAAATGCCAAAAAGGCTGGTTTAACAAAATCAAATGAAATCCCTAACCTCAAAATTAACCAAAAAAGCATACAACGATCTTTCTCTTCTTTCTCGTCTTTCTCTCCAGTGAGCAAAGGCTCATCATCATCATAGTTGAAAGTTTTTTTCGATCATGCTACCAACCAAAATTGAGCCTTCAGTGGTTCAGAGTTTCTAAAATCGATGACCGCAAGGCTAACCCGCCATCCAGCATCCTTGCCATGCCATCCGCATCAATAATCAGAATATATGTTTAACGCATCACAACCAAGCCTCAAAAAACAACCATCCACAACCGATACTTAAACCAAAGTCACCACAGCCTCACCACCACTACCACCATCACCAATACTGCCACCATCACCACCACAGCCTCACCACCACAACCATCACCACCTCCGCTGTGACACCTGTGCCTCTACGACCATCAAAAAATACCAAATTAATGAAATATTGTGTTTCACTACTTGGTATTTGTAAAAATATGTGTATCATTTGCACATATCAATTCTTGTTCGATTTCGAGCTTTAAATCGCTATCTGAAAGGTTATACGCGAACTGATGCGTAAATATAACCAGTTTAATGCAACAAACACTCCGGAACAGTGACATAGGCTTAACATACCTTAAATAACCTTTACATAACTTAGAAATAAGTTTTGGAGGGTTTGGTATGCCAAAATCAAGTTTATTCCCTTACAGGGACTAACTTTCTGGATCAATAGGGACTAAAAGCGTCAAAAAGTGCATAAGTTTGCATTTTCGCGCATATCTTACGTTCTGAATACATCCGGACATCCAAAAATATATGTAATCATTAAAATATTTTATTTTAGTGATTAGTATGATAAAATTCCATTCGTCGCTTAATTTGGATCGTTTTTGCGTTCATTACGACTCCCGTCGTAATTAACCGAACAACGCAACCGTACGACCAAACGAACCGACATCCGAGATGTTTTTGAGCATATTTTAAGTTCCCTATACTTTAACATCATTTTAGAGCTTTGAAATGTGGTTAACGGGGCTTAAAAGTGCCAAAACTCAAGTTTTACAAGTGCGGGGACCATTTTTGAAATTTCTGACCAGATTCAATGAACCTAGTCCAATTTTGAAGTGTTGATGGTTTTAATGGCTGGTTTTGGATGCTATGGGCTCAAATTTGTTGGTTTTGAAAACCATGAGCCCAAGTGGAGGGCCAAGATCAAAGCACGAAATGCGAGGAACGATCCTAATGGTTTACCAAATCCTATATAAACCCATGCCTTCACTTCATTTCAACTCACACTTTGGTTCAATCAGCTCTAAGTTGAAGTTATTACTTCATACCTGAGTTGTTTGAATCAAAACTTCCTAGCTTGGACCCTTTAAGTCTCTTTCGTGCTTTTTATGCGTTTTTAGCACGAAAGTCAAATAGTGTTTGACTTTCTGCTTTGACCACGAGTTGGTCAGCACGAAGTTCGTTTGAACTTCATAACGTGAGCGTAATCACGATGGTTATAGTCCCAAGTGACTATACCTACTGATTACCACGTTATTTAGGCATAGTGACGAGTTGTAGTTTCGACCAAAATGCGTATTATTGTATATTTTGTAACCAAACTACTTTTAGGTATCAAGACCCTTTGTTTTGATACGAAACCTATTTTCAAACCTCGCTAAACATGTTTTAACATGTTTAGCTCGTCACTTTAGGTTTAGTGCTTATATAGGGTTGTAAGGTAAGCGATCTAAACAATCGCTTAGACTTTCAAACCCGACCCGTTTGGTCAATCATTAGGATTCGACCAAACTCATTAGGTGACAATAGTTGTATAGGGAATAACCTTCCGAGGTTATACCTTATGGTCACTTCGTTTAGTTAGTTGCATGATAGGTAATTTATATGCCTTAGGAAAATGAACAAAATGCCCTTTTTGCGCATAAATTCATTTTAAGCATATGTAACCTAAATTTTGACATCTAAATTGATTAGGAAACATTATTAGACATGTTAAGGCATATATTACTTATCATAGGACTAGTTAGGCAGTTCGAACGCGTTTTACGCGAACAACGCGTTAAAGTAGCGTAAGCTACCTAAACGGGTCGTAACGGGTCGTAAGCACTTAGGATAGGTTTCCTTTTAGAATGTAGGATTTGTTAAACCATATTACATGAGTTTCTATACTCATTTGGTTTACGAAACCTCATTCTATCCGATCTCCCAATTTAGGTCCGATTATTTACATAGTTACCTATATTAGGTACCGTTTGATTCCGTGATCCCACTAGACTTGCTTGGTTGTTGTTCAAGACTTCTAAGCACCCTTAAGTGAGTACATAGTCCCCTCTTTTACCGTTTTCAATTGTTTTGGGGTGAAACACATGTGCCTACTTGTTACTTTCATGCTTCTATATCATATACTTGCTATGTTCATTAGTACGTAGATAGTACATGATTTCATTATGTTTTACAATGTATGTAGCATGCTAGCACATTGATTTTCATAATTTCATTTTGTTGCATATGTTCATCCAGCATATGGACACATTGTTTTACATTTTGAACCGTTTGTAGCTGTTTGATTTGTGTAAAACATTTGTAACCATTTGAATTGTGTGAACAGTTTGTAACCGTTTGAATTGTGTGAACCGTTTGTAACTGTTGGATTTGTGTGAATCGTTTATAACCGTTTAATTTGTGTGAACCGTTTGTAACCGTTTGATTTATGTGAGCCGTTTGATACTGTTTGAACCATTGGGTTAGGGAAGTGATTAGGTAACGGGGCGGGTGTAATGTGTTAAAAGCATGGTGGATACGCTGCAGGTACTTCCTATATATAAGTGCTTTTAATACATTATATATCGTTGCGTTATCTAGATCACTTGGGCAAGGTTATCAAAACAAAGTTATATTACAAGGTTTTTCTAACAATATAAAACATTCAAGTTTTATTTCATAAACGATTTACAATTTGGGTTTATTTAAAAAAATGTTTTGGAGTTAAGAATCATGGCTACGAGATTTTATAAATCATATCCAACTTGATTTGAGTTGGTTAATTATGTCGCAATACTATACTTTTCAAAATAAGGTTTTTAAATAAGTATTGCAACATGTAAAACGAGCCATGAATCTGACACTCACATAAAACCTATGTACTCGCCGACATTTTTATGCTGACGTATTTTCACATGTGTTTCAGGTACCATAGTTGATGATGTTTGATGATGATATTTGTGAACGCTCACATAGGAATGGACAAGGCCTTAGTGACTTAATAACAATGAAAGTCTATTTGTTCTTGTTTTATTTCTAATTCCAATGTAATGTAATACATTTAATTCAATAAAACGAAACTGTGTGATCCATTGTTGTGAAACAATGATTCTGTTACAACACTCCCCGACGTTTCCGCCACATTTTGTTGTTTTACGTGGTCGGGGTGTGACAGAAAAGTTGGTATCAGAGCCAATGGTTATAGGGAATTAGGTTATTAGTAATGCTTTGACCTAGACTATAACCTTCCTAGGACCCTAACGCGAGTTTACTTGCGTTTAGGCATAAAACAATATCGTTGCCTATCTTTAGGCAGCAACCACAATAAGAACACAAAATTCGGATCTGCTTTGAAAACTAATCATCTGTTCTAGGATGATTTATTATAAGGTTTCGAACCTTTAAAGTTTTCAAATTCTCGTCAAAGTTTAGGGCTACATAATGTGAACGTGTGCAAACTGGAAAGGTGGGTGCCTGTACCCTGAGCTTTCTATCTAAGGCTAGAGTGCTCGTACAAATCCGCAATATCGGACCAGTCACTCTTACCTGGGAACTCTTGGGGTGAGTGTCCACTTATAGGCGAACATGTCTTCGCGATACATTATGAGGACCTATTTACTTTGATTCAGCCTTTGTGTGTCGTTTGTTTGCTTCGTGGTTCAAACAAATGACCATCACCCATGATTTTGGTCGGTAATTGTAACATCCTATTCTTACCCAATGCCATTTCATTTGTTTTCTCTCTTGTTTCCCCTTTTTAGAATGCCCCCACGACGCGAAAATCAGGTACCTAATGAAGAGCTGGCAGCTATCATTACGCAGCAAATGACTGCTGCAATCCCGAACATTGTTGCTCAATGTAACCAAGCTCTCAACAATAATAATGCCCCCTACAACTTCAAGACTTTCAACTCGGCTAAGCCATCAAAGTTTTTTGGGTCTCAAGGAGCGACTGCACTTCTGCAATGGTTCGAGAGTCTAGAGAGCACCTTCAGGCATGTTCAATGCCCAAATGAGCGAAAGGTAGAATTCGCATCTAGTGTCTTTGAGAAACGAGCTTTGACATGGTGGAATGGTGTGATGAGAGATAGGGGTGCCGATGTGGCACTGGCTTAAACGTGGGAAGAGCTTCGAGCTCTGATGATGAAGGAATTTTGTCCTCGTCACGAGATCAGGGCCTTGGAAAGGGAATTCGACGATCTTAAGCAAGATAGCGGTGAGCATCGAGCCTACTCGGACCGTTATGAGGAGTTAAGTCTGTTTTGCCCAAATATGGTCACGCCTTTGGATAAGGCAATCGAAAAGTACATTGATGGCCTCCCTGACCCAGTACAAGACATTGTGACTAGTAGTAACCCCACTACAGTTAGGCAGGCCATTGAGCTATCTGCTACCTTGACTAAATCTCAAATCAGGAAAGGTAAACTTTTCCGAAAAGGTGATAAGAAACCAATCGAGGAATCGAAACCCAAAGATGAACAGCTCCAAGAAGTCAAAGAAGCGAAAGGCTTCCCAGAACTTCGCTATGGTTGCTCACAATGATCAAGCTACCCCCAACCAACCAACCAACCAGCTCAACTCCCTGCTAGGAAGCCATACAACGAAACTGCACCCTTGTGCAACCAATGTAACCTTCATCATCATGCTAGTGTGAAGTGCCGCAAATGCCAAATTTGTGGACTTATAGGTCATACAGCAAGAGTTTGCCGAGCTGCAGTTGCACCAAATAAAGCTGACGACAATCCTGCTCAAGCTCGTTTTCCACTAGGTTCTTGCTACAACTGTGGCGAGATGGGTCATTTCTGAAGAAATTGCCCAAAGCTTGCTAATGCAAATCCAGCACAAGGATGAGCATCTGACCGACTAGAAGACAACACCGTTTAGAAATAATCACGTCTTATGTATTATTTTCTTTTGTTGTCAAGGTCCATGAAACAGTTGTTATCGTTGTTTATAAATAAATCTTTTATTTACATTGCAATGTATTTATGTGGTTGCATTTATAAACAACATATCCCCTACAATACTGACAATCAGGGAATCGTATTCCTTGAAGAACAAACTACCCCCAAAATTCTTCCATTTTATGATCTCTTGCGTTTTCCACGAATATCCTAAGTACCCATTTCTTCCAAGGAAACGAAGTACAAGGCGCAAGTTACAACTCTGGACGAATACCCAAAGTACCACTATAAATTCTTAATAGGGTACCTAAGGGTATTTCCGTAAATCCTAAAATTGTTGTGTACCTTAATCCGAATATTACGTTTCTTTGAAAACAAAATCGAATTTTTGGAAGATCATCCTATCTTCATAGATAGATTCTTGAAAATGATTAAAGTGCCAAATGAAATCCACGGATTGGATTCCTGGTGTGCTTTAAATATCCGTGTCCAAAGATAACAAATTAAAGGTCAAGTTAAACAATTATATGATTATGCGCTCATGTGTTCCCTTTTATGTTTTTGTGTGATCCAATTTTTTTTGTTATCCAAATCCTCGTAAAATCTTCCATATCTTCGTATAAGGGATTCATAGTAGGATATTCAAAGGTACTACCTTAAATCCTTAATGGGCTTCTACGTAATAGTTAAGACCCTTGGATTATAAAGTACTATTCCATAATTAGACCCCTTGAGTGGTCTAGTTAAACAGATTGATCCAAAAATCTAGTTAGGAATATCATGTGATGATATAGCTGAAAAGGCTCCTTGGTGGTCTAATTAAAGAGATCATTTGTCGATCTAATTAAAAGGACCCTATGATAGTCTAGTCACACTCATCACAGGTTTGATTTTCTTCCCCTTCACATTACAAAACAAACTGTGCAGACTGTGCAAGGAATTACGTAATTATGGATGCATACATAATTATGGAATTCAGTGCACAGAAACCACATCAAGTTTTGTCATGTGTCTAGAGTTGACTCAGTTCATTTCCGTTTCTAAAGAATACCCATTGAGGAAAATGACTCATTCCGTTCATTTTCGTTTCTGAAGAATATCCATCGAGGGAAATGAATATCCCTGATTTTTCCTTCATTTCCGTTTCTGAAGAATACCCATTGAGGAAAATGACTCATTCTGTTCATTTTCGTTTCTGAAGAATATCCATCCAGGGAAATGAATATTCTTGATTATTCCCTTCATTTCCGTTTCTGAAGAATACCCATTGAGGAAAATGACTCATTCCGTTCATTTTCATTTCTGAAGAATATCCATCGAGGGAAATGAATATCCCTGATTTTTCCTTCATTTCCGTTTCTGAAGAATACCCATTGAGGAAAATGACTCATTCCGTTCATTTTCGTTTCTGAAGAATATCCATCGAGGGAAATGAACATCCCTGATTTTTCCTTCATTTCCGTTTCTGAAGAATACCCATTGAGGAAAATGACTCATTTCGTTCATTTTCGTTTCTGAAGAATATCCATCGAGGGAAATGAATATCCTTGATTATTCCTTCATTTCCATTTCTGAAGAATATCCATTGAGGAAAATGACTCATTCCGTTCATTTTCATTTCTGAAGAATATCCATCGAGGGAAATGAATATCCTTGATTATTCCTTCATTTCCATTTTCTGAAGAATGCCTGTTGAAAATGACTCCGTTCATTTTCGTTTCTGAAGAATATCTATCAAGGGAAATGAATATCCTTGATTTTTCCTTCATTTCCATTTCTGAAGAATACCCATTGAGGAAAATGACTCATTCCGTTCATTTTCGTTTCTGAAGAATATCCATCGAGGGAAATGAATATCCTTGATTTTTCCTTCATTGTCATTTCTAAAGATTGTCCGTTGCGAGAAATGACAGGATTATGCCTTGCATGTCACGGCCCCCAACCCGGTTTGACCCGTTTCATGAGCCGCGGGATAGAAAATCCCGTGGTATTTATTTAACAGCGGAAGTTTTCTTTAGGATCTTTTTAAAACTGCAAATTCCCGATTATTTTATTTCACAACTCGGGATAAACCCCGGTAGTTTACAATCTTATGATTTCACTGAGAAATCTTTCTTTTATAAAACATGTTTCTTTATTTTATATTGAGCCACTTCCTTAAGCTTGTAGTGCTTCGCGGCACTTTTCCTGGATCACAACAGATCACCTGAAACACAACAGATCACCTGAAACATGTTTGAAAAAGGTTTTGTCAGCGGGAAATACTGGTGAATCATTCTTTTTACGAAAACGACGCATTTGTTATAATTTACAGTATTAAGAGCGATTACAATGTTTCCATATATCAACCAACTACCCACAGTATTTGTCACTCGAACATCCATCGGTAACCTCTTAGTCCAATGGTGTCTGTGACTATGGTCATATTACCCCTTGGCTAACTCGTTGTCCAATGGTGAAGGTTATCAAGTAATGTATACAAAACCCCACATACCGGCTGTAATTTGGTGACTACAAAGACTTAATCCCTGTAATTATAACTTTGAAAATAAACATGCTTTTGAAATCAGATTTGATAAAAAGAGAATGACTCACATCGCAGATTTATATGAGCAGAGCTTAGCCTACTGATTAGCCTTTTAACCTAAATTTAATAACATGCACACGAACTTGGTTAGTAACTAATACAACATTTACGATAACTCACGAGATTAAACCTTCACAACGAATGACAAAGTGCGATACTTAAACATCCATCGATTTAACGACGAATGACAAAGCATAAACCCTAATGTGGGCAGCACTTAAACATCCATTGGATAGTTTAATCGATCGGACATTGAATCGTAGCAGCGATCGAGTTAATACCCGGTATCGGAGCAGCGCCTCGCTAATATAATTGAAAGTAATTTCGACTTCAGAGTAATATCAATTCGTTTTTGAGAGTTTTGATCGACACCAACAGACTGTGCATGCAACAAGCTATTTATAGGTAAAATTAGGACCTCACGCGGCCCGCGTAAACCATAACATGAACTTTACGCGGCCCGCGAGGCCGCCTAGTCTATGAGTAGGCTTGAGTTGTCATGAGTAGGTTAGCCAGTTGGACACCACGTGGATCCGGAATACTTATCCGGTCAACACATGTTTGACGCGGCCCGCGTAAGACATGTCTTGTCTTTTACGCGGCCCGCCTGAGACCCAAAATTTTGTTTTTCTTGATTTTTAATGTGGTTTAAGGTTTCAGGGGTCCGGGTTGTTACATACGGGTATTTTTAGGACAATTTTGAGAGTCCTTACATCCTCCCCACCTTATTTAAAATCTAGTTCTCGAGATTTATTGGAATAAGTGAGGATATTTTCGCTTCATCTCTGATTCCAGCTCCCAAGTGTATTCAGGTCCTCTCTTTGAATCCCACTTGACCTTGACAAGTACTAGCCTTTTGTGTTTGAGAAATTTTACCTTTCTGTCTTCTATCTGAAGAGGTTTCTCAACAAATTTTAACTTTTCGTTTACCTCTATATCTTGAAGAGGTACTACCAAAGATTCATCTGATAGGCATTTCTTAAGATTGGATACATGAAATACGTCATGTACTCCAACTAACTCTTCTGGTAGTTGTAAACGATAAGCAACTGGTCCTATATGTTGGATTACTGAAAAAGGTCCTACGTATCTTGGACTTAGCTTTCCTTTCTTACCAAATCGAACTACTCCTTTCCAAGGTGAAACTTTCAATAGTACTTTGTCTCCTACTTGGAATTCCAACGACTTCCGTCTATTGTCTGCATAACTCTTCTGGCGATCTCGAGCCGTCTTTAACCTTTCCTTGATTTGAGTAATCTTGTCGGTCGTCTCTTGCACTATTTCAGGACCTGATAATTGACTTTCTCCTATTTCTGCCCAACAAACTAGAGTTCTGCACTTTCTTCCATATAGTGCCTCGAATGGGGCAATTTCGATGCTTGCATGATAACTATTGTTATAGGAGAATTCAATTAAAGGTAAATGGTCATCCCAATTTCCACCAAAATCTATCACACATGACCTAAGCATGTCTTCCAGAGTTTGGATTGTCCTTTCACTTATTCCGTCTGTCTGAGGATGATATGCCGTACTTAAATTTAGTCGAGTTCCCATTGCTTCTTGGAAACTTGTCCAAAAATGGGAAGTAAAAAGACTATCCCTATCCGAAACAATGGAGAGTTGAACTCCATGTAAGGATACTACTTCATCTACATACAACTTTGCCAATTTTTCCATGCTAAAGGTTTCTTTCATAGGTAGAAAGTGAGCCGATTTGGTTAATCGATCCACAAGTACCCAAATCGCATTATTACCTTTTCTGGTTTTGGGTAACTTAGTAACAAAATCCATTGTTATGAGTTCCCATTTCCATACAAGCATTTCTAATTGTTGTAGTAGACCTGAAGGTTTCTGGTGTTCTGCTTTAACTTGTGAACAAGTAAGGTACTTAGAAACATATCGAGCTATGTCCTTTTTCATTCCTATCCACCAAAAGTTGTTTCTTAAATCTTGGTACATCTTATTGTTTCCAGGGTGCATGGTATACCTAGATTTATGGGATTCTTCTAAAATCTTATTTCTTAATTCTCCCTGCTTAGGTACCCAAATTCTGCTTTTGTGGAATCTCCAAATTCCATCAGCTCCTTGTTCTAATTCTTTTATTCGTCCTTTCATTCCTTAATCATCATCCTTGATGGCTGTTTCTTGAAAATGCTTTAGTTGTTCCATTAAATCTAACTGTAGATTTAACCTAAGAGCACGAACCCGTCGTTGTTTCTCATGGTACTTACGACTTAAGGCATCTGCAACTACATTTGCCTTTCCTTCGTGATACTGAATATCACAGTCGTAGTCACTTAGGATTTCCATCCATCTCCTTTGCCTCATGTTTAATTCTTTTTGCCCAAATATATATCTTAAACTTTTGTGATCCGTATAGATAGTAAATTTACTTCCATACAGATAATGTCTCCAAATCTTAAGGGCAAAAATTATGGCTCCTAACTCTAAGTCATGAGTTGTATAGTTTTCCTCGTGCTTTTTCAATTTTCTTGAAGCATACGCAATTACCTTCTTGCGTTGCATTTGCACACATCCTAATCCTAGTTTTGAAGCATCACAGTAAACTTCAAAATCTTCAGTCCCTTCTGGTAAAGCTAGGATTGGGGCATTTGTTAACTTTTGCTTTAAAATCCTAAAAGCTTCTTCTTGCTTAGGTCCCCATTCAAATTTAACTGCTTTACAGGTTAGCTTAGTTAATGGTACAACTATCTTGGAAAAATCTTTAATAAACCGCCTATAGTATCCGGCTAAACCTATAAAACTTCTAATTTCCATTGCGGATTGCGGAACCTTCCATTTGGTAATTGCCTCTATCTTAGCAGGATCTACATGAATACCTTCGTGATTCACCATGTGTCCTAAGAATTGCACTTCTTGCAACCAAAATTCACACTTCGAGAATTTGGCGTAAAGCTTTTCTTTTCTTAACAAAGTTAAGAGTGCATGCAAGTGTTGACAATGCTCATCCTGATTTTTGGAATAAATAAGTATATCGTCGATAAAAACAATTACAAATTTATCCAAATATGGTTTATAGATTCTATTAATCATGTCCATAAATGCTGCTGGAGCATTTGTTAACCCAAAGGGCATGACTGTAAACTCGTAGTGACCATACCTAGTTCTGAAAGCAGTTTTAGGTATGTCTTCTTCTTGTACCTTCAATTGATGGTATCCGGAGCGTAAATCTATCTTAGAAAAATATCTAGCTCCTTGAAGTTGATCAAAAAGATCATCAATCCTAGGTAATGGGTATCGATTCTTAATTGTAACCTTATTCAATTCTCTATAATCAATACACATTCTCATCGAACCATCCTTTTTTTTTTACAAACAACACTGGTGCTCCCCACGGGGATGAACTAGGTTGTATGAAACCTTTACTTAGTAATTCATCTAATTGCTTTTTCAGTTCTAACATTTCTGTGGGTGCTAACCGATAAGGTGCCTTGGCTATCGATATAGTTCCTGGAATTAGATGAATTCTAAATTCTACCTCCCTATCTGGTGGTAATCCTGGTAATTCTTCTGGGAATACATCTGGGTATTCTGAGACTACATGAATCTCCTTAAGTTCTTTACCCTTAGTACTAATGATTACCGAAATCATATATACTATTCCTTTCTTTCGTTCATAACTAGCAACTTTCATTACTGATATGAATTTCATGGGTTTACGTGGTTTATCTCCTGTAATCATGATTACTTCCCCAGTAGGTGCCTGAATCTCTATAGACTGAATCTCTATAGAATTTTTATCACAAAGGATTCGAGCATGGTTGGCTACTAACCAATCCATTCCTAATATGACATCGAATCCAGTTAAATTCATTGGCAATAGGTTTGCATGAAATTTATGACCTGAAAGTTCTATATTTTCTTTTTGCAAAACCTTATCTATGTTAATAGAATTTCCATCTGCCGTTTCGACTGTAAAAATCTGCCTAATGTTGGTTAAGGGTAAATTAAGAGCTTGGCAGAATGAAGTATTTATAAAACTTTGGTTCGCACCAGAGTCAAATAATACTTTTGCGTAAATGTTGTGAACTAAGAACGTACCAGCTATCACATCTGGAATGAGTTCTGCCTCCTGAGTAGTTAATTGGAATGCACGAGCATTCTTCTTGGTAGCTCCGTCGGCTGGTTTAGCTTTATTGTCTGCTGGTTTAATCAACTTAGGGCATTCTGTCTTAAAATGTCCTGTTTCTCCACAGTTATAGCAGATTCTTGTTTTCTTTCTGCAGTCTTCTTCGCGATGTCCTGCGACTTTACAAAAGTTGCAGGTTACATTACATCTTCCATAATGTTTCTTTTTGCAATTCCTGCAGAACGGCGGAGTTGAAGATTGCCCTGTTCCTCTTTTCCTGAAACTGTTGTTATTACCCATACGAAATCCTTGGGTAATTTTCTGAGCCAGTTCCTTTTTCCTGTTTTCATCTCTTGTGCGTAACAGTTCGTCAGTTAGGGTGTTAGCTAATTTCACCGCATCGTCAATAGTACGAGGTCTCGCAGCTTTAATGATGTTACGGATTTCGCCAATTAATCCCCAAATATAGTGAGAAATGAGAATCGGTTCTGGCGAAGCCAGTGTTGGTACCACTCTAGCATATTCAAAGAATGTCGAAGTATACCCTCGACAATCTACACCCATCATTCGATGGTTTAGGAACTTATTCGCCATTTGATCTTTTTCATATTCGGGACAAAATTTTCTTTCTACAAGACTCTTAAATTCTTCCCAGTTAATGGCATAGACCATACTTCTTCCTTTGGCTTGAAGTACTGTATTCCACCATTCTAGCGCCCCTTCTTTGAAAAGATTTGACGCGTACATGACCTTGTCATTCTTGGCACATTTACTTATTGTAATTACTGCCTCGGTTTTCTCTAACCAACGCAGTGCCGCAGTCGCTCCTTCATTGCCTGCAAATTCAGCGGGTTTACAAGCAAGAAATTCCTTGTAAGTGCAACCAGGCGTTACAGCTTTCATTTTCTTAGGGAGCGGAGCTTGCAGTGGATCATTATTGTGATTAGTATGATTACCGCCTCCGTTTACACTATTACTGAAGTTATCTTCAGAAATATGTTTGCTAGGAATGATTTGTTGAGGTTCAACAGGTTTTTGAGCAGCAGCAACTATTGCTGGAATAGCATTGGCTATTCCTTGAGCAACGATACTTTCTATATCCTGCCTAGTCATGAATTGATCCTCCGGATGTTGCTCAGATTGATTAACTTCGTTAACTGGTTCATTATTAGCATTTTCCATCTGATAATTAATATATATAATTTATCGGTATCGAATAAATAACAATTATACACAAAACAATCATACAAATTTCACAACACATATAGCCAAAACTTATCGATTTCTCGATTCCCATTTTTTTATATTTTATAATATGCGTCAATACACACCATTTATTTTACAAAGTTTTATTTGTAGTTATTTTTCATAATTATATTTTATTATTTATTATACAACCACAGTTTAACAACCCCACTATCCTTTGTCAGTTGGTATTTTAGTAACGACGTTCCCTCTCGTCGTATTTCCAGGAGATCTGTTCTCCTACTTCCCTGATCCTATTTCCTGCATCCACCAACTCCTCACCAAAGTGGCGGAGTTCAGCTAGGTTTTCATTGCTCATTGGTGGGTTTGGTATAGGATCTGGGTCGAACTGAGGGAGAAAGGAATAAGGACTGTTGAGCAGGTTTTGGAACTGCCAATCATTGGTCCACCACTCATCCATTCCTAGAGGTTGGGTGTGGATTATAGGTTCTGGGATTGCTGGTTCCAAATTCATTGGAAGTTGAGTTTCAGCAGGATAAGGGTAGAGATTATTATTGACAGGCCTGACGATATCACAGGTCGCCAATGCACGATCCAATTCCTCCTGAAATGGTAACTCCTCAATTTGTCTAGAGCTTTCCCCAATTTCTATCTTGGTTTGCCTAAAACCTTCTGCAATCACCATTTCTGTCTGCCTAGAATCTTCCCCAAACTGCATTTCCATCTGCCTAGAACTTTCCCCGACTTCAATCCCCTTCTGTTTGTCTAAGGGATTTTCTATTTTAGGAATCTTCCTAGTTGCGGGTTTCCTCCTGCGCACACGCCTCCATCCCACAAATCTTCTCCTTTTCTTAGGCTTGGGTTTCTCTGGAGGTGGAGTGTTGAATTCCATAGGTTCTTCTATATCGGGTATATAACCAGTAAAATCTCTTGAAACTTCTATTTTCACCGGATAGAGATTGAGATTTTGAAGGGCTTCAGATAAGTCATTCATGCTATTTAGCATTTATGCAAAATACACAAAATGCTAAGTTAAAATTTTATAACAAAATTTCATAGATAACCTTTAATTATTATTGCATACCGTGTGACTAATTTAATAAAAAAAAACAACTGAAAATTAAAACACACTAGGGTTTACTGTAAACTTATTTATTTACTGGATAAGGTTTCTGGCTTGTAGGTGATAAGAGTACTAAAACTTGAGTCAGAGTATTTAAAGATTTGCATTTACTGCTATAGTGGCTAGCATATAGAGATCTGCCCATTTTTCATCTAACTTGTCTTCCCATGGTGGGTTACTGCCTAGTTCTTGGGTTTTCTGATTAACTCTCTTTTCTTTTGATTGTGATTTCTTTAATTTCTCCTGACTTTTCCTAATAATCAAACTTCTTTTATTAGGAGAAAGTGGTTCCTCATATTGTGCCTTTCGAACAAATATTTCTTCTTCAGGATTTGCATAGGGTTTTGAGGAATTTGTTTGGGATGAACTTCCCTTTTCGTTTGATGACCTATCTAATTTAAGATAGATGTTTGAAAGCTTTTGCTTACCCATACTATACACAAATATTCAAATAATAAAACATATAATCACAGAAAAGCAATTAGTAAAATTAAGTATTTTCTAAATACTTAATTGGATTAAATCAGTGGCTCTGATACCACCTTTTTCTGTCACGGCCCCCGACCCGGTTTGACCCGTTTCATGAGCCGCGGGACAGAAAATCCCGTGGTATTTATTTAACAGCGGAAGTTTTCTTTAGGATCTTTTTAAAACCGCAAATTCCCGATTATTTTATTTCACAACTCGGGATAAACCCCGGTAGTTTACAATCTTATGATTTCACTGAGAAATCTTTCTTTTATAAAACATGTTTCTTTATTTTATATTGAGCCACTTCCTTAAGCTTGTAGTGCTTCGCGGCACTTTTCCTGGATCACAACAGATCACCTGAAACATGTTTGAAAAAGTTTTTGTCAGCGGGAAATACTGGTGAATCATTCTTTTTACGAAAATGACGCATTTGTTATAATTTACAGTATTAAGAGCGATTACAATGTTCCATATATCAACCAACGACCCACAGTATTTGTCACTCGAACATCCGTCGGTAACCTCTTAGTCCAATGGTGTCTGTGACTATGGTCATATCACCTCTTGGCTAACTCGTTGTCCAATGGTGAAGGTTATCAAGTAATGTATACAAAACCCCACATACCGGCTGTAATTTGGTGACTACAAAGACTTAATCCCTGTAATTATAACTTTGAAAATAAACATGCTTTTGAAATCAAATTTGATAAAAAGAGAATGACTCACATCGCAGATTTATATGAGCAGAGCTTAGCCTACTGATTAGCCTTTTAACCTAAATTTAATAACATGCACACGAACTCTGTTAGTAACTAATACAGTATTTACGATAACTCACGAGATTAAACCTTCACAACGAATGGCAAAGTGCGATACTTAAACATCCATCGATTTAAAGATGAATGACAAAGCATAAACCCTAATGTGGGCAGCACTTAAACATCCATTGGATAGTTTAATCGACCGGACATTGAATCGTAGCAGCGATCGAGTTAATACCCGATATCGGAGCAGCGCCTCGCTAATATAATTGAAAGTAATTTCGACTTCAGAGTAATATCAATTCGTTTTTGAGAGTTTTGATCGACACCAACAGACTGTGCATGCAACAAGCTATTTAGAGGTAAAATTAGGACCTCACGCAGCCCGCGTAAACCATAACATGAACTTTACGCGGCCCGCGAGGCCGCCTAGTCTACGAGTAGGCTTGAGTTGTCATGAGTAGGTTAGCCAACTGGACACCACGTGGATCCGGAATACTTATCCGGTCAACACATGTTTGACGCGGCCCGCGTAAGACATGTCTTGTCTTTTACGCGGCCCGCCTGAGACCCAAAATTTTGTTTTTCTTGATTTTTAATATGGTTTACGGCTTCAGGGGTCCGGGTTGTTACTTACGGGTATTTTTAAGACAATTTTGAGAGTCCTTACATTGCATATCTTTGATAGGTTATTCTACGCAAATAGATAAAAACCCTAGATTCCATGCAAGACAATTATTTAACACAGCGTCACAGACAGACTCCTACGAATAAATTTCGTGACGAAATTTCCTAAAGTAGGGGAGACTGTGACACCTGTGCCTCTGCGACCATTAAAAAAATACCAAATTAATGAAATATTGTGTTTCATTACTTGGGATTTGTAAAAATATGTGTATCATTTGCACATATCAATTCTTGTTCGATTTCGAGCTTTAAATCGCTTTCTGGAAGGTTATACGTGAACTGATGCGTAAATATAAGCAGTTTAATGCAAAAAACACTCTGGAATAGTGACATAGGCTTAACATACCTTAAATAACCTTTAAATAACTTAGAAATAAGTTTTGGAGGGTTTGGTATGCCGAAATCAAGTTTATTCGCTTACAGGGACTAACTTTGACAAACTACGAAAGTATGCTGATTCGTACTGTAACAAACATTCCGGAACTTGATCATAAGTTATATATGCCATAAATATCCTTTACATAGCTTAGAAATAGGCTTTGAGGTGTTTGGTGCGCTAAAATAAACTTTCTGGATCAATAGGGACTAAAAGCGTCAAAAAGTGCATAAGTTTGCATTTTCGTGCATATCTTACGTTTGGAATACATCCGGACATCCAAAAATTTATGTAATCATTAAAATATTTTATTTTAGTGATTGGTATGATAAAATTCCATTCGTCTCTTAATTTGGATCCTTTTTGCGTTCGTTACGACTTCCGTTGTAATTAACCGAACAACGCAACCGTACGACCAAACGAACCGACATCCGAGATGTTTTTGAGCATTATTTAAGTTCCCTATACTTTAACATCATTTTAGAGCTTTGAAATGGGGTTAACGGGGCTTAAAAGTGCCAAAAATCAAGTTTTACAAGTGCAGGGACCATTTTTGAAATTTCTGACCAGATTCAATGAACCTAGTCCAATTTTGAAGTGTTGATGGTTTTAATGGCTGGTTTTGGATGCTATGGGCTCAAATTTGTTGGTTTTAAACATTCCCATGGTTTTGAAAACCATGAGCCCAAGTGGAGGGCCAAGATCAAAGCACGAAATGCGAGGAACGATCCTAACGGTTTACCGAATCCTATATAAACCCATGCCTTCACTTCATTTCAACTCACAATTTGGTTCAATCAGCTCTAAGTTGAAGTTATTACTTCATATCTGAGTCGTTTGAATCAAAACTTCCTAGCTTGGACCCTTTGTAAGTCTCTTTCGTGCTTTTTATGCGTTTTTAGCACAAAAGTCAAACAGTGTTTGACTTTCTGCTTTGACCACGAGTTCGTCAACACGAAGTTCGTTTGAACTTCATAACGTGAGCGTAATCACGATGGTTATAGTCCCTAGTGAATATACCTACTGATTACCACGTTATTTAGGCATAGTGACGAGTCGTAGTTTCGGCCAAAATGCGTATTCTTGCGTATTTTGTAACCAAACTACTTTTAGGTATCTAGACCCTTTGTTTTGATACCAAACCTATTTTCAAACCTTGTTAAAGATGTTTTAACATGTTTAGCTCGTCACTTTAGGTTTAGTGCTTATATAGGGTCGTAAGGTAAGCGATCTAAACAATCGCTTAGACTTTCGAACCCGACCCGTTTGGTCAATCATTAGGATTCGACCAAACTCATTAGGTGACCATAGTTGTATAGGGAATAACCTTCCAAGGTTATACCTTATGGTCACTTCGTTTAGTTAGTTGTATGATAGGTAATTTATACGTCTTAGGAAAATGACCAAAATGCCATTTTTGCGCATAAATTCATTTTAAGCATATGTAACCTAAATTTTGACATCTAAACTGATTAGGAAACATTATTAGACATGTTAAGGCATATATTACTTATCATAGGACTATTTAGGTGGTTCGAACGCGTTTTACGCGAACGACGCGTTAAAGTAGCGTAAGCTACCTAAACGGGTCGTAAGCACTTAGGATAGGTTTCCTTTTAGAATGTAGGATTTGTTAAACCATATTACATGAGTTTCTATACTCATTTGGTTTACGAAACCTCATTCTATCCGATCTCCCGATTTAGGTCCGGTTATTTACATAGTTACCTATATTAGGTACCGTTTGATTCCGGGATCCCACTAGCCTTGCTTGGTTGTTGTTTAAGACTTCTAAGCACCCTCAAGTGAGTACATAGTCCACTCTTTTACCGTTTTCAACTGTTTTGGGGTGAAACACATGTGCCTACTTGTTACTTTCATGCTTTCATGCTTCTATATCATATACTTGCTATGTTCATTAGTACGTAGATAGTACATGATTTCATTATGTTTTGCTATGTATGTTCACTTAGCATGCTAGCACATTGATTTTCATAATTTCATTTTGTTGCATATGTTCATCCGGCATATGGACACATTGTTTTACATTTTGAACCGTTTGTAGTTGTTTGATTTGTGTGAACCATTCGTAACCGTTTGAATTGTGTGAACAGTTTGTAACCGTTTGAATTGTGTGAACCGTTTGTAACTGTTGGATTTGTGTGAACCGTTTATAACTGTTTAATTTGTGTGAACCGTCTATAACCGCTTGATTTATGTGAGCCGTTTGATAATGTTTGAACCGTTGGGTTAGGGAAGTGATTAGGTAACGGGGCGGGTGTAATGTGTTAAAAGAATGGTGGATACGCCGCTGGTACTTCCTATATATAAGTGCTTTTAATACATTATATATCGTTGTGTTATCTAGATCACTTGGGCAAGGTTATCAAAACAAAGTTATATTACAAGGTTTTTCTAACAATATAAAACATTCGAGTTTTATTTCATAAACGATTTACAATTTGGGTTTATATAAACAAATGTTTTGGAGTTAAGAATCATGGCTACGAGATTTTATAAATCATATCCAACTTGATTTGAGTTGGTTAATTATGTCGCAATACTATACTTTTCAAAATAAGGTTTTTAAATAAGTATTGCAACATGTAAAACGAGCCATGAATCTGACACTCACATAAAACCTATGTACTCGCCGGCATTTTTATGCTGACGTATTTTCACATGTGTTTCAGGTACCATAGTTGATGATGATATTTGTGAACGGTCACATAGGAATGGACGAGGCCTTAGTGACTTAATAACAATGAGAGTCTATTTGTTCTTGTTTTGTTTCTAATTCCAATGTAATGTAATACATTTAATTCAATAAAACAAAAATGTGTGATCCATGGTTGTGAAACAATGATTCTGTTACAACACTCCCCGACGTTTCTGCCACGTTTTGTTGTTTTACGTGGTCGGGGTGTGACAACCGCCTCACCACAACCATCACCACCACCGCCTCACCACAACCATTACCACCACCCGCTTAACCTTTTCAATTCCATGAAATTGATTGTTGAATCTCCTCTGTCATGTCAAATTGACAAAGGGGTTTTGTTTGGAATTGAAAACCAAGTGAAATGGTGGAAATAATTATCGTTAGTGGTATCGGATTGGACATCGGAGGGTTCGTCAGAGTTCCAACAATGGCCGGCGGTGGATCTGGTTCTACCGTTGGTCACCACTGTTAGAATCAGACGGCTAGTCGAAGGCCCCATCTCCGATCTCTTTGACCATCTCCGACCTCTCTCTGATCTCTTTCCCTCTCTGCGATTCTCTCTCATCTCTCTCTTGCTTTCTGGAATGGAAAGTGGGTATGGATATGTGTGTTTCAGTTAGATTATAGTAGTGGGGGTTGCGGCTTTACTCATGGGTATGGATGGTGGCTGATAGTAGTGGGGGTGGCGGTGGTGACTGATTGGGGGCGGCGGTGGCTGGTAGGAGCAGAGAGAGAAATAGATAGAGAGATACAGAGATATAAAATGGTTGGGTAAAAGCTGCTAATATATAAAATACGGGGTATTTAATAAAACCTTTATATAAAATAAAAAGAAAAAGACCAAGTTGTCCCTAACTTAACAGAGGTCTATGGATGGGGTTAAGTCGGTTGGACCAAAATGGCAACGATGAAACCTTTTTGGATCCAGATGTTAAAAATGAAACCTTTGGACTAAACTGGCAAAATGACTCAAACCACAGGGACTAAAATGACATTTGACTCAAATATCAAAAACAAACATCAGAAACCCTGAGGCGCAGCCTTTTTAGCGCCTCAGCCCCTCTGAGGCGCACGTACAATAGAAACCCCATGAGGTGCGCATCAGAATTGTTTTTTGGGCGTTTCGCCTTGAGGCGCACGCCTCAACCGTTTTTTAAAACCATGTATATTAGCATATATTAAAAAGTAGGAAAAATTACAAGTTTTGTCCTTTATCTTAATACCATTTATCAAGCAGTGTCCTTTTTAACGAATTTTGACAAGTTTTGCCCTTTAGGCTTAACGCAGTTAGATTTTCTTGTTAAATCTTGTTACCCAAGGGTATTTTTGTCTTTTTAATCATTTATTTAATATTATTTAAAAGAATAAAACAAAATATTTTAGGGTTGACTCTTGAAATAAATGGGTAAAAAGACTAAAATACCTTTGGGTGTCAAGATTTAACAAGAAAATCTAACTGGGTTAAGCCTAAAGGATAAAACGTGTAACAAAATTCCTTGTAAAGGGAAAAACTTGTCAAATTTCATTAAAAAGGATACCGCCTGATAAGTGTTATAAAGATAAATGACAAAACTTGTAAATTTTCCTAAAAAGTATTATAAATACATATAATCTATAGTATTAATACCGAATATTCAAACAAAGTGATGTGATATATTCATATAAATTCAAATAAACACTAAACCAAAATGATATGAAATAACACCTAAATACTAAAAACGTTCAACCAAAAATATCAAATATTAAAAAGAGGTGAAAAGTCCAAATCCGACTAAGATTTACTACATATTGGTTCGGTTCGGTTATGGTGGGTATAGAAATATTGATAACCATAACCAACCCGCTACTTTCGGTTTTCAAATAGACCCACCGGTTTTTTATTTGATTCGGTTTTTTTGGTTCGGTTTTATCGGTTAATTTGGTTTGAGTCGGTTATTTCGGTTTTTTTCACACCGATACGGCAAATCTTGGGTTGGATCCATCAAATAGTTTATCAATTCTCAATTAGGTCCGTTCATTTTTTTTATTCTTTATCTTTCGTTAATATTTCTTTATTCTTTCAAGGCCACTAATGTGCACATGACTTATAAATTCAAGAGTGAATTGCAAGGATTGTCGTTTATCTTTATACTCATTTGCAGGCGTTGTCCTTTATGTTTAAAATTGACGAGTTTTGTACTTTATGTTTTCTAATCATACACGTTTTGTCCTTTAGTCCTAACCCATTTAGATTTTTCTGTCAAATCTGGTCATGTGCAATGCACATGAGGGTAAAAGTGTCTTTTCACTCTATTCTTTAAAAATACATATAAAAAGAACTAGGTTATAACCCGTGGTACCCACAGGTCGCTCTATTTTTAAGGATATTAATATTTTATTAATTTTATTACAATGGTCCGTTTTATAAAATTTGTGGGGATATATATATATATATATAATATGATTCAATGTTAATCGTGTATAAAAATAGATGCAAACAATGTGATTTATCAATGGTAACAATTACCGTATAATTTTCAACATATTATTAGATATTGTTCTACGTATGTAGAATGATTCAGACCAAGATGAAAGGATGATAGCCCGTCACGCCATCCTAGGTTATCACCCGGGTGGTAACCCGGGTAGGAAAATTTAAATTACATTAATCATAAGTGTATCAATAAAAGTAATACAAATCAAGTGACATGACATAAATTAGTAACAAAGTGGATTGCATCATTAGGTATTAGGTATGAAGTTTTCTTTATAAATCGTGTACAAAAATATCAAGAAAAAGACAAATAATGTTACATTTATAATTTACAAAAAGTAACATTAGCTGAGTCCGACTGGTGTAGCACGCCTTGCCACATCCAATGTTATAGATGCAAGTCCTCTTTGATTTAACAAACATCTAAAATTTGATATCATTCACTTCATAAATCATAAACAAAGTGACATCCATATATCATTGAGGGTGGGGCAACATGAAAAGGCCATTATAAGCTCAAGTTCATCCTTCAACATTTCTTCTAACTCCATACTCTCCCTTTACGGCCAACCAATAGAGAGTTGGTCTGCCAATCTACAATGGCATATGATATCATGAGTAGGATAATTATAAGAGATAGCAAGAGATATGAACACACTAATAAGTAGTTCCTAAGGAACACAAATGACTCCCAATCACTAATCTTTGTCTATTGTAAGTAGATGCCTTCGCGGTTTACTTGTAAATACCCATGTTGCCCTTGACACGTATGAGAATAAAATAACATTAACTTCTCCATTGACCGACAAAAACTGGAAAAAAATGAGTCATGTTGGGTTATCTATTAAAATGAGTCATGTTGGGTTATCTATTAATGTCATAATACTTTTGTAATTGTTGTTAACCCACTAACTATAGATTTAAATATATTAAAAAACGTAGGAAAATGATTAGTGGGTCAACCTATCCCTCCCATGTTTTGACCCAATCACTTCCATAAATAAAACCAATCAAACTCTAATTAAAAACAATGTCATCAAATCCAAGTCAAGCACAATCTTTGACTTCCAAAATAGACTCCAATAAAAATTTCAGTTTCAAATTTCAAATTCTAAGTACTCCACTAATTTCTCCACAGTAATTGCAAAGAAATTATGATTAAACAATTTTTTGATGGCCTTATCAATCGACTAAATTAGTAATCTCTCTTTTCAACCCGAACGATGACCCTTTTGCAAAAGGGTCATGGTTCTAGTTGACCTATTACCATTTACCATAGTTTTAAAAACAACCAATATATTAAATAGAATTCCTATTAGTTAATAAAATCGTTTTTCTTTAAATGAAATACATGAACAAATATCTGTATATAAAAATAGTTTTAATGGAAACGGGTCAGATGTGGGTCAAAAGTTATCCAAAGTAGTATTTTGATAAAAAAAAAAATGGATTATTACCGAATGTCAAAAAGTTCTAACTCAAATTTTCAAGTAAATATTTATTAATAAAAATTATTAACTTTGGATAAAAACATTTACATGTCAACCCAACATGTACCAACCATACGCATTTGACACGTTACCCAGCCGATTTCATTTACACACATATTTATAGCCAACACACACTTAAAACGGGTCAAAGACGTGAATGCATATTAAGAACATGAGAATTGTAACATAACTCAATATGGGTAATATGATGGAGATACATACCTTTGTAGAATGAGGAACCTACTTGTTAACATTCAACTATAACACTTATACCGAAACCAACCGTCCTCTCAGTTAGAAGATGACATTTAAATAGTGTATTCCCTTACAAACTTGTCAATAACATTATCTAGTAAAAGCAACCATGTCGAATTTTATTATGCACCTAAGTTTATATCGCATCTTCGAAATACAAACAAATCCTCCTTAGTTGATCTCACAAGGATTTCATTAAGTCACCCATTAGTACGCTACTTACTATAACTTAAAATCATTCGCTGACTTATAAAACTTTATGTTTCAGATAGCACAAATTCTTACTACATCACTAAAATAATAATCACTTCATTTCCTAACCAACACTAAGCCAAAATAATAACCAGTTAAGCAGCTCATTAAGATTCCAGTTAATATTAGTTATTTGTAGTTGCTCCAAATTGGGTACAACTTCTTAATTCTAGTGTAGGAGGGAACCGTCCCCTTCTTTTTCGCTAGCTGATATATTAAAGGGAACCAATGACTTCTTCCCTTATACAGTTAAAAAGGTATGAAGCTCCTGTCACTAAAGATAACAACATCAGTCCTTGCTTTTAAAAAGGGTGATGTGCTTTGATGCGTTTTGATCCCAAACTCTGAAGCATGATTTGTGCAAATCACGTAGCTGAGGCGTTTGTTATTAAAAAACTTTTAACACACCTTATGCTTGTGAAAAGACCAATTCATGTTTTGAAGTCACTCGTTTACCAATCAAAAACAATAAAAAAACAACTGTAGCATATAAATAATTAAAATAAAAAGTAGTATAGATAAAGTTACTTTTGTTTGTCCAAGATTCTACTTAGATTCCTTCAAACTTTGATCTCTTTATTCCCTTAACAATCAAACAAAGATATTTCAATAGCAATTTCGTATCCCAAATCAAATACCAAAACAACTCATTCTTTTGTTACAAAGTCAGAAACATAGTACTTGAGTTATCACCAAACCAAACAAATATAGTCTTCTATTTAGGTTCTTTCTCTTGTGAGATGTTAATGCTTTGAATAAGGTTGACCATGGGTCAACGCTTGCAACTTCAGACCGTTTACATGAAAATAAATAGTGAATTTGGGTTATGTTTTATCTCTAACGAATCCAAAACTTATAATATTGTTATAACTTTCTAAACAATATAGTAATTATTTATATAATGTGTTCTAAAACTTTTGACAATAGTAAGTGTTTTGGGTCAATCCAACCTATGGTTTTGACATGAAATCCAACCCGCTCACAAGGGAGTAACCTTTCGATTAAAATCAAATTATTTTCACTACAATTTTTATACAAAATTTATAAAAATCACACCCAAAAAGCTTTTCCTACCAGCATTTTTGGAGATGAATAAAGTGCTATTTGTTTAAACTGTAGTCTGCAAACCGACCAAAATTCAAAAGCATGTTTACCTTAATAATGTTAATTTGGCTTTGCATAGATTCTTGGTACTCAGTTTCTCCAGATTTTTGTCTGACATTAGAGCCCGAACCTCCTCTTCCAGTGCCTCATTAGGCATGTCCCTTAGTTTCGGCTGCAACAACCAAATCATGTTATTTAAATAATAACTTATTTTCAATGAAATGATTTAAAAGGGTTTATCCATCAAAAATACATTTTAACCCATTTGATCAAAGTTGTCTTGAATCAACCCATCCCATTTATAAGTAAATAGGTTATCACCCGGGTGGTAACTCGGGTAGGAAAAATTAATTTTAAAAATACTCACAACTATATAATTAAAATAAACTTAAATAATGTGACGTATTAGATAAGTTAATGACAAAGTGCATACTTTGTTTTCGAGCATTCTATAAGCATAGAAGTGTCTCGGACTCGTGCCGTGATAATTAAAAACACATGATACTTGCCCCCAATTTACTTAACGATGCATATTGCCTGTTCAATGACATGAGCAAATGATGTTGGTCCTGTAACAACATGATGATCAGTAACACATAGTTTAAAAAAAAAGTTTACCACTTTAATAAACATAAATGCCAAACATAAAAAAATATAGTGTAGTTTATCTTAGACCTGCATCTTTTAAATGAGAGATAATTTATGTGCACCTACTCATTAAACTCCTCTTTTCATTTTATTGAGAGTTTGATTCATTTCTAACAGCAAAAGTCCCAGCAAGTTGAGAAACTAATTGTTGAACTTATTCACAAGAAGTTGGCGTTTGCTAGCATCACCAAAAGTCAAAACATTTCTCAACCATATTTGATGCAAACTTATGTTGACTCATCTGAACAACGGAATTATTATTGAGTGCTCGTGTGGTTTTTCATGCTCCAATACATGCTGCTCCAAGAAAACTCACCATAAATAAACATTTACGCATAACATAATTACAGGTATAGGTTGAAAGGGTCAGAACTTGATCATAGAAAGTTATGATGATAAACTTAAAATATTTATTCAAGAATTTTAATTATAGTCTTAACTACATACATTGTTATTGTAATTATGATTTACGCATTAGTTACTCAGACAATAACTAAAAAAAACTTGCGGCTCAACCTGACATGGCCTGCCCCATTTCTTGCAACTCAAACTGACATGGATTGTTTCATATTATAAACAAAAAACCAATGACACTTACCTAGATCATCATTGAGTGTAGTATGGTTAATACCGTCTTGAACAATGGAACTATATTTTTATGGAAAAACCAATGAAATTGAGCCTAGATCAACATTAAGTCCCTTGCCATCGACCAGCACTCCATCTAGCATATTGAGCTCCTTTCCAGCAATAAGAGATAAAACCATACATTAGATTCCTAGTTTCCTACTAACATGTATTAAAAATAAAATTAAGTACTAACCAAATGATTTTGAGTGTACCAGTCATCAAGAGTAATCACCATATCCCCATCAGGGGTACTAAACTATAAGGCAGTTGTATAACCTTACAGCTGCATATTTTGTATTTGAAGTACATTATTATCCAATAATATAAAAATTATAATCCATGTGAATTTGTTAGAGGTAGCCAGATAGGTGTCTCAGACAGGACGGATAGCAAGTCAGAATGGGTCAAGTCAAGTTGGATTAGGATGACAGCTAATTGGTTGACCCGCGTAAAACAACTTTTTCTTCATTTTCTGGGGGAATATTGAAGCATTAAGTTTGATTACAAAGTATCCAACTAAGAAGGGAAAATCTCATATCAGTCAAACGGATTGAAAGCTGAAACTTAAAAAAAAATATTTATATGCATCAAAACCTCTTGAATCGCCTTATGAAAAGTGTTAGATTAGTGTTCATAGGTCGAACCAACCTACCAAATCTGTATTGACCCTAATTTAAAAAGTAAAAAAACAATTAAAAAAGTGTTCACGTACCCGACCCGTTTTGACCCACACAAAAGATTACCCATTTTAAGTTTTCAACCCCCAACCCAACCCGTCTATTTTACAACATTTGGTATAGTAGAATCTATAGTTGTAAACTTGTAATATAATAAATTTAATAATAAAAAATCAGATTGAAAAGGTGTTCACAAGTTAACCAACTTCCTTGACCCGTTTCGACCAACAGTAAAATAATACCCATTTTGTATAAAAAATAGTTTTTAATAGATATAGAACACATGTTACATCACGCAGGTTGTCTACCTATGTATAAGGTGTTAAATTAGATAACTGTTGGGATCGAACCCTATCAGAAGAACAGATAATTAAAGCCAAAACTGGGTCAGAGCAGTGGATCCAGAATAAGCAGATGTTACATTTGGCCTCTCCCCTTGAAAGTGTTTTCAACATCTGCTGACCTCCTATCTACTGATCGTACAAGCCACTGACCGTCAATCTACTGTCTTGAGTCAAGTACTGCTGATCCGGACAAGCACTGCCGGGTTCACAGCAGTGGAAGGATGCAACAGCTGTTTAAGTATCTTTTATGTAATGAAATGTAATAGCAGTAGTTAGTATAGCAGTGTTTGTATAGATCAGAGGTTAGAGTTTGTTAGGAGGTTAGATGTCACTTTCATGGTGACGTCAACATTAGATGCTCAGTGGTTTGCTAGTGCCTATAAATAGAACAATGCTCTGTACTGTTCTATCAGCTCTTTGCAACACCGTCTTCTTTGTACGAACAAACACTGAGCTCTGGCTGAGGGGGAGTTTGTATTCAAGCATTACTTTGTAATCGTTATTGAAGTTAAATTCAATCATTCGGTTCTTTGTTGAAAATGTCTTGATCAAAGAAATACTCTCGTTTGATTGTATGCAAAGTTTGTTTCCATATTAATTCCGCTGCACAACTCATCCATTTCCATTTTAATTCAAACAGAAAATACAATCAAAACCAAACTCAGATCCAACAATTGGTATTAGAGCTAGGACAGTCAAATTTGATTTAACAATCATTTTGACATAAATAGTTCAGCTCAAAATCGTTGATATCGACAGTTTGTTCGTTTGTGTTGAAAAATAGAGAAAGGTTTAATCACCATTAAAGTTGATTAATCAGTGTCTGTAAAACAACCAGGATGACGTCACAATCTCAAGATGATAAGAATAACATTGGCTCACTTTTTAAACCACCCATGCTTAAAAGAAATGAATACAACATCTGGGAGAGAAGGATGGGTTACATCCTTGCTCAACAGAACACTGGATGTTGGAGGTCTGTTGTTTTTGGTCCCCATGTTCCTACGGTGCCAAGTGCTGAGGATCCAAAGAAGTTTAAACCAAAACCTTATGAAAACTATACTGAAACTGATTTTCAAAAATTCGAACTGGATGCCAAAGCATTTAGCATCATAGCATCTGCATTACCAAATGAGATCTATGTTGGACTGTTACATTGTAACATCGCCAAAGAGCTATGGGATGCTTTGAAGGAACAGTTTGGGGGAACCGAAGAAGTTATTGAAAAAAATAGGGAAATTCTGAATCAGCAGTATGAAAGCTTCTGTCACATTAAGGGTGAATCATTGACCCAACAATTTGAACGGTTCAGTTGTCTCATCAGTGAGCTAAGGCTTGTTAAGGTTGAATTTCCAAAATCAACCCAAAATAGCAGGTTTCTTAGGTCGCTACCTGATAAATGGGACGCAATTGCATTTGTGACTAGAAACTCTGTTGAGTTCAAAGATCTGACCCTGACCCAACTTCATGGTAGACTCCTGACTTATGAAAGGGAGTTGAACCAGAAAAAGAAGTTGCAAGAGTCTGGAAAAGCCATTGATGATTACTCATTCGGTAGCACAGCTCTTCTGGGTCAGGAAGAATCTGGTGGCAGTAGTAAGGAACAGGGTTATGATCATTTCATTGATATAACAGCTGGTGGTAACTTTACCAACCCTGATTCTCACTCTGCAAACTATGCTTTCACTGCAAACACTGAAAACCAGATGTCAGATAATTTGTGCTTTGAACTCAATGATTTACAACATTTTGATCCCACTGACTTAGAGGAAATGGACATCCTGCACCAATTGGCTTTTCTCAGTGTTAGAACTAGCAAATTCTACAAAAGAACAGGGCGAAAATTCCCAGGTTTACATGGGAATCTGAGGGTTGGGTTGGATAAATCGAAAATCAAGTGTTACAAGTGTAATAGGGTGGGACATTTCGCTAGGGAATGCAGGAGTCAAACTACTGGTCCTATAATCACTCACCCTAGCTCAAACCCTAGACCTCAAAATCAAAGCACTGTGCACTATACCCAATATACCCCTGCAGCTCATGTTAACACTGCTCATTATGCTGCTGCCCCTGTGCCTGTGCATTATGTCCAAACCACTGTTCCACATATTCAATATGTTCAAACCCCTGTCCCTCCCAGGCACAAGTGCAACCTGCACCTCAAACTGCTGCTCCAGCAGTGGTACAACCAGATCAGCAAAGCTTTTTCACTCAAGGCTTTGTTGACTGGAGCAGCATGCCTGATGAGCTTAGTGATGAAAATTTTGCACTCTATGCTTCTAATGAATCTTCTAATGATAAATTTTGTTTGATGGCATTAGAGTCAATACCAGAGGGGATTGAAACTGAAGGTGAACAGCTAAGTGATGAAACAGTGGATGAGGTGACTGAAGCAGTTGTTAGTGCAGTTGCTGGTGAATTGCTGCTGGGAGAAAATTCAGAAACCCTGATTGAACCACTGACGACCCATGGTCCAAAGAGGACAAAGAAGAAGAGATAAATGAGAAAGCAGGTGAGAAAGAAGAAAGAGCTGATGATGAAGAAAATCATCAATGTGATTGTGCAATGATGGCTGCTGCCAAGGTATCACCTCAAGTTCTTGAAAAACTATATTCTGACAATTGCATTATTGCTTTTGCTAACATCAAAGAGGTAAATGAAAACCTTCGGAATAAAATCTTAACTGATGAAGTCAAATTTGAAAGGTCTTTAAAAGAACTTAAAAACAAATTGACTGAAAAGGAAAAAGAGATCAGCAGTCTGAAAGAAGAACAAAACATAACCAAAACTCAACTCCAAACTATGGTAGAAAAATACCAAGTTTGCAAAAAGGAGTTGGAGTCCACCCAGATCACCTGTGAAAGATGGGTGGAATCATGCAAAGGGTATGAGGTTATGCTTGAAAAACAGATAAAAAGCAATGTAAAATTTGGGGTTGGTTATAGAAAACATGATGATGAAAACACTGCTTTTGAAAAATCTGTTCAAACCACTGATGTAACCACTGAGTTCATCCCCATAAACAAGAAAGGCCAAGAAGTGAAAATCACTGATAAACTTGGTAATAAAATCACACTTGACAGACCAATGGGATCCTCTACTTTTGAGGAGCTTGAAGATTATCAGTTTAAACCAAAATGGTCTGATGAGTGTGATATTCTTGAAAACTTCAAGCCCATGGACTTTACATCAACTGATGGTGTTAAAGCTCCAAAAGCTAAAGTCATACCTCTCAAGGACATCCCAACAGAGGTTAAAACCTCTGCTGCAAAGGAGTCTGAAAAGAGAAAGAAGAAAGAAAAGATCAATAACTTGTTTTGTGAATTCTGTGAGAAAAGGAATCATCTAACAAAAGACTGATTCCATTTAAAAGCTTATGATTTGAACAAAACAAGTGTCATTGTTTCAGCTGAAAGCTGCATTGTTTGTGGTAAAACAAACCACAAAACTCAAGCATGTGTGTATCTCAAAAACTTTGATGTGAAAAAGAATGAGTACATTGCTAAAACATCCTTGAGTCCATCAACATCATCTGCCAAATTCACCAAGAACCAACCACTGTTTGTGCCAGTTCAAACAGCTGTCACAAAACAGCTGAACCAAACATCTGTCAAAAGAGATGTTCAGGTTACTGATGCACCCCCTGCTAATCAGTTCATAAAAGGCAAGAAAAAACAGTCTTACAAAAGGATTCCACACGTTTATGAGACCTACAAAAGGCCCTCTAAACCTAAAGTGAACAGGCATCCTTTTGGTTACCAACAGGTGATTGGTCAAGACCCCCAACAGTGGTTAGCAAGATACAGTACTAAAACTGTCCAAACCCCTGACTTAACCACTGTCCATCAATCTGCATCCATCCCAGACACTGTTGAGACCCCATCCAAAGCCCTATTGGCTTTGGAGACCCTAATGAACCAATCCTTTTACTTCATGTGCAGGGAGCTTCTGCATGCTTTGATAGTCTTTGGTATGTAGATAGTGGAGGCTCCAGGTACATGACAGGATGTAAAGCCCTCCTCAAAGACTTTAAAATCCATGGAGGGGGTGATATATCCTTTGGGAATAATAGTAAAGGGAAAGTTCTGGGGTCTGGTACAGTGCAGTCTGGAAATGTAAAATTTGAAAATGTCAATCTGATAGACAATCTAAAATTCAACCTTCTGAGTGTGTCTCAAATGAGTGACAAAGGGTTTGGGTCATTCTTCACAAAAGATTGTTGTAGGATTGTTGGACCAGAAATGGTCAAAAAGATTAAAGCAACAATCAGATCTGGTCAAACTAAACTTGTTGCTCAAAGAAGTGGCAATGTTTATGTTGTTGATATGTCTAAAGAATGTCCCAGAGCTGATGCCTGTCTGTTCTCAGCTGCCTCTAACAAAGAGACAGAACTTTGGCACAGAAGGCTGGGGCACACAAATCTTAAGACAATCACTGAAATTTCAAAAAATGGTTTGGTGAGAGGCCTACCACAAAAATTGTTTTCATGTTCTGAACATTGTCCTGTTTAAAAGGAAAACAACATAAAAGTTCTTATAAGTCCATTGAAGAGTCCAAAACAACCCAGTGTTTGCAAATGCTACACATGGATTTGTTTTGCCCAGTTCAAGTCATGAGCCTCAAGAAGAAAAGATATTGTTTGGTTATTGTTGATGATTTTTCTAGGTTTACATGGACTTTCTTTTTACACTCAAAAGATGAGACTGCAGGCATTTTGCAAGACTTTGTGACACAGGTTGAAAAGCAATTTGACCTTCCAGTGAAAAGCTTCAGGAGTGACAATGGCACAAAATTTAAAAATAAGGAGTTGGATGCCTTCTGTGTGAAGAAAGGGATTGTAAGGCAGTACAACATCCCTAGAACACCAGAGCAAAATGGGGTAGTTGAAAGAAAGAACATAACATTGATTGAGGCTGCCAGAACCATGCTTGCTGATTCAGGTTTGCCATTAACTTTCTGGGCAGAGGCAGTAAACACTGCCTGCTATGTCCAGAACAGAGTTTTAATAAACCCCAGGCACAAAAAGACTGCTTATGAAATTCTGTATAAAATCAAACCACCGATCTCATACTTCAAGGTGTTTGGCTGCCCATGCTTTATTTTGAACTTAAAAGATTCCATTTCAAAATTTGCAGCCAAAATTGATTGTGGTTATCATCTGGGATACTCAACCACTGCCAAGGCCTATAAAGTGTTTAATACACGGACCAAGGCAGTGGAGGAGACCTTGAATGTAAAGTTCAATGAACTTTCATCAATGAAAATCCCAGCAAATCCTGCAGATCTGTTTGATCTTGAAAAAATTACTTTTGAAAATACTGCTGTCAAGACTAACAGTGCAGGTCCATCAGAGGATTCAACACCAGACTATGGATATGAAATCATCATTCCTCAAAAGTCTGTCAAACTAGGAAGAGCATCAGATGTTCAAAACAGCTGTCAAAGCTCAACCACTGCTACCTCAACAGTTGTTGACCAAAGTAGCCCATCAACCACTGCTTCCACATCCTCAAACACTGCTGACAAAAGTCCCCAAACAGTGGATAAAAGTCAGCATGTGTCCACTTCATTACCTCCAATTCCACCACCTTTTGAAGCCACTGCTGGATCATCAAAGTCCCCAGCAGTGGTTAGCTCAGATGATACACATTTGAAGCCTTCCCCAACAAATTCCATCATCCCATACCAAGGAGATTTAATCTACTTGAGATCTCATCCACCTGATCAAATCATTGGCAACATCAATAAAGGGGTGCTCACAAGAAGCCAAACCCAAAACATTTATCTTTTTACTAGTTTTCTATCACTCCATCAGCCAGTCAAGTACCAAGAGGCACTGAAAGACAACAGCTGGGTAGAAGCCATGCAAGAGGAGCTCCAACAGTTTAAAAGATAACAAGTATGGGAGCTTGTACCACTGCCAGAAGAGGTTAGTCCCATTGGCACAAAGTGGGTCTTCAAGAACAAAACTGATGAAAGGGGCATTGTTGCCAAGAATAAAGCCAGGCTTATGGTTCAAGGTTACAGATAGGAAGAGGGGATTGATTATGATGAAACATTCTCCCCTGTTGCAAGATTGGAAGCCATTAGACTGTTCCTGGCCTTTGCTGTCAACCACAACATGAAGGTGTTTCAAATGGATATCAAAAGTGCTTTCCTCTATGGTACAATTCAAGAAGAGGTATATGTTTGTCAACCTCCAGGCTTTGAGCATCCATTTTATCCAGATCATGTCTACAGGCTAAACAAAGCCTTGTATGGCCTGAAACAAGCACCAAGGGCATGGTATGAAACTCTTTCCAACTTCCTACTCTTAAATGGTTTCAAAAGAGGTACCATTGATAAAACACTGTTTCTAAAATGGAGAGGGAAGGATTTAATGATTGTCCAGATTTATGCGGATGACATTATTTTTGGAAGCACATGTAACTCAATGTGTGAAGAGTTTAGAGAACTCATGACAGCTGAGTTTGAAATGAGTGCAATGGGTGAGCTGCAATGCTTTCTTGGTCTCCAAGTTCAGCAAATGCAAAATGGAACTTTCATTCATCAAAGCAAATATGCTAAAGAACTTTTGAATAAATTTGATATGAATGATTGTAAACCATGCAGCACACCCATGGCAACAAATAAGCTTATCATGTCTGATGAAAAGGATGAGCTGATTGACCAAACTTTATATAGAAGCATGATTGGGTCTTTATTGTACCTAACTGCATCTAGAACAGACATCATGTTTGCAACATGTGTCTGTGCAAGAAGTCAATCAGCTCCCAGAAAATCAAACCTCATTGCTGTAAAAAGGATCTTCAGATACATAAAAGGTGCTCCCACACTTGGTATCTGGTATCCATCTAATGGGAATATCAAGCTTTCAGGCTTTTCAGACAGTGATTTTGCTGGATGTAACACCACAAGGAAGTCCACATCAGGAGGGTGCCAGTTTCTAGGTGATTGCTTAGTTTCATGGCAAAGCAAAAAGCAAGCAGCTGTTTCAACATCCACTGCTGAAGCTGAATACATTGCTGCTGCAAGCTGTACAGCCCAACTCCTGTGGCTTCAAAATCAGTTGCTGGATTTTGGTATCACTGCCTTAAAAACACCACTCATGTTGGATAGCCAGGCAGCAGAAAATATCATCAAAAATCCAGTTTCCCATTCAACCACCAAACACATCGACATCAGACATCACTTTGTGAGGGATTGCTATGAAAAAGGTTTGATTTCTCTGCATCATGTCCCAACTAAAGACCAGCTGGCAGATGTGCTCACAAAAGCACTAGATACAGCCACTTTTGAAAGCTTGGTCTCTAGGATTGGCATGCTAAACATGGAATAACAAGCAAAATCTTGTTTTTCTATGAATAATAGCAATAAAATGTTTTCAGAAAATCAAAAATCCATCCTTAAAAATAGCTAAAAATGAAGTTTTCATTAAAATCCTTAAAAGTCTGCCATAACCACTGTTTGTTCAAAAGTCTGCTCTACTTCAAAATCTGTCCACTGCTGAAAGCCATCCTCTGTTCTCTCCTTTCCTTGATAACCTCTGTTGTTCAAAAGCAGTGTCTTATCCACTGATAGTGAAAATCATCCACTGCTTACATTTTACCGTTTAAACCACTGCCTTCATCAGTAACTTTCATAAAGTACTGTCCTTCATTCCTTCAGAGTTTGGCATGTGGGCAGTACATAGTGGTCAGTACTTTTGTAATCGCTGCCACGTCAGCCTTCACTTTTTCCTCTATAAAACCCCCACTTCACACCAAAAACAGGGTTTTACTGTCGAATTGAATTCTCAAAAATTCCTTTCTCAAAGCAGTTTTTCTTCACATTTCTTCACAAATTTCTTCGATCATCATCTCCAAAATGACAAAATCGAAGCCATCTGCAAAACCCACTTCCAAATCATCGTCGAAAGCGGCCTCTCAAAAGGCCAATACCACTGAAATCCCACACAAACCATCTCACAATCTTCTGGGTCTTCTCACAAAACCCGGCACCACAGTTGCTTTCGACTCCATCATTACCAAAATGGCTAAATCAAAGTACAAAACTTTGTTATTAGCCGATGCACCAATTTACTTGACAACCCAAAGGGAGTTTTGGAAGAATGCAACCCTTGAAACACAAGGGGACGCTGTAATAGCCATTACCTCTAATCTAAAGGGAAAACCTGTCAAGATTACACCACAGTCAATTTCAGAGGTCTTTCAACTCGAGGATCAGCAAGGTAAAATTTCTTTCCCTAAAAATGAGTTGAAAATTGACTTCATTGAGAGAGGGTATGCAGACACAATGATGAAGAAAGCTACCTTACAAAAAGGTTTCTTTCCTTCTGCAACAAGATTTTTATTCCATACCCTCCTAATGTGTGTTTCAAACAAAACCACTTCTTTTAATGAAATACCATTAAAGATTCAAAATCTGGGATATGTTATTCTTCAAGAAGAAAATTTTAAATATTCCCGGGAAATCTTTAATGATTTGGTTAATAATGTTGAAACAAAATCATTCCTACTGTTTCCAAGGTTTCTAAGTTATTATTTTGAAAAGAAATTCAGTAAGGATGATATTGCTGTAATAAACCAAGGTGATTATATTCAAATAAACAGTTTAACTACTGAAACTTTTTCAAGAATGTTAACACCTTGCAAAACACAAGCAGGGGTGCCTGAGCAGATTTTAGCAGCTACCACAGCTCCTCAGGTATTTGCTGCTGAGCCCACTGCTCAAGGTGATCAAAGTGGCCGCACAACTACTTTGAAACCCACACCTAAAATCACCAAAAAGCCACAGAAAAAGAAAAATTCAAAACCCCCCAAACCAATCAAAAAGGCAACTCTGGAGGATGAGATACCAGAGCAAATGCCTGTGACAACACAAAAGTCACAAGAAACCACTGCTGCTTCTTCCTCACAGAAGTTGGTACAAATATCTCAACCCATACCCAATACTCCTCCTGCTTCTTCACAAAAAGAACAGGTTGTACACATAGGGCCACCACATCATGATACTCTGAAATCACTTGGTTTCATCATCCACAGCTCAATGCCCGGAGCAAATACAGTTTTTACACCAAACCTCACATCCACAATTCCCTCACCAACTAAACTGCTGTTGGATGCAATTGATTTGAACCAGGCACTAACCAGTCCTTCTCAATCACCTATCAATGAGAACATACCTCAACAAATGACTGGGTCTGATGTATCAATCTTTGCTAACCCACCAACACAACCTGAGGAGGTTACACCCCTTGAGTTACATGTAACTCTTGGTGGTAGTCCAAGTGAAGCAGCCACTAAAACTGTTGAACCCACTGGTTTACAGTTGGACAGTGGTTACATTAATAAGTCTTCCTTGGAGGCAATTCCTTACATAGCACCTCTGCCAACCACCAGTGGATTTATTTATCCTACTGGCAACATCAAAAGGTTGTCAAGTGTTGAAGGAAGAAGACCCCAGTACCAAGAAAAAGGGGCATCAGTGGTTAGTGTTTGGAGTACACTCCCTACCCCAACCACTGATAAAACCACTGATAGTGGGAAATTAGATGATCCCATTAAATTGGGTGATGATTTAAAATATCAGGATTTGACGGAACGAATTGAAAAGTTGGATACATCTGTTGCAGATCTTAAAAATATGCTATAGCAGGTGTTGAAAACACAAAAGATGCAATCCACTGTTGTTCCATCTCAAGCACCTGCTCCACCACAAGCTTTTGCTACAAATGAGCTCTGGAATCTTTTCCAACCTTTTCTCCAACAACAAAAAGAAATGGCTGATCAGCAACATGAACTTCATGTCCAAAAGCTGAGAAACATTATGGAGTCTAGGTACAAGAACACTCAAGCAGATATTAAGGCAATCAAGGCCCATTTATTGGAAACCACTGGCACTGCTCCTCCAACAGTACTTTTCATTGATCAACTCCCAGAAGATAATGCCAAAAAGGGGGAGAAAATTCAGGAGTGGAAGAAGAAAGGAATAGATAATGATCTGTACATTGAACCTGAGAAGGATGCTATGACCAGAAAAATTCCATTGCCAGATGGTAGTAAAAAGGTTGAAGCTACCCAAGAAGCACTTGATGAAGGAGTAGCAAGTGTAAAGAGGGATAGAATGGCAAAGGATATTTCAAGATGGAATGAGGAGAAAAGAGCTTTCATGGAACTGTATGCGCAGGGTTGTTCTGGATCAAAGGATACTAAAAATCCTAAGACAAAAAGGAAACCTAAGTCCATCCCATCCAGATTTCCAAAGCCTCCAAAACCACCATCCAAAAGCCATCAGCATCAAACCTCCACCCAAACAGCTGCTGTAACTCCTGCTGTATCAACTACTGCTGGTACTTCAGTTGTTTCAACATCTGTTATCACTTCAACACACACCACAACCATTGCCTTACCACCACTGTCATCTCCACCAAAAACAAACTCACCACCTTATCCTGCCAAAAAGCAGAAGACAACAGATGTTACAACATCTGTTGTAATGACAACAGTGGTTGAGACACCAGTTGTTTCAACAGCTGTTAGTCAAACACAAACCACTGCCACACAATCTACCACCACTGATCCACCCAAAACATCATCTGCCTCTCCTAAAACAAAAAGGAGAAGGATTTACATACCAGATGATGATTCACCATCACCACCACCAACATCTTCAACATCCATGTCACTTGTTACTATACCCAAACCTATTCCTCTCTCATCAGCACCAGTACAACTAGCAATCTCTGTCATTACTCCTGTAGGTGTCCAATTTCCTCTAGAACTTGAAGCAGTTAGAGAAGAGATAAAATCCTTCTACTATGAGGAAGACCCTGCAAAAAGGAAGTTGCCATCAGTTAAAGGATATCCAAGGCCAAACAACATTGAAGAATACTTAAAAGTCAAAGCTAAACAGGCAGAAGATATCTCTAAAAGAAATGCACAAGGAAAATCTGACAGAGAAATCCAGCAGAACTACCAATTCCTACTCACACAAGTCAGATCCTTGGAGCAATTTGCAAAGAATGTATGTCAACAAATCTCAGAAAGAGCAGATGAAACTCTAAGAGAAGACTACATTGAAAGCATCATGGCAACAAAGAAATACAAGGGAGATAAGCAGATGTACAAAGAGTGGACCATTCCTGAGCTTGAGCAAGAAGCAGCCAGGATTCAAGAAATGACAAAGAATAAGGTCAAACACACTCCTCCAGATTGGTCAAAGTACAAAAAGAATGTGCCTGACAAATCACTTGAGCTGAAGAGAATGAAAGAGGAGTTAGTTGCTGCTGACTATGGGTCTAAACATCAAGTGTCAAGATGGAAAGAAGATGTAGTCAGGGCCACTTATAGAAGATTGGAGGAACTAAGGAAGAAAGATCCTACAGTTCCTAAAAGGCCTGACTATTCTAAAGCAGAGGTCTCAAAAAGACCACCAAAGCTGCAAGTCAAAAGAACCACTGCTCCAGCTGGTGCTGCCATCTACAGAAGAAGGAGCCAAAACCAGTCAAGTGCTGAAACAATTCAAGATCTAAAAGCTGGAAATGCTATTGTAAAAGCAGGCATTAAATTAATGATAAAAGAAGATCTTGAATTGGAACAATCTGCCAGTACTGCTCAGCCAGTCATGAATAGGCCAGCCTCACCCAATACCTCTGCAAATAAACATCTCCCAAGAAACCCACCAGACTCAAAAATACAAAATTGGGAAACTGACAAACAGACCTACGTATTGACTTTGCTCAGGTCTGGTGGAGAAGTGAAGAAAATATCAAGGGAACAAGCTCTTGGCCTGAGTCTTGAAGATTTGCAGGATCTCCTTGATCTTCCACTTAGCAGGGATGATGAAGACACATATGCCCGAGACTTTGAATTACAATTTAAAGGTCAGATAAGGGAACTGCTGATGAGGCAATAAAGAATTCCACAATAATGAAGAGTTTTGGCATTATCTGTTCCAGGGGGAGATTGTTGGGATCGAACCCTATCAGAGGAACATATAATTAAAGCCAAAACTGGGTCAGAGCAGTGGATCCAGAATAAGCAGATGTTACATACAAGCCTCTCCCCTTGAAAGTGTTTTCAACATCTGCTGACCTCCTATCTACTGATCGTACAAGCCACTGACCGTCAATCTGCTGCTCTTGTAAAGACTGATAGAAGACTAAAGCTCTGCTGCTCAATCTACTGTCTTGAGTTAAGTACTGCTGATCCGGACAAGCACTGCCGGGTTCACAGCAGTGGAAGGATGCAGCAGCTGTTTAAGTATCTTTTACGTAATGAAATGTAATAGCAGTAGTTAGTATAGCAGTGTTTGTATAGATCAGAGGTTAGAGTTTGTTAGGAGGTTAGATGTCACTTTCATGGTGACGTCAGCATTAGATGCTCAGTGGTTTGCTAGTGCCTATAAATAGAACAGTGCTCTGTACTGTTCTATCAGCTCTTTGCAACACCGTCTTCTTTGCACGAACAAACATTCAAGCATTACTTTGTAATCGTTATTGAAGTTAAATTCAATCATTCGGTTCTTTGTTGAAAATGTCTTGATCAAAGCAATACTCTCGTTTGATTGTATGCAAAGTTTGTTTCCATATTAATTCCGCTGCACAACTCATCCATTCCCATTTTAATTCAAACAGAAAATACAATCAAAACCAAACTCAGATCCAACAATAACTTTAAGAACTTAAATATTTTTTGAAGTCTAATCCCAAGAAAATAAATATAGTGAATTATAAAATTGTTATGACCCATACCTAAACCTTACGTTGCAACCACCATGCCAACACATCATTTGTTATTCAAATAAATAGAAAAGTTACTTATAAATGTAAAAAAAGGTTATCCCAACTTAGATTATGAACTTGGGTTATGTATTTATCTCAAATGGGTTCATCCATTAGGATAATTAGATGAGTTGGGTCAAATAGGTCATCCTTCATCATTAAAAAGTTAATATATAACTGAAATCTATATTGAGCAGCTGGCGTTGGCTGGCTTCCCCCGCCCCAACCAACGCCACACTTCCTGCCATCTAAGGCACAAGGAATTTGTCCCAATTGTTGGTATTCTTCTCGTACATTGTTTTTTACACTAATACAAGAATCTATACCAACTATAAAACCGATCAAAACTTAACAATGGGGGTCATTATTCTCAGTCATTTTGCATTGAAGACTAAATGTTTTATTTTAAAGAAAAAAAATGTTAGATAGGGTAAAACCAGGCAAAACTACAGTTTGAATACAAAGTCAAATGTACCACCAACTGTGAACATACCAAAATTTTCATAAATCATGATTTCCCCTACGATCATTAAAAATGCTTCTTTCAAGGCTACTCACTCTTTTCTCCAAGATCTTTTGGTATTCCACCCACTCTTCATCACTTTGGCTGCCAACACAAGAAAGTCAACATAAATCAACTTTACGTACGGGTCCTAAAAACTCGTTATTATAAAAAAGGACATATCTGTATTTTTGTTTTAGTAAAAATCTTAAGAAAAACCATTTCATGAAAAAAAAAAAAACCCCCTCAATTTAGTGATGTCAAAGGTAAGATATTCAAATAGTTTGTGGCATGAAGCTTAAAGGGCCTGAAATTATAAACCAAAAACGTTAAAGCCCAATTGTTTAGAAGCACAACTGTTTCGAAGCCCCACCTTTTTTTTTTTGCCAATTAAATTCAGAAGCCTAACTGTTTTTGTGTGTAATGGATTAATGACTTTGCCCAAACTAATAAAAAACATAACAGATTAATGAATAGGGCCCAAATTTTTTATCTCGCACATGGCCTTTTTTTTGTGTGTGTGATTTTCGACGACGGCCTGGGTAAATATATACGGTTTCAAGGTCAACCGACTTCAATCTTTTTTGCATTGTTTCATATAGAGAATGTATAATAACAAAAGTTCGAATGACCCCATGATTTTTTTATTTTGTTGACCCCATTAGTTTTATCATTAAAAAAAATTGTCCCCATTTGGCCATTGGCTTTACGAAACATCAAACATGGGTAAATGTTATCTTCTTACTTTCTTTTAAGTTTGAAAATTGAAATTAGACTTGCTAATTGATTTTAAACGTTATTAAAGTTGAAATTAGATGTGACCTGACCCGGAAATATTAACGCTACGTTGTTAAAAATCCAAATACCAGAAAAAACTGACATCATACGAAAAAAAATCATGTCCCCGCTACTATCGGCTCGACTCTCTTGTAGCCCTAAACTCAATAATCTAAAGACTGGAAAAATCTTGTAATCGTGTAACATTTTAGTACCTGAAAGTTAAGTTGAGGAACTATCTCTCTATAACATCTCAAAACATCCTCAAATCATTGACAATAACGCCAATCAGGATAAAACTGAATACATCTTGATCATGTGTCGAGGCTACAAAACACATCAATGAAACAAATATCGTAAGAGACCCAGCTTACAATATGAATTATACTATAATTCTATACCGTCTCCAAACCCAAAGCACGGGATCAAAATCTAACAAACCACTAAAATCACAAAAAAAAAAGAACAGGAAACAATAAATCAATTACAGATTCATTAAAGATTTTGTTGAAGATCATACCTTAAACAAAAAGTAGATTGTTTCTCTTTCAATGTATATGGAATCGGTTAACATATGAATCTGGAAAAAAAGGGAAAACATCAGTGTAAAACAAAAAGATGTATTTAGAGCATAATACCTTAGTGCTTGTCATAGGTAGTGCTACTGAACAAAGTCTGAATCTTCCACCCTCTCAGATGATAAGAATTTAGTAGGGTAATAGATGGAATCCCTTTAGTTCGGACATAATTCAAAGCGAATCCAATAGGTTTAAACCGGAAGAAGTGGATCACAGCCTTAGGAATCGTGTATGAAAAGGAATAGACTAACAATAAAAAACATAGGTGGAATGGAATTAAGAGCATACCTTCGATTATCAAAGAGGAATCGATCAAGAACAGACAAAGCAAATTTGCGATGGTGGGTTTTAGGGTTCAGCAGAAATTAGGTTGTCATTTGTTGCTGTGTGAGAAAGAAGATAAATACGATCCATTTGTTAGAAGATGAAGATGAGAAAAACTACCATGTCATTTGATTTGCTTGACTGATGGAAGAAGGAAGATGGAGGCTGGAAGACTGATGGAAGAAGGAAGATGAAGGCTGGAAAAGATTAGGGTTTCTGAATGCTTGATTGAAACGTTGTCTAGAACTCATTTGTTATATTGGATCCGAATAATGTAACGGGTCAAAAAGCTCCATTCGGGGCTCAAAACGGGATCCGCGTGGAACAAACATACCTAGTTCATTTTCCCGCCAAAAAGCAAAATTTAGAGCCCTCATTGCTTGACACATCAGCTAAATTTAACACATTTATTATATATAATAGACATATTATATATATCTCAACTCTCTCTCTCTCTCTCTCTCTCAAAACTTGCACAAAAGTCAACCAATGGAGGTTGATTAGGACTTACATGCGGTGGTCAGAGCCTGTTGCTCCACCAATACCACCACCTCATCCTCCTCCTCCACCGCTTCAACCACCGCCACCGCCACCGTCGCTACCACCGCCGCCACCGTCGCTACCACCACCGGAGCAGCTTCTTCATGGTCTCTAGATGCTTACAATAACCAAAAAAGATATTCACCAAATGAGAATTTTATTGGCTTTTTTCCAGATCCATTTCAAACTAGAAATGAGAATTTTATCGTCTTTTTACCCTATTTTGAACATAATCTCATTTAACATCCCCTTTAAAAAATTAATCCCCAAAATCCCTTTCACCCCACCGGCACATCCACACTCTTACTTGCCGACCAACATCGGAACACCCTCATATACCCTCTGCGGCAATAACAACAAGCATTTGCATATCATGAATATATAATAAGATCTCCTACTATCACCACAGTAATATACTCGTATTCCCTTGTTCATACTCAATCCCCAAAATATTATTACATATTTCGATGAAATCAATTGAATTGATCGTGAACCATCACTACTTCCAGCCAGAAATATTCTTTGAGTAAAATAATTTTATTAAACTATAATGGAAATCAAAATATTATTTTTGAATTTCAAAGCAAGAAACAATAGAATTTGGGGGAAGTTTTTATTACAAAATTTTGATGTAATCAACCGAACTAGGTGTGATCAATCAGTGAGCAAGAAATGTTATTGTATAAAGTAATAATTTCATTAAACTATAATTGCAATTAAAATAACATTTATGAATTTCAAAATAAGATACAATATAATGTGGGGGAAATATTTATTACAGAAACGATCATCTTGTTTCTCCGTGCAAACAAACGTCGGCCGCTATCATCTCAGGTGGTAATTGGAATCAATGATTTTGCAAGTCCATCACCACTAAAGGTAGCCGCCACTGTGTAAACAAACGTCAGCATGTTTGCTAGTTTGTCGATGATGTCAGACTTAAACTCCTCTGCTGCCATCAGTTTCCCCTCAATCGGTCCGGCATTGTTTTGATAGATTTGGTGGAGATTCAAGGTGAGAGTGGTGGTTTGTTAATGTACCTGACGGTCAAGGTTGTTGTTGTGGAAAGAAGGGGATGAACAAAGGTTTGATGGATTTAGAGAGAGATGCGAAGAGAGAGAAAGAAAGCTGAGTTTAAAATATTTTTAACTTTTTAAAGAAAGACTAAAATACCCTTCTATTACATGATTTAACAGAAAAAATAATTGAGTTAGAGCAAAAGGACATACCGTGCAAGATTTTGAAACAATAAGTACAAAACTCATCAATTTTAAAGACAAAGGACATCGCTTGAAATTTGATATATAGATAAAGGACAAAATTTGCAATTCACTCTAAATTCAAGGTCTAGTGTTATATAGATGTAGCATATCAGCGATGTGTTCATCATGGCAAGACAACATAGTCATCATGGCAAAGCAGAATAATCATCATAGTTAAACTACAATATCAATGTAAGTTTGTGAAAACCTTGATTCCTTTCCCATTCAATGATAAACATATATATCGTACAAGTATGCAATCAATCTCCTAAAATTATGGAGAGATTGTTACAAATAAATACACAATCTATTTACTTAATATAAACCGATATTAATACACCCCCGCAGTCTTAACGTCGGGTGGACCGATGCTGAGACTGGAGCGAAAATCATCAAATAGAACGCGCGGGAGACCTTTAGTAAATATATCTACAATCTGATGTCTAGAGGGAACATGCGAAACCTGAATGTGACCCCGTTGTACCTGTTCACGAACAAAGTGTATGTCGAGCTCGATGTGTTTGGTGCGTTGATGTTGCACCGGGTTTCCAGAGAGGTAGACAGCACTAACGTTATCACAGTAAACCAGAGTAGCTCGTGAAAGAGGATGGTGGAGCTCGAGTAAGAGATTACGTAGCCAGCAAATGTCTGCCACCACATTGGCAACACCGCGATACTCAGCTTCAGCACTGGAGCGAGAAATAGTAGACTGGCGTTTAGAAGACCAGGAGATGAGGTTGTCACCAAGATAGACGCAAAAACCGGACGTTGAGCGTCGAGTGTCTGGACAGCCCGCCCAATCAGCATCCGTATAAGAAACAAGAGATAGGCGGGGAACTGGTCCAAGGTGAAGTCCATAGTGAGAAGTACCCTGCATATAACGAATGATACGTTTCAAGGCATTCCAATGATCCTGTCGAGGATCATGCATGTGCATACAAATTTGCTGAACCGCATATGAGATGTCAGGCCTGGTAAAGATGAGATACTGCAAAGCTCCAGCGAGGCTACGATAAGTAGATGGGTCATCGTGAGGGGGACCGGAATCAGCTGATAATTTTGACTGGGTGTCGACAGGAGTTGCTACCGGTTTACATGAGTCCATGGAGGCCCGATGAATTATGTCCTTAACGTAAGCCTGCTGAGACAGAAAAAGCTTATCACCGTCCCTGGTGCCATGAATGCCCAAAAAATAAGATAGAGGACCCAAATCTTTCATTGCAAACTCGCCCGATAAAATAGATAAAAGCTGTGTACGTAGCACCTCCGTGGACGTAGTAAGAATAATGTCGTCCACATAAATAAGAAGATAGGCAATGTCAGATCCATGATGATAAATAAATAAAGAGTTATCTGATTTACTTTGCTGAAACCCATGCATAGTAACAAAGTCCGTGAAGCGCTGGTACCAGGCCCTAGGGGCCTGCTTAAGACCGTATAATGACTTTCGGAGGCGACAAACATGATCAGGAAAATCTTTGTTGCGAAAACCCATGGGTTGATGCATGTACACAGTCTCTTCCAAGTTGCCATGAAGGAAAGCAATAGTAACATCCAACTGATGAATAGGCCAAGACTTGGAGAGAGCTAAGGAGAGGACAAGCCGAATGGTAGATGGCTTAACTACCGGGCTAAATGTTTCACCACAGTCAATACCAGTCTGCTGCTTACGACCATCACATACTTAACGAGCCTTATAACGCTCCAAGCTTCCATCAGACCTGAATTTATGTTTGAGCAACCACAAGCAACGTATAAAATTCATATCTGGGGTCCTAGGTACAAACTCCCAGGTCTTATTTTTAATAAGTGCACTAAACTCATTGGCCATAGCATTGTACCATTCTGGAGAGGACAAGGCAACCTGTGGGTTCTTGGGAATAGGTATAGTAGTGGAAGTGTGAAGGTTAAAATGTTGTTTAGGTTTGTGAACACCGCTCATGGAGCGGGTGTGAATGGTGTGAGTTGGGGGAGGAGGAGGTGGGATGGGCTGAGTCGGGGCAGCTATGGGCTGTGTGGGACTAGGGGAATGGTCGGAAGAAGTATGTGAGGTCGAGTGAGTGGGCTGGGCCACAGTGGGAGTAGGAAGTGAGGATGGGCCAGGTTCGGTAGTATTTGGTGGGCCGAGGGGGTGGGCCGCTGATGCGGTAGAAGGTGGGGCGGGTATTGGGCTATGTGAAGGTGGGGCGGGTATTGGGAATGGGCTGGGAGGAGTAGTGGATGTTGGGCTATGTGAAAGATTGGTAGTTGGGCTGTTAGGAGATGGTTGATTGGGCTGGGCAGTAACAGTAGGCGGAGATGGGGTAGTGTGTTTGTGTTGGAGATAATCCCAAACCAAAGGGTTAATAGTGGGGTTAAGGAACTCATATGAGGGTTTGGTGGTGGGTAACTGAATGGCAAACGGGAAGATAGACTCTTCAAAATGAACATGTCTTGAGATGATGAGTTGGTGTGAAGTAAGGTCAAGACATTTGTAACCCCGATGATGGTTTGGGTAGCCAAGAAAAACACACGGTTGGGACCGAATGTTAAGTTTATGAATTTTGGTGGATGGGGTGAGAGGATAACATAGACACCTGAAGACACGAAGGTGATCGTATTCCGGAGTGCAGTTGTAAAGAAGGGAGGTTGGGGATTTGAAATTGTGAAGTTTGCTAGGTAAAATATTAAGAAGGTAAGTGGCGGTCTCAAGGGCGTGGTGCCACATATTTGGGGGTAAGTTGGCTTGGGCAAGTAGGGTACGAATCATGTTGTTAATGGTGCGGATTTTGCGTTCCGCTTTACCATTTTGAGACGAGGTGTAGGGACAGGAAAACCGAAATTGCATGCCATTATGATTACAGAAATTTTTAAAATTTTGGTTTGCATATTCTTTGTCATTGTCACATTGAAACTGTTTGATTTTCGTTCAAATTGGGTATGGATTAAGTTGTGGAAGGTGGTGAAGAGTTGATATACTTGTGATTTATGAGATAAGGGAAAAGTCCATAGAAAATTAGTAAAATCATCCAAGAACAAAATATAGTATTTATGACCACCTGTGCTAAGTATGGGGGAGGTCCATAAATCACTGTGAACAATGTCAAATGCAACACGAGTAAAATTAACAGAATCATAAAAAGGCAATTTAACACTTTTGCCAAAAACACAAGATTGACAAAGCATTTTATTTTGTTTTGTTTTCCATAGTCAACAAAAGAGGACAGTTTCAAAGACTGTAATAAATTATTTCCTGGATGACCCAAACGTTGATGCCAGCGATCTTGAGAAACAGCAACAAAGGAGGATGGTGAAGTGGTCTTGAGGGGAAGTGGTGCGGTGAGGGGATAAAGATCGCCGGTACTATTGCATCGTAGGATAGGAGCCCGTGTTTTGAGATCCTTCACAAGAAAGCCAAATGGGTCAAACTCAATAGAAACAAGGTTGTCAGTTGTAAGACGACGAACTGAAATAAGATTTTTAATAATATTTGGGGCAAAAAGGACATTGTTAAGTTTAAGGGGTGGGTATGGTGGGGGTAGGACTTGGTTGCCTTGGGCCACTACAGGTATAGACATGCCATTACCAACAATAATAAATTTATTAGTACATGAATTAAAATTAGACGGGGAGTATATACCTTGTTCATTTGCAGAATGAGATGAGGCACCCGTATCCATTACACCATGATCCGGTTGGTTAAGAGCCAGAGAGTAGAGGGCTTGTTCAATGTCTGTAGGGGAGTAACCGGTGAGATGTGCCTGATCGAGACGTGGTCCAAGGATGCCTTGAGAATTTTGGGAGTTGGGTCTCAAAGGATAGGGACAAGGAGGGGTGGCCGATTTGTTGTTTTGTAAAATAGAAGCCCACTGAGCCGATGTCCAGTTGCTTGGGAATACTATATAGGGATGGTTTGGGGTGGGGGAGTGGTGGGTATTATATGACCGAGGTTGATTGGTGTTGGACCTGCCGCGGCCGCGGCCACGACGTGGTCTGGTGGATGAGGGAAACGGTTGGGAGTTAGGAGTGTTGTTGGAGGGTGGTTTCGGCTGGGATGAAGTGGTAACAGAAAGTGCCGTAGCAGCCTGTTGAGAACCCCGTGTGGCTTGTCTTTTCCTCGTACTCTCCTCAAAGTTGAGACGCGAGCGAACCTCGCTGAACAGAGGAAGGGGTTCACGGTTCCAAAGGACAATAGAGATGCTGTCGTATTGGTCCGTCAGGCCGGTCAAAACCTGAAGGACTAGTCGCCGGTTATCAACAGGCGATCCCACACTCTCTAGCTGATCCACCAAGTGTTTGGCGTGTTCACAATAATCGGCCATGGAAGAAAAATTTTCGAGACCCAGATTTGCGAATTCCTGCCCAAGAAAAATGGCACGAGTGTTTTGATTATCATTGAATTCGCTCTCCATAGCATTCCAAGCCTCATGAGCGGTCTGCCCGGGCTTTAGAATAATGCGGAGAAGAGGTTGGGATAGAGTAGCATAGATCCATTGTTTGATAAGAGCGTCTAGGCGAGCCCAGAGTTGCTTGGCTGCAGCGGCTGCGGCCTCTACTTTGGCCACAGCAGTAGGGTCGGACGAGGTCGGTGGGGTGGGGATGGCTGCCGCTCTGGGTCAGGGCCGGTTATAAGCAAGTTCAAAGTGTGGTTGAGAACAGGGCCCAAATGATTAAAGGGCCCAAAATTTTTTATGTGTTCTTTATATATATAGCCCATATTTTGTACAGGCCCCAAAGTTTGGTAACAAACCCAATCACTTAACTGATTATAGGCCCAAACCTTTGACTCAAAATACAATCGGTCGCAGGAAATAAAAAGTCGCGTACTCGCGTGGTTCTTTGCTTTGCACCAGGCCACCAGGGATCTGATCAAAGTCATCAAATCAAACGCTGCAGGATTTCTGATCAAACTCATCAAACGCTGCACCAGGCCACCGGACATCCGCAATTCCGCATTCCGCAGATTCGCGAATCGCGATTCAGGAGAGGTATTGTTCAATTGTTTGTTGTCTTTTGATTTTTGTTTGTTGATTGATGTTACTGTTGTTCCGAGTTACATATTGATTTCGAAAAACATTCATATTAAATCTATCACAAACATTGCTTCCAAAACATTCATATTTACTAAGATTATAATTACAAAATATAAACCTGCACCATTACTACCCTAATTGAACGTGAGAATAAAGCATTGTTAAATAATCTGTGAATTTGGAATATCTTACAAGGTTAATTAAAGTGCGAGAGGTAAAATATGCAGATGAAGATTTATGTTACTACATATTGTATTATATCATCAAGTGGAAATTTACATGTAAAGTTGGATTATTTTACAATAAGTGATCACTTCATTTTCCACCAACGGTCTACAATCATAATTCTTTTTGCTTGGGGTATGCTTTATATTTATACATTTATGCTACTGATTGAACTGGAACTATAATTGTTATCGAGTTTACGAGTCGCTAAGTGTTTTCATATCCTGATTTCGATAATTAGATTGATATTTGATTAAACTGTTATTTAGATAATTAGATTGATTAAACTGTTATGAATGCTTGAATGATTTCTAGTTTATTTAGATAATTATGATTGAATGGATTTTATTCGTTAATATGTAGAAATTATGCCTCCCATTCCTAAATACAAACACCTATCCGGCCATCAAAAACGTAAGAGGAAGAAGCTAGAGGAAGAGAAAAGAAAGGCGGACGAAGTAAAACAAAACCGAATACACAAGTTTTTTTCAAAAGAAACTCAAAGTTCTAGTTCTAACTTGGGTGATGATAATGTGGGTGAAGACAATGTGAAAGAAGATGAACAAGCTAATGTGGGCGAAGACAATATGAACGTAGATGTAGACAACGTGAACGCAGGTGAAGATAATGTTAATGCTACCGTAGATGAAGAAGCTACTATGTGTGAAGATGATGTTAATCCCGTTCCGGATATTGATATTTTTGATCCTAGAAATTGGGGTGGGCTTAGTAATGACATGATTAAAGAGTTGGTTATGAAAGGTCCAAAAAGAGATAGGGATGTTGTTAAGGGCCCCGTGGATAAATTTGGAAGACATTTTTCTAATACCATGTACACCAGAATTCTATCAAATAGGGAGACGTGCGATAGAGAATGGCTAGTGTATTCGAAAAAACTTGACAAACTCTATTGTTTTTGTAAAGTTTTTAGAAGGGGGCATCCGAAAGGTGGGTTGGATGATGAAGGTTATAACGATTGGATACATGCCAGTGGTAGACTTAAACAACATGAAGTTGCTTTAGAACATTTCAAGAATATGAATGAATGGTTTGAATTGCGCCAAAGGTTGAAATGCAATGAAACAATTGACAAATCGGCATATGAGCAATTTAGAAAAGAAAAAGATTATTGGAAACAAGTCATCTTAAGGATTGTTGCACTTGTGAAGTTTCTTGCAAAACATGGCTTAGCGTTTCGTGGGTCAAATGAGAAGTTGTATCAAAAAGGCAATGGAAACTTTTTGGGTTTGGTTGAGATGTTGGAAGAGTTTGACCCGATTATGAAAGAACATGTGCGCCGAGTTTTGAATGAAGAGTGCCATGTACACTTTCTTAGCCACAATATTCAAAACGAGTTGATACAATTATTAGGGGATAAAGTTAGAACCGAAATCATCAAGAAGGTTAAGCAAGCAAAGTATTACTCCATCATCCTCGATTGCACGCCTGATACAAGTCACCAAGAGCAAATGTCCATAATTGTAAGGTATGTGAATTTTAACTCTAGTTCCGTGACCATTGAGGAATCCTTTTTAGGTTTTTTGGTTGTTGATGATACCACAGGTTTAGGACTTTTTGAAGTAACATGTAAGGAATTAGAGTCGCTAGATCTTGATATTGGTGATATGCGTGGTCAAGGCTACGATAATGGGTCAAACATGAGAGGGAAAAACAAAGGAGTTCAAACTAGATTTTTAGAAAAAAAAATCCTAGAGCTTTCTATAGTGCTTGTGGTTGTCATAGTCTAAATCTAGCATTGTGTGACACGGCTAACACAATTACTAAGTCTAAGGAATTTTTTGGAACAATACAACGGTTATATACTATCTTTGCCCATTCTATTAATAGGTGGCGAATTTTGAAAGACAATGTTAAAGGATTAACTCTTAAATCATTGTCTACAACTCGTTGCGAAAGTCGTATAGATAGTATTAAGCCTATAAGAACTCAACTTGGAGATGTAAGAAAAGCTTTGCGAGAAGTTAGGGCGACGGATAGAGATGCTAAAATCATAAGTGAAGCTAAATCATTAGAAGAGTATGAACTTGGTGATTTTGAATTTTTGGCACAAATTGTCATTTGGTTTGAATTATTATCAAAGGTGAATTATTTTCACCCGATGAGGATTTTAGAGTAAATTATTTTTTTAAGTATTGTTGATCAAGCTATTTGTTCACTTGAAACAAGATTTGAACAATACCAAAAATTCGAAAAAATATTTGGGTTTTTGTTTCCTAAAAAGTTGAAGACTCTTGATGAAGCCAAGCTTAAGGAGTGTTGTTATCGCCTTGAAGATGCATTGAAGTATGAAGGAGAATCAGATATTGATGCTAAAGAATTTTATACGGAGTTGAAGTTGATTACTACATTTTTACCGAGACACATTGACAACCCTTTTGACGTTTTAGACTATATCTTCCAACGCAGTACTACTTATCCTTATGCTATAAATGCATATAAAGTGTTGTTGACAATTCCGGTAACCGTGGCATCAGCAGAAAGAAGTTTCTCAAAGTTGAAGTTGTTGAAGACCTATTTACGTTCTACAATGTCACAAGAAAGGCTAAATGGGTTGGCAACAATATCTATTGAAAGTGAAATATTAGATACTATGGATTACAAGGAGTTGATCGAGAGCTTTGCTTCAAAAAACCCTAGGAGAACCACACTGTTTGCTTAGCAAGTAAGTTCGATACTTTGATCATTTTTGCTATACTATTTTTGTTAATTTGTTTTATCTATTTCATAACAATTATCGTAGTATTATGAATTTTTAGTTATATAATTGAATGATTGATGAGTTTATGTTATATAAAGATTTGCGAATAGGGCCCAAATTTTTTATCTCGAACAGGGCCAAAAAATTTTTTGGGATTTTCGGAGACGGCCCTGCTCTGGGTGATAGATGATCAACAACCTCGTATGCCTGACAATGAACCTGGAAAAGGGTTTTCCATGTGGTGTAAAGAGGAGAGTCTTTTTCAAGAAGAATAGGGACGTGGGATTTGATGTTGGTAACAGTGAGGGCTGGGTGAAGGGAGTTAGAATCCATAAAGGAAGGAAAAGATGTGATTGAAAAAGAAGAAAATGGTGGCAGCCGGTTGCAGAATGCGACGGCGGAAAAGGTGTTAGGGTAGGGGATCGAAGAGGATTGATACCTACATGACTCACTACCTACATGAATCATAAAACTTTGAATAATAAAAACAATTCTTTTTTATGTGTGATAGAATATTCACAAACAATATCGTATGTTAACAATATTACACAATCAAATAACCTTTGTGATCGTGTTGCTAAACAAAACCTACAATATAAAAAACGCCTACTAAAAACTTATATACATAAAACCTATTATGTTTAGTAAAGTGGAATTATTAATTCATAACACGATAATATTTTTAAACTGAATTATATAGTTTCTCATTATGGTATTCGCTCATTACATCAAATTTATTTACTACTTTTTTATCCTTTATAAAAGTTTTGCCTAACACTTGTGTTTAAGTGGTATTCAATTCAATACAATATAATCTCATGATTAAATTATTTGGGATTCATTTAAAGATACTTAGGTAGTAAATATCTTCTAGTGTCCCATGATTGCAGCTCAGCTGGTTGAGGATGTGAGGGTTTACTCCCTAGGGAGGTTCCTGCACGGACCAGGTTCCGAGTTCGAGCCTCAGTGGTGGCATTCTTGTCCCATGTGAGGGTGGCCTTGGATGTGTTATTCCAGCTCTGCTTCGGTGGGGTGCCAGATTCGAACTCGGGTGGCTTGACTTCCATAATCCGGTTGAAGCAAGCTAGTTAGTGGGTTTCCATCTTATCTAAAAAAAAGTAAATATCTTCTAGTTTTACATTACAATACATGGACTAAGTACTAACTAAAGTCACCAAACTAAAATAAGTTAGTTATATCTAAAAAATAAAACAATTACTGTTAATTTAGAAATCAAATAAACATTTAACTAATTCATTCCTTAAGAGTATTCATTTATTTAATTACATATGAGATCGAAATAAATCTTTCACATGGTCAAGTGCCCACGTGTAGATGTGCACAATTCAGGTTTTTGGCCCAAATCAGTTCGGCTTTGGTCAACAAAACTCAAAACCGGGTTCTTGCCAAATCGGTTGTGGTTGAAAGACGTTTTTTAAAGAGGAAAAAATCGGGTTTAACCAGTTTCAAAGTACAAGGTTGACACCGATTTCAACCCTACAGGTTGGTGCGGGTCCAAATCGGGTTCAACCAAACAGGTTGCAAAATGTCTCCGGTTCGGCTTCAAAATAATGTGGAACAGGACTGCTAGAATAATGAAACAAAATTTTGTATCAATTATGGCCCAACCGCAGAGAACATCAGCAGCAGCCCACTACTTCGTAGCTGTAGCCCTACGACCCATATATGGAACACGAATTCTTTTTTTTTTTTTTTTTTTTCTATAAAGCCTTCTTCTTCAATAATAAAAATCAAATAAATAAATCAAAAACCATAAAGAAATTAACCAACAAAACTAAAAACATTAGGGTGGAGGGAGTGGTTTCGGTGAAGGATTCAGGGAGGGGTGTTTACCGATCGGGAAGGGGATGCCACCCCTTCGGTGAATGGTGAGGGACAAAAACGGTGAGTAGTCACCGAGTAGGAAGAGGAAAGAGGTGGGAGGGAGAGGGGGTTAATGGTGGGTCCCAACCCTTCTAACCAATCACAAATTTATCTTTTTTTTAAGAAATTGTTTGTGTTTGAGCATTGCTAGTGATTGAGTGCAAAATAGGGAGTGGAGTGAGGAGTTGACATGGCATGACATTATTGATTAGAAAATAAGTTTATCACTCCCCAAACGGGGAGCACTCCTTCCACCCTTACCTACTTTAATAAATCTACTTTTGAAAGTCTGGAATTTGTATGAATTTAAAGTTGTTTGTCTTTTTAACATAGGGTCAATTGTGATATTGGTGCCCCAATTCGACTTTAGCCGGTAGTATGATGACACTGGTAAAAAAGTACATTTAATTTGTGTGGCCATTTGAACGGAATCATCCATTCAAACCTCCAATTTGAACGTCGCCTCACAGGTCGATGCAGCCTCCTTACGCGATCGTTCACCTTTGTTGAATGAAATATTGGAGTTCTGAATATGAATGGGATGATTGATTTCGTATGGTTTTTAACAATCGGTAGGAGATTGAACGAATTGTTTGTTACAAAATTTCGAACTCTTATCATCTCAATTTGAATAGAAACTCACCCACAAACATTTGATATCTTATTATATACTAATAGTACCTCAAAATTTTGTTTATATCTAATTTAAAAAAATAAAAATTGTTTTGCAAAGAAAAACAAATAAACGGATCTTATATGTTTATTTTCTGGAAATTTATCAGATGGGTTCAAAATTTACTTTAAATTTCTGTACTTAGGGGACAGGGGGCGGTCCCGTTGAACTTCCGTGATGGCAAATTCAACGCGTGGTAAACAAAATATTCCCACCGCCACCATAAGTTTATAACGCGTGGAACATGCTACAAAATATAACGCGTGTAAAATTCAACGCGTGATGGCCAGATTTTGTGAGAGGAATTGTTGGTTGGGGGGAATTGTTGGGTGTGGTGGTGAGTGATGACCATTGCCACTAAAAAAGGTTGTGAGTGATGAAAAAATGGTTTATGACATGGCGGAACTTGATTGGATATTGTAAGTGATGGAATTCTATCATTAGTGACCACCCCCACCTCCCTTAAGACATTCAAAAACAATAGTCTCAATCAATTGATGTTTTTTTTTTCATAGAAGAGATCTTTACATATTTCCCCTCCATTTTATACAATTGTTGGTCAAAACTAGGTTGTTCAATGAGCTAGGAGGCTCGTGCTCTGGCAAGCTCAAGCCCGTAATCTCTCGTCTAAGCTAATAGTTAAGTTTTCTTGTGATTCGATGAGTGTTTTTTTAGTGCAATTGACTATGAGGCCAGGCGGGGCGGTCCGTGATGGATGCCCGGCCACGAGTGATGGTATCACGAACACCGCCGCCTCGACATCTATCACGCGTGAAATCTTAAACGCGTTAAACACATAACACGTTGAAAATGGAATGTTTTGCAGAGATTGTTTTGTCCTTTATGTAATTGAATTAATAGAACTTTGATGAAATATTTTGCAGAGATTGTTTTGTCCTTTATGTAATTGAATTAATAGAACTTTGATGAAAAGTGCAAATTAGCCCCTCAACTTTTGTTAGCTATTTTTAAATAGCTATTTTCTATCACTAGTGACCACCCCCACTACATTTCTATCACTAGTGATAGTGTTGGACCGATTGTGTGACCCTAAACGTCAGTAAAAGTAGATCATCTTTGAATACAGAGGCGGAATCAAAGTATACAAAGTCACAACAGCTTTATCCTTTCAATTTCCTTTCTATTAATGCTTTTTGAATAGATTTTGACAGCAATTCGACACCTATAGCATGATCTGATTTCGTTCCAAAAAATGTTACAAATGAACTTGACACAAACCTATTTATAGGCGGTCTGATTCCGCTCCAAGCTACAAGATACATTACGAGCGGAATCACCTAATACATCTCGAGCGGAATCACCTACTGACTCTTGGAGCAAAATTACATGTTATCCTGATTTCGCTTCTAATGACACTTGTGTCATTTGGAGCGAAATTACAATCTAAATCTACTTTTTCATATTCAAGCTCCAATCTAACATATCTAGACCTAAAACTCAACTAAGACGTAGTTAACAGACATTCAGTGCACCAACAGATAGAATAGTGGGTGATGACATGGCATGAGTTGATTGGATATTGGGAGTGATAGAATTCTATCACTAGTGACCACCCCCCCTCCCCTGAACAAGTAAGGATTGTATTTTTGAAAGTTTGTGTTTTTTTTTTTTTATTATGAGTATTATTATTATGATATTGTTTGTATTGTTGGAGAAGAATAGCAAATGTAGAAGAATTGGGAAAATATTACATGAATTGGGGAGATATGCAATTGATTAATGATATTAGAAAGTGAAAATATGTAAATATTCATTTAAGGGTAAAATAGTCATTCAATAAGAGTATTTTTTAATGAAAAGAGAAATATATAATATATATGGGTTAGAGAGGGTAAATACGTAATTGAATTTTATAATTGGGTAAATATATAATAAGTCAGCTTAGAAAGGAGAAGTATGTAAAAAACGCTTCATAGAATTAAGTTTAATACTCAACACACATGGATGTCTAGTCCCTCTCTAACTAGTCTTAACACAACTTAGGGCACAATAATTTCATTAACTTAAAGTCCAAGTTAGCCCATAAACTTATTCAAACTAGACTTTTCAAACTTTGAAATTACGTTCTTCCATTTATATTTACTAGTAGGGTGCCCGCGCGATGCGGCGGGGGCGACACTTTGGATTGCGGCACTCGTTGCTGGTAGTTTTCTTATTTGTATATTATAACATTATTGTGGTGGATATATGTCATAAGTGTTACACATGGGAGCCTAACACTTATAATGTCTTGCAATGTTCGATCAACTGCCTCTATCGCCTGACGTTTCGCCATCGATGCCTCATCCCATATAATTAACTTAGAGGACCTAATTAGTTGACTTATAATTCCTAAAATTTTGGGACATAGTTTACTATTTATCTACTAAATATCGTAAATTAGTATTAAATAATTCCTAAAATTTTGGGATATAGTTTACTATCTATCTACTTATATCGTAAATTAGTATTAAATAATTCCTAAAATTTTGGAACATAGTTTATCTTATATCTACTAAATATCAAAGTTTTGTTTTGTTATAAAAATTAATAATAAATAAAGTATAGAAAAACCGTTTTAAACATGTAAAGATTCGTTTGTTAATAAAAAATACTAAACAAATAACAAAAGTATATTAGTTCAATCGAGATGTAAATTATAAGTGCAATAAAATAACACAAAACATAAACTTCAAATATAAAATAAACTTTATTATTCATGGGATAGTCTAGATCAAACAAAAACAACTGAAAATGAAAAAAACATAAAAACACTTGATATATTTCATCTAATTTCTCTTCTTTTTTGATCCGTTTTTCTTGTTTGTGCTCGAATCAGCAGTATCATCTAAATTTATAACCTCGACCCATTTCCATTCAGAGAGTCTCTTAGATCTTTTCTTTTGATTCTCATACTTCCGATCCTTAAAAAACAAAAATTTAATAAAAAAGTTAAAAAATGATTAAATAAATTTTATAAAAAAAACAAATATTGAATATAAAAATTTAAAAAAGATTAAATAAATTTTAAAATTACCTCTTTACTAAATTGACGTTGAAGATTAGACTTGTATGGACTGAACATTGCACCATAAGAAATAATTTCAACACTATTATCACCATCATCCCACAATAAAACACCAAATAATAAGATAACGAACTTGTTAATATGAAAGATTATAAGCGAAAATATTACTTAAAAACTAACAAAAGCTTGTTCGACAACTGGGGTGTTTAAATTGGTGTGTTGAATCTGAAAAATCAAATAAGTTAGTATTCACATAAAAGTAAATAAAAGAAAACAATTATTCATTATTGCGATATAACAAAACTTATCATAGAACCGACCTTAGATTTTTCAATATCGCATGCTTGTTTTTTCGCATCAAGTGAATTCAGAACTGGCTCCATATTTTAAATCTGTTTAGCAATAGAAATATAGAATTGTGAGTGTTTGCTATGTATTTATAGTAGTCCATTAGGGTTTAGTTATAGATTGGTCATCCACTTATTTAGGAAGTTTGTTGTGAGTTTTAAGTTTTTAAAATAAGATGCAAATATCCTGTTTAGTTTGTTGTGGCATGTTTAATAGGGAGTTTGTTGTGAGTTTTATCTATACTATATTAAACATGTCACAACAAACTGACTCTGTACAAGTAAAATTAGGGAATATTTTAGTTTATTAATGTCGTTCAAAACAAAAAACTTGGGTAAAAAACAAATGTTAATGCACGGTAGCTAGGTAATGGTCAAAGCTGGCTTGGGTAAAAAAACAAATGTTGGCTTTAATCAATTGTACATTTACGCATCGGCTATTTGTACTTTATGAACGCACGGCGAAACTAAAAAAAACAACTATCGAAACGTTTAAAAAAATGTGCCGATCGTCATGGTACCTTCGGATTTTTTTAAAACATTACGGGTTGTAAGATATCGCAGGAATACATTAAAGAATTAAAGAGAGGGGGGGGGGGAGTGTAACTAATTACCCATAATTATGTTAAATGTCAAGGATTTAAATGTAATAGATTGAGGGACTAAAAAATAATTATGGTTTAAAAGACCACTTTACCCTCATTCTAAGGGTTTATTTATAAATAATGGGGGAAGAAGTTCTTAACTTTTGGGAATCCTTCCCTCATGTATTATAATATAGTATAGATTTGTTACTTTTACCCTTGTACCCATAGTTATCGCTTCCAACATAAAAATGTGGTAGCCGGAAATGAATTGTAAAAATAGAGTGGTACACCGTAGTTTATGCCTTAAACTACTATACAATATTTATTTTTAACTTTTTTGTGGGCTAAAAGTTTATGAATTTCTTTTTGAGTATATAGGTTGCAACTTTCATCTCTAGGGATGAGCATGGTACCTAGGGCTGTAAACGAACCGAACGAACCGAACGAACACGAATGAGGCCATGTTCGTGTTCGTTCGTTAAGGAAATTAACATGTTCGCGAACGCATACCGAACATAAGTTTGTGTTCATGTTCGTTCGTTAAGGAAATTCAGTTGTTCACGAACAATTCGTGAACACTGGTCTCGAACACAAACGAACGCAAGCAAACATAAACGAACGCAAGCAAATAAAAAAGAAAGCAAACGAATGAACATTTAACTTGAAAATAAAAAAATAAAAATATTGTTATCCTTAAACATTGGATATAAGTAGTTAAATACAACCATCAAATGATAAATCAAAACACAAGAAGTCTAATACACCACCAAACGGTGAATCAACGTTAACTAACTTAGACATAATTATCCCCAAAAATGTCTAGCATGTCCACATTTTAGCTAACTTAGAAAAAAATAGGGTTTCAAGTTTTCAATATGTTTAGATAAAAGGTTTTTTATTTATTAATTTTTAATATAATCAAACGAACACGGAGGAACGTAACCAAAAATATTATCGAACGTTCACGAACGCTGTCGAACGAACGAGACCTATGTTCGTGTTCGTTTGCAAAGCTAACCGAACTAATTTTTTTGTTCATGTTCATTCGTTAAGCTAATCGAACGAACATAAACGAACTTCCCGCCGAACGGTTCGCTGAACGTTCGGTTCATTTACAGCCCTAATGGTACCCGTTCGATACCGAAAGTACCGGTGTCGAAAAACGGGAAAAGTGGGTATCGGTACCGAATACACCGGTTCGGTACCGGTATTTACCGGCGTTTTACCCGTAAATACCGGTACCGTACCGTTACTAGTAACGAAAAACAGGGAAAATGAGTATCGGTGCCGAATATACCCGGTACGGTTCGATACCAGTACCCGATACCAAATGTTCATCCCTATTCATCACAACGTCTGAAAAAGACTAGGGACAATCAAAAGTCATTAGATTAAACACAAACATATGATAAATATTTTTTTTTTCTGAGAATATATAATTAAAAACTATAAAAAATATACATGTTTTTTTTATAAATTTACTATATTTTGATATTTTGTGTTTACATTACGAAATAAGAAAATCCGTGAAATTTGGCTCAAGAGTTAAAGACAAATATATCATGAGCCAAATTTCACGGATTGTCTTATAATTTGGATCAACGATCGATCATACAAATAGAACAAATTAAAATTACTACATCTCATCATATCATTTCATTTTCTGTTAACCGAATATAATCCCAGTGAATGAAGAGTAAGACATGACTGTTGTTAGGATTGCCCAAAAAGCTGGAGACTCAGAGCTCGCTTAGAGAAAAAGCTCAAAAAAAGCTTGCATGAACAAGCTGAACCCGAGCCAAGAGTGGCTCATTAGGTGGACTCGGCCCAAAACCAAGCTGAGCTCTAGCTCAAAATTTCAGCTTAGTTTCAAATCCGAACCGAGCCGGAGCTCGCCTGGGTTCGTGAACATTTGTTCTCAACGTTATCCTAAGTGGTCTCCTCTCCGTTGATGGCCTCAAGGTATGCCCTCACAAATCATGTGCTGATTATATGAAAATAAAAAATACTCAAAAAGAAAAGTATATATTAAAAATAAAAAATACTCAAAAAGAAAAGTATATATTATTCGAGTCTGGGTTATTTGGGTCGGTTCGAGTCTCTCTAATTTGCATTTCTTTCGGTTCATATAAATATCTGATTCTAATAACTCAAATTCGAGTTCACTGAATTCAGTTTGTTTCATATAATGAGCAGCCATAGAGATGATTACCATGGAGGCGAGTCAACTTCACTAAACCAAAACCAGCTCTGGAAGGGATTCAAGGGTGGTGACAAGCCTCATGCAGAACTGGGTTCAAGCAATAACCACAATGTCGGTATGGTCCACAAGGGCCAAGGCATTTCTAGTTCTTAAAAAAAGGGATATGAGTTATGGTACAACTGCTATGAAATTTCATCCCAACACATTTCTCTGGTCTTGGATAGCTTTATGCAGTCATTAGCTCAGGTATAATACCCATAGTTGTTAAAAGCCATTGCCTCTTGCGCCTAGGCCCATTTTGCAGGCGAGGCAGTTGCGCTTTAAGTAGAAGAAATTGCGCTTTAATTCTCCAGGTGATGGTTCAGGCGCACATTCCTGCGCGATTCCTAGGTTCCGGAGAGTTTCTGGCCAAATTCTCTAAATTTCGACAAGATTTTAGCCAGATTTCTACTTTCATCCAAGGAAAACTACTTTTCTAGACTAATATTTTAGAACTTTTGGTATTAAATAGATGATATGAGGTGTTATATAAAAGATTTTATTTATATTGTTTGAAGAATAGTTTTACTTTTTTCTAATACATAATATATTTTGATTTTATTTCATTATGCGCTTTATTTTTCTCAGGTGCTCGCCTTTTTTGCACTTTGCGCCTAAGCCCCAAGCGAGGCCTATGCGCCTTGAGTGCGCCTAGCGCCTTTAATAACTATGATAATACCATTGGGGAATTTATTTACTTTGCTACTTTACGAATGTTTTCATAACCGGAGCACTTATCCAACCATCACTTAGTGGTTCATTTGTCGAACCGGTATCAACAACTAGATGACGTAATAAATAATTTAAAAATAAAAAAGTATATAACTAATTTAAAACAAAATATGAGACTAACAAATCTTTTGTTGTGGATCTGTAAAAAAAAGAAAAAAAAACACCTGAAATCTGGTCCGACCACCCGGTCTAGTTTGCTGGTTCAACCAACCAGTCCATTTAGACTCAATATGTATCTAGTTCCCGGTCGACTGGCCGATCTGGGTATAAAACCATTGATTGTATCTATTTAAATGAATCTAATAATATTTACCAGGCATTTGCTCGCCTGAGTGTAGTCTAGGTGGCATCATCATGCTAAACAAACAAAGAATCATAGTTGTTAAAAGCCATCGCCTCTTGCGCCTAGGCCCATTTTTCAGGCGAGGCGAGGCAGTTGCGCCTTAAGTCGAGGAAATTGTGCTTTAATTCTCCAGGTGATGTTTCAGGTGCACTTTCCGGCGAGATTCCTAGATTCCGGAGAGTTTCCGGCTAAATTTTCTAAATTCCGGCAAGATTCTAGCCAGATCCGTACTTTTATCTAAGGAAAACTACTTTTTTGCACTAATACACTAATATTTTAGAACTTTTGGTACTAAATAAATGATATAAAGTATTATATAATAGATTTTGTTTATTTTATTTAAAGAATAGTATTATTTTTCCAATACATAATATATTTTTATTTTTTTTCATTATGCGCTTTATTTTTCTCAGGCCATTGCTTTTTTTGCGCTTAGCCCCCAGGCGAGGCCTATGCGCCTTGAGTGCGCCTAGCGCCTTTAATAACTATGCCAAGAATGCAAGGTAATTCACTAATAACCTTAAAAATTCAATGTAAATAAACTGGTATAGAATAAAAAGACATAATGCATATGATTAGAGACACTGCAGCCTATGACAGGTAGAGTTTGAAGATGAAAAAGTAGTCGGTGTGACATCAGAAGGAGAAACCGCAAAGTGCACAAAAGTAGCATGTGACCCGGAAAGGTAAATTCATAGCTTTTGTCACCCCAGAAGCCAAGACAGATAATCCCTAGACAAAACTGAATCCTGGATAGATTTACTTGGATCTGCGGATCAGATCATCTTTGATACTTACGACAGATATGAACCCGTTAAACAGGGTGCAGAAGATCACTGTTACATATCTACTATGAGTATATTGAGTTTACACCAAAGATAAATAAACATTAATGCTACCTCTGATTACTTAAGATGTCATTAACTCTCATTTCTTCCTCTAGGCACTTTTCTTTATTTTAAAACCCGTTAAACAGGGTGCAGAAGATCACTGTTACATATTTACTATAAGGGCATGTTCAAAACAAAGCCAATTATAAGTAGAACAACATACACACTTGTATGTAGTGTTGTGCAGATATAGTTACAAAGAGAAAAAGAGGCAGTTTTACGGTTGCATAACCGTATTATGTATCAAAATTTAAAGCAATATGTACATGTTTGTACGTTTTCCCTGTTCTCTACTTAATATTAGTATTGTGTTCATACAATACTAACTTTAAGTAGAGAACTGCAACAATCTCGCAAACACTTGTACATATTGCTTTAACTGTTACATACCTCATAACGCCCCACTATCGCCCTCCCACTAAATTTGACACGGTTCTTTACTTATAATTGGCTATGTATTGAATGCACCCTTCTATACACACATGTACTCCTATTGTTGGGCCTTTTCGTCTCCAATGTGCGCCTTTTTAGCCTTGTGTCTAGGCAATCCTTTTACACCTTGAACGTGCTTTGTAACTCTAACTACTATCGTCACACATCAGCAGACACAACACTTGATTATTGATTAATGTATTCGACAGTGTAATGTCACAGACTCTTGAGTTACGTGTGGATCTAAGTCCTGCCAGTGACGAGTAATAACTAACAACAGTAGTGTCCCCTATGTTTGAGCTCACATTCTCATAATCTCATCTACATTCACCACATACCGAAGAATCTACAACTCTAATCGGAACTACTTAATACTCTCTATTTACAATATCTTACCTTAACAATAAATTCCTTTAATGGGTACACTTTAAATCAACAAATATAAACAATTCCTTTAACTCAACTTCAAATCACTGATCAAATTTCAGGCAATAACATTTCGTCGAACACCTTCCGTGCATCCAACACGAGTTCAATTTCATACACACATTACAACTATAACAACTTATAACACTAAATTTGATCACTACACCTTTGTTCTAGTGCTTCTTTCTTCTTCCGGGTAGCTTCTCTGTTGCTAATCTGTATATCCAGTAAACCTTTTCTCCCAAAAAACAATTAATAAGTATTTATTAAAAACAGGTGATCTGGTAATTATAAAAGGGGAAAGTGGCGTACCAAAGCGATCACGTGAGCGGCTATGAGAACGACGACGATGAAGGGGAGGACTTCGAGAATCCATGGCTGGATTGAAGTTTGTTGCTGATTGGGATTCGCCATTAGAGGGATGAAGAAGATGATGAAGTGTTGTTGAAATGAGTGAGATTTGGGGAAGACCCTTTTCTTGAGGTTTGTGTTTAGATCAATGGAATGACTTAAACAAAAAGGTTTTGAGATAATGTAATTTTTTTCTTTAAAATAACTAGGTTTTAATGCTGCGCGCCGCGTTGCGGCACGACAAAACTAAGTCATTGTAAAACTATTTATTGCGACTAAATACTTGATTGTTATTAAAGTTGTGCTATTTAGTGTCTTATTTTTAAGTTGACAAGTGGAGTTTTCATACAACAGAGCCGTTGGCAGCAAGCGAGTTAGTAACTCCTGGCGATGGGGGACTATTGCGATGTCTAAGCATCAACTAACCCAACAAATAAGGAATAAGAATTTTATAAATACAATCAGAAAAACGTGTGAAAGAAGAGAAAAAAGAAGATGACGTGAAGTTATGTAAGCATAAAATGGAAAAAAAAAAAAAAAAAAAAAAAAAAAAGATAGAAAGAAAGAAAAATAAGACCCTATGATTTGAACTTGAGTCTCTTTAAAACACATACAACCACAAAACCACTACACCATGATGAATAATGTAACTAACTTTGAAGAAAATGGATGTATATACACACTTAAAAAGGGTATAGGGGAAAAAGTCAACAAAAGATGACTTGAAGTTAAGACAACCAATAAGGAAAGTTTACTATTTATTATGATGTTACAGCTACTATTCATTAGCTTTGTTTTTTAATATATGTATAATTATCAATCCTAAATATGACTTAAAATGCTTATCTACCTATCTTAAAAAGATAATCATTTTGTGTTATGTTGAATGATTACTTACAATAGAGCGTGATGTTTAGGATTGCTGTTTTGACTTAGAGATGGGCATATCGGGTTTTTTTATACTCGGAACCGGTTTCTAACCGTATCCGGTTCTTGAATAAGTGTGAATGGAACCGGTTCTTGTAGAAACCGGTTCCAATTCCTACCCGGTTTTAGACCATTAATACTAGAACCAATAGTAACCGATTTCGGGTAGAGTTGTAACCAGTTCCTCAGAACGGTTCCTTCAGGTAATACAATGAAAAAGCTGCAAAACCTGTTGGAATCGATTCCAATGGCTATAATGTCGTTAGAACCGATTAATGGCCATTATGATCGGTTTTTTTTCTATATATTCACTTACACCTTTCATTTTCAAACAACTACTCAAAAAAAAATACATAACTTACACCTTCAAATCTATATTTTCAAAGCTCCACAATTAAAATGGCGTGCAACAATGAGGTCGTTATGGTTTTGGAAACAAAGAGAAACCCCGCAGTTTGGAAGCACTTTGATTTGTGCTTAATGAGCGATAGCCACGAGATGGCACGGTGCAAAGCATGTGGCAAATTCATGAAGGCTACGGCCAACTCCACGTTAAAAAACACACCGATCGTCATTGTCCGGTTACAAAGGCGAAGACAAATGAAGTCGGTGAAGCATCCGGAACCGGTTCTTCGAATGTTTAGGAGTTAAGTTATGTTTAGTTGTTAAATAAATGTTTAGTGTTTTATGTAATGTAACCGGTTCTAATTTTATGTATGTTTTATCTAATTTTATGTATTTTTATTTAATTTTAAAAAAAGGCAAACATATTGCTTGGTTACGGAGGAACCGGTTCCGGGTAGGAACCGGTTCCGGGTAGGAACCGGGTATGGACCAATTTTTTGATAAAAGGTGGAACCGGGTAAGAACCTACTGGTTTTTTGAACCCGGAACCGGTTCTTCAATAAAGCGGGTAGGAACTGGAACCGGTTCCAGGTCGGGTCTACGGAGTCGGGTTTAGAACAGGTTATTATGCCCTTCTCTAGTTTTGACACAGGTATTGATAATTTCAGTTTCATTCTTAATTGTAAAATCATGATTCATTCCAAACCTAAATACCCATCGAGTATCAAACATGCTTGTTGTGTTGTCATTATTGGGCATACCATGAGATAGATAAAATAAAAATTAAAGATGCAACTGAACGGAATTGATAAAATAGTTTCGAAAACAGAACTCTACCATTTAGGCAACTATGCTTTAGGATTCTCTTTAAAAATATCATACATGACACAGCTTCGTATATTATAATTATAATTATACTAGGTTATAACCCCGTGTATTACACGGGGTTGAATAAGTAAATTTTATATGCTAAATAATAAAACAATATATCTTTAAAAATCTCATTTATTGTACAGGTTGGATAAATATAATTTTATATATTAAATAATAAAAAGTTATATCTATAAGAACCACGTAATACACGGGATGAATCATAATTATAATATTAAATAAAAAAATATGTTCATAATATGATCTAAGTATATATAATATAGAGTAATATGCAGACCAAATACGAAATAAATATTGGAGTTTGTATAGCCATTCATAATAATATGATATGTTATTTGTTTTAGGATTTGTCATAGGACCTTAAAATTTTGTACCACTACTAATATTTGTTGTGACATTTTCTTGTTCAAAGGTAACGTGTTTGATTTTATCTAATAATAGATTATTCAGAAGGATTAATGTTGACATGATATTATATTTTCTACCATCCAAATATAGTTTCCTCACTTTCGCTATCACTAACATTAATATATGGTATGCTCGCATTCAAAGCTATAAACCAATATGAATTGTACGAAATAATTACTTTTATCACAATTAGTAAGGAAACCAATAAAAACTATTGATAATGTAATATGTCCAACACCATTTGAAAGGTCTGAAAAAGGACTTCTAGACAGATAAAAGTAATGTAAATGAATGAATAGACGAAAATTAAATCAATACAACCAATTAACTATAGTTGAGAAAATACTATGTATAGTGTAATACTTTACATGCACAATTGAACCAATGAAACATATATACAAGTGAAAAAATAAAGATATGAGACACTATACGACAACTAAGTAAATTTAAATTAAAAAAAAAACGTTATGACATTTCCGAATGTAAAGATACCTTTCACACACCTCTACATCGTAGTTACAGTAGGAAAAAATATGTATGTTAAGAGTTTACCTTGTTTTAAAACACATATATCTAGAATTTTTTAAAATAATTAAAAAAAAATTCACATTTGATTAAAGGGGAATAAATTATTACTTACTTGACATGGTAAACTTATCTAAAACACATGATGTATTCCTGTGGCGGAACTTGACCAAAAGTTTCGAGGGGGCGTAAAGTGATGAGACCCAATTTTTTTTCCTATCGTTATGTTTCGGGTCGGGTCAGCTATTGATTCGGGTCAGGTCAAATAATAATAGTTCCAAATAAAACTAAAAAAATTCATTCATTCTAAGGACCCGTTCTTATACATAAAAACTTGCGATTAAGTTTATTGTGTGGTGTGTAATCTAAGGTTAAACAAATAAGAGTTAAAATATATTTACAAAACTACCCATCACTTATATACAAAGTGGTAACAAACTTTACTTTAATTTGTATATTGTATAAATATTTAGGATATACAAAGTGGTAACAAACTTTATTTTAATTTATATATTGTATAAATATTTAGGAAAAATAATTGGGGGGAGGTGATCCTATATAATTTTTAAAATTTTCTGACTAAAAATTGAAACCTATACACTTCTAACCGAAACATTGGGGTGGGCGGGTGCACCCCCGGGCACCAACTAACATTCGCCACTGATTGTATTCTATGTGACAGATAATATGATGAAGAGTAAAATAATATACCTAGTATGTAGAATGAAGTGGGGTTTAATTCTAAATATTGGATGTAATATATTGAATATTAAATAGTGATTTTTTTCTATTCTTGACAAAACTTTAATTAAAAATCTAATTTGATAAGTAAAACTCTTACGAAATTTATATTAACATTAAAATAAGGGGTTTTTCTAAAAAAAAACATTTAATTGATTAAATGGTTACTAATTTTATGGGTTTTTATTTTAATAATTTCAAATCAAAATTAAATCCATAAATTAAAGATTAGATTTACAACACATTTTAGACTTTAGATTTACAATCAAGATAAAATTCTAATATAATATTTAAATCTTTTTAATTTGAAACTTAAAATTTATCTATAAATTATTAAGGCCCTCATTGAATGACATGTGTCCCAAATCAGGTTTCTTTTATTATATAGTATAGATTATAATGTATAACAATATTGAAATTCTAATCTACTTGAATATTAAATACTAGAAAACCATATGAATGTAGTAATTTATTACCTTAATGCACGAATATACCTAGTCCACACTTCCGTCTTCTCTCTTATTTTATTTAGGGCTGGTATATCGGGTCAACCCGATCTGTTAAGACACGAACACGATAAGACACGAACACGAAACATGTAAACATGAACACGACACGAAATCTTATCGTGTCAGATTTTCCAAAAACGAACACGAACCTGTTAATAAACAGGTTACATGAAATGACCTGTTAAGACACACAAATGTTACCAACATATCATATGACCTGTTTAAGACACAAATACGACCTGTTAAGACACGAACGCGACCTGTTAAGACACGAACATGGCCTGTTATTCCAAATTTGAAATTAGCGATTAAGGAACCTGTTTAATGAAAATTTAGTCGCCAAAGGTTTACAAAAGTCATAAAACATGCATAAACACATAATGTCTTAACAAACTTAAAAGGAAATCCATAAAAGTCTAATCATAACATCCAAATAGTTTCAACATTCAAGTTCCCATGTGTCTTTCTTTCTCAAGATCTTCAATTCAAACAATCAAACCTATACACAAATAATTATAGTCGTATTAGGCATGGACAATTTGACATAAACTTATTCATATAGTTTTATCAAGCAACATTTCTAGAAACATTTGAAGTGGGTACCTTAGGATGTTCTCTGATTTTTAACAAGCAACACTACTTGAAGCATTTGGAGTGGATACCTTAGGATTGTTCAAAGAATTTGAAGCATCTGATTCACGGCTAATGTCAAGCGACATTATATCCATCTACAATAGAGAAATAAAATACATAAAGTTACTCAAAAAGTTAATAAGGAAATTGAACGAAAAGTTATCAAAGTTAAACCAACAACATACCAGTGTTTTGCCCTTCTTCTTCTCGACTTTATTTTGTGAATCACTCATGACTTTAATAAATAATGTTGAATGAATCAGCAACTATATCCAAAAACAAAACACAATTTAAGAAACAAATCTAAATAAAGCAACTATATCAAGAAACAAAAAATTCAGTTCTTAATCTGATTGAACAGTAAATATATCAAGAAACAAAAAGAGATTCTGATTAAACAACAACTATATCTAAAAACAAAAGATTCAGTTCTTAGTCTGATTGAACAACAACTATATCAAGAAACAAAACGAGACATATCTGCTCATCACATCCTCCTTATTGTCATGATGGGTTTTTACAATGAGCAGACACATTGACCATATTCTTTTGCTACAAGTGCCTAACTTAAATTTATGCAGATGAAATAACAGGTCAATATGTGACAATGGTTCAATTTTGCATTGTATCCCTTGTATAGAAATAATCATTGGGTAATCTAATTTAACTATCAACATGTTAGCTGCTAAAAGACTTTTGAACAACAACTATATCCAAAGCAATAAAGCATATAATAAGACCAGACGACTTTTGAACAACATATGAAGGTTCGATTAGCGTACAAAATGAGTTTTAAAGAAGGATAACGATGATTTACCTTACCTGTGAAGAACGATGACGATGATTTACCGAAGGGATGAGCGGCGATGAAGGTTCGATTAGCCGATGTCTGGCGATGAAGGTCGAAGGGGTGAGCGGCGCCCGAGATGAAGGTCGTAGGGGTGAGCGGCGCCGGCGACTGAATTAGTGAAGAAAGAAATTTAGCGTTTGTTTGGTTTTTTGGAGCGTGAACTGAAGTGTGAAGGAATTGATTTCAAAAATTTGGGTATACCCTGACTCCACATGTTCCCACCCCATATATTTGATATATTTTTTAATTTAAAATTATAAACAGGTCATTAACGGATCTTAACAGGTTAACGGGTTTTAACCTGTTTAGGCACAAAATTTAAACAGGTCTTATCGTGTCGACCTGTTTAGACACGAAACCTGTTAAGGTCAAACACGAAACCTGTTAACTTCGTGTAGGTTCGTGTCTTGTGATCGTGTTCGTGTCAGAACTGACAGCCCTAATTTTATTCCCCTTATCGACTGTTGTTAATTGACATTATAACTTAGGACACAATATAATCTTTTTTTGAATTGTAAATATCATTAGAAACACAACGCCAACTCAAGACGGGCAACCAACCAAACAAGACAATCACATAATATCAAATTTACACCACGTGTATGTTTGGCGAAAGTAGCTGATGGATGGTGGCTGGAAGCTGGTAGCTAGTAGCTTTTTAGATATATTTGGTGTTAGACAGAGTGGCTGGAGCTTTTAATAAAATGTATAAAATGACCAAAATGGACATAACTAAAAAATTTAAAAAGTTTGTGCATTAAAAAGTTCATTATATTTAGAGGTCAAAATAGTCATGTTTTTCCCTAAAAGCTTGTAGCTCCTTCTAAACGCTACTAGGGTATGTTTGGCAAAAGTAGCTGGTGACTGGAAGCTGATAGCTGATAGTTGTAGCTGTAGCTGGTAGCTATAGCTTTTTAGATATATTTGGTGTTTGACAGAGTAGCTGGAGCTTTTAATAAAATGTATAAAATGACCAAAATGGACATAACTAATATTTTAAAAAAGCTTGTGCTATAAAAGGTTCATTATCTTTAGAGGTTAAAATAGTCATTATTTCCCTAAAAGCTTGTAGCTACTTCTAAACGCTACTAGTAGGAGCGTTCAACCAAAAACTCCAAGCTCCTAACCTAAAAGCTTCAAGCTCCTTCAACCAAACAAAGCTTTTTGTTGAGTAGAAGCTTTTTCTTAAAAGTTTAAAGCTAGAAGCTCCTAAAAGCTCTATGCCAAACATACCCCTAGTAGGAGCGTTCAACCAAAAGCTTCAAGCTTCTAACCTAAAAGCTTCAAGCTCCTTCAACCAAACAAGGCTTTTTATTGAGTAGGAGTTTTTTCTTAAAAGCTTAAAGCTAGAAGCTCCTAAAAGCTCTATTCCGAACATACCCCACATATCCCAAGAGACATCCTTCTATTTAGATCTATTGGCGAACCATAGATAGCTCAACGCCTTCACTTCTCTCCAGATAGAATCAATCTTGATGTACCTGCCGGTGAACTTGTGCTCATTCCTGTAAGAGACCAGCACCCGACGATGATTATACCCCTCAAAGCCTCCTTAGCATGCTCTGAAATGCTTAGAGAATGGACCAATTCTAGGAGATCCCTGAACATGAAAGCGAATATACTTGGCACCTTGCATCAAGAGCTGATCCGCTGCCACAAAACCGACACCACATAACACAAAGTGAATATGTGATCAACTGATTCCTATTCGGAGTTACACAACGCACAAGTAACATCGTCAATCTGAATATTTCTTCCCCTTAAAGCAACCCCGGTAGGAATTCTCCCCATTTCAGCCCTCCAGGCAAAGACGTTGCACTTAATCGGAACCCACGAACACCAATTCATGACATATCGATGACTATAATCCATTTTGGAAAGAAAGTAACTGTTTAAAAGCTTATGAACATGTGTTGATTGTAGGCAACGCTAATGTGAGGCATCTTTTGTTGATTCTTTCTGGTTAGGTGGTTATAAGCTATGAAGCACGGGGACGGCTTGGAGCATTGAGTACCCGTCCCGGGGATGGTTTGGGAACGGAAACACCATGGGGACGTCCCCCGAACGTTTCCGGGAGTCTGGGGATGACATTGAAACGCTTCCAGGAAATTGGGGGCGGCAGTTTAACATTTCGGGGACGTTTCCTTAATATATTTAGGTAGTGATGGATTTATGTACAAACGAGTACATGGCCGACCAGATTTTATGTTAAATATGGGATAATCGGAAAATTTTTCGTCTGACCGTGGAATAGATTGAGTGGCGGCAATGAAGAAGATAACTGATAAGTGAAAAACCTAATACTAGTGAAGATGAGAAGAATGGGTAGCGGCGTTTCATCATTCTTTTTGTAGGGTTTTTAATATTTTTTTGTCATTTTGTCACTTTACACCCTCTGGTTTTCTTTTATTAAACACTTTTAGCACTAACTTTAAAGAAAGAGTTCATTAAAAAGTTTGTTTTTTTCTCCATTTAACCCCTCTATCTTGACTAGTTTACATTTGGTCCATAAACTTTTAAGTTTATAAAAATAGCACAAAGTTTAAGAGTGTACCACATTATATGGACTTTGTTTAATATATTTTTACTTTTTTATATTTTTTGCCGTACCTTTGCCGTACCCGTATCTTGAATTTTTGAGTTTTGCCGTTCCCCGCATCCGTATCGTCCCCGTACCCCAGTCCCCTACCCGTTCCCGTGCTACATAGGTAATAAGTCATAAGTAATGTTGAATATGAATTTGCTGCATTGACCATTGTTTAAGGGTGTCTATAGCATCTAGCTTTCTTCTGTCGTGGGCATGGTTGTAAAAACCCCGACTAGTCTTAGATTAGTCCCCAATTAATTACTAATCGGAGGTTCACCGATTAATGGCCGATTAATCACTAGGCGGTCAATGGCGGTTTACTCTGGTCAAATTTTGGCCAGACGTCAGCCAAATTTCGACCAAACCTTATGAAGAGGTATGGTGCCAATTCTATGCACACATGGAAGGGACCACACCACTTTCCTCATCCTACATGGCGCCTACATCAACAAACAAATCCAGAAGCTTCTAGAAGCTTCTGGAAGACGTCAAGGTGGCACCGAAGATGCTCCTCCAGACAAAAAGGACAACACGTGTCACCACTAATCGGATGCCATGTAGACCTGCGACACAACCTGGGGGCAGACCGACAGATGCGGTACGAATTCGACTGCATGGACGAATGGCGGCGTGCCACGTGGACCACTATCCTGACCACAGCAGAGGAGACCAAGAGGATATTCCCCTTGGTCGGACAACTGGCGCCCGATAGCAGCTGGCAAGGTCTCTCCTCCCTCCTTCACCCTCCGGCTATAAATAGGACCCTTCATCATTCAGGTAAAACATTCTGTTCTCCTCACATTTCACCCACAACACACACTATTTACCCCTCGGAACAGTACTTATTCTCACGCCGGAGCCCGGTTAAGAGGGAAACCCCCATATTCCCCCCTTAACGAGCTAACGGTGTTGCTGTTTTGCAGGATCTCAGTCTTAGGCGAGTAGAGAAGGAGATTGAACCCACACAAGAGACGACCCAGCTAGTTAACCTCGGTGTTAACCAGTGTTTCATCATTGGCGCCCACCGCATCTTTTTCAAACCATTTTCATCTCCTTTTTCTTCAAAAAACACTCTCTAAATGACTGAACCAAACCCTTCTCCTCACGTAGACGGAGAAAGCTCTTCCTTTGAGCTACTTACGGACACGGCTCACGTCCAAAGGCACCAAGGGAACGGGCCTGTCAGAGAAGGACAAATGACTAACGAGATACCCGATATCCTTGGAAGCACTTCCAGAGTTATCAACCAAACCACAAACGGAGCTACTTTCTAAACACCACCTTGAGCAGTTAACCAACCACCACCAGATGTTCCAACACCAAACCATGGGGCTGGTCCTTCAGCACCATCGGGTCAGGAACAGTTGAACTTCTCAGCACTTTTAGGGCTACCTGAAGGAGAAACTCTGGCCTCCTGGTACGCCAAGCAAACAACATCTCTGAAGCTTGTCTATGCGCAACTAAGCGCACAGCAAGCCTTGCTCAAAGCGCAAGCTAATCAATCTGCTTTTGTTACTCCACCACAAAAACCACCAAGTACCCATATCCCTCAGCAGACACATGCGCGAAACCAGCAACATGAGAAAATACCCAGCATACGAAGATAGAGCGTGCAGGACACGCGCGCCACTTATGGTGAAACGGAAAGTAACTATGTGCAGCACACTCACCAACAGAAGAAATCAGTACACAGCCGCCTGGGCCCGCGCAACATAAACGATGAATGGGACAGTTACAATGAAGATGATGACATGACGTATAAGAGAGAAAGCACGGTATTCAGCAGATTACCACCAAACCATGAGGCGTATAAACCCGATAAGCGCGCAGGATACAATCCAAATGCGGAGCATGATTATTCGTTAAGCTATCGCCCAGAAGGCATAGCTGAAAAGTCGAAGTTCATCAGAGAGATCGCAACAGCTGATATCGACAAGGCAAAACTGCCACACAATGTGGGCAAATACAATGGCTTAACAGATCCTGACGACCACCTCCAAGTCTTCAACGGTGCGGGGTTAGTAGGTGATTGGACATTACCCACTTGGTGTCATCTTTTCGCGCAAACCTTTATCGGCGCGGCGCGCGTTTGGTTTGACAGTCTACCTGAAGGAAGGATCAAATCCTGGATGGATTTTCGACACAAGTTTCTCGCACATTTCTCCCAGCAGCGTAGACACACCAGGGACCCAACAGACTGTCTGAACATCTGGATGAAAGATCATGAAAGCATCGAAGACTTCATCACCAGATACAACAAGGAATGCTTAGAAATCGGGGATGTAGGGGAGAAAATGATGCGCGCGCACTTTGTGAGAGCTGTAAAATGTGATGATCTGATCAAAAGAGTTAAAGGAAGAGATGGAGGTCCCAAAGATTGGGATACTTTCATCGAAGCAGCAAAAACAATTGCAAGAACTGACAAACAACTGACCGGCGATGATAGCCGTCAGTACAATTATAGCCAGCGTGATAGACGAAACAAGAAGGGCAAGGGTCAACCCTGGAAAGCATTTGGTTATAGAGAACGAAGTCCGCCAGCTGAGGACGCGCGCGCTATGATCAATCAGATCAGTCATCGCAAAGAAGTTAAAAAAGAGAATAGAGAAAAGCAATGGACACCTTTGACAAAAACCCTTCTGAGGTCCTGTCAACAGAAAATCATCAGTTCAAACCTCCTTTGCAAATGAGAAACAAGAGGGGGCAAGACCCAAACCTCTTCTGTGAGTTCTATAAAGACACATGTCACCTCACAGATGACTGCATCAGCCTCAGGCAAGAAATAGAACGCTCTTTGAAAAATGGCAAGCTCACACATCTAGTAAAGGGAGGAAAAAGAGATAATCGTCAAATCCAAAGAAGGGAAGAAGGCCCAGATAACAAAAAGCTTCGAAAGTTGGAAACTCACATGATCCAAGGTGGTCAAAGAAGACCACGGAAGAACTACAACAAGCGCACACAAGATGATTCTTGGCGCGAAAGGCAAGTCGTCTTCCCTGTGGTACGAGGAGGTCCAAGAGAGCGAAGACCGATAGTCATTCCTGGGGTGTTCAGCCATTACCAGACTGACTACATCTTCATAGATCCAGGGAGCACCGCGGATATCATTTATGAACAATGTTTTAACCAACTCGACCAAGAAGACAAAGCGCGTCTAGAGCCAGTGGATTACCCACTCACTGGTTTCTACAACGAGGCCGTTTTCCCCCTCGGTCAGATATCATTCCCGGTGCTGCTCTCAGATGGGAAGAATTCAAGAATGGAAGAAGTCACATTCATGGTCTTACCAGCAAATTCAAGACACGATATCCTTTTAGGAAGGGAGTCCCAAGGATATTTTAGCATGATTTGTTCGGGGCCACATTCAGCTGTTGGTTTCCCAACAGAAACAGGGATAGCAATAATTCATGCAAGCAAAGAGGTTCTCGCGACTGATGAAATCAGACCAGCAAAAACAAGCAAGCCCACACCGCGCGCAGAACCTGAAAAATGGATACTAAACAACAAGTATCCAGAGCAAACACAACCTTGGGGCCAGCAATGTCCGATCTCACGCGCGCGGCACTAAAGAAGTTGCTATTTGAGAACATGGACGTGTTTTCCTGGACACCGGCTTATATGGTTGGCGTTCCACGGTACATAGCAGAACACAGACTGAATGTTTCTGAAAATGCCAAACTAGTGGTACATACGAAATGTCAACTCAGAGACATAAAGCACGATGCCATGCAAGAACAGATCACAGAATTACTAAACGCTGGTATCATTAGAGAAGTCCGCTATCAAACCTGGGTAGCCAGCCCAGTGATGGTCCCTAAAGGAAATGGCGGTTGGAGAATGTGCGTGGATTATAAAGATTTGAACAAAGCATGCCCGCGCGATTGTTATGCTCTACCAGAGATTGACGAGAAAATCGATTCACTGGCGTCTTTCAGATGGAAATGTTTCCTCAATTGTTATAAAGGATACCACCAGGTGCAGATGGCCATCCAAGATGAAGACAAAACTGCATTTCGCACACCAAGAGGGTTGTATTGTTATACAAAAATGCCCTTTGGTCTAAAGAATGCAGGCGCAACTTATCAGAGGTTGATGAACGAAACATTCAGCGACGCTATCGGTAAATACATCGAAGTATACATGGATGACCTGGTCATCATGAGTAAGGAAGAAAATATGATGTTGGTGAACATCCAAAAAACGTTTGATACGTTGCGCGGAGTAAATATTAAACTGAATCCAGCAAAGTGCTCCTTCTGGATGGAAGAAGGGAAGTTCATGGGTTTCATCGTTACCAAGGATGGGTTCAAGGTCGATCCTGAAAAAGTGCAAGTGATAGAGCGGATGCCTTCACCATCAACGATAAAAGAAATGCAGAAGTTGGCAGGACGGTTAGCGGCACTCAACCGCTTCCTTGCCAATCACGCAGCAAAATCTTTTCCATTTATTAAAACCCTCCGCAACTGCGTAAAGAAGAACCAGTTCCAATGGACTCCGGAAGCCGAGCATGCATTCCAAGAAATGAAAGACTGTCTCATACGATTGCCAACGCTGACAGCACCAATGAAAGGTGAACCGCTGGTCATGTATCTGTCAGCATCAGAAAAAGCAGTAGGAGCAGTTCTACTGGTCGATCGACAAGGCATACAAACGCCAATATATTACGTAAATCGCACCTTGAATGACCCAAAAACAAGATATGCCATAATGGAAAAGCTGGTCCTCGCACTGATTCACGCGTCCAGATGATTACGCAGGTACTTCGCTAACCATGTTATTCACGTTCTGACGAATTACAACATCGGTAACATCCTCGCAAGACTCGAGATATTCGGAAGATTAGCGAAGTGGGCTATAGAACTGGGAGGCCATAACGTGGTTTTTAGACCAAGGCCAGCAATCAAAGGTCAGGTGTTAGCTGATTTCCTGACAGAGGTGCCCGATGACAAAGACAGAGAATGCAAGGCAATGGAGAAAGCTGAAAAGCAACACTCAGAAGAACCATGGCTGCTATATACGGATGGTGCATCTAACGAAGTGGCGCATGCGCATGACTTAGGTTGGTAAGTCCGGAAAAACATGAGTTCACATATGCCAATCCGGTTAGACTTCAAAAGCACAAATAACGAAGCCGAGTATGAAGCTTTACTTACTGGGTTGCGGTTAGCAATCAAGATGGGGGTCAAACACATAGAAGCGCATGTAGACTCCATGCTCGTAGCAGGACAGATCAATGGTCAGTACGACGCTAAAGGAGACGCCATGGCATTATACCTAGAACAAGCAAGAACTATGCTTCAAAGCTTTCATTCTTACAAGGTACATCACATCAACAGAAGTGAGAACAAACCAGCAGACGCACTGAGCAAACTCGCGTCAACCAGTTTCCAGCACCTGGCTAAAGACGTGCGCATTGAAGTTCCGAGCAACCCATCGGTACCATTAAGGCAAGTAAATGTCATCCAACTTGGGGCAACATCCTGGATGACTCCGATCATCATGTATCTCCAGTCCGGAATTCTGCTAGAGAACAAAGCTGAAGCAAGAAAGATACAATACAAGTCCGAACATTACCAAATGTCTGATGGCATTCTGTATAGGAAGTCATACCACGGACCGTTACTACGATGCGTAGATCCAGAAGATGGCAATTACTTAATCCGCGAAGTACATGAAGGCATTTGTGGCATTCACGCTGGACCAAGAATGGTGGTAGCAAAGGTAATGAAAGCGGGCTATTACTGGCCAGGGATGCACTTGGATGCAGTCAAGGTTTTGAGGAAGTGCAGTGGTTGTCAGAGAATGAACTGGTCCCCGTAACAATGGCATGGCCATTCCAGCAGTGGGGAATAGACATGGTCGGTCCTTTTCCAGAAGCCCCAGGAGTGGTGAAGTTTATCATAGTCACAGTAGACTATTTCACAAAGTGGGTGGAAGCAAAGGCGCTAGCATCAACCACATCTACAGTGGTGCGAAGGTTCATCTGGGAACAAATAATTTGTCGTTTCGGGCTACCTATGAGAATCATAACCGATAATGGAACAAACTTCGCTGCTGAAGACCTCCAGAACTGGTTCAAAGAGCTGAACATCGAACATACCTTTTCCTTGGTGGCACACTCACAGGGAAATGGTCAAGTGGAAGCAGTAAACAAAAGTATCGTGGACGGTATAAAAGCGAGGCTCGGGACGCAGTGAAGAGGATGGGTGGATGAGTTGCCCAACATACTGTGGGCACATAGGACTATGCCAAAGACAAGCAACGGTGAGACACCGTTTAGTCTAGTCTATGGGTCCGAAGCAGTGATACCCGCAGAGATTGGTCTGCCATCTCCAAGGATGCTGTCAATGAATGCTGTCAATAACGAAGAGGAAAGAAGGTTAGATCTGGACCTTCTAGAAGAAAGAAGAGAGATGGTAGCAATCAACGAGGCGAAATACAAAACCAAGCTGGAAAAATACTATAACAGCAAGGTCAGAATCTGTACTTTCAATCCCGGAGATTACGTCCTAAGGGACAATGAGGCGTCCAATGCCGAAAGACCGGGCAAACTGGCGCCCAAATGGGAGGGACCTTACATCATAAATGAAGTCCTCGGGAAAGGAGCCTACAAGTTGCGCACACTTGAAAACAAAGAAGTCCCCAGGACTTGGAATGCCCAACAATTGAGGAGATGTTATATGCAACCAGCCATAGTTTTTATCTTTCCTTGTAATGAACGGCTACGCACCCAACACAGTAGACTCTAATACAAGAAGTGTTGGCTATCTTATCTTCTGTGAATTTTTGTTACAACTGCATATATTACTTCAGGCATACACGAAAACATCAATGGCTTAGACATGGAGAACGTTGTAGACCTCCAAGGCTCGTGGCAACTAAGTACACAGCCAGGTCAAATATACACAACCAAATCCTGCCAAGCCAAATGCCACTTCGTGCCCACCTACACACGAAAACATCGTAGACATGGTGAAACGAACATTATAAGACCACCATGGCTGAACACAGCCGGGTCAACACAATAACCTGTTAAAACGATCACTTCGTATAAACGAATAAAACTATGCGCATAACGACAGATAAAACATTGTAAAGTCACCTAGGCATAACACACCACAGTGTGAAGCCAAGGCGACTAACACAATACAACCTGTCACATCCATCATTCATTCATGATACCTAATCAAAGTAATTACACATGCACAAATTGTAACAGAAACAAAATTCACAAACTAACAACCTGCCATCAGCATCATATATATATCAAAATAATGTACCGACAACCATAAGGAAAGTAAAAGTAAATTGTCCACGAAACATGAAAGGCAAATTAATTGTTCAGAGAAATTACAAAGCCGACAGGCTTATACACGGCATGCAAGCCGCAGATCATCAATCTTGGTGGCTGGCTCCAACACCCTCAGTTTCAGGGTCTTGATCACCAAGAGCTTTCTTCAATAACTCAACTCCATCAGGTTTTCGGGATAATTTTCCAACAGCTTTGACAATGGCGAATTCGAGAAACTCATATTCCTGTCGTTTCTCAGCATAACGACCTGCACAATCAGTTTTATACAAGTCGAAATGACTCACCGCCTCTTTCGCGTCAGCAGCCGCTCTACCTTCGCCATAACCGTCCTTATGACCATGATCATACGCGGCTTCACCAAGCTCGAACATGTATTTGGCAAGTTCTTCGGACTTCACGATGCGATCAGCAATATGGGGAAAACAGAATTACAAAATAGGAAACAAAGAGGAATAAACCAAAAAAGCGAAGGAAAACACACCTACGGAACACCACGCGCAAGCAACCACTTGCTGTCAGCACTAGCCTCTTCCGCTATAATCTCAGAAGCCCGGCTTTCCGCAGATCTTTCAGTAACAAGTTTTTCTAACTTGGCAATCCGTTGAAGATATTCGTTTTCTCTCCTCTGATGCGAAGCACGCTCTTGCTCAGCCTCTTTGCTTATTTTGGTTTTCTCTCCTCTCAACATGACAATCTGATCACGAGCGGTTTGCATTTCTCGGTTGGTTCGTTCGCAAGCAGCCTCCCATTCTTTCTGTTTGTTAGCGTTAAACTGTTTTTCCTTAGCAAGTTTATCTTCAGTGTCCGCAACCCTCCATGCCAAACCTTTCTTTTCAGCATTGAATTTCGCTCTCTCTTTAGCCAACTCCTTCTTGGCAGCCTCGAACTCTAAAGTATCTTCCCCCATCAATTTCCACTCTCTCACAATCTCTTGGCAAGTAGCATAAAAATTAACACCAGCATGGATATGATCGTCTAAAAGATCTAGTCGGTGACGCTTTTTCTGAAACATCCTCTCAGCAGGGGGGAGGGATAAAGAGTAGAACTCACGACAGTTGACGATATCGTTCATCCTAGAACCCTGAGTCAAGTTCCAGCGCGATGCATGCGGAAGATCGTCGCAAGCAGGATTATGGGTATCCCAGGACCCACCTTGAACATGTTGATATTCTGGACTTTAGCGAGTCCCGGATGCACCACCCTCCCCAGAACTCCGTACATAGTGTAAATGGTGTGACGAGGAGTAGCCTCACTTGATTCCACCTCAGTATCAGCACCTCCACCATGACCCTCACCACCACCAGCACCAGCAGCACCACCCTCTCCAACCTGCTCAACCTCCACATCATCCTCTTTCCTTTTTCCGTCCAGGTCAGCGCGTGGAGGAAACAAATCAAAGGTTCTAGAAGGTGGAGAGGTAGGAGGTGTAATCTTGGAAACATCAACCTTACGAACGCCCTTACCAGGTTTAAGACCTGTTACAGGTCAGGTATAATAGTCAAAAGTAAGAGGGAATGCAAAGTACAAGACATATACAAATGGAAAGAATTGTACCTCGAGAACCAGAAGCTGACTTATACATCTTTTCTAGAAGGTTACCAGCTTTTGCAATAAAAACACCCAAGTCAACCTCTGACTCTGAAGGTGCAGTAGTAGTCTCTTTCTGAAGTTTGGATTTTTTTCTCCGCATTTGCAGCAGTAGCCTGCTCATCGAGTTCTTTCTTCTTGTCTTCAAGAATTTTCTTCTTCTTCATTATTTCGGTCAAAGTAGCGTCATCATCGGGATCGCGCTTTGACCGTTTTCCTCCTGCGTCTAAACCAGATAGCGTATCAGATACGACAACATAGTCTAAGAAAGAGGAGTTAGAAGGACGCTTTCGAGGTTTCTCCACCGTTGGTGCCTCAGCCTTCTCCCCCTCAGTCTTATCCCCCTTCCTCTTTTTCCGGGTTTCCACCCCTTCAACAGCCTCATCCTGAAGATTCACAAGACCAGGATCAACATCATCAGCAGCAGGTACGTGAACAGTCCCTCGTGGTGGACCTTCATGCGCGGAACAATGGATTAGATCTGGGTGTGACTCATCAGACTCCTCACTCGAAAGGATGATAACCCCCCCTCGAGTAGGAGTAGGATCAACGTCAATATCACCACCATCGTCTTCACCTAAAACAACGTTGGCATACGCAACCATGCTTTCACTGGTAGGGTGCAGGAAGTTATTCCGTATTTGATCAAGCCACAAAGGCCGTCCTTCAGGTAATATAGCCACAACCATGGCACCACCGGCCTTAGGGTAAAAAACGTTCATCAAACTATATCCTGCTGCAAAACACAAAAAGATATGAAGAGACACATAAGAACAGTAAACGATAAATCAAGTAATTAATAACAACAACGATACCTTTTCCTTGGTATCCGTAAATTGGGAAACCCCTAGGGTTTGGAGAAGCCCATATCATACTCATCCCAGCAGCCACCAAAGCTCTCTCTTCAAGCTGAATAATAGGAGAAACCTTTCGAGTCAGAACCTTATACCATTCTTGCTCAACAAAATCCACCGAGACGTTCACACGTGGGACCCCTTCGCTCTCAGACCTATAATGCATATCAATGGGGATGACTCCCCGACGAATGTAGAAAAACTTTTGCTTCCAATCATGAAGACTTTTTGGAGGATGACTGCTACAAGGCTTAACACCACTGGTACGAGGGTTGAAAGAATAGAAACCACCAGTGTAACTGACGAAATAAAAAACATTGAACTTCTCAAAGGTCGGTTCGACGCGGTTAGCGCTGCATATAAACTCGAAGTGGGTAACCCGGGGCAAACCCAAAGCACTTAACTGGGAAATATGCAGGCCATAACCGGTAAGCACTTCACCAATAAACTTCGACATTGGGAGACGGAAGTTTCCTTCCCGGAAAAAGTCGGCATACAACGTCATATACCCCGGAGGAGCATCTAACGCCGTAGATTTAGGGGTTGGAAACTGCACACCCCAATCAGATTGGAAGCCAAGGTCTTGAGTAAGGTTCTGTAGTTCTTCCTCTTTCCAGTTTATCTCCGCTTGATCCGGACCAGGAGGATTCCTGGGTTTGTACTTCCTCTTTTTGGTAGTCGGCTTCGTACCAGTAGACATGATGGAAGAAAGGATTAGAAGATGAGAAAGAAGAGATATGTCGGAGATGATGAGAGAAAAAAGGAGTTTGAAAATGTTAAAAGTGGAAGAAAAATGGTAACCACCATCTATTTATACCCATCACATTTAATGCGATGGGTAGTGGACCGTCAGGAAGGCAGAAGGACGTCCAACAGGGAGATGACACGTCAGGAGAGAGACAAACTGTCACCTCGATTTTAGGGCACGTGGCCACCACGCGCCTGACAGGCAGCGAAAAAGTGCCTGACGGTTCTAAAAAAGCAACTGTTCATCTCCGAAAATACAACCACATCAGAAGGAACGTCAGTCGTGTCAGTTGTCCTTATCCCAATAAAGAAACTTCCCTTAGAAGAAACCACCAAAAAATAAAGTTTCCATTAGTTGTCCTTATCCCAATAAAGAAACTTCCCTTAGAAGAAACCACCAAAAAATAAAGTTTCCATCATGCGCCATGCACCATTTTGGCTCAACTTTGCAAAGCCGCCATCATTCGCCACGCGCCGTTTTGGCTCAACTTTGCAAGGCTGCCATGATGCGCCATGCGCAGTTTTGGTTCAACTTTGCAAGTCTGCCATCATACGCCATGCGCCATTTTGGCTCAACTTTGCAAGGCTACCATCATGCGCCATGCGCCGTTTTGGCTCAACTTTGCAAAGCCGCCATCATGCGCCACGCGCCGTTTTGGGTCAACTTTGCAAGGCTGCCATGATGCGCCATGCGCAGTTTTGGCTCAACTTTGCAAGGCTTCCATCATACGCCATGCGCCGTTTTGGCTCAACTTTGCAAGGCTGCCATTGTGCGCCACGCGCCGGTTTGGCTCAACTTCGCAAGGCCACCATCATACGCCTTACAAAGACAAACAACAAATACCACTACCCTTATAAGTCTAGAATCCCTCCTAGAGGATCAACTCAACTAGAAGGCACACTGGACTGGGGGGACTTGAAGAGGTATGGTCCCAATTCTATGCACACATGGAAGGGACCACACCACTTTACTCATCCTACATGGCGCCTACATCAGCAAACAAATCTAGAAGCTTCTAGAAGCTTCTGGAAGACGTCAAGGTGGCACCGAAGATGCTCCTCCAGACAAAAAGGACAACACGAGTCACCACTAATCGGATGCCATGTAGACCTGCGACACAACCTGGGGGCAGACCGACAGCTGCGGTACGAATTCTCCCGCATGGACGAATGACGGCGCGCCACGTGAACCACTATCCTGACCATAGCGGAGGAGACCAAGAGGATATTCCCCTTGGTCGCACAGCTGGAGCCCGGTAGCAGCTGGCAAGGTCTCTCCTCCCTCCTTCACCCTCCGGCTATAAATAGGACCCACAACACACACTATTTACCCCTCGGAACAGTACTTATTCTCACGCCGGAGCCCGGTTAAGAGGGAAACCCCCATATTCCCCTCTTAACGAGCTAACGGTGTTGCTGTTTTGTAAGATCCCAGTCTTAGACGACTAGAGAAGGAGATTGAACCCACACAAGAGACGACCCAGCTAGTTAACCTCGGTGTTAACCAGTGTTTCATCACCTTATAAATTCCTTCCAATTACTTAAATACATGTGTCAATGAGTGGTTAAAAATATCTGCTTTAGAAAATTACATATAAAAATGTTTGTGTATATATATAACTAAAAATTACATATAAAAATCTCAATCCGATTAATCCTTATTAATCCCGATTAATCGCTAGTCGGTACCCCACCGCCCGACTAGCGCCTAGCGATTCTTACAACACTGGTTGGGGTGTGACAGTATGATAGATGAAAATGAAAGTATATTCAAAGTAGTGTACCAAAAACACATTATATCATCTTCAAACATATAGATGCACATGTGCATTTCTAATATTGGTAATGTGAAAAGTATTGTATTACGGATGATAGTATAAATGAAAGTGTAATTGTCTAATACTGGTAATGTATTATGGAATTTGTCAAGGAAATGATACATATGCACATGTGCATCCATAATTGTTACTCGAATTTTGTTAGAAACGAAATATAGCGATTTTTCTTTAAAAAATAATTAAAAATAAATTTGTGTGCTTTTTAGGCATTTTTGGTTGTGTTCACATTGGTTCTCGTGGTTCTTGCAATAAAGGGTGGTTCCTAACCGATCCTTATCCTATATAAATATAACTTTACAAACCTTTTACCAGGGGCGGAGGCAATGTGTAAGGTGGGGTAGCTCAGGCTACCCCTCAATTCCATCTTCGTAGTGTAAAACTACTTTTCAATTCTGTCTACGTAGCGCAAATTTTTTTATCTTATTATACAAAGGATACCCTAATCTCAAAAAATAAAAATAATAAATAATAAATGGGATACCCCTGAGTTTTTGGGCTAGCTCCGCCACTGCGTTTTACTATTTTATACTTTATATATAAGTATAAATTTTAAAAATACAACATAAACTTTAGTTAATAAAAAGAGAAGGATAAAAAAAACCAATGGGGCCACCCTTTTCGGTTTTAGAAGTCCTTCCCGGCAAATCTTTAACCTCAAGAACCATGTCACGAGGTGGTCATTAGCCTCTCAGTGTATGACTATTTCATTGCCGTCAGGGGAAATATGCGTAGTCTTCAAGTGAAGTTAGTCATCGATGAGTGTCCATGGAGGTACATGCGCCATCATACCGTGCTAGTTGTCATCTCCGAACATTTTTCTTGTTGATTTTGGCTCAGTTTTTTGATTGTGGTGACGGCAAGTGGTTTTTGTTGCGACCAAACTGTCGTTGATGTTAAAATCTGATCTCTATCAAATAATTGATGCTAGAGATTTCTTGTTCTTAAGTTTCTCTCCATGAAATTATCAATATTAAGACCTTGTGTAGTAGTGCTGATGACGGGGGTAGCCCAAATCTCAATAAAATGACTAATATACATAACAGCTTAAAATGTTAAAAGGTTGAGAGGTTCAATACGCGCGAACTCAGGAGAACAGTAAAAAAGACAAGCACAGTGTCCGGTCACATCAACACTTAACGTGTGAACCATTTCTGCACAGACAGAACATGTGCACAGAGAACACCCTTTTCTCCGCAGGTCCAAACCCTTTAACCCCTAAAAGGGTAAGCCCCTCACTGCAAGCCAGATTTACTAGTTAAAGGTTTCCCCTTTGAGAAACCTCTTCCCCTATAAATTGCAGCCCATGTTAAGCATATGGGAGACCCCAGGATCAGCAGATATCACTCTAACTCTCTGATTCTTCTCTCCCTCTTGAGAACCAGCTTCATGCTTGCTTCTCTTCTTCTTCTCCCATGAGAACTTGCTTCTTACAAGTTCTCTTCTTCACACTAAATAATTCATCTTCTCCAACGATCGCTTTCTAGGCTGATTTCTAATCAGCCCAAAATCTAAGGAAGATAACAAAAATACTAGTGAACCTCTCTCCATGTCTTGCAAACGTGGGGGGACCCCACGACCTGCGTTAGGCTAATCGAACCCCTGAACCCTTTTACCCTGGAGATATCGCTACTATCTTTGGTCTATTATTTGTTGCATCAACAAGTTGGTGCCCACCGTGGGGCTACGCCGCTTACTTTATCTTAAAGACCAGTTGTGTAGCTCCATTTTTCTATTTACATCATGTCTGAAAGCGAATCTCCCGGTAAATCGGGTGCCTAACCACACCAATTTAACACCAAATTCTAGTCGGATCTCACTGGTTAGATCTACACCTCTCTCTACTCCAGGAAGTACTCCAACGGGAACTTTTTCCCGGAGTTCACCTCTTTTCATACACCAACCCCATCCCAATCAGGGGTTGCATCTTCTCAAATCGGTGTAATGCGTACATCGAAATTCATATAACTAACACCCGAGGGAGTAGCTAGAAATTTCTCACAACTGAGATCTTTTCTCAACTAGCATGTGAGCCTAGAAAGGAAGAAAAGGGTAAGAATAAGACTAAATTATGAGAAGTCTAAACCCTCATTAACACCTGGCCCTCCATCTCTTCCTTTTAGCAGCTCACGTTCAGCCACGTCTTACATTAAAGCTGGCCCTAGTGTGACAGACCAACCACTCAAGCCCTTTAGCTTTTGGGGAGGCCTAGTCCAACCGTTTTTCCCTTATTTACCTCCCAACCCGTTACAGCCGGTGCACCTATTGAGCATGAAACCACTCTTGATCAATTATGGCAGTCACCAGCTTCAGGTGTTCTTCCTCCCATTGCTACTTCGTGGCCACCCTGTCTTTGGCTCGAGGTACGGTCATGAGCACATCCATGGGAATGCCTTATATAGTACCATCAGAAAGCCTTCAAGGCTTTAACCTTATGACCCAGCTGATGACACAGATGATAACATCTTTTATGATTACCATCAGAAAGCCTTTAAGGCTCTAACCTTATGACCTAGCTGGTGACACGGATGATGGCATAATTTCCTTTGCAGCATATAAAAGCTGGATGATGACATAGAAAGCCTTCAAGGCTTTAACCTTAACTTCATCAACCAAGTGCCAACCACTTACCAGGGTACCTCAAGCGGTAACCCAGCTTCAAGGGTAGTAAAATACCTCTCAAAACCTTACAAGCCCAATGACTTATCTTGCTTCTCCCAACATATTGTTGAGTACGAGTTGCAAACCCAGATAAAGATGCCATCACAGTACTGAAGACTACCTCCAAATCTTCGTCGGAACTGCAAGAATTGAAAAATGACCCAACTCCGAATGTTGACTCATGTTCAAGCAAACCCTTGAAGGGTCTTCGCGCATATGGTTCAATGACCTTTCTGGACGAAGCGTTCAGGCCTTTGACAATCTAGCAAAAGTTCCCTATAAAAACATAGGTATGTCAAGAACGCCACGTTAATCTTCCAGATCAAACAACGTGATGATGAAAGTCTCAGAGACTTCATTGAAAGTTACAAGAAGAAAGGTTTAACTTACACCGATGAAAAGATTAGGGTTGCAGGGTTCATGAATGCTATAAATTCCAAATATCTCACAAGAGACTTCAATAAATGCCTGCCCAAAACCCTTGAAGAAACACTCGAAAGGGCTGAAGCCCACGTTCGAGGAGAATAAGCTGTAGACATCAAAAAAAAAAAAAAAAAAGAAGAGAACTCTTAACTGGAGCTTCCAGTATGGCTCTTATGACAAATGGTTCAAAGGTTCAGATTCCTGAAGGCCGGAACCCTCCAAGCCAAGAAAAAACCATAAACTTTACAGCCTTAACCAAGGCTCCATAAGAGATCTTGGCAACCGAAGAGGTAAAACACAGCTTCCGCCCTCCTCCACCTTTACCAAAAAACAAAAGATTGAAAAAATTAAACCAGTATTGTGAGTTTCACGAATAGAAAGGTCACCATACCAATAATTGTTTCCAACTCAAAAAGTGGATCTAAAAAGCCGTCAAGTCCGAACTGGCTCACTTGGTTAAAGGGGTCAGGGACAAAATGGTTGAAGAAAAAAGTAGGAAGTGAACATGGTCGACCTTAAAAACAAAGCTTCCCACAAACGCCATCATCTCAAGGCATGGGAACGTCAATATGTTTGCTTCCCACCACCAGAAGGAGAGTTACTTTCAAACCCTCTGGTGATAGAAGCCAACATATGATCCATCAAGACACAAAAGGCTTACATTGACACCGGTGCAACCACCAAAGTCATGCTTGAGAAATGCTTTAACCCTCTCAGCGACGATGAACGTTCAAAGCTTCAACAGTTTGGATCCTCCATCGAAGGTATCGTAGGCATACCTATCAAGCCTTTAGGCCAAATAACCCATAATGTTTGTTCAACGAGAGAACAAAAGGACGAACCGAACAACTCACTTTTGCGGTGATCAATATCCCTTCCAACTATGATATCATCACAGGAAGGCCAGAGCAAAGTGTGTTCGGAATGGCAGTTTCAGTTGGTCAAGGCACTATGAAGTTTCCCACTGAAAAAGGGATAGCAACCCTTCAACCTACCCAAGAGACTTTTGTGGTTGAAGGGGAAAGCTTAAGAAAGAACGAAGACGGTGAACAAGGGCTGATCATAAACCCAAAATATCCTTAGCAAAGGACAAGGGTGAACACTAACCTCTCTAAAGAAACCCTCTCGTACCTTGAGAAGTTGCTCTTGCACTATGTTGATATCTTTGCTTGGTGCCCAGAAGATATGACCGGCATCCCTCGTAGCATTATTGAAACATGAGTTATGGATCCCACCTGATAATAAGCCCATCGTACAAAAGATGGAAAAGCTAGTTCTAGCCGAAATCCTTCGAGAGGTCAAGTATCAATCATAGGTGGCCAATCCTGTAATGGTTCGAAAACCCGACAAGTCTTGGAGAATGTATATCGATTTTAAAGACTTGAACAAAGCACGCCCAAAGAATTGCAACCCGCTGCCCCAGATAGACCTCAAGGATAACTCGCTCACAGGCTTCCCGTTTAAGTGTTTTCTTGATTCCTAAAAGGGTTACCATCAGATCCTATTGAAAAAAGAATATTAAGAAAAACCACATTCCACACTGATAAAGATATATCTTGCTATAAAAAAATGCCTTTTGATTTAAGAAATGTAGGTGCCACTTATCAACGTCTGGTTGACAAAGTGTTTGCCAGATAAATCGGCAAGAACATTAAAGCTTATGTTGACGATTTGGTGATCAAGAGCAAAACGGAATACCAAATTCTCGATAACATACAAGAAACCTTCCAAAACTCGAGAAATATCAACATGAAGCTTAAACCAGTAAAGTGCTCATTTGTAGGGCATATCATGGGGAAACAAAGCATAAAATCCAACCCTCAAGGGATGTGATAACAAGAAAGACTTTCGATGGAAAGCTTACAGCTTTGAAGCGTTTCACCTCAAAAGGAAGCCTTCAACCAAATGAAGCAACACTTGGCTTCACTCCCAGCCATTTTGGCTCCGGAAATAGGAGAAACAATCTCTGTCTATCCACTCGGTTGTTGAAGAAGCCATAAATACGGTCCTGACCATCGAACGAAACAAAGTTCATATACCAGTTTACTTTTTCAGCAAAACTCTAAAGCTAGCAAAGACCAAGTATCCTCCTTTGGAAAAACTTGCTCTAGCCCTAGTCCAAATAGACAGAAGGCTTCGAAGTTATCTTCAGGCACACCTAATACAAGTAGTCATTGATCAACCTATCAGGAATGTGCTTGAAAAACCAGAAATATTTGGACGGCTAGCCAAATGGGCTGTTGAACTAGGTGAACATAAAATCACTTATGTTCCAAGAAAAGCTCTCAAAGCTCAAATCTTGGCTGAATCACCTTGTAAGTCCCTAAAGAAGCCATAACAGAAGTTAATACAACCACCGCTGAACCCTTCAACCCCGATACCTGGAAGCTTTTTACCAACAAGGCTTCCAGTATCGAAGGTTCAGGGGCTGGTCTAGTTTTAATCAACCCTGATGGGTTAGAATTTACATATGCTTTTCGACTTGAATTTCATACCACCAACAATGAAGCCGAGTACGAAGCATTTATCACTGGGCTAAAACTAGCCAAAGAAATGGGGGCCCAAAAGCTTCAAGCCATCACAGACTCCTTACTTGTCTCAAGTCAAGCAAATGACAGCCACGTAACAAAAGAGCCAAACATGAAGAAATACCATGATAAATCAAAGGAACTGATGAACACATTCCAAACATGTACCATCAAACAAGTTCCAAGATCCCAAAACAAGAGAGCTGATGTCTTAAGCAACTTGCATCTCTCACATTCACCCATCTCACCAAGAAGGTACTAGTCGAAATATTGAAAACCTCATCAATTCAAGAACTTGAGGTTCAAGATGTGATCACTGAAGAAGGGCCAAATTGGATGACTCCAATTGAAAAGTTTCTCAAAAATGGTGAATTATCCAATGACCAGATAGAGGCTGAAAGGGTTCACATCAAATCATGGTAGTATATGTTGCAAGGAGAAATTATTTACAAAAAAGGTTACCTTGCACCACTACTCCGATGTGTTAGCCCAAAACAAAGCCAACATCTGATCAAGGAAGTACACGAGGGAATATGCGGGGCTCATTATGGTCCAAGATCTGTAAACCTTCGATACTTATGACCCTCTATGCACCAAGATACCACTGAACAATTATGAATATGTGAATACTGCCAGATACACGCACCGGTACCCAAAAGTCCTAAACACGATCTCGTTCCCATCCCTCAGCTTGGCCACTCCACAAATGGGAAATGGATATTGTCGGTCCATTCCCACCGGCCAAAGGAGGAGTGAAATTTTTATTGCTCGCCGTAGATTATTTCACAAAGTGGCTAGAAGTCAGGCCGCTAGGAAAAATCTCAGGCAAACAAGTCATTGACTTTGTACGGAAAAACATCACTTGCCGCTTTGGGCTTCCAAGGGTACTTATCGCATATAATGGCAAACAGTTTGCCGAGAAGCCTTTTAGCTCATGGTGCAAAGAGTTCAGAATCACACAAGCGTTTAGCTCAGTGGCCTATCCCCAATCAAACGGCCAGATTGAAAGAACAAACCAAAACATTATGAAGGGGATACAAACAAGATTGGAAAGACACAATACTCAGTGCTTGAAGACCTTCCCAAAGACTTGTGGGCAATTCAAACAACCGAAAAAACAAGCCACAAGAAAACACTTTATAGCTTGGTATTTGGGTCAGAAGCTTTCATCCCGACAGAAATAGGATTTACCACACAACGAACACTAAACGTTAACCTTGAGGCAAAATAGGCTGAAACCATGCTAAACTTGGAACTCCTAGAAGAAGCCCGTGACCAAGCCGCTATAAAGAAAGCCAAATATAAGCAAAAGATGGAAGCTTATCACAACACTCGAGTGAAACATGAACGATTCAAACCTGGAAGACTTGGTCCTCCATAACAACGAAGCAAGGAAGAAAGAAAATCAAGCCAAACTTGGTCCCAAATGAGAAGGACCATACACCATTCTCGAAAAAGCACAAAAGAGGATCATACAAGCTTGCCGATACACAAGGCAAAAAGCTTCCTTGTCACCGTAATGGCAAAAACCTTAAAAGGTTCCATGTGTGGATAGAATGTTCTATGTTCCATCTTTCCTTCGTAATCAAAGTGCACCTTTTATAAATAAATGATGATTTTTTTTTGTATCAAAATTTGTCTTTTCTATCCTATAATCAGGTTGAGAACCTAGCAAAACACTCCATGGCAAGGGCCATGTAAGGGGATGAGCTCCCAGGCCACATCGCTCAATAGGTTCAAGGGTTAAATGGACCTATATACGGGGTGAGTTCCTAAATCAATCCAACTCCATGAGACCATTGAACAACTTTAACTTGTCTCATAGACGGGTCTGAACAGCCTTCACCAAATGTTCCTTAAGCCTTAGAAAGTTTTCCTAAAAAGCAGACCATAACCAACAGGCTTACGAACCAAGATCAAACTAAGGAAAATGATAAATAGGATAAGTGCAATGTCTTATTGTTAAAAATACCAAGGCTAAGTGACTGCAGCGCTGAACCCTTCAAGGTATAAATAACATAAAGACAACACAAAACCAACAAAGACAATTCCCTAGACATAAACACAACAATACAAGGTTGTATGCAACTTGGTGACCAAAGTACAAAGCAAAACACCAAGTCACAAACATCAAATGACAACCGGAAGCCTCGAAGGCTTTAAGATACAAGTATCTAACCAAGCTGTCTTACAAAAACATACAGCAACATTAAAAAAACATCAACACATAAGGAAAGAGTGGAATAAAGCACTAAACACATCGGTTTTAAACACAAGGCCTTAAGGGCCATAAACTTAACATATTGATCAAAAGCCTTGAAGGCTACCAACTACCAAAGGAAACCTTAAGGGTTCCCCTAAAACCTACTTGTGCACAACACATCACATAACATTGTTTAAGGTGCTAAGAAAGCTACGAATAAAGTCAAAGTGTTTTTAGCTAGCAGCATCAGAAACGACAGTCTTTGTTGCACCCGCTTCACCACACTTAGACTTTTTGGCGTTCTTCTTTTTCACCCCACTTTTACCTGCTACCTCAGAAGCTTCAAGGCTTGTATCCTTCAAGCCTTCACCACCATCAGAGAACGTCTCTTCACTATCATCAGAGCATGAGCGCTTCTTGGAAAGAGAGTTCAACACTTTACCACACACAGCCTCATTAAGGCCAGTAGGTTACAACTCCTGCAAGACAGAAATAGGCTTACCAAAACACTTGGAAACCTCACCCACATAAGGGTAAGTCAAGTGTTCCATCTTCAAAACAGTTTCTTTGAAGACATCAAAGGCCTTAGGTTGAAAAAGAGAAAACTTTTGCTGAGTCTACCCGGATTCACATGCCTTAAAACCAGCAAATAAACCTTGAGCAAGAAGCTGGCTGTACGAATCACCCAAGGCACTATTGAACTTCGATGAATGAAGAAGGTATGTAACCACTTGCTGGAATCCATGTTCAATTAACCATTTGTTATCACTAGTCGCATGGGTTAGTGAAGCTTTCAACCTATCTTTCTCTTCCAAGAAAGCCTACTTCTGAACCTCCAAAGCAGCCCTATCAACCCTGACTTGAACTCTGTCAGCTTCCAAGCGTTTTTCTAACTCAACCATTTCAGTCTTGTGCTGGGAAGAAAGCTCATCAATCCTCAACATCAGCTTTTCTCCCTCCCAGCATAACCCTCTGCCTCCTTCTTTAGAGTAGCTAGTGAAGCCTTCATCTCATCCCTCTTCTTTGAGAAGACATCATATTCTCGCATCCTCTTGCGAAATCGGGATACACCCTCTGGAAGCAAGGCAACAAGGTTACAAGCACCCATTACCATTTTTCGAAATCATCAGGTCATCATCCATAGACGAGCAAGAACCTCGAACAACAGGAGAATCAAAGTGGGTAAGAACATCCTCACAAACGGATGAAGGCTTGAAGCTGTCACCAAATGTGACCTTCCAATCCGGCCCATAAACCTCCCATGGATTAACATTGGTGGAACCTTCACCACCCTTCCCGGAACCCTTCAACCTCACAGCCTTTTTACCCGCCAAACCACCAAGGGCCGTCCCTTGTCCTTTTTTGATTTTCCCCAACCCCAACTTCTAAATCATCTGAAGCCTCTATGTCATTACTTAGTTCCACCGGCTCAGAAGCCGATGGTTGGTCAACAGTCTTTATCAAACAACAGCTCGAACGACGAGTAGAGACTTTGGAAGCAACAACTTTGGTGAAACCCTTGACATTGGGAACGTTCACATAGCATGAACCCTCGAACCTATGTTCAGTGCCCCTAACAACAACATCTTCGCCGGATGTAGCCTCGGCATCTCCAAACACAACATCAGACATGTCATCGCTCTTGATAAAGTCTAAGGATAACATAACTGCAACAAATAAAATATAACATAAGCAGAAAATACAAAATATCATACCTTGATCATCTCTCACGAGCATAGGGTCACGATTCGGCTAACATCCATCAGCACTAAAAGATGTTCGGGAAAGGGACAAAGCCTGGAAGGACACCCCCTAATAAACTTCAATAACCATCTATCTCCTGTTTGAAAGATTTAAGCTCATTCAAAACAGCATAAGGATGCCTCCAAACAAGCCTGAAAAGAACAATGGACTCAGAAATCCAGGAAAATCGATCCTTCCAAGAACCAAGGGTAGTAACCATAGACGAAATTAAACACACATCAACCTGAGATGTTTCAAAGGTAAAACAATCGCCGTTCTTGGCTAACTGGAAGAAACGGCAGAACAACAACAACGATGGGCCATACCCTATCACTGGAGACAAAACATCAAAGTCTAAAACCCTAACAAGACCTTAAGGGTATAACTGACCAAACGACACACGATAATACTCTAAAACATTCAGAACAAAGACCAAAAACGGATGACGCAAGTTGGAAAACTCAGCAATAAAGAGCAATCGAACTACGGGACACTAATCGATCGATTTGCCAAAACCTAGAGCCACCGGATTAAACTTTAGATCGATCCCCCATTCTTTACAAAAAGCCTCAACTTCCTCTTAAGTAAGACAAGTTGAAGCTTTTAAAGCCTTCAAGCCTTAAAACCTTGAAGCCTATCACATCTACTATCAATCCGAAATTCAAATCTCAAAACTCAAACGCCTTAAAGCCTTGAAGCCTTTAAGCAATAAAAAATAATGTGTAAAAGTCAGAAGCATTTGAGCTTACATCCCAAACACCTCTGACTTGGGGGGCTGATGACGGGGGTAGCCCAAATCTCAATAAAATGACTAATATACATAACAGGTTAAAAGGTTAAAAGGTTGAGAGGTTCAATACGCGCGAACTCAGGAGAACTGTAAAAAGGACAAGCACAGTGTCCGGTCACATCAACACTTAACGTGTGAACCATTTCTGCACAGACAGAACATGTGCACAGAGAACACCCTTTTGTCCGCAGGTCCAAACCCTTTAACCCCTAAAAGGGTAAGCCCCTCACTGCAAGCCAGATTTACTAGTTAAAGGTTTCCCCTTTGAGAAACCTCTTCCCCTATAAATTGCAGCCCATGTTAAGCATATGGGAGACCCCAGGATCAGCAGATATCACTCTAACTCTCTGATTCTTCCTCTCCCTCTTGAGAACCAGCTTCATGCTTGCTTCTCTTCTTCTTCTCCCATGAGAACTTGCTTCTTACAAGTTCTCTTCTTCACACTAAATAATTCATCTTCTCCAACGATCGCTTTCTGGGCTGATTTCTAATCAGCTCAAGATCTAAGGAAGATAACAACAATACTAGTGAACCTCTCTCCACGTCTTGCAAACGTGGGGGGACCCCACGACCTGCATTAGGCTAATCGAACCCCTGAACCCTTTTACCCTGGAGATATCGCTACTATCTTTGGTCTATTATTTGTTGCATCAACAAGTGCATTATGATAATGCCCATCCCTTAGGCATGAAACGACATGTGGCATCGAAGTCAGAATCGGGTATTATGGGAGGTGAGGTTTGAAAATGGTGTATCGATATCATCGATCTCATAAATATCATACCAAATCCCATCAATCGAATCACTTTTTCGAGAAATATGAGACATCTAAGCCATACAAGTAAAAAGAGATCTATTCATTGAGAAGAAAAAGAAAAAAAACATGAACGGGGACTGGATTGATGATAAAATAGAATCCTGGGTTGCAAACAGTGATTCGATTAGTGATGAAAAAAGAGAATTCTTGGTTCAGTTCTCCACCTTAACGACCAAAAAAAGGATTGATCAAATTTTATTGAGTCTGACTCATAGTGATCATTTATCAAAGAATGACTCTGGTTATCAAATGAATGCCTCATAACCTTCTCTATTCAATCATTACCCAATTATATATTTTTAATTTCATTTTTAGGAAAATTAAAACAAATAATATTTCCTTAAATAAAAAATACAATAGCTTTAATTAAAATACTAAAAATAAAGACAACACACGCTCAGCTTGCATGTGTCTCCTGCACTGTCTCGATCTCGGGCTCGGCTTCGTATTGTGAAGTATGAACCGTACGTACCCCTCATGTTGATGTTCATATTTGATGCAAAACCAAGTGGCCCTTGAAAGTATTGTTGGGGCATATTTAATAGTTGTGTGTACCCCATCGTGTTCGCGTCGCAATCTTGGTAATTATAGGTTGGTAGTGTTTGGGTGGTGTTCGGGCGATATGAATTTGGGTTGCTTGGCACGGAACACCAAAAGGGGGCGAAATGGATGCATAATATGTTTTTTATAAAGAATAAGAGAAGAGTTTGTAAAAAAGTTTATAAAAATGGGTTGAATTGGGGTTTAAATAGATGGTAAAGTTATTAAAAAAATGAAAATGTTTTTATATTACCGTTGAGCAACGGTACAATTTTGAAAACCACAAAAGTTTCGGCGTTTTCGCCATAACGCCAAAGCCAAAATCCTGAACAAAACGCTCACGGGGGCGGTATAGCCGGCGTGATCCGACGTTTTTGGACAACTTCACGCCGCTTCATTAATCCCCTACGGGTGGTCTAATGGTCCTGTTTTCTAGTTCATGCTTTCTTTCTATTTCTAGTTAAATGGTCAAAATAGGTGTCTCACTGTCTCAGGTCAAATTTTGCATTAAACATTAGATTTTGCAAGTCATACATTAAACAGTATAGGATAAGACTTCTAGTAAACATGTAATTATATAAACCATTGACTTACTTGTAGGGAATACTACATCTTTGACCGTGTCCAATAAATTATGAAATTCATTTCTTTTTGTTACTAACATATATTAAAAGGCAAAGACACCAAAATTAAAAGAAGAAAAACATGAAACAAGAGGAGATCCGTTGGTTGATCAGCCTGCAGGTGGTAGTACTGGTGCTCATAATCATGGCTGAAAGAGTGACATCACAGCCGACCGACAGAAATAGCACTCGGATGGGATATTATTGTAATGGATGGAAAGGCGTGAGCCAAGACTATTTCTTGAGCAATCTTAACACCACCCTTTCAAGACTTCGTGGGCAGTTAACCACCAGCGTCCAAGCCGCCGCACAAACTTTGTTAAATGGTGCACCGGTGTGGGGCCTTGCTTGGTGCAGGGGATATCTTTCTGTTTCAGATTGTCTGGGTTGTTTCGACTATGCTGTTGATCAGCTGAAAGCATGTGGATATGACTCTGGTGCTCATGCTGTTTACAGCGACTGCGGTGTCAGGTGCACATGTATATATTTTCTTGCTTGGTTATAGATGGAGTGTTTGGTTTCTAGAATTCCTTCATCAAATTTAAAATTATGTCTAATATAAACCAAGGGAAATTGTCAAAAAGTTTGATAAAAAACTTAAACACTATAAATAAAGGTGTAATTAATGAATGCAATCAATAATTTTCGTGTATTTTTTATGAGGAAGGAAAGAATTGAAAATGGCTAAACATTGTAGAAAGTCTTCGATGATGAAATCGGAATCCCTATCAATGGTATATGGGCCCGGCAACTGGGCTAAAACGCCTTACCCCATGATCCGGCACGTTGAGACCTTTCAGCATGCTAGTTATTGGTGGAAATCGAGGGTGAAATTAATTGAGCAAAGATCCTACTAATTACATTATACTACGGTTGGTAAACAACGGTTATACCTTAATTTACCTTATACTACGGTTGGTAAACGACGGTTATACCTTAATTTACCTAGTTACATTTAAGACCCTACTAACTACATTACACAACTTTGATCCCTAAATCATAGTTTACAACAATGACACTTTAGATCAGTGGCGGAGCTAGACTTTAAAACTAGGGGTATCCCAAAAAAAAAATACGGTGTATTCATTTAAAATCCTTTATAGGGGTATCCTCGTATTTTTTTAGGGGTATCCTTTATATAAAATCGAAAAAAAAAACAAAAAAATAATACTGCGAAACACTACGAACACGACTTTGAGCCGTAGCCCGTGCTACGGCTCCTAACATGCTGTCTCCGCCCCTGCTTTAGATCCCTAAGTTTAGTTTAAGTTACCTTCAACAGTTAGTCACATAACTTCACTTAGGGGAGGCGGGGTGGTCCGTGATGGCCACCCCATCACGCGTGGAAACACAACGAACACCGCCGCCACCTTAAATATAACGCGTGATTTTTGTAACGCGTTGAAAGTTTAAGAAATTCGAACGTTGGGCTTGATTTGACCGTTGAATAACGGTAAACTTCAATAAAAAAAAACCTTTAAACCCTTTATCTATTTATATCCCCATTTTAAACCATTTTACACACACCAATCTACATCTTTAAACCATTTTAAACCCATTTCACACAATCTACATCTTTCTCAAATGGAGTTCCCTACGGATTCGACGTTTCCGATTTCTAGCGATAGCGATACCGAGTCGTCTTCCGACAATGAGACGCTAAAATATTTTATGTCGGTGTATAACGAACTTGATGCCGAGTCGTCCCGCCCAAAGAAGAAGATGGTAGACCGTGATCGTATACGTGCCAACGAAGTGTTAATGAACGATTATTTTGTGGAAAATCCGCTCTATAATGCCGAAACGTTTAGAGATCGGTTTCGTTTACCCAAAGAATTATTTTTAAAGATTGTTGGAGACATCGAAGCAAGCTAGGAATGGTTTCAAGAACGTTACGATGCGCGGGGCAAACCATGTTATAGCCCAATTTGTTAGTCACATAACTTCACTTATAGCCCAATTTATACATGTTTGATATGAAGTTAGGTGCTTCCTGCCCTTTTTCCCACTGGAGTCTGGACCATTTAAGTGTTTACCACCTATAAAATGCATTACTAAGAAGACCATAAGAAATTAATTGATAACTAAAATTATTTTATATAAAAAGCATAATCATGTAAACTCAATATAACATGACCATGAGGAATCATTTGATAATTAACTAATCAACACTTGATTTTGTTAGCTGGGAATCAAGTGTTGGTTACAGGCCCCACTCCACTCCACACACACAACACAACCTCACAACTCCCTTATGTATGTATTATGAATGTGAAAATGTATACTGTGCAGAGAATTGAAAAGACTTGCTGTGATATATTTGATATTCAAAGAAAGGGTTATATTATTCAATAAACAAATGTCTACATATATAGCCTACTACACTAACAAACACAACGGAAATAAACCAAGTCTTCCTAGAAAACTTTCTAGAAAACAGGTACAATGAGACCCACTCTTCCACCATGTGCACCATGCATATCCTCGGTCAAACCCTTTACCAAATCTACATAAACGTGCAGCCAAAATCACTAAGATTTCCCACGTCCAAAACAGGCATAATTGACCCTTTTACCCCTCGAACAAATCTATTCTTGACCCGACACCTGCTGCTCTGAATTGAACCCGCAACCCGTGAACCGCGTGACCCGTAAACAAACCGAATAATCCAACAATTTCAAGTACTCTAAGTAGGAGCTAACGGTTTGAACAATGGAGATTTATTAAAAAATGCAAACTAGCAAAGGGCTAGCAGAGCAAAAGAGGATTATAGCATTCCATTACAAGTGAAATTAGAGTTGTTTTTAATGCAGGTATGAGTCCTATAACTTCTACACTGAGGCTGATAGTTTGCTACATTCATTATGTGACAACAAAACTGCGCCTCAGCCAAGAGAGTTCCAAAAGGCAGCAAAAAAGTTATTATTAGATCTTCAAATTGCTGCACCAAGAACAACAAATTATTATGCAGCTTCTACAAGGAAAATAGCTGTTGATAATGCAACTGTGTATGCCATTGCCCAATGTAATCTAAATGTAAGCCAGAGTGTTTGTTTAGAATGCATAAAGTTGAGATCAAGATCTCTATATGACTGTCTTCCTAGTACTTCTGGTCTGGCAATGAGCAACATATGCTTCATGAGGTACGGCAGGACTCCATTTTTTAGACAAAACCAGAAAACTGATATTGCATCTCTCCTTTGGGATGGTGAGACAGCTACTCTTTTATAAATGATGTTTTACCTTCTTTACTTTGTTGTCAGAGATAGTAATCCTTCAGTAGTTATTAATATTATGCATATTTTTGCTTTAAAGGACACTCAAGCAAGAAGAGAACCAAAATTGGGGTAGTTGTTGGAGCTGCAAGCTTGTTGTTGCTTGTACTCGCATTTTTCTTGTGGTATCGTAGACGGAAAAAGACAAGTATAGGCCAACAAGGTAAACATAAGATTACTAGATATAGAATATATGTACCGCGCTGACATGCTTGTGACCTTAGGCCCAGAACTAAAGGGGGCAGTTTACTACAACTATAAACATCTAGAGTTGGCTACCAATAATTTCAGTGAAGAGAATATTATAGGGAAAGGTGGTTTCGGTGAGGTATTCAAGGTAATAGAATATTTGTATGTAATAACAATAATTACTAGGGATGATATTTTGTAATTCTGGATGAAAAGCTAGTTGGGTCCTGCTGCTTTGGAAACTGAATGAGTCTTATGATGGTTTAATAGGCAATTCTTGATGATAAGAAAGTTGTGGCAGTGAAGAAGCTTAAACTTGGATATGCTGGAGCAAAAGTACGATTCGAAAATGAAATCCTACTTATAAGTCAAATTCACCATCGAAATCTTCTAGGTCTCCTTGGATGGTCCAGTGAAGGATCCATTCTACTTCTTGTCTTGGAATATATGCCGAATGGAAGCCTTGACAAGTTCCTATGGGGTAAGTTTCTTTTAACAATTTAATGTGGGTTTACAAGAAAATCTTAATTTGCGAACTTTTAGTACACTTCATATACTTATCATAGGAGCAAACAAGGGTGCCCTGAACTGGCACACACGATATAACATCATCATAGGGATAGCGCGGGGTCTCTCTCATCTACACAAAGAATTCCATGTGAGAATTGTTCACAGAGATATAAAATCAAGCAACATTCTCCTTGATGATGATTTTCAACCCAAAATAGCAGATTTTGGATTGGCAAGGTTTCAACCCAATGATAAAAGTCATATTACCACCATGTTCGCTGGGACGTTGTAAGTTTGATTAACAAAACATACACCCTTCATTTTTCATATTGCATCTAATCACATTCTTGTATTAATTATTACTGTATATCACAACACTAGGGGATATACCGCGCCCGAATATGTACTTTATGGTCATTTATCGGATAAGGTTGACACTTTCAGCTTTGGTATCGTGATCCTTGAAATCATTAGTGGACGAAAGTGTACTTATAGGAACTTTGATGCATCATCAATTGATTGCCTCCTGGAATATGTAAGACACCAATTTTACACATTTCCTATTTCATTATCATAACCTAAGACTTGGTAAGAAAAAGCAACAAAGTATATCTCTCTAGATGGTTTTTACATAGCTTCTCTTTATGTTCACGCATGCGTGTATGGGTGAGGGATATTTATCTAGGTACATCAAAACGAGTTTATTATTTACCCTGATTTTACCTTTCTCGTTTTTGAAGAATTATTTTGAACTCTTAAATAGTTTTTATCTTTTTTTTTTTTTTTTTTTACAAATGATGACAGACGTGGAAGTTGTATGAAACTAAAAACCTCATGAAGCTAGTGGATGAGACAATGGATATAAATCAATACAAAGAAGAACATGTGGTGAATGCCATTGAGATTGCTTTGTTGTGCACCCAATCACCAGCTTCTAAAAGACCGACCATGTTTGAAGTTGTTTTGATGCTTCAGAATGATCCATCAGTACGGGAAAGAGAGCTAACCAGACCTAATTTCATTGATCAGGATTGGAGGATTCAAACATGTTAAAATGAATTGTGATTAACTAGTAAGATTACCCGCGCTACGCTGCGGGGTTTCGGTTGAGATTTATTTTGGTTCAGTATAACAACCGATAGAAATATGCTCAAAAAAGAATATTGACACATATTTTACATCGACCGAAAACCAAATAAATTTAAATTGGACAACGGGACGGACTGATTTCAAATGAATTGTGAATGGAAACGTAAACGTTATCTTAAATATAACTTTAACAAAAAAGAAACCTAAAACTAAAACATTGACTATAAAGAAAAGTAAATACATAAAACAATAAAGTCTAGAAAAAAAATTTAAAACCAAAAAGCCAATAGGATGAAACTACTATTTACACAACTTGGAAATTGTAATTTACGTCAAAACGTAGACCAACTGAAGTATACGTGACTCGAATTTAGGGAAATTAGTGTTTTTTGAGTTAAATAAATGGTGCAGCGCGTTGTGGCGGCATCGAAACGTAAAATGACTCAAATTTATATCGTCTAACGAAAACATATTATATTTGACCCGACTTGTTACCGAACAAAATTTATGTCAGAACGTAGACCAACTAAAAACATACACAAAAATAATCACGAAAACGTATTATCTTTGACCCAACTCATTTTCGAGGAAAAATTAAATTTACATCAAAACGTAGAACAATTTAAATTTATATCGGCACACAAATAAAAGAAACACGTAAAACTCAATTACAAAGTCTTTAAAATGTTAAAGGATTGCAAGTATCAATTCTAAAAACTATAAGGTAAAACTATAAAAATAAAAAAAAGAGAAAAACAAATGGGCAAAAAGTCAAAAAGAAAAAAAATAAAAAATTAAACACTGTTCATCCAACTTCAAAATGTTATAGAGATAATTTTGTCATTCATATGTTTTGGGCTTATGATTTTATCATTCATATGTTTGGGGCTGCGTATCATGTTATGTGTATATGGGCTTTGTATTTGGGCTCATAGATATGTCGGCTTCATATGATAATGTTCAGTGTCGTTAGTTTTTGGACTAATACGTCAAAAACCACCTACGGCCCACACATATGGCCAAACCGTCCAGCCACACTTTTAATTAAATGTGTGGCTGACGAGGTATGACCCGGAACGGCTAACCCGACCTGGTTATTACCTATTATTTTATTATAAATATTCTGTTACACATGTTTATTCTAGAATGTTCCATTCTGCATGGATAAATTACGTAACCAAATCCCCAATATTTTGGGAAGATCATGCAAATCCCTAAACTATCGGAGTACATCATAGTTTAGGAGAAACCCTAATGGTAAACTATAAATAGAGGTAAACATCAAAGGTATGATTCATTTTGTTCTCGTTTACTCTCTCTCTCTCTATACATTCTTACTCCCACAAACCGAGACTTATTCTCACGCCGGAGGGCGGTTACAGAAATAACCCCATTCCTGTAACGAGTCCTAACGGTGTTATGTTTTGCAGTTAGTTGTTCGGGTCGCTAAGAGTTGAAGTCATAGCCGGAGCCTACCATTCAGGTCAGTGTTTCTTCATTGACGCCATCCGTGGGACTGACGGTAACACCAGTAATTTAGACCCAATGGCAAGCGATCAGAACACGGCAACAACACCAAACCAAGCAGTAATAACCAGTAATCCGCTGTTGATGAAGAGCTCTGTGGTTACTACTATTCTGGCCTCACCCGCTGTGACCAGGTCTCTAGACCTGGAGTTTGAGGCAGAAGCTCCACCGGGTTTTCAGAGGTCCCCAGTCGTTTCTTGTGGGTCGGTAGCTAAAGACCTTCTCTCTTACACCTCGTGGAAGGTACGATAGGTGGCCCCAACTGCAGCAACCTCCACTATTTCTACCACAGCATCAATGGCAACTACACAGACTATACGTCACAGCACCATGCCAGTCATCACATCCACGGGTCTGGGAAACGTTACTCAGCAAATGAGCATGGCCCAGTACTACCAGCCACCTCTCACTTATGCCATGCCACCGTTGTATTCAGCGGCGCTTACAGCAGCACTATCCACTCCGCCCCATCAGCCGGTGATTATGCCAGCAGGAATCATGAACGCTCCAGTCACACCTGGGAATCAAGCCTATTTCCCAGGCTATTATTTTGCACCTCCTTATGGGTACCTACCTCCGTACAACAACCAAGCATACTCGCCTCAGATGACAGCACAAAGTTACACTCAGCAACCGCCATACGCGGCCTACATGCCACCTAGGTGGTCTTTCCCTACATCACAACAGACTTATGGTCAGACCCCGTCTACGGCAGAACCTATTTACGATAGGGGAAATACTTCAAGACCTCAATTTTCTCCTAACGAGGGTCCTAGTACCACACTTAACCTTACAACATCCCAACCTCCAGTTACTCAAGGAATAAGCCTGGGGGGGGGGGGGGGGAGCAAATCAACATATACAACCTATCAACGTGGAAGATGACGATCTCACTAGCCTATACAAGCCTGCAGATGCCACATTCAAATCAAAATTCACAAGAAGGATTGCTGAAGCCCCGATCAAGAAAAAACCTAAGATGCCCCAGACAGTGGGTAAATACGATGGCTTGAGCGACCCTGACGACCATCTAAATTTGTTCAAGAGTGCCGGGGAGGTAGCCTGCTGGCCCATGCCTCTCTGGTGCAAGATGTTTGTCCAAACATTGGTTGGGCAGCACGAGTGTGGTGGGACAACCTACCTGTGGGGGAAATTGACAGTTTTGAAGATCTGGTATCCAAATTTCAGCTAGAATTCAGTCAACAAAGGCGACATACAAAAGATCGAAACGAACTCCTCCATATTCGTCGGCGAGACAACGAGATGGTGGAGAGTTTCATCGTTAGATTCAACAAAGAAAGCCTGGCGATCCAAGGTATAACAAATGATTTGGCTTACGGTGCTTTCCCACAAGGAGTGAATGACGACGAATTACTAAGGACATTGTATGGGACGAATGGTGTACCCTCAACCATAGATGAGATCCTAAGAATAGCCAAAGTGTACGTAACACAAGAAAAGACGGTGGCAGCCAGTCACGCTGCTAACAGGAAAAAGGAAGCACAAAAAAGCCAAGACGATAGGGAGCAGCGGAACCCCTGATGCGCGTGAAGTGTTATATATATTAGGTGTATATTTTAAGCCCTTTTAACACTTATTTTTAGCCAAGTTTTAAATTTATAAAACACGATATTTTACTAACACTAAACACACATATGGGCAAGTGCACCCATCGTGAGCGTAGTATAGCGTTGGTAAGATACCGAGGTCGTCCAAGGACACAAGAGCTTTTAGTACCGGTTTATCCTCAACGTCTAATCAAAATAAAATGGTTAGAAAAATGTTTTAAACTAAGAAAAATAAAACTAACTAAAATGCTGAAAATAAAATAAAAATAAAAACAGATAGACAAGATGAATCACTTGGTTCTGACTCGTATCTAGTATAACCTTTGATTATTTCCGCACTTTTGCACATAATTAAGAGATTATCTTAGTTATTGTAGTAGGCCCCTCTTTTGAAGGTGACGTTACCCTCACCCCAGTAGTTTGAGTCAGCAAGGATACAATCCTAAAAGGGTGGATTATTGGAAGATAATGAATTAAGTTATTAATGCAAATTATGGTAGGCCCCGCTTTTGGCGGTGACGTTACCCTCGACTAAGTAGTCTGAGTCAGCAGGGATACAGTCCTAAATAGTGTCACACCCCGACCACGTGGAACATACAAAACGTGGCGGAAATGTCGGGGAGTGTTGTAACAGAATTAATTGTTTCAAATCCATGGCAATTGAAGTTTCGTTTTATTGATTAAAAGTGTTACAATGTCTTAACAAACAAGGAAAATACAACATAATTAACTAGTCTTGTATCTTTTATTGTCACTAAAGCCCAAGTCTGCCTATGTGTATCTTGATCATCTTATGCAACAGTTCCTGAAAAACACATGTGAAAATAGGTACGTCAGCATAAAAATGCCTGTGAGATACATAGGTTTTGTGAAAATAGGTTCCATGACTTATGTTTGAGAAAATGTTTAGTCATGAACCTTGTTATTTGCTTTGTTTTGTAAATCATTTGAAAAACAATGAGTTCAGATGATATGTATAAATAAATGAATAATGTATGGTTAAATGAATAACCATAGTAAAAATGGATTTGTATAAGATAAGTTGTTTGTAAAACAATGTCTTGTGAAAAGTATGTTATTTGTATAAAATGTTCTATGTCTCAAACTGAAATGATTCAAATAACGCTACGATATGTAATACCATACAAACACTTATATATAGGAAGTACCAGCGGCGTATCCACCATGTTTGTATCATATTACATATGCATCGTTACTTAATCACTTAATCAAACCAACCCACCAAAGTAATGTTTAACAATTGTAGAAATGTTTATGTATTGTAAGTAATGTAAAGTTAAACGAATAACCTTATAGTAGCATATCAAAAGTATACTTTGGATTTGTATGTAACGTATTAAACTATGTTTTGGTTTCATAAGTAACATATCAAAATATGCTTTGGATGTGATAAATAACATATTAAACTATGTTTTGGTTTCGTAAATAACATATCAAAATATGCTTTGGATGATGATAAATATATGTTGGTTTGTACAATACCACACATGCGAGTATATCAAACTATACTTTAATAGTGTGATTTAAGAATTCATTCAGACCTGGTGCATCAAAATACACCTTTGAGACTATAGAAATACCACAAAGGCAATCCCTATTTGGATGGAGCAACAAATTGGTTTCAGACATTCCATGACAACAGGAATGGGGTGTCAAATCCTATAGCGCTATATCATACTAACAATCGGTCTGGTGAACATAAAATAAGTACAATTCAACATTTTATTTTATGTTCATTGAGAAATCAGTATTTAAATCATAGATAGTCATTTAGTTTGTCAAAAGATAAGTAATAACATGTATAAACAAATGTCAAAATGTAAGCATGTGATGAAATCAGCTGTACTAAGTAATGCACACAATGGGCACACGTAGCATGAAATGTAATGAAATCATGTACTATAATGTACTAGCGAACATAGCAGGTATATGATGTGAAAACATGGAAAGCATGAAAGTAACAAGTAGCACATGTGTTCCACCCCAAAATGTTTGGAAAACAGTAAAAGAGGGGTCTATGTACTCACTTGAGATTGCTCAGAAGTCCTAGGATAACCACCAAGCAATGCTAGAGATCGCGGAATATCAAACGGCACCTAATATAGGTAACTACATTAATAAACCGGACCTAAATCGGAAGACTGGGTAGCATGAGGGTTTGTAAACCAAATGAGTGTAGGAACTCATGTGATATGGTTAATCAAAGCCTACATACTAAATGAAACTTAACCTAAGTGTCTACGACCCATTACGACCCGTTTAGGTAGCTTATGCTACTTTAACGCGTCGTTCGCGTGGAACGCGTTCGGACCGCCTAACTAGCCCTATGACAAGTGTTATATGCCTAAACATGTTACATAATCAGTTATGTGACAAAAGTTTAGGTTACATATGCTTAATTACCAATTATACATGAAAAGGGTATTCTGGTAATTTACCTAAGGCATATAAACTACCCATCATACAACTACTTAAACGATGTGACCATAGGGTATAACCTCGGAAGGTTATGCCCTATACTAGGGTCACCTAATGTATTTGGTCGGATCCTAATGATCGACCAAACTGGGTCGGGTTTGAAGGTATAAGCGATTTATCAGATCGCTTACCCTACGACCCTAGACAACGTGGTAATCAGTAGGCATAGTCCCAAGGGACTATAACCAACGTGATTACACTCACGTTGCGAAGTTCAAACGAACTTCGCATTGACCATTACTGGTCAACGCTGAAAGTCAAACAAAGTTTGACTTTCGGACTCGAAAAGCAATAAAATAAGGAAAAGAACGAAAGAATACTTACGAAGGGTTCCCGAATGCTAATCCCGATTCAAGAATCTCAGGTATGAAATAATGGTTTCAACTTAGAGGTTCTCAATTCAGAATTCTAGTGCAAAATGAGGTTGTGTGGGTTGGGTATTTATAGGAATACCCGAACCGTTAGGATCGTTCCATGGAAAACGTGCCATGAATCCAACCCGTACACTTGTCGGAACCTTATGGTGGCTGGAAATCCATCCTTATCAGATGACTAGATAATTAGGAACATGTGGTTGTGAATTAAACATGTGCAATCTGCTGTTAGAAACACTGCATCTGGTCTGTGCAAGGCTAGCGCACCGCTACACTAAAAGTGTAGCGCACCGCTAGGCCTTATTTTGGCAGATTTACACTTTTGGTCCCTGTAGTGCAATCAGCCCATTTTCGACACGTTTAAGGCCCGTTAACCCCATTTCAAAGCTCTAAAATGAAGTTAAAGTATAGGGAACTTAAAATGTGTTCAAAAATATCTCGGATGTCGGTTCGTTTGGCCGTACGGTCGCGATGTTCGCTTAATTACGACGGAATGCGCATAAGCACGAAAAAACGAACCAAATGACGCGACGAATGGATTTTTCTTATGGCGAACACTAAAATAAAATATTTTAGTGCTTACATAAATTTTTGGATGTCCGGATGTATTCAGAACGTAAGTTACGCGTAAAAATGCAAACTTGTGCACTTTTTGACGCTTTTAGTCCCTGAATGACACAAAAGTTTATTTTAGCATACCGAACACCTCAAAGCCTATTTATAAGCTATGTAAAGGATATTTATGGTATGTTTAACTTATGGTCATGTTCCGGGAGGTCTGTTACAGTTCAAATTGGCATACTTTCGCAGTTTGTCAACTTTAGTCCCTGTAAGCGATTAAACTTTGATTTCACCACACCAAACCTTCCAAACTTATATCTAAGTTATGTAAAGGTTATTTAAGGTATGTTAAGCCTATTACACTATTCCGGAGTGTTCGTTGGATTAAACTGGTTATATTTACGCATCAGTGCGTGTATAACCTTCCAGAAAGCGATTTAGAGCTTGAAATCGAACAAGAGTTGATATGTGCAAAAGATACACATATTTATACAAGTCCAAAGTATGAAATACAATATTTCATTGGCTTGGTATTTGTTTGATGGCCGTGGAGACACAGGTGTTACAGTCTCCCCTACTTTAGGAAATTTCGTCCTGAAATTTATTCGTAGGAGTCTGTCTATGACTTTGTGTCAAATAGTCATCAAAGATATGTAAAGCATAATCTGATTATTTTCCTCAACGGATATTTTTCAGAAGCGAAAATGAACGAACAGAGTCATTTTCTTCAACGGGTTCTTCGGAAATGGAAAATAAAGGAATTAACTAAACGGATATACATTTCCCTCAACGGATATTCTTCAGAAGTGAGAATGAATGGATGATTCATTCTTTCTCAACGGATTCTTCGTCAGAAATGGGAATGAAGGAATAATCCACGGATATTCATTTCTCTCAACGGATATTCTTCAGAACGAAAATGAACAAACGGGGTCATTTTCCTCAACGGTTTGTTCTTCAGAATTTGAAATGAAAGAAAAATCAACGGATATTCATTTCCTCAACGGATAATCTTCAGAAACGAAAATGAAATAACGGAGTCATTTTCAACGGTTGTTTCCTCAGGTACGGAAATGAAGGACTACACAACGGATATTCATTTCTCTCAACGGATATTCTTCAGAACGAAAATGAATAAACGGGGTCATTTTCCTCAACGGTTTGTTCTTCAGAATTTGAAATGAAAGAAAAATCAACGGATATTCATTTCCTTAACGGATAATCTTCAGAAACGAAAATGAAATAACGGAGTCATTTTCAACGGTTGTTTCCTCAGGTACGGAAATGAAGGACTACACAACGGATATTCATCTCCTCAACGGATAAATCTTCAGAAATGAAAATGAACTAACGGAGTCATTTTCAACGGTTATTTCCTCAGAGTTGGAAATGAAGGATTACACAACGGATATTCATCTCCTCAACGGATAAATCTTCAGAAACGAAAATGAACTAACGGAGTCATTTTCAACGGTTATTTCCTCAGAGTTGGAAATGAAGGATTACACAACGGATATTCATTTCCTCAACGGATATTCTTCAGAACGAAAATGAATGGATAATTCATTTTCCTCAACGGTTATTCTTCAGAATGGAAATGAAAAGATAAACAACGGGTATTCATTTCCTCAACGGATATTCTTCAGAACAAAAATGAATGGATAATTCATTTTTCTCAACGGTTATTCTTCAGAATGGAAATGAAAAGATAAACAACGGATATTCATTTCCTCAACGGATATTCTTCAGAATGAAAATGAATGGATAATTCATTTTTTCTCAACGGTTATTCTTCAGAATGGAAATGAAAAGATAAACAACGGATATTCATTTCCTCAACGGATATTCTTCAGAAGTGAAAAATGAATAGCTAGTTCATTTTTCCTCAACGGATGCTTCATCAGAATTGGAAATGAATAGGGTTAACTCTAGATACATGATAGAACTTGCTGTGATTTTCTGTGCACTAAATTCCATAATTATGTATGCATCCATAATTACGTAATTCCTTGCACAGTCCGCACAGTTTGTTTTGTAATGTTGTGGGGAAAGATATCAAACTTGAGATGAGAGTGACTAGACTACCATAGGGTCCTTTTAATTAGATCAACAGAGGATCTTCTTAATTAGGCCACTAAGGAGTCCTTTCAGCTATATCATCACATGATATCCCTAACCAGATTTTTGGATCAATCTGTTTAACTAGACCACTCAAGGGGTCCAATTATAGAATAGTACTTCATAACCCAAGGGACTTAACTACAACGTAGAAGTCCATTAAGGATTGTAAGATAGTACCTTTGGATATCCTACTATGAATCCTTTATACGAAGATATGGAAGATTCTTCGAGGATTTGGATGGATCACATAGAAACACAAAATGTATAATAAAACACATAAGCACAAAAATCACATAATTGTTTAATTTAACCATTATGTTGTTGTCTTTTGGACGCGGATACTTAAAGCACACCAGGAATCCAATCCGTGGATTTCATTTGGCACTTTAATCATTTTCAAGAATCTATCTATGAAGATAGGAAAAATCTTAATAAGAATTCGGCTTTGTCCTTATTGAATTGTAATGTACGTATTAAGGCATACGAATAATTCGATTTAGGGCTCCGATTTGAGTGATATTCATCCACAAGGATCTAATTATGAGGATAGAAAGATCCTACATGGATTTTGGAATTTGTGTAACGAGAGGTGCTTCGACACCTTGCACTAGGCGTGCTTAAGTCGATACACAAGGTAGAAAGTTCATGAGGTTGAGGCGCCAGATATGTCAAGCGACATATGAAGCAGAGTTTGAAGGTTGAGCAGCAGCAGGATTTGTAACAGCTTTGCTTTGGATTGCAAAGCGGCACATGTTAACCAAATGCCTCCATCGTCCACCGTGGGTACATTTGTAACAGGGTATTTGATTTGGATGATGACGGTTGCATTGATTGCACCAAGGAGCAGTTCCCTTATACAACTTCATCCCTGAGACGAGTCACGGTGATAGCTAAATCAACGGCCTTCTGGTAGTACGACGCCTAATCGATGGACAATTGCAGCACCTAGTTCGGACATTCGAGTCTTGTTGCGATGAAGAGGCATCTTGAAGATAACGAAAGGCATAGGAGGAAACAAGCGAAAGATAGTCAAAAGAGAATAACAACACATGAAGATTGTGACCATTTGTTTGTTACCAAAGGCAAACAACTGAGACATTGACTAATCAAAGTATGCGGGTCAATATAATGTATCGCGAAGACGTGCTCGCCTATAAGTGAACACTCATCCCAAGAATTCCCAGGTAAGCACAACTGGTCTCGCGTCTGATGAGATGTATACGAAGTGCTTGCCTAGACAGAAAACCCAGAATACAGGCATTCACCCTTCCAGTTTGCACGTGTTCACATTATTAAAAACCCAAAACCTTGACAAGATTTTGAAAACTCAAAGGGGTTCAAAACCATATAATAGAGAGTTCAAAACCTTACAATAGAGGGTTCAAAACCTTGCAATAAATCATCCTAGAACAGATGATTAGTTTTCAAAGCGGTTTTGAAATTTATGTTCTTGTTGTGATTGTCGCCTAAGGATAGGTGACGGTATTGTTTTATGACTAAACGCAAGTAAACTCGCGTTAGGGTCCTAAGAAGGTTATAGACTAGGTCAAAGCATTACTAATAACCTAATTCCCTATAACCATTGGCTCTGATACCATCTTTTCTGTCACACCCCGACCACGTGGAACATACAAAACGTGGCGGAAATGTCGGGGACTGTTGTAACAGAATTAATTGTTTCAAATCCATGGCAATTGAAGTTTCGTTTTATTGATTAAAAGTGTTACAATGTCTTAACAAACAAGGAAAATACAACATAATTAACTAGTCTTGTATCTTTTATTGTCACTAAAGCCCAAGTCTGCCTATGTGTATCTTGATCATCTTATGCAACAGTTCCTGAAAAACACATGTGAAAATAGGTACGTCAGCATAAAAATGCCTGTGAGATACATAGGTTTTGTGAAAATAGGTTCCATGACTTATGTTTGAGAAAATGTTTAGTCATGAACCTTGTTATTTGCTTTGTTTTGTAAATCATTTGAAAAACAATGAGTTCAGATGATATGTATAAATAAATGAATAATGTATGGTTAAATGAATAACCATAGTAAAAATGGATTTGTATAAGATAAGTTGTTTGTAAAACAATGTCTTGTGAAAAGTATGTTATTTGTATAAAATGTTCTATGTCTCAAACTGAAATGATTCAAATAACGCTACGATATGTAATACCATACAAACACTTATATATAGGAAGTACCAGCGGCGTATCCACCATGTTTGTATCATATTACATATGCATCGTTACTTAATCACTTAATCAAACCAACCCACCAAAGTAATGTTTAACAATTGTAGAAATGTTTATGTATTGTAAGTAATGTAAAGTTAAACGAATAACCTTATAGTAGCATATCAAAAGTATACTTTGGATTTGTATGTAACGTATTAAACTATGTTTTGGTTTCATAAGTAACATATCAAAATATGCTTTGGATGTGATAAATAACATATTAAACTATGTTTTGGTTTCGTAAATAACATATCAAAATATGCTTTGGATGATGATAAATATATGTTGGTTTGTACAATACCACACATGCGAGTATATCAAACTATACTTTAATAGTGTGATTTAAGAATTCATTCAGACCTGGTGCATCAAAATACACCTTTGAGACTATAGAAATACCACAAAGGCAATCCCTATTTGGATGGAGCAACAAATTGGTTTCAGACATTCCATGACAACAGGAATGGGGTGTCAAATCCTATAGCGCTATATCATACTAACAATCGGTCTGGTGAACATAAAATAAGTACAATTCAACATTTTATTTTATGTTCATTGAGAAATCAGTATTTAAATCATAGATAGTCATTTAGTTTGTCAAAAGATAAGTAATAACATGTATAAACAAATGTCAAAATGTAAGCATGTGATGAAATCAGCTGTACTAAGTAATGCACACAATGGGCACACGTAGCATGAAATGTAATGAAATCATGTACTATAATGTACTAGCGAACATAGCAGGTATATGATGTGAAAACATGGAAAGCATGAAAGTAACAAGTAGCACATGTGTTCCACCCCAAAATGTTTGGAAAACAGTAAAAGAGGGGTCTATGTACTCACTTGAGATTGCTCAGAAGTCCTAGGATAACCACCAAGCAATGCTAGAGATCGCGGAATATCAAACGGCACCTAATATAGGTAACTACATTAATAAACCGGACCTAAATCGGAAGACTGGGTAGCATGAGGGTTTGTAAACCAAATGAGTGTAGGAACTCATGTGATATGGTTAATCAAAGCCTACATACTAAATGAAACTTAACCTAAGTGTCTACGACCCATTACGACCCGTTTAGGTAGCTTATGCTACTTTAACGCGTCGTTCGCGTGGAACGCGTTCGGACCGCCTAACTAGCCCTATGACAAGTGTTATATGCCTAAACATGTTACATAATCAGTTATGTGACAAAAGTTTAGGTTACATATGCTTAATTACCAATTATACATGAAAAGGGTATTCTGGTAATTTACCTAAGGCATATAAACTACCCATCATACAACTACTTAAACGATGTGACCATAGGGTATAACCTCGGAAGGTTATGCCCTATACTAGGGTCACCTAATGTATTTGGTCGGATCCTAATGATCGACCAAACTGGGTCGGGTTTGAAGGTATAAGCGATTTATCAGATCGCTTACCCTACGACCCTAGACAACGTGGTAATCAGTAGGCATAGTCCCAAGGGACTATAACCAACGTGATTACACTCACGTTGCGAAGTTCAAACGAACTTCGCATTGACCATTACTGGTCAACGCTGAAAGTCAAACAAAGTTTGACTTTCGGACTCGAAAAGCAATAAAATAAGGAAAAGAACGAAAGAATACTTACGAAGGGTCCCCGAATGCTAATCCCGATTCAAGAATCTCAGGTATGAAATAATGGTTTCAACTTAGAGGTTCTCAATTCAGAATTCTAGTGCAAAATGAGGTTGTGTGGGTTGGGTATTTATAGGAATACCCGAACCGTTAGGATCGTTCCATGGAAAACGTGCCATGAATCCAACCCGTACACTTGTCGGAACCTTATGGTGGCTGGAAATCCATCCTTATCAGATGACTAGATAATTAGGAACATGTGGTTGTGAATTAAACATGTGCAATCTGCTGTTAGAAACACTGCATCTGGTCTGTGCAAGGCTAGCGCACCGCTACACTAAAAGTGTAGCGCACCGCTAGGCCTTATTTTGGCAGATTTACACTTTTGGTCCCTGTAGTGCAATCAGCCCATTTTCGACACGTTTAAGGCCCGTTAACCCCATTTCAAAGCTCTAAAATGAAGTTAAAGTATAGGGAACTTAAAATGTGTTCAAAAATATCTCGGATGTCGGTTCGTTTGGCCGTACGGTCGCGATGTTCGCTTAATTACGACGGAATGCGCATAAGCACGAAAAAACGAACCAAATGACGCGACGAATGGATTTTTCTTATGGCGAACACTAAAATAAAATATTTTAGTGCTTACATAAATTTTTGGATGTCCGGATGTATTCAGAACGTAAGTTACGCGTAAAAATGCAAACTTGTGCACTTTTTGACGCTTTTAGTCCCTGAATGACACAAAAGTTTATTTTAGCATACCGAACACCTCAAAGCCTATTTCTAAGCTATGTAAAGGATATTTATGGTATGTTTAACTTATGGTCATGTTCCGGGAGGTCTGTTACAGTTCAAATTGGCATACTTTCGCAGTTTGTCAACTTTAGTCCCTGTAAGCGATTAAACTTTGATTTCACCACACCAAACCTTCCAAACTTATATCTAAGTTATGTAAAGGTTATTTAAGGTATGTTAAGCCTATTACACTATTCCGGAGTGTTTGTTGGATTAAACTGGTTATATTTACGCATCAGTGCGTGTATAACCTTCCAGAAAGCGATTTAGAGCTTGAAATCGAACAAGAGTTGATATGTGCAAAAGATACACATATTTATACAAGTCCAAAGTATGAAATACAATATTTCATTGGCTTGGTATTTGTTTGATGGCCGTGGAGACACAGGTGTTACAAATAGCCGGGTTATAGTATTAATAGTAGTTAACTTATGAGGGGGTCAAAGAGTTTGGACCCCCGCCATCCAATACCGTGAAGTATTGAAGGAGGTCCTACTAAATTTGACCCAGGCCCATTGCAGGACCTCTAAACGCTGAACAATGGCAAGACCTTTACCAAACCGTTCCCTTAACCCCCGACCAGGTAGCCAACATACCTCCATATAGACCGTGGAGATATGAATGGTGAAAATCTTTTATTTTATATAGACAGTAAAATAATGCCAAGACACCACGGACAAACGATAAGGAAAGATCACCTTCAACATAAGTAACTAGTTATTAAAGTCATTAATACAAAACCAAAAAAAAAAGTGCAAAAGATTAGAAATAAAAAGTATTATACTAGACACTTTGTCTTCACCAAGTGATGTAAGAGACTTAGGCAAACATGGCCTTGATTTTCAAGAACTCTTACGATCAATCTTGGATCCCGAGACGACTCACACACTCTACGATGGACAATGGATGATGGTGGTGGATGATGGTGTTGTGATGGTGGTGGGTGGTGGATGAAGTGTGAGAGAGGTGGTGTGCCAAGGGATGAGTTGAAATGAAACCAAGCACTCCTATTTATAGGCTGAACAGAAGGCTGGGCACGGCCCCGTGTCCGCTGGACACACCCCCGTGCCTGTCTGACATTCTCTCTCTTCATTAATTGTAATTCGCAATTACAATTAATGCGCCTGCTGTACTTTCGCCACGCCCCCGTGTTCACTGGGCACAGCCCCGTGGTGGGCAATAGAAGCTTCTATAGGTTTGTCTTTTCTGCTGCTTCTTGGGCACGGCCCCGTGCTGGATGAGCACGGGGCGTGTTCAGTCTTCTGCCTTCTCTATTTTGCTTGGGAAGATGCCGTTGAGGGGTCGGGCAGTCCACTTATGTTCCTTTTCTTGTATTTATGTTGGATTTAGCTGTCTTTTTGCTTCTTTTGTGTTTTTGAGCTCATTTAATCCTGAAAATACAAAAGGAAGACAAAAACACTCTTTTTCCAATATTAGTACTTAAAAAGGGTTAGTTTTATGCCTCATTTGATGTAATTTATATGTTGCATTTTACACACATCAAACCCAAAGGCAAAAATAGAGGAGATAGGTTCCAGAAAAGCGACCGGTCAGACTCATGATATGACAGGTCCAGGGGATCTTATTCAAGAAACAAATCATCCTCTAGACCAAGGTCTGAATATCCTAATCTGAGTAAAACACCGGCTTGCTTCTGAGAACCTAAAACTCAACCCTCCCAAACCATTGAAAGATACGCCCAATAAAGACACCAGTAAATACTGTGAATATCGTAAGGGCAATGGCCATGATACTAACGATTGTTATCAGCTGAAGAAGCAAATTGAGTAGTATGTGAAGACTGGGAAACTGGCTTACCTGGTCCGAGACATAAAGCAGGGCCCGCCCACTATCAAGGAAGATGCAGATAAAGGGGAGGGCAAGAGACAACGGGAATTAAACATGGTATACGCCGACAAGGGAAAAGGAGTGAAGCGGAATTTCTCCACACTCGAACCTTGGATGCTGGCAACCATGACGGTCGAACCACGTGTTGAGGATTTACACCTCACCACAGACCCCCTCATTATATTCGCCGTCGTAGGCGACTACAACATGAGAAAGATACTAATTGACACCGGGAGTTCTGAAGATATAATATATGAACACTGCTTCAATAGGATGCAACCGGAAGATAAAAAGCTGCTCGAGTCAGTACACGCCCCTATAAAGGGGTTCACGGGAGAGAAGGTTGACCCAATCGGCCAAATCACCTTCCCGGTAACTTTCGGGCTCACCCCTCGTGAAAGGACCATACTCCTCACATTCCTTGTTGTACGTGCTGAATCCTACCACAACGTAATAATCAGAAGGTTTACTCTGGGGAAGTTAGACGCTGTTGTATCCACAGCACGAGGTTTCATGAAAGTTCCCACGCCAAGAGGAATAGCAACAGTTCACCGGGACAAAGTGGGTGAAGTTTTGGATACCAAAAGATGCCGTCAAGGACTGACCGGTGCAGTTGGTCCAGAGAGATGGGTACTAAGTACACGTCATCCAGAGCAAACAGTCACAATAGGAGATAGCCTCTCTCCGGAAATCAAAAACAGCCTGAAGCAATTGCTAAAACGAAACGCCGACATTTTTTCTTTTGAACATTTTGATATGACCGGGACCCCCCAGGATAAGGCGGAACACAGGTTGGCTACACTCCCAGGTGTCAAACCGGTGGCCCAGGGAAAATGTAGCATGGTCCCTGATCGGAGAGAAACGTTAGTGAAAGAAGTGAGAAAGTTGGTCTAAGCCGGAATCCTTCGAGAAACAAAATACCATACATGGGTATCAAACCCTGTTATGGTCAAGAAACCAGACGGTACATGGCGGATGTGTATTGACTTCAAGGATTTGAACAAGGCTTGCCCAAAAGACGCCTATCTGCTGCCTGAAATGGATTTCAAAGTCGACTCCTTGGTCCCCTTTAGGTACAAGTGTTTCTTAGACGCCTATAAGGGTTACCACCAGATCAAGATGTCAAGAGAGGACGAAGAAAAAACTGCGTTTCACACCAATATAGGCATTTTCTGCTACACCAAAATGCCTTTTGGTCTACGCAACGCTGGGGCCACCTATTAGCGACTCATGGATAAAGCTTTTGAGAAGCAAATTGGTCGAAACCTGGAGGTGTATATCGATGATCTAGTAATTAAAAGCATGGAAGAAAAACAAATGCTAGAAGACATCGAAGAAACCTTCTGAAAGTTGAGAGAGTACAACAGCAAGCTCAACCCCAAAAAGTGTTCATTCGGGGTAGAGGAAGGAAAGTTCTTGGGGGTGGTGGTCACCCGGGATGGCTTTAGAGCCAACCCAGAGAAGATAACTACAATAACGCGAATGCCATCACCCAGAACTCTAAAAGAGGCATATGCATTGAATGGGCGTTTAGTCACTATAAACAGGTTCCTGGCAAGACATGCTGAAAAATCTTTTACAATCATAAAAACATTGAAAGACTGCCTCAACAAGAACAACTTCAAATGGACCAGTGAAGCAGAAGAAGCCTTGCAAGATATGAAACGGTTCATTGAAAAGTTACCCATGTTAACAGCACCATATCCAAAGGAACTTTTGAAGATGTACCTGGCAGCAGCTCACAACGCTGTAAGCGCGGTACTCATGGTCGAAAGGAATGGCAAACAAACGCCTATATACTACATTAGCCGGGTACTAGCGGGTCCTGAGACGCGGTATCCAACACTGGAAAAACTGGTACTCGCACTCGTCCACGCCACCCAGCACCTCCGAATATACTTCCATGGCCATCGCGTGCAAATCTTAACAAATTACCCCCTGCAGCAAATCTTACACAAACCAGAAATCTCTGGAAGATTGGCCAAATAGGAAATTGAGCTGGGAGCCCTAGACATTGAATATCGAAAACGAACAACAATCAAGGGGCAGGTAATCGCTGACTTCTTCGCAGAAATTCCTGAGGGAGAAGTGATTCAAGACCCGGTGTTCAAAGACATACCAGAATCCAGCACGTCCAGACAAACTTGGAAGTTGTACACAGACGGATCTTCCAATGGAAATGGGGCAGGCGCGGGCCTCATGCTAATAAGCCCGGATGAAGTAAAGCTGATGTACGCATTGCGATTCGACTTTGAATGCTCCAACAACAAGTCAGAATATGAAGCACTACTAGAGGGTCTGAGGATGGCTTAATCCATGGGAGCAACGAGGGTCGATGCATACGTTGATTCTCTGCTAGTCAACAACCAAGTGAATTAAACGTATGAAGCCAAAGACGAGACAATGGCAAAATACTTGGCTAAAACCAAGGAACTCATAGCCTTTTTTGACAGTGTCACACTCAATCACGTCCATCACGGAAGAAATCAAATAGCAGATGCCCTAAGTAAGCTAACCACATCAGGTATGGAAAAGGAGGTGAATGTGGGAACGCTCCAGTCACCTTCAATAGAACACCGAGAGGTATCCGCGGTCACAGCGGAAGAACCTTGCTGGTATACTCCCATCCTAAAATTCCTCACAAAATGAGAACTGCCATCCGCCAGAGGCTACGCCAAAAAGATACAAACAAAAGCTTTGCAATATGAAGTGCAAAACGACGTCCTATACAGGAAGTCATACCTGGGACCACTGTTGCAATGTGTGTTCCCTTCAGAAGCTATGTACCTGATTCAAGAGATACACGCCGACATATGTGGCATTCATGCCGGACCCAGGGCGATCGTGGCTAAAATTCAAAACGCTGGGTACTATTGGTCGGGGATGCATGAGGACGCAGTGGTTGAACTCAGAAAATGCCGCAGCTATCAAAAGTATGCACCACAAACGTTACGCCCTAAGAACAACTTGATTCCACGCCTTTTCAAAAATGGGCGATTGATATCGTGGGACCATTCCCACTGGCCCCAGGGAAACTGAAGTACTTGATCGTGGCAATTGATTATTTTACTAAGTGGATCGAAGCAAAACCATTGGCCAAGATAACTGCTAAGAATGCCAAGAAATTCCTATGGGAGCACATCGTCTGCCGATTTGGACTCCCGCTATATCTTGTAAGCGATAACGGAACACAATTCACAAACAAGGTCCTACAAGATTGGTGCGCAGAGCTACAAATCCAACAAATCTTTACATCGGTTGCACACCCCCAAGGAAACGGCCAAGTGGAAAGGGCAAACAGAAGCCTGCTAGATGGAATCAAGAGAAGGTTAGGCTACGAGGGAAGCTCCTGGGTGGAAGAATTGCCCAACGTCCTCTGGGCACACCGAACCATGCCTAAGACAAGTAACAATGAAACCCCATTTAGCCTAACTTATGGCACGGAAGCAATGATACCAGCGGAAGTAGGGCTACCTTCGCTAAGGCGCCTAACAACTGATGATGACAATGACAGACTCTTACGGGAAGGCCTGGACCTCCTGGAAGAACGGCGCGAGGCGGCCGCCATCAGCGAGGCAAAATACCAGAGAACCTTAGAGAAGTATTACAATCAACGCGTGGCTCAGCAAACCTTCAAGGAGGACGATTATGTCATGCGCGATAATGAGGCTAGTAGGGCGGAACCCACAGGCAAGCTGGGACCCAACTGGGAAGGCCCTGACATAGTCAAAGAAGATCTAGGCAAGGGGGCTTACCGCCTATCCAGACTTGATGGCACAGCGGTTCCACGTAGCTTGAACGCAGCTCAATTGAAAAAAATGTTACATGTAGACTTCCTCCCCTAACGGCGGAATAAACCATTTTCCTTTTTAACAAGTGTAATTCATGAAGAACGATGTTTCTTTCTCTTTTCGGTTATTGAGTTAATAAAAATTACTTTTTTATTCTCTTTTGTCATCTACATGCACACAAAAAACTACCATCGCATTTATACTACATATTACGGTATAAAAAATTACCATCGCATTTATACTGCATATTATGGTACAAAATATTACCACCACCTTTGAACTGCATATCACGGTAAAAAAGGTCTCTAACACTAAATATTTTTCATATATAACAAAGTTAGATGACCAAAACTATACAACGCTAAAAGTGGGAATCTTGGTAATAGATACATTAACCACTACAAAAGATAGGTATTTTAGTCATAAATACATACAACTATCATACAAAACCAAGTACTTGTCCCAGTTGTCAAAAACCAACGTATGGGAACACCAAAAAACGAACATGTTCTATAAAATTACAAGTCGGGAAACATTGCTAACACCTCTGTAGGGGTGTGCAATGCCTCACCGTACCACTCCAGGGGATGGGGGTCGATGATTAAGTTCTCATCGTTCACCCCACCAACCGGAGAAGACATCATTTTCCGAGCATCAACGGAACCTATACATCGACGACCACCCCGGCGTCTTTCATATACCATCCTGCATCGACACAAATACTTGGAAGGAAATGCTTATGCCAAGGTGTCTGCTGACAATAATACAGCATCTGTATTCGACTTGATACCGGCAAAAGAAGGGCCCTCATCTTCGATAACTTTGCCAGGAACATTCGTACAAGGCACAACATTGCCGAAATTTACCTCTTGACACTCCATCGATTTCTCCGGGATCTTCTCCTGAAGATGGATTATAGCCTCAGCAACGTCTAGGGTTTGCAGTATGTCAGAGACTTTTCGAATACAGCATCAACGACTCATTTTTTACTTACCAAATTTAGTAAAAAAGAAAGTCAATTTATAGAGGGTTAAACAGGCTGACAACCATGACAAAAGCAAAAGTAATAAAAAGTCATTATTAAACATCTAATCACCACCCTTAGCAAACGGCAGCACTACCATAATGATAATTTCATTAATTGTTCCTGACAGAAATCGAGTGCTTACACGCACCCCAACAAGCACAAAATATTGTTTTTTACAAAAATATCTAAGGAACAGTCGAAATATCACTCATTCATCTCCGGATTCATCCGCCACATCCAGCATATGGTGTAATGTATCCACGCCATCTTCGGCCACCTTGTCAACCAAATCAGTATATGCCGGCATCGGATCGTTGTAAACCGCTTCTAGAGCATCTGCCATCTCCGCTGTTAGTTTGCCTCCTCTCTCCTTGAACTCAGGAGTAATCCTACTTGTTTGTTGACAACTAGAATAACCCTCGTGGATGCCATCATGATGACCTGACTTGTAAGCAGCAGTAGACAGGCGATCTAGGAGGGCAAGAAAGGATTCTGACTGGTGTAGATACTCAAAAGCACCAACTAAACCATTAGATATCAGCCAGTTCCTATCACCCTACAGACCAGCCAAGCGACTGGTCAAGCTATCCACTTTAGTGTTGGATTGGTTCAATGCACCCTCCGCCTCCTTGAGACGCGCCTGATGGGCGGTTGAAGATTGCACAAGCTGATTCTTTTCAGATACCAGGGAGTCACACATTTACTACAACTCCCTAAGTTTTTCCTCCCGCTCCTCTAACTCAACTTGTTTGGCTTGGGCTTTGGCATTAGACGCCTCTAACTCCAGGGTTAAATTTTGATACCTCTCCTGCACCTGATAAACAAAATCGGTGTCAATACGGAACTTTTCCACATCAGCAGATAACTCAACTCTCACCTTTCGAGCCTCATTGACAGCTTTATGCTCCAGCTCCTCTTGAACAGCCTTGGCATGAGAAAGGATACGATCTTTTTCCGCTATATCGCGGGCCCATATTACCCTTTCCTCAGCCAGATTGGCCGTTACTCGCTTCAGATCATCCTCAGCCTTATTTTTCTCGGACACAAACCGGCTCTCTCTAAGACTAGCAGCCTGAAGCTAGCTTTACAAATGATACTTCTCATCCATAAGCTCTTGAATTGTCATCCACGCCTGGTGTAGCTCACTATTATCATGCTTCCACCAGCGTCGGATCTCAGCCAACTTCTTGGACCACTGACAATGTCCACCATTGTGGTATTCATCAAGTGCTTGTTATCTAACCCCTCCACATATGAAGATTCAGCAGGAGGATAACCCAGTGATGCACCACTAGCGGAAACACCAGCCTAGATGATTCAACTATTTTCCATTTAGGTTGGTAGCATTTGTCCTGAGCATATGGATCCCAGCACACAGTGGGAAGGTACAGATCATCAAATAAACAAGCCCCATCCTCAACAAAGTTACCGTTGGACCCCCAGTGTCACTGACGGGGTGTCCTTAGCGCTTGTTGACTCGCCCCCGACAGAGGTAGTAGGCATTTCTTTCTCAGACACAGGGAAATCGCCAATGGGAGAATCAAATATGAACGTGGGGGCGAAGCTTGAAAACAGGGGCGCGATAGCAGGACTCGGCGTCATGACGACGGATGTAGTAAACAGCGGCGGAGGCATAGAAGAGCCAACAATGAATGTACTTGCTTGGGATATCAGATCAGCAAGGGGAACACTTTGGCCGCCAATGGCGAAAGTAGCAATCTCCCCAGAAGTCAAAGGCATAGAGGACCCACTCTTAACTTGGGACTCAGCAAGAGAATCTGCATTAAAGCAAATATTTAGAAAATAAATAAACTAGATCCTACACTGACAAGTACAACCACTTACCATCATGTAACGCTTGAGCAGCTTTTGTTGCTTGAAAAGTAGATAAAGAGGGTGTTATCCTAGGCCTCTTAGGCGCGGGGCGCGAACTCACCAACGCAGGGGCGGAAGTAACAGTTGCACCCTCTGGGGTCATAGATATGCTAGCAGCCACAGGCGAAGCTGTCGCCTTAGTGGTCATAATTTTCCTCCCGGTTATCCTTATCCAGGATGGTTTTTTTGTCTCTTCAGGAGAAAGTCCGCTGCCCCCGCTGGGGGGAGGATTAGACACTTGAGCAGTTGCATCCGTCGGTACGGCGGGAAGAAGAAATTGTTCGATATAAATCTTAAACACATCTGGCTCCTGCTCCCCAACCACGCGGTCCGCGGACCTTAGAGCAGGGTTCCGAGGAGGATCAACAAAATCAAACAAGCACCATTCACCTACTTGACATTCATACGTATTAAAACAAATATAACTTGCAAATTACATTAACAGCAAATTGACATGTACCTCCATCAACCCTTTGAAAGGAAGGGTACAACCGGCTATTACGCCATAGCAAACTCATTCCAGCCATCACCAGTGCCCCCTCCGGGATCACCTGGCACTCGGAGGGGCGCTGGCTTAACCTCTTGAATAGAGCATTTTCAATATAGGCATCAGCAGGAGGACCATTATCTTTAAATTTATCTTTGGCTCCCATTTCCCTCTAATGCATCTCCACGGGGATGACGCTAGCATCAATATAGAAGAATTTTTTCTTCTAGTCCTTATCCCTGGAACTTGCAGGGATGTCTCTCAGGCAAGATACACCGATGTCTCATCGATCGAATGTAAAAAAAAGGGATTTCCATACAAGAATGAAAAAAGGCCTAAACACCATGATTTTAGGGATATGACCCAATGCTATGCAGGCAAATTCAAAATGACGAAGTTTAACTAATCCTAGAGGACGCATCTGAGAGATGTGAATCTGGTATTCGTCAAGAACAAACTTAGCAAATTTGGTGATTGGCAACCTGAAGTTTCAGAATTTGAAAAAATCACTAAACAAAGTGATTTCCCCTGTTTCAGAGGAAATGTCATATCCCTCTTCGACGACAACACCGGATTCCACTCCGGTTTAATATCGTACTTTTGTAGAAGATTGTTAAACGATATTGTTCCCTACTTGCAATACAAGGCGTCGAAACTTGCCTGGGCTGAAGAAGATTCGTTGGTTTTGTAAGCCATGGTATGCAATCAAGAATTTGAAGGAGGTGAAGGAAAATAATGAAATGGGGCAAAACCCTAACAAACAGGCTATTTATAGAAAAGGGGAAAGCAACCCTTCAAATTCAAAAAGGCAAACGGGATGGGAATGCGTGTCAAACTAGGGAAAGTACAACTGTCATCCTAATGATGACCTAACTGTCACACCTTTTCACATCACCGCCACAATTCAAAAAAGTTCAGTACTTCCATTTGAGGAATATGCACTCAAGGGGGTATTTTGACTTTTTCCCTTTTTAAGTCCGATCTAATGAATTTCATCTCATAACTTCGGACTGGGGGGACATGACGAGGTATGACCCGGAACGGCTAACCTGACCCGGTCATTACCTATTATTTTATTATAAATATTCAGTTACACATGTTTATTCTAGAATGTTCCATTCCGCATGGATAAATACGTAACCAAATCCCCAATATTTTGGGAAAATCATGCAAATCCCTAAACTATCGGAGTACATCCTAGTTTAGGGGAAACCCTAATGGTAAACTATAAATAAAGGTAACATCAAAGGTATGATTCATTCTGTTCTCGTTTACTCTCTCTCTATACATTCTTACTCCCACAAACCGAGACTTATTCTTACGCCGGATGGTAGTTACAGGAATAACCCCATTCCTGTAACGAGTCCTAACATTGTTCTGTTTTGCAGTTAGTTGTTCGGGTTGCTAAGAGTTGAAGTTATAGCCGGAGCCTACCGTTCAGGTCAGTGTTTCTTCAGTGGCTAAAGGTCATTTCCAACATTTGGAAAACTTTCACCCTACTCACCGCCTCACATTTTACGCATTTATGTGACCATTATATAACAACTCAAAACCTTTAGCCACACTTTAAGAAAAATCTATGACATTTACCAGTCACACTAAAAATAGTGTGGCCAAATGTGATCTATGACCACGATAATTTTTTTATGTGACCAACAACACATGTTTTTGAAACCTTTAGCCACATTTTAAGAAAAATACTGAGATTTATTAGCCACACCAGAATTGTGTAACCAAATGTGATCTACGACCATGGTATTGTTTAATGACGTGGCTAAAAGCACATCTTTGAGAAAAAAAACCAAGACATTTAGTAGCTATACTAAAAAAGTGTGACCAAATAGGATCTACGGTCACAATATTTGTGTGATGATGTCACTAAAAGGTAATGCATATGGTCACATATATTATTTGTGTGATCAAAAGTTAGGCAATAGTCACACTCAAAATTATAAAATTTCATGTGGCTTTACATAAACATTCGTCACACCATCGTTACTTAGTTTTTTTTTGTGTGACGGGATGATAGCAAATGTCATAGAAAATATATGTGACAAAAGGCTATACAATAGTTATCTTTAAAATTACAAAATTTTGATATGGTTTATGTAACAACCCTCATTAAAAACTATTATTTCTTATGATTTATTGTTTAATAGGAAACCCTAATTGAGAAACCCAAGTGATTCTGCATAAACCCTAAGATTTCCAGAACAATCAGAATCAGGATTAGGGCCCCTAAAACTCAGGGGGGGGGGGGGGTATTTTCTATGGACGATTATCCACTTATCTCGTTGTCGAAATGGAATTTTAAGAAACTGTTGACTCAGCAGGCCTAGTCTCACACGTAGCTACCCTATAAGAAGGAGGTGTCCCTTACGGACCGTAAGGGAATATTGTTACGGTCCATAAACAGTTCAAAATCGGGCTATAAATACAGAACATTGGCATTCGATTTCTGGCTCTGAAACGTCGTAGAAATTCCAATTCTACGCTGAGTTATAGTCGGATTACTACAATTAACACACACGATCACTAATTGATGCTACGATACAGGGTATTAATTCAATCGCTGCTACGATTCAATGTCTGATCGATTGAAACTATCCGATAGATGTTTAAGTGCTGCTCAAATTGGGTTTATACTTTGTCATTCGTCGTGATTTCGACTTGAATGTTTGAGTGTTGTTCGAAATTGGACTATACTCTGTCATTCGTTGTGAATCCACTGGATGTTTAAGTATCGCACTTTGTCATTTATTGTGAGGGTTTGATCTCGTGAGTTATCGTAAAAGCTGTATTAAATTACTTACCTAGTTTCGTGTGCAAATTAGGTTATTAAGCTTATCAGTAGGCTAAACTCTACCTCATACCAAAGTAGATGCTAATTCTCAGAAGAGTTAGAATCAGGAAGCTTGATAAATCAAGGTGAGTTCACACTTTATTTTTCTACAAGGCACGGCCATCCTCAGTAGGTAGGATGCCACTTCACTAATCTTCGCACACATGTCTGGGAGACCGCGATACATACGAATTCTCCAGAGTGCAGAATAACGTACGTTCGTCCTGGGTAGGACAACAAAACAAAACTTCGGGATAATCCTACGGGCTAGTAAGCCAGAGAACAGAAACCGTGAATTCACTCAACTTTGTTGTTGACTCGTTGTTACATGCCTTGCAGGTTGTTAGATCCCTAGCTTAAGGAGCTTGCACAAGAGGAGGTGTGGTCGTTGTGGGAAAACATTTCAATTAATATTAAACTTATGTTTTGTGCTTCCGCTGTAAACTCAAACTATGTTTTGACACCAATTGTATTGTGTTGGATTTTATAAAAATTACTTACATTGCTTTGTTCAATATGATTGGTGGCTATGATCATGGGCATGTCACGCCTCCAAGGCGGGGTGGGGTTTTTGGAGGGTGTGACAGAGTGGTATCAGAGCCATTGGTTATAGTGAACTTGGTTTAAAAAAAAAAGGAAAAAAAGTTTTTGATGAAAACCAGACTATAACCGGTAAAGTGTTCAATGATCCACAACGATGCTTCATTCCAAGTGCAAGACTCAATACTTTACGGTGTTCTATAATATTTATTTTAAGTGCTATGGGTTAAGGTTAAGTCATCCCTAAGTATTTCATGTATACAACCTTAAGAAATGTTTATCTGACAAATTTCTGGTAGTATTTCTTTAAGACATAGAAATAAATGAAAAGTTTAAAGATTTGTGACTTTAGATATAAAACAGAAAGGTTAAGTTTCTCGAACATAAAAGATTAGTACTAGTATCCTTACTTATTTGAGTAAATCTCGAGGACGAGATTTCTATAAGGAGGGGAGAATGTAACAACCCTCATTAAAGACTATTATTTCTTATGATTTATTGTTTAATAGGAAACCCTAATTGAGAAACCCAAGTGATTCTGCATAAACCCTAAGATTTCCAGAACAATCAGAATCAGGATTAGGGCCCCTAAAACTCAGGGGGGGGGGGGATTTTCTATGGACGATTATCCACTTATCTCGTTGTCGAAATGGAATTTTAAGAAACTGTTGACTCAGCAGGCCTAGTCTCACACGTAGCTACCCTATAAGAAGGAGGTGTCCCTTACGGACCGTAAGGGAATATTGTTACGGTCCGTAAGCAGTTCAAAATCGGGCTATAAATACAGAACATTGGCATTCGATTTCTGGCTCTGAAACGTCGTAGAAATTCCAATTCTACGCTGAGTTATAGTCGGATTACTACAATTAACACACACGATCACTAATTGATGCTACGATACAGGGTATTAATTCAATCGCTGCTACGATTCAATGTCCGATCGATTGAAACTATCCGATAGATGTTTAAGTGCTGCTCAAATTGGGTTTATACTTTGTCATTCGTCGTGATTTCGACTTGAATGTTTGAGTGCTGTTCGAAATCGGACTATACTCTGTCATTCGTTGTGAATCCGCTGGATGTTTAAGTATCACACTGTGTCATTTATTGTGAGGGTTTGATCTCGTGAGTTATCGTAAAAGCTGTATTAAATTACTTACCTAGTTTCGTGTGCAAATTAGGTTATTAAGCTTATCAGTAGGCTAAACTCTACCTCATACCAAAGTAGATGCTAATTCTCAGAAGAGTTAGAATCAGGAAGCTTGATAAATCAAGGTGAGTTCACACTTTATTTTTCTACGAGGCACGGCCATCCTCAGTAGGTAGGATGCCACTTCACTAATCTTCGAACACATGTCTGGGAGACCGCGATACATACGAATTCTCCAGAGTGCAGAATAACGTACGTTCGTCCTGGGTAGGACAAGAAAACAAAACTTCGGGATAATCCTACGGGCTAGTAAGCCAGAGAACAGAAACCGTGAATTCACTCAACTTTGTTGTTGACTCGTTGTTACATGCCTTGCAGGTTGTTAGATCCCTAGCTTAAGGAGCTTGCACAAGAGGAGGTGTGGTCGTTGTGGGAAAACATTTCAATTAATATTAAACTTATGTTTTGTGCTTCCGCTGTAAACTCAAACTATGTTTTGACACCAATTGTATTGTGTTGGATTTTATAAAAATTACTTACATTGCTTTGTTCAATATGATTGGTGGCTATGATCCTGGGCATGTCACGCCTCCAAGGCGGGGTGGGGGTTTTTGGAGGGTGTGACAGTTTATATAATAATTAGCCTCACCATTAACACTTTATTTTTGTTTTATGTGATCGAAATATAGCAAATGCCACGCTTAAAAAAATTGCGTGACCAAATAATATACAAAACAGCCACACTTATGTATCTAAACTTTAAATCATATCATAATTGTTCTACCTACCATATCTATTCCTTGTTCCAATTCGAGAAGATAGACTATGTGAATCCCTTTTATCTATGTGATTAGGATTAGTTTCTCAAACGTATCTGTGGTATTTTATGTTCCCTCCATATACCGGAGATGAGCTAGGTTTTCGAATTGGTCGATTATAAGAGTTTTAGATCTGCAGAATTCAGTTCGAGTGAAGCAGATTTAGGATTTGGTTCTAATTGAAGGCTAGGAGGATTGGAATTTCCGATGAACCCACCTCATATTACGACCGGAAAAGGTAAAACCTGGTTTGTTATTCATCTTTCAGTTCATATCATATGCTTTGTTTGAATTCCAGTCTAAGGCATCGTATTTGGGGAATTCAAACATTTTGAATTATCACGTGGTGAATAGGGGTTCTCTTATTGCGCTGGATGATGGCGAGAAATATTGACGGTATCTTGCTGATTGCAAGTTGCGTGAGAAATATTGTTTCAACATGTGCCTGGTCGGACCGTTGGCCGGAGGACAAACCGGAGAGCTGGTGAAATGCAAGGGTTAAACCGGCTAGATCAAATGCAAAATCCAGAAGCAAGATCAACAAAATCAAAATAATCTGGTTCGATTTTGGCCGGATGGTGAAGTGGCAGTGGCTTGGACTGGGCTATCACCTTGGACGCAATAGCTTAGTTGGAGCTGATGACTGATCCTCCATCTTAGATGGCCGAACCCAAGTCAAACTTTTTTAATTCTGCAGAGATGGTGTGGCGGTGTAGAGTAGTCACATTTAATTGTTTTGTCCAATTTAATTGTTGTGTGCATTAACCTCTATGTTGCAGGCTTTTGTAAGCTATAGTTGTTAAAATGTGAGAAATACATTCAACTCATTCGGCTGTTTAGCTGCATGTTTCTTTCATAAAAATAAGGGGTCGTAAACGAGTGTTGCTAAGTCTTTGCATTGCATACACGCAGGCTTTTGAAGCCCTTCGATGCCATGACATGTGTAAGGCCAGCGAATAAATGTACTGAATCACTATTATTATTTCCGATCGTTTTCATTTATGGTGATTTGTTTGCATCTGAAATCGAATTTAAGATTATGGAATTCGTTTGTTTCAAGATTATACGATGATTTAGTTTTGATTAACTTTTAGTTCTTAGTTTTAGGTATTGATTGTTAGGTGTTTTTTTCGAGGTATTGACATTGTGATATTTAGGGTGAGCAGGGCACTCCTCTAAGAGGGGAGTGACCTCTCTTACACACTCCCAATCAGCACGCGCCATGTCAACTTCCCCCTTAACTCCCCCCCACACCCTCAATTTGATGGCGGCACTCCTCTCTTGAGGGACTTGGTTTTATTTTTTTATATAAATATTTTTATAAAAGTAAAACATAATTTAAATAAATTAAAACTAAATAAAAATAAAAAATAGAACATTGCATTTAATTAAAAACAAGTTTGAGGGGTATTTTTAAAAGTAATAAAAAAAATCACAAGGAAAAAACAAAAAAAAAAAAGAAGGAAAAAACAAAAAAAAAACAAAAACTCAAAAATATACATCTCTTCTTCTTCTTCTTTCTTCCTCCTCCCCTTCTTCTTCTTCATTACCTGCACTTTGTTCTTCATCCTCCTACATCTCTCACAAAGAAAAAAAAACTCAAAAAAAATGGCATCTCTCATCGGTGAACACCCACCGCTCCCCACTTCCCGCTTAGCCTCCCCGAGGGGTCGGCAGTGGTGTTCCCGCTCGGGGACTTGGCTCACCGCACCCCTCCCCGCAAAGCGCCCCGGACACCCTTAGAATTGTTTGAAGATGTGTGATGTGGTGTGATATGTTAATCGTGAAATTAGTGAAAGTTTGCTCAAGGTTTTGGATTGGTGGTACGTGGTTTAAAATTGCAAAATCTGTTTATGAAGTTTATGACTTTGGAGTAATTGTTTATTGTAATTGTTAAATAAGTTAGAACTAAGGATAAGTATTTGTATGATCATTCACACTCTTTTAAATGAAGTTAATTGGTGTTGGTACCCTGTTTGAAATGGGGTAAATGTGCCCGCTTTACCTAGAAAATGAAATTAGTGAGAGGAAAACTCTGTTTATATATCAATAAACATGCTAATATTTTTATTATAAATATACTTAACATTCAAGAATAAAATTAGTAATTTCTACTAGCATAGGTTAAACACTTATCGGTTCTGTTCGGTTTTTCCGGTTGTTAAAAATGGTTATCCAAAAACCAAGCCGTCGGTTTTTATTTCGGTTCGTTTTTTGGTTATTTCGGTTACGGTTCAGTTATTTCGGTTTTCTACTCACCTAATAAGGCCATTAATGAAAATATGACATGTTATTAGACGTTCACACCTAACTATGACTCATTACACTCATATAAAATCCTCTTATAACAATTTGACATGATATAGGCTATAATGGGCCACTATGACCAATTAAGGCCTAATACGACCCATTATTATGTTATTGGGTGTTAACACCTAACTGTAACTAATATGACTCACTACATTCATATACAACCCTTTTGTAGCAACTATGATACCATAGAGGCTATAGTAGGCAGCTATCACCAAACAAGCCTCCAATAAGATCCATTAATGAAAGTATGACATGTTATTGGGCGTTCACACCTAACAATGACTCATTACACTCCTATAAAATCTTATTATAGCAACAATGACATGATATAGGCTATAATGGGCCACTGACACCAATCAAGGCCCAATACGGCCCATTAATCAAAGTATGACATGTTATTGGGTGTTAACACCGAACTATAACCGGTATGACTCACTACAGTCCTAAACAACCCTTTTAAAGCAATTATGACATGATATAAGCTATATTGGGTCGCTAACACCAATCAAGGCCCAATATGGCCAATTAATGAAAGTATGACATGTTATTGGGCGTTCACGCCTAACTATGACTCATTACACTCATATAAAACCCTCTTATAGCAACTATGACATGATATGGGCTACAATGGGCCAGTGACACTAGTCAAGGCCCAATACTGCCCATTAATGAAAGTATGACGCATTATCAGGTGTTAACACCTAACTATGACTAGTATGACTCACTACACTCATATTCAACCCTTATAGAGCAACTAAGAAACGATATAGGATATATTGGGCCTCTAACATCAATCAAGGCCCAATACGGCCCATTAATAAAAGTATGACATGTTATTAGACGTATTATGTCTTAATGGATAATAATGGGTAATAGGAAGTCATATTTGTCTTAGTGGGCCCAGTTGGCCTTGACATTCCTAATAATTCTTAATAGTCCTTATTGGGTCTTAATAGTCCTAACAACTTATAATAGATCATTAAGGGCCTTATTATGTCATACGAGGTCTCAAATTGTTAGATTGCGAGTTGTAAGTAGTCATACTATTATAATGGATAATAGTAGATCATACATATCTTAAGGGACCCAATTGGATCTTGACAATTATGATAGCTCTTAATTGACCCGATGTGGCTCGAGCTCGTCTCAGTTCAAGCCTACTTATTTGAGATTGATCCCGGCTCGAAGGTTGAGTTCGGCTCCAACCTCGACATAATTTGAGAACACTTTCAAACGAGCTAAAAACTCGGCTCGGGTTCGTTAGTAGTTATTTAGCCTAGGGATGAGTAAATGGTACCGGGTACTGGTATTGAACCGGTTCATTTTCGGTACTGAATTAGTACCGAATTTTTCAGTTGTTGGTACCGATACGATACCGATTCAGTAATGTACCAATCTTTTCCTGGTTTTTACATTCAAATACCGGTGCTTGTACCATACCGAGTATTTTTGGTACCGGTACCAACATAGAACTCATCCCTACTCGAGCCGCCCAAAAAAACTTTAAAAAATAATTAAATGTGATTTCCCAAATATTAAGTTCCCCCATGAAGTTCGTCTCCCGCCCCATTCCTTTATTCCAAAAGTTAAGTTTTGCTTTTTCCCTCTCATCCTTCCCTCCCTTATAACCTAAAATCAACTATGTGTTCTCACAAATTTAACTCGTTGAACACATCACCTGTTTCTTTTTTTCCACATTCAAACTTTTTAGAAATCCCTCTCTCGCCGAACACATCTGTTTTGTTTCCTAAACTCCGGTGGTGGTATAAGGGTAAGGTTGGACACTACTAGAAATCCAGCTCAAAATCACCGGCGTTGTAGACGTTGATGATGCCATCAACCATTGAACACTCCTCCGCCTCGATTTTTGTAAGACGGTACTGAGGATTGAAGTGGATCTGGTGCTACATATGATATCTGACATCACAACCGTCAGCTAGGGTTTATTTGGGCAATCCTCGACTGTTAAGGGAAGGTTATGTGTACATTTGCTCTATTTTAATGATCATATGCTTAGATAAAATTATTTAGCTTGTGGGTTTTATGGAATTCGTTGTGGTGTTGCATGTTTGGAGATATGTGACTTGTATGGGATTTGGGCACATAAGATTAATTGTTGTATTGTTTTTGAAATTGTCCAGTTCTGCTTTAGCATTTTAGATCTGCTGTACAACACATTTTTATCAATGTTGAGGTTAGATGGTCTAGTGTCTGATATTGGTGTTACCTTTTTATTTCCTTAATATTGATTGCAATGTTCTATCAGGCGAATCCGTTAGCTCCATTGATTACATTACATCATCCGTTGAAATTAATCACACATAACATGGACTTTAGTGTGTGATCTTACTCTACCAAGTTGTTAGGTTATCCATGATGGTTGGATATGATAGATCATATGTTTCATCACTCATACTCTAGAAGCTATAAGTTTTTTCTTGTTTTAGAACACATTGTTTAATTCACGCCACCCATATGGTTAGTTTGAGCCTCTTATTTAGAACCAGATCATCTTGTAGTTTATGGTAATCGTCCCTGATAATGGTTTGTAATGATGATACCCCAAAATTCAGGTGAACAAATTCTTAGATTGCACATAATATTTCTCTTCGTTTAAATCTCATAAGCTTATATGCACTAATCTCATGAACAATGTTATATTCATCATACTAAGTGCCCATTGTTTTGCATCTGCAGTAGTTTTTTGACATTTACTTATTGCTTGTCATATCTTTTATCAAGAAGAAGACATAAAGCAATTCCGTCAACAGGGAAGCAAAACTCCAGGTCATCTTGAGAACTTTGAAACCCAAGTATTGAGGTTACCACTGGTTAGTACTCGTATATTTTTAAACACTACAAAATCGTGATGAAATCTTTTTAAGTCTAAACAGTTATTTGTTGCTATCAGCTCCTCTTGGTCAAGGTATTGCATGTTGGTCTGGCTCTTTTTGTTGCTATCAAGATCGTCACTTATTCAATAAACATATGTTGGTCATAAACTTATGAAATATAACTAGGAATATGTAACCTAGTTAATAATATGTTGATTAACTAATGAAAAACAAGAAATGGACTCCTTTTATAAAACTTAAGAACTTAAGGGACTAAAAGGGGCAAATTTAAAATTAATATTGATAAAATGGAATTTGACACAAAACACACACACAGAGTGTGTATTCTGGTCGACAAAAACACTGGGCAAAAGAGGAGATCACCTCAAAACCCTAAGTTCACAAAATCCATCAAAATCAAAGAGGAAATCGAGCTAAAAATCAGTGCGAAAGCCAAATTCGTGATCACCCAAGTCAGGAGATTATAAGGTATGTTGAAATTTGATATTTGATGATGTTGTAAATTTGTGATGAACATTCATAACTGAATTTCTAGTATAAATGGTAGATGTTATGATAGAATTGAAGTAGATACAAGCCTAGGAACAAACCCTAGATGAGAAATTAATGATTAAATACCAAGAATCAAGTGTTTGAATAACTAACCATGTTTGTGTTAGATGGGTTTTAGAATGTTGTAATGAACACTTGAATTATGATAGAGAAATGGTAGAATAAGATGTTAAGATGTGAATTCTAGATGTTGTTTATGTACACTGAAGGCTTGAAAAAGATGCTAAAACATGGTTAATAGCTAATCATGAACTCGATAATACTTGTATAAAAATCTCGCGCATAATGTAACGCCTTGCATTTTAAAACTTTCATATTTTGGCAAGTCTCGTCCCTGTAATACTTAATGTTGCCTATTAGAGCCTTAAACTATGTTAGAAAATGTGAAACTTGCTCGATGTGATACTTTGTGAAACTTGAGTCTTGATACATGACTCTTATGATACTTGAACCTTGTGAAACTTTGAATCTAGACTCTTTTGATCCTTTGAATCTTGAATATTGAAACTTGACACTTGTTATAATACTTATTAAACAAGAAACTTTGAGGCTTTATTGATACTAATTGGACGAGAAACTTGATACTTAGTGGAACGAGAAGCTTAATACTATTGAACGTGAAACCCTGATTCTTTATTGAACGAGAGACTTTGATACTTGATACTTTGATACTGGATACTTAGTAGACGTGAACCTAGCTTAAACGCGACTTGAAACACGAAGACTTTTGTGTTTACACCATTGTAACGGTTACCCACAATAATACGCAACTCAACACTTAATCTAACTCGTAAAACGAACCAAAGTCGGAAAACTAGCAAATGGGTCTTGGCTGTCCGAATGGACATCCGATCGGATGATCATCCGACCAAATCGCCATCCGACCCCCTTTGCACATTGCGCCACCTTAGCTGTCCCTTTCAGCTATAAATAGGCCCCTTGAACCTTCATTTCACACTTTTTGCCTCTGTCATCTGACCACACGCACTCCCTGGTCCTTTCAAGCACTTTTCTCGAGATTCAATCTTCTTCTATAAGTATTTCTTCTAGATTCTTGTACAACTTTAGTCATTTAACACTTCTACACAAGATTCTTCCATAAGCACTTTTCTTGACACTTTTTATAATACTTATTAAACAAGAAACTTTGAGGCTTTATTGATACTTATTGGATGAGAAACTTGATACTTAGTGGAACGAGAAGCTTAATACTATTAAACGTGAAACCCTAATTCTTTATTGAACGAGAGACTTTGATACTTGATACTTTGATACTGGATACTTAGTAGATGTGAACCTAGCTTGAACACAACTTGAAACACGAAGACTTTTGTGTTTACACCATTGTAACGGTTACCCACAATAATGCGCAACTCAACACTTAATCTAACTCGTAAAATGAACCAAAGTCGGAAAACTAGCAAATGGGTCTCGGCTGTCCGAATGGACATCCGATTGGATGACCATCCGACCAAATCGCCATCCGACCCCCTTTGCACATTGCACCACCTTAGCTGTCCCTTTCAGCTATAAATAGGCCCCTTGACCCTTCATTTCACACTTTTTGCCTCTGTCATCTGACCACACGCACTCCCTGGTCCTTTCAAGCACTTTTCTCGAGATTCAAGCTTCTTCCATAAGTATTTCTTCTAGATTCTTGTACAACTTTAGTCATTTAACACTTCTACACAAGATTCTTCATCAGAATCACACAAACACTCAAACTTTTTTCATGAAAATCAACTGTATTGGGCCATTTGAAGGTGTTTATCCACTCAATTGTTGGTACAACCTGTTGTGGAACATCATCAGCCTCAGATCTAACATATTTTCACCGTGTTTTAACAAAATCTAAGGAAACTTCACACTTTTATACCAGATCCGACGGAATTTCCTAAGTTCTGGCTTAGATCTGATGAAGTTCACAGTTTACACTTGATTTTCGAACTTCCTTCAACTTTTATATGAAACATGGGTGAAATCATACTCGAACAGACTTTTGATTCGTTCCTTAGCCAAAAGCCGGCTTGAGAACTGAACTTCACCAGAAAATGGACAATTTGACGAGTCCAAACATGAAACACACCGGAAACAGTTCGTTGGTTCGAGAAGGGGTGGTTCCCAGCCGACCGACGAGCTAGGTTTGGTACGTTCCCGTTGTTTGACGCGTCATCACACCGTCTCCGTTAACTCAAAACTTAGAATTTTCATGAAACATCACTCACTGATCGTCTGTCCGGATGGCCATCCGATCGGATGACCATCCGTCCAGATGATCTGATTAGGTTGACACTTGTTTGTTTAAAGGACATTATGATCATGACATTTGAAACCTTAATAGTACAAACTTTACCCACTGATCGAATGACCATCCGATCGAATGGTCATCCGTCCGGATGACCATCCGATCAGATGGAGTCCCTCTGTCCGAATGGTCATCCGACCGGATAACCATCCGCTCAGGTAATCAATCAGACACTTACTCTCGATTTTAGCACTGGTCGACACTCTGTTCCCAACCGGGTCAGTTCTTAGAGGACTTATGCTCTGTTCCCCGTACGCAGGCTGATCCAGCGCTCCCTTCGATCAATCAAACAATGTTTTTCTTAAGCACCCACTCTGAGTATACTCGATCCATTTTTGTTTAAACACTTTTGGGATGCAACATGTATTCTATTATCAAGACACTTGACACTTGAAACTTAAAACTTATTTGAAACGTACTCTATCCGCGTGAAAACATGAAACTTGTGATACTTGAGACTTTTATGCTATGAGAACGTTTAATCCTTGTGTGTAGTTCCGCCTTAACAATGGTAGCGCTATAGAGGTAATGCACCTCTCTGTTAGTCTTTGGGGTATTGTTAGGAGGAGACATATAACCTCCCGTTAAACTTTGGGAAAGGCACTTAACGCATTGGAAACTTGAGCTATCACTTGGACTGCGTTAAATAGCATGGCGAAACTTGTTATATGTGTTTATGCTGGATATGAATTTTTAAACTATTATGCTGCGTATTCAAACTTGTATGCTCGCCAACATTTTTGTTGATAGTATTTTAATACATGTTGCAGGATGATAGTAGCTGAAGAAAATCATGAAACTTGCTAGGATGCTGCTTAGAAACACATCTTAGTTAATTCCAGAATTTTTGGACAATATTTGGATGTTTTGTATTTGATACTTTTGTGGTTGAGTCGTGGATGCTGTTTAGACAATTTCTGTGAAATTTGATTAATCATTATTGAAACAAATAGTGTTGTGGAATCTCTTGAGCAATCTGAACGCTTAGTGTCGTGCCCCGATGTTTCCGCCATCGGTTGGGTTGTGACACATAATATGCTCGATAAAATGCCTAAGTGATCTTGAAATATTGAATATATTAAAGAATCATGTAATTGACTAGTTTAACGAGTTGCGTGTAACATATTGTAACATGAGTTCTAAACGATAAATCGAATTGAACTCTATAGGAAAATTGGGCGAATCATCAAGTGGTCAAGACAGAGCGGACACTCGCTTGAAAGGAAAGCTTTAAAGGTACGTCTTCATGCTTCCTAGATCTTTCGTTAATATTTTACATTTATATATGTTGAATAATAAAGGTATTATCATGAAGTTCGGTTTGTTCTTAAGCGGTGGATTTCATGCGAATAAACCGAATGGATGAACAAGGGACTAACGATAAGTTTGAATGTTTGAAAGTGATGGATTTCACTAATACATTCAAACAAGTGAAAATAAGAAATTGATATTTTGTTTGAATGTTAGAAAGTGATGGATTTCACTAAAACATTCAAACGGGTCAATTTGATAGAGAGATATAAGGTTTGGTAGTATAAAAGCGATGGACTTCGCTAAGAAAACCAAACGGGTCAAAATGACTAGAATAATAAAGGTTTGGTTGAATAAAAGCGATGGACTTCGCTAAGAAAACCAAACGGGTCGAATTAACAAGAATATTAAAAGTTTGACTACATGAAAGCGATGGATTTCGCTAAGTTAGTCAAACAGGTCAAAATGAAGTCTTAATGCATATCTGAATGGTTTCATGATTAATGAATTCGGATTGGTACCCAGATAGTGGGTAGAAGGTCAAAAATACACGTAAACCGGGAATCGGAAACACGGACTAATAGTCAAAGACTCGGTTGTGAGTTACGACTAAACGATGCACAATTTCGCTTATGGGAATTGAGTTAAATAAGTTCAACTATTGTATGTTGAACGGGTCGAATGAATAAATCACGTGTTAAATAAAGGAGGCATAAAACCTGTAAATAGAACTTCGGATAATAGGAAGTAATATAGTTATGACGCTCATAGGAAAATTGATTGCAAATAAATAAGTTTGTTTGATAAATCATGAATGGGTCAAAAGTTTTGTAAATAAATATAATACCAAGGGCTTGTAAATTAATAATATCATTAATCCGGATGTTAGGTTTCAAGTTTAAATGATGGAGGATCAAATTACGATCACGTAGGAAGAAACGGGAGGTTAAACGGATAACCGGATTGAAAGTTATGGTCGTTTTAGTATTGAGGACAGAACGTGAAGTTTTTACTACAGGTTAGACCGTAACCTACGGTTGGAGACCATAGGCTACAGTCCAGGCAGTCTGTCCAAAATGTTTAAGTGTACCGTAAGCTACGGTCTCTTTACCATAGCTTACGGCGGGTATTGTAACAAATTGAAGAAACACCAGATCTATCTGACCGGAATCAGTTCAGATCTGGGGGTAGGGTTTCTGCATAAAATGGTTAATCCCCTCATCGATGACTACTGGATACTAATTCTTCGAAATCACTGCAAAACAGAAACGCAGTTCGCCTCGCCACCGGGAGAATGGGGGTTCTCTCCGTGACCACCCTCCGGCGTGAGAATAAGTACAGTGATCTGAAGAAGATGAAGTAGTAAGAGTGAAAGTAAGTGAAAGTGAATGAATGACTTGTACCTGAATTCTCTTATTTATAGCCGAAGGTTTGGCACCAAAAATATTACGGAGGAGATAACAGAATCTTCTTTTCCGTTTGCAGTTAACTCCCCATCCATGCACACGGATCGCGAATTGATCAATGGCTGGGGAGATGCCACGTGCAAAGTAACCTGATCTAGATCTGCATGTAAATTGTGCCATCGTCATGCTTTAGATGAATGCTCTAGATGTTACCACTTCACATTCGGTTACAACCGAATGAGGCCATGCACGATTGGCCATTTAATGCTTCTAGAAGATCTACAGCTATGAGCCTTTGAACAGTTGCCACGTGTCCAGTCTTTTATAATAGAAAAGATTCCTTTTGTTCAAGTCCTTATTTCTTCATGCGCACAGACATGTTTAATACTTGTCTTTATGTGACAACTCGTATTTCAAACCTCTCTTTGTACTTTGTTGTAACGTATGTGGACCCTATGTGATTATATGAACCTTGATTGATTAATCGAATGTTATGATTATGTATTTACGTGTAACGAATTGTATTGTATATTAACGAACTGATCGCACAACACAAGCCCAATCGGGCCACACTTATGGTACTCGAACCGAGTGGGCAGCCCATGTAGAGGGTTCGGCCCACCCCCCCTTATGTCGCATAAACCATGAGGAGAGTGTATACTCCTCATTTGTTTCAAATCTCATAAAACACAAAACCCTAATACCTCTCTCTCTCCCTCTAACCCGACGGCAACAACACCCATTCTCCATCGAGGAGTTTCTTGATTCAGATCACCCTTTCTGTTTGATCTTCTAATCGGTAAGTGTTCTTATTATTGGTTATGTGATTTGAACGATGTTTTGATTGAAGTGATTCTACATGATAGCCTTAGGATACTTCGAAATTGATGTTGGTATGAAATCGGTTCACATGAATAGTATTGTAGATCAATATAGGATTGTTAATCATTTGATGTTGTTTATGATCTAGAATCGATTGCATGATTAATCGGCTGTAGACTAATATATATGGATGAATTGGTTGGTTTATTACATTATTAAGCATGCTACTGATTTAGATCATGAGCCAAGATTGAGATGTTTAAGTTTTATGATTATTGTTCATGTGTTGTTCATACTTAGGGTTCATGAGGATCGATTGGAATATGCTTAAATTGATCGATTGTATGTTAACTGTATAGTTAAAAACTGTTGATTGATTTATTTGTAAATTTGGAAACGGTTGAATGACATAACTAAATAGCATAAGTTTCGGATCATTAAACTAATCGCACAAGCTTGTCGGTCGCACAAGATCAGATCATACAAGTTTTGATCTGATCGCACAAGAGCTGATCGCACAAGCTAGGTACAACAAAACAAGGCACACAGTACTGCTAGGTTATGCATGATCGTACAAGATTTGTGGATCGCACAAGACCGTGTCGATCGCACAAAGTCTTGGGCCTTACACAGTGTTTTGGACTTAACGTATCATTGGGCCGAATGGCCCAAACTCCAGTCGCACAAGTCGTCCGGATCGCACAAGACATCCGGGCCGCACAAGATCGGCATGTATTATTGTTTGGGCCGGGTTATTCTATTGGGCTTCATTTAGGGGATCGCACAAGATTAATGGGCTAATGAACTTGTGCGAGCCCAACCTTCTGAGTCGCACAAGTCGGGTATTATGTGGACTTGACTGTTTAAGTGATTTACTTGTTTGCCATGATCAATACGTGTTCATAACCTGTTAGCTTATGTGTAAACATACGTGCACTATTTGAACCTAGACCTGACTTGTATGGTAACCATGATAGGACGTGGTCGACCCTAATAACTCGATTGACCTTTCGTTTATCTGCCGAGCTAATCTAAGGTGAGTTCACACTTTCTACAAAGCATGGGATTCCCTGGGGTTGGGAATTGGTTAAGGAATATGGATTCCTCGTCCTTATTGGGTAGGACAGTATGGGTTCAGGAATATAATTCCTCGTCCTCATGGACAGTTAAATTTCGCTAGACCAAAACTCTATCACGAAGTCCCTCTTTTTATATCGACTTAATCGCCGGGCCAATGGCGAGCGGGTCATTAGTTAGATAGCGCTATTTAGGTCTGACAAGCCTCACACCGTGCCGCAGAGGACGGGCGTGAACTAATGGATCTGGGCACGTCAATGATGATAGACATTGACGCTAAGGGCACATAAACATGACTACAATCAGCGGTCGATATGGTAACGAGTCTAGTAGTATATACATGGGGTAGCCCCACGGCCAGAGAGCCAGATAATTATATACATGGGGTAGCCCCCATGGCTGGATTGCCAGAGTAGGCGGGAATAAACAAAACACGTTTTCAACTATGGGGTAACCCCCACGGCAGGGATGCCAGTTAAAGGAAACTGTTTTTGGAACAACTTAAAACGAACACCCAACTGTGAACTCGCTCAACTTAGTTGTTAACTCGTTACTACATGCTTTGCAGGTCACTAGGTACTTAGTTGGATCTTGCATGGGGAAGAGTCGTTGTGGGACATGGACAGCTGTGTGCCATGTTAAACTTTGAAACGTTTAAACTTATATTTTGGTTTTAAACATTATGCTTCCGCTTGCAACTTAAACTATGTTTGTTTGGACACCAATTGTATTGGTTGGATTTTATAATTACTTATAGGCTTGTTCAATATGATTGGTGGCTTAATCCTGGTCATGTCATGCCTCCAAGCGGTGATACTCCGCGTGTGGATTTTGGGGGTGTGACAAATTGGTATCAGAGCCATTGGTTATAGTGAACTTGTTTTTAATAAGGGAAAACGTTTTTGTTAAAACCAGACTATAATCTGTACAGTGCTCAACGATCCACAACGACGCTTCACTCCACGTGCAAGGCTCGACATTCTAGGTGATATGATTTATGTTTACATTGCCTACTTGCTAGATTACATAGAACTATGCTTATGGTATGTTTAGATAAACGTAACCACTATTGTTTGGAAACACGTGTGTGCTTACTCCCTTCTGTCATCGCCTTTTCGCGAACCTCTCTCACTCATGTTTCCCTTGATATGAAGATCATGGCTGGACGCGTTAACAAGACTCAAGCCCAGTTGACGGCTCTGATTAACCAACAAGTTGCTGCGGCACTTGCAGCCGCTCAGGCAGGAGGTATACCCTGCAGTCTAAACTCACTCTAGGATCCTTAGGTCCTACTCTCGTAAACCAACACTTGTGCCTAACCTTGTCCCTTCTTACACCCACGACAGGTCAACATGCTCAGCCACCTGTGTGCACCTTCAAAACTTTTATGGACTGTCGACCTGGTACCTTCAGTGGTACTGAAGGAGCTGTCGGTCTCCTCCACTAGTTTGAGAAGCTCGAATCCGTCTTTGAGATGTGTGAATGCCATGAGCCTCGCAGGGTGAAGTATGCTACTGGTACTCTTGAGGGTATAACGCTCACGTGGTGGAACGCTCAGGTCCAAATGCTGGGGTTAGTTGCTGCTAACGCCACCCCCTGGAACGATTTTAAGGAATTCATCAAAGAAGAATACTGTAGCCGTGATGACATTCATAAGCTGGAGGTAGAGTTTTACAACTTGAAGATGACGGGATCAGAAATTGAAGCGTACACGAAAATATCAAATGAGTTGGCTATTCTGTGTCCTACAATGGTAGACCCTCCCATCAAACGTATCGAACTGTATCTCAAGGGTTTAGTGCCAGAGGTTCAAAGTCACGTGACCTCAGCAAACCTTGGCACCATTCAACAGATCATCAAGTTGGCTCATCGTCTCACGGATCAGGCGGTGGAGCAGAACAGGTTACCAAAGCGTATTAGTGCTACAGCTACTTCAGATGCTCCTAGTGACAACAAGCGGAAATGGGATGGAACTTCAAGCAAAGGTTCGACTTCTGTTCAATCTCAGTCTCAGCAGAGAAGGACTGACGACTACAAGAGCCCTAGTCAGCAATCATCTGGTAGTCAAAGTCAAGGAGGGTACAGGGGAATTCATCCCAAATGCAATCGCTGTAATCTACACCACAGCGGGCCATGCACCAGGAGTAACTGCCATCGGTGCAACAAGCCAGGCCACGCCGCAAAGGATTGCAGAAGTTTACACCCCGCAAATCAGAATCGTCAGCAGCAACAAGCCCCACAAAATCAACGCCAGCAGCAGCAGCAAGGCATCAACAAAGGGTGCTTTCAGTGTGGAGCTGAAGGCCACTTCAAGAGAGATTGTCCCCAACTGAACCGGAACCAGAACAACAACAACAATAATAACAACCAGGGGAATGGAAACAACGGGGGTAACAACGGCAATGGTGCAAGGGGCCGTGTGTTCGTTATTGGCCAGGGTGAAGCGAGGAATGATCCCAATGTTGTGACGGGTAAGTTCCTACTGGACGACTTTTATGTTACTGTCTTATTTGATTCGGGTGCCGATACTAGCTACGTGTCATTAAAAGTTAGTCAAATGCTTAAGCATACCCCAACACTTTTGAACACCAAGCACACTGTAGAGCTAGCTAATGGTAAGAGTTTAGAGGCCACACACGTAGTCAAGGGTTGTAATCTTGTTCTTGCTAATCAGACCTTCTCTATCGACCTCATTCCCATCGTTTTGGGTAGTTTCGACGTCGTCATTGGGATGGACTGGTTATCCCAACACCAAGCAGATATTCTTTGTAACGAGAAGGTTGTCTGTATTCCTCGTTCACGGGATGAACCTCACATGATACGTGGCGACAAGAGTGGTGCTGTTGTGAGCATCATCTCTTTCCTTAAGGTCCAAAAGTGTTTGAGAAAGGGCCACACTGCTATTTTGGGTCTCGTTACTGACACCTCGAAGAAAGAGAAGAAGATAGAAGATTTCCCGATCGTACGTGACTTTCCTGAAGTATTCCCTGAGGAATTACCTGGTCTTCCGCCTCATCGCCTGGTTGAGTTTCAAATCGAGCTAGCTCCTGGAGCAACGCCCATAGCTCGAGCACCCTATCATCTAGCTCCATCTGAATTGGAAGAACTGTCTTCGCAGTTACAAGAACTCTTGGACAAGGGTTTCATTCGCCCTAGCTCTTCGCCCTGGGGAGCTCCAGTCTTATTTGTGAAAAAGAAGGACGGTACCTTCCGTATGTGTATCGACTATCGCGAACTCAACAAGGTGACCGTGAAGAATCGCTATCCTCTTCCACGCATTGATGACCTATTCGACCAGCTGCAAGGGTCGAGCTTCTATTCAAAGATTGATCTGAGATCGGGATATCACCAGCTGAGAGACCGAGAAGAGGACGTCTCCAAAACAGCCTTTAGAACTCGTTATGGACACTATGAGTTTTTGGTCATGCCTTTTGGGCTGACAAACGCACCTGCGATCTTCATGGACTTGATGAATCGAGTGTGCAAGCCTTACCTAGATAAGTTCGTGATTGTATTCATCGACGACATCCTGATCTATTCGAAGAGTCAGGAGGAACACGAGCACCATCTACGACTCATTTTGGAACTCCTTCGAACATAACAGCTTTACGCAAAGTTCTCGAAATGTGACTTCTGGCTTCGTGAAGTCCATTTCCTAGGCCATGTGGTAAACAAGGATGGGATTCACGTTGATCCATCCAAGGTAGACTAGATTAAGAACTGGCCTGCACCTCGCACACCAACGGAAATTCACCAATTCTTGGGTTTGGCAGGTTACTACAGGAGGTTCATTAAGGATTTTTCCAAGATTGCACAACCTCTCACCTCACTAACACAGAAGGGCGTTACTTATCGATGGGGTAATGCACAAGAATCAGCATTCCAGCACCTAAAGGATAGACTTTGCAGCGCACCTATTCTTTCATTGCCAGAGGGCACAGACGACTTTCTGGTTTACTGCGACGCATCAATTCAGGGTCTTGGTTGTGTATTGATGCAACGGGATAAAGTTATTGTGTACGCCTCACGCCAACTTAAAGTTCATGAAAGGAACTACACTACACATGATTTAGAGCTGGGAGCTGTTGTTTTTGCACTTAAGATATGGAGACATTACCTGTACTGTACCAAGTGCGCCATTTACACCAATCACAGGAGTCTCGAGCATATCTTCAAATAGAAGGAGTTGAACATGCGACAACGTCGATGGGTCGAGCTACTGAATGATTACGAATGCTCGATCAGATACCATCCGGGCAAAGCCAATGTTGTGGCCGACGCCCTCAGTCGAAAAGATACCACACCTAGGCGTGTGCGAGCACTACAACTCACCATCCAATCTAGTCTTCCCGCTCAGATACGAGATGCTCAGGTAGAAGCATTGAAACCGGAAAACGTCAGGGCTGAAGCCCTACGCGGCTCAAAACAGCGGTTAAAACAAAAGGCAGACGGTGCCTACTACGTAACAGGGCGCATTTGGGTCCTACTTTATGGAAACTTACGCGAGCTTGTGATGGACGAAGCACACAAGTCTCGTTACTCAGTCCATCCTGGTTCGGACAAGATGTACCACGACTTGAAAACTACATACTGGTGGCCTAGCATGAAAGCTCACATAGCAACTTACGTTAGCAAGTGCTTGACTTGTGCGAGAGTCAAGACTGAATATCAGAAACCCTCAGGCCTACTTCAACAACAGAGATACCACAATGGAAATGGGAGCAAATTTCCATGGATTTCGTTACTGGCCTGCCTAGATCTCAACGCGGAAACGATACTATTTGGGTGATCGTGGATCGACTCACAAAGTCTGCACACTTCTTGGCTATCAAGGAAATGGATAAGTTCTCCACTCTAGCAGACATTTATCTTAAAGAAGTTGTCTCGAGGCACGGGGTGCCCACCTCTATTATCTCTGATCGTGATGCACGTTTTACTTCTGAACTGTGGCAAGAAATGCACAAATCCTTTGGCTCACGTTTAGATATGAGCACAGCTTATCACCCGCAAACGGATGGGCAGTCTGAATGCACCAACCAGACCCTTGAAGACATGCTTAGGGCATGTGTAATCGACTTTGATAACGGCTGGGAAAAACATCTCCCGTTAGTGGAGTTCTAGTATAACAACAGTTACCACACCAGCATCCGGGCCGCTCCATTTGAGGCATTGTACGGGCGTAAATGCCGATCACCTCTTTTTTGGGTAGAGGTGGGGGATAGTCAAATCACTGGTCCAGAACTTGTGGTAGACATAGCAGAAAGGATTGCTCAAATACGACAACGAATGGCGGCAGCTCATGACCGCCAGAAAAGCTACGCTGATAAGGGCAGGAAACCACTCGAGTTCCAGGTTGGGGATCGAGTGTTACTCAAAGTTTCACCCTAGAAGGGTGTTGTTCGTTTTGGCAAACGAGGCAAACTTAACCCACGATATGTTGGACCATTTGAAATCATAGAGAAAATAGGCAAGGTAGCCTACAAACTGAACCTATCAACAGAACTCAGTGCAGTTCATAACGTTTTTCATGTGTCGAATCTGAAGAAGTGTCTGTCAGATGAGACCCTCATAGTTCCTTTGAAGGAGCTCACTATCGACGAGCAGTTGCGATTCGTCGAGGAACCAGTAGAGATTACTGACCGAGATGTGAAGATTCTCAAGCGTACTAGAATTCCTCTTGTTCGAGTTCGTTGGAACTCCCGTCGTGGCCCAGAGTTCACCTGGGAACGCGAAGATCAAATGAAACAAAAGTATCCCCAATTGTTCGCAAACAGTACAACCACTACTGAGGCTGAAGCTACTGCGGAATTTCGGGACGAAATTCCAGATCAACGGGGGGAGGATGTGACACCCCAGGAAAACCAGGAAAACCATGCAATTTAACTAGCTTCCTCAGTGAGTACATACCAAATTTCGGGACGAAATTTCTTTCAACTTGGGGATAATGTGACAACTCGTATTTCAAACCTCTCTTTGTACTTTGTTGTAACGTATGTGGACCCTATGTGATTATATGAACCTTGATTGATTAATCGAATGTTATGATTATGTGTTTACGTGTAACGAATTGTATTGTATATTAACGAACTGACCGCACAACACAAGCCCAATCGGGCCACACTTATGGTACTCGAACCGAATGGGCAGCCCATGTAGAGGGTTCGGCCCACCCCCTTATGTCGCATAAACCATGAGGAGAGTGTATACTCCTCATTTGTTGCAAATCTCATAAAACACAAAACCCTAATACCTCTCTCTCTCTCTCTAACCCAACGACAACAACACCGATTCTCCATCGAGGAGTTTCTTGATTCGGATCACCCTTTCTGTTTGATCTTCTAATCGGTAAGTGTTCTTATTATTGGTTATGTGATTTGAACGATGTTTTGATTGAAGTGATTCTACATGATAGCCTTAGGATACTTCGAAATTGATGTTGGTATGAAATCGGTTCACATGAATAGTATTGTAGATCAATATAGGATTTTTAATCATTTGATGTTGTTAATGATCTAGAATCGATTGCATGATTAATCGGCTGTAGACTAATATATATGGATGAATTGGTTGGTTTATTACATTATTAAGCATGCTAGTGATTTAGATCATGAGCCAAGATTGAGATGCTTAAGTGTTATGATTATTGTTCATGTGTTGTTCATACTTAGGGTTCATGAGGATCGATTGGAATATGCTTAAATTGATCGATTGTATGTTAACTGTATAGTTAAAAACTGTTGATTGATTTATTTGTAAATTTGGAAACGGTTGAATGACATAACTAAATAGCATAAGTTTCGGATCATTAAACTAATCGCACAAGCTTGTGGGTCGCACAAGATCAGATCATACAAGTTCTGATCTGATCGCACAAGAGCTGATCGCACAAGCTAGGTACAACAAAACAAGGCACACAGTACTGCTAGGTTATGCATGATCGTACAAGATTTGTGGATCGCACAAGACCGTGTCGATCGCACAAAGTCTTGGGCCTTACACAGTGTTTTGGACTTAACGTATCATTGGGCCGATTGGCCCAAACTCCAGTCGCACAAGTCGTCCGGATCGCACAAGACATCCGGACCGCACAAGATCGGCATGTATTATTGTTTGGGCCGGGTTATTCTACTGGGATTCATTTAGGGGATCGCACAAGATTAATGGGCTAATGAACTTGTGCGAGCCCAACCTTCTGAGTCGCACAAGTCGGGTATTATGTGGACTTGACTGTTTAAGTGATTTACTTGTTTGCCATGATCAATACGTGTTCGTAACCTGTTAGCTTATGTGTAAACATACGTGCACTATTTGAACCTAGACCTGACTTGTATGGTAACCATGATAGGACGTGGTTGACCCTAACAACTCGATTGACCTTTCGTTTATCTGCCGAGCTAATCTAAGGTGAGTTCACACTTTCTACAAAAGCATGGGATTCCGTGGGGTTGGGAATGGGTTAAGGAATATGGATTCCTCGTCCTTCTTGGGTAGGACAGTATGGGTTCAGGAATATAATTCCTCGTCCTCATGGACAGTTAAATTTCGCTAGACCAAAACTCTATCACGAAGTCCCTCCTTTTATATCGACTTAATCGCCGGGCCAATGGCGAGCGGGTCATTAGTTAGATAGCGCTATTTAGGTCTGACAAGCCTCACACCGTGCCGCAGAGGACAGGCGTGAACTAATGGATCTGGGCACGTCAATGATGATAGACATTGACGCTAAGGGCACATAAACATGACTACAGTCAGCGGTCGATATGGTAACGAGTCTAGTAGTATATACATGGGGTAGCCCCACGGCCAGAGAGCCAGATAATTATATACATGGGGTAGCCCCCACGGCTGGATTGCCAGAGTAGGCGGGAATAAACAAAACACGTTTTCAACTATGGGGTAACCCCCACGGGAGGGATGCCAGTTAGAGGAAACTGTTTTTGGAACAACTTAAAACGAACACCCAACTGTGAACTCGCTCAACTTAGTTGTTGACTCGTTACTACATGCTTTGCAGGTCACTAGGTACTTAGCTGGAGCTTGCGTGGGGAAGAGTCGTTGTGGGACATGGACAGCTGTGTGCCATGTTAAACTTTGAAACGTTTAAACTTATATTTTGGTTTTAAACATTATGCTTCCGCTTGCAACTTAAACTATGTTTGTTTGGACACCAATTGTATTGGTTGGATTTTATAATTACTTATATGCTTGTTCAATATGATTGGTGGCTTGATCCTGGTCATGTCACGCCTCCAAGCGTTGATACTCCGCGTGTGGATTTTGGGGGTGTGACACTTTTGTTGTTAAATCTTAAAGCTTAACTGTATCTTTGCGCGGGCCCGCGCAAGAGTGTTAAATGAATATTTGTCTTTCCTTTCTCTGGCGCATGGTCATTAAGGATTGAACTTCCAAATCTTATTTAGACCAGCTGCGCAGGATGCGTAATGTCTGCTTAAGATGACTTTGGAGTATATTTATGGTATGGTCCTCTGTGCCTACGCATGGTTTTTGGGACCATACCCCTTCAAATCCCCCCAATCTAGTGGTGCTCCTATGCGCAAATGGCAAGTAGGTGGAGCACTGGACTATAAAAAAGTGAAGTGTGCGCCTTTGCTGTTGAAAAGTAAATAAAGTTGCTTGGCGTAGGGTACGAACAAACTTCTTGAAGAAGATATTTCTTTTTCTTTGAGATAAGGTTTCCATGATTTGAATTTTGAAAATGCTTGTTTTGTGGCAGGCAAGTTGGTAAAAGGTACTGTGCAGATTATGACGTCTGACGGTTATGTGACAGGTTGTCAACCGTGTCAGACGTCAAGCATTAATTGGGCGTCATCAGTCGTGATTGTCACGTGCGCGTGAGGCCCTTGCCGTTTCACCACTCGCCCTTGTTGCTTTGGTTACCGTGTTTCTTTGAAAAAGGTTTCTATGGTTCCCCAAGCCATTAATTACGATGAGTATATATACCCCAATGCTGCTTCGTCTTTAAGCTTTTGCCTTAAAAAAAACGTTTCATCTTCCTCGGATTCTTCTTCTTTAAAAGGATCTGCCATCATACTTCATTTTAGAATCCTCATGTCCACCAGTGAAAAACCAGACAACCTTGTAGAAGAAATGTCTTCATCTCTGCCACCATTAAAATGGTCAGAAGAGACCTTCAATAATCTTGTTACAGGCTTCAAGTTTCCGGCCAGTTGGGGTGCCATCCACCCACAGGAAGGTCAAACGGCGGCAAAAGCTCCGGCCGGTTATATCACACTCTTCTGGGAATATTTCCCCGATGGAAACTTTCGATTGCTGGTCACAAAATTTTTACTTGAAGTGCTAGGATATTATCGGTTCCATTTATCATCGTTACACCCAATAGGAATGGTTAGAATACGTCATCTTGAATTTCTCTATCAATCGATGGGTATTGAACTGATGGTTGAGCGTTTCCGGGTGTTCTATCAGTTGCACTGTTCATTGGCCTTTTATTCATTTCAACAACGTTCATCAACAAAGAAAATTCTTCTTACACCTCCTAAAACATACCATGAATGGAAACCAAAGTTCTTCTTTATTAAATCAGGGGTGATAGCGGTGAAGATGGAGTTTCGAGGTGCGGAGGAAATTTCATTAGAGACCCTGGAAACCCCGGTTAATGAAATATGGAACCAAGATATCAAAGAAATTTCTTCTATTCAACTGCCTGAAAGAGCCTTAGTTGCTACGAAGATGAGTATGTTGTGGAAAGCAAATCATCATGACAAGCCAGTATATGTAGAAGACAAAGCCAGTAAGTCACAAAAATCTTTTATATATATATTGTATGAAGTTATTTGTTATCGGTTGTCCTCCTGCAGGTGTCTCCTTGTATGTAGTGGCGTATCAGAGGGAGAAAGGTAAAATGACAACAGTTCAATTAGATGCAGGTGAGAAGCCATGGTACCACCGGATCGTGAGGAACTTTGCACTTCCCAAAGATGAAGACCTGCAGGTGCAACCTGCTGCTGGTGTTGGTAAGTTCCTCTTTTTACATCTCTCGTGTAATATTGCAATATTACTCTTTGTTGATGTTGCGCTTTGGGCAATATTGCAATATGACTTATCTTCCTTTGGTTAGGTGAGTTGATAAATTTAGGCGTAGTCCCCGAGTCAAAGAAGAAAAAGCGCATGTCTGTTGCCTCCACTGCACCCAAGAAAGCGGACATGCCGAAGGCGGATGTTTCGAAGGCGGAAAAGAAGAAAGGTATGCACCTTGTATCTGACTCTTGGTATGATTACATAGTGGTGTCTGACTCATTAGAGGGTCTTGCGCCTGTAGCTGTGAAAAAACCAAAGGCAGAGCCTCAAGATATAGCGGACATCCCAGTATCGAATCCAAATGATCCAATTGATCTGGAGTCTAGTCTTGAGCCATTATTAAGAACAAAAGTGAGAAGCGGAAAAAACCAGAAAGTGGAGCTGTGGCGCAGCCCGCAAAGAAAATGGCAAGGAAAAGAATTGTCAAGAAAGGTGATCTAGACGCCTTTGCTGCAAAACTTTCACCAGGTGAGTTTCTTTTCGAGGTTTCCACCCATGTTGCATAATAAAGTAACCTTGTAACTTTCATGCAGAGAAAGCTGGTGCTTCAAGTTATGTAGAGAGTTTGTTTACTTTTGATGATCGTGTCCCCCCCCCCCCCCGCGAACTCCACAAGGAAAACTTAGAGGGTGAGAAGTCTATAGAAGTGGAGGTGAAATCAACTGGTGCTGATCAAACCAAACCCACTTCTCCTGAAGTTGTGATGGTTTCCCAGGACCCTGAAAAGAAAAAAATCTATTGTTGAAGATGAGCCACCTGTGGTGACTGTTCCTTCCACCTCTGCGCCTACTCCCGAGCTTCCGAAGGATAATGTTCAGAAAACTCAAGAAAATGTTGAGCATCAAGGGTTTGTTATACATGATGTAGAAGAAGAACCTTCTATTCGCCCAGATGAGACCCTAGTGGATTATTACTATAGATCATACACAGAGAAAAGGGTTGCTGACCTTCATGCACCTGTGTGGAAGTTGAAACAAGGTGACACATTCTCTGATTGGAAAGTATGCCGTGATTGGTTCCAAGGTGCTTTTCCTCCTACTGAAATTAAGTTTCAAGAAGAACAAACTCATGAACGCACATATCGCGCATATCTTCAAGAAACTGCCAGCTCTACTTCCACTACTCACAAGATTGTGCGAGAGTGGCGTAGCATGCATGAGGAACGGGATGCTGTTGAAACTTCTAAGAAGGAAGTTGCTGAAGAGAAAGCTTAGGTGGCTGCTTTGAGAACTAAACTTGAAGCTGATCAAGCCAAATTTGAAGATGAGCAGAAAACATAAGAATGGTCCGCCATGGGGTGGAAAAAGAATGCCGAAGCTGAAGCTGCCCTGCTTGCAGAAGAGCGCAAGCGATGGAAAGAAGCTTGTGAAAGATTCAACAATGAAAAAAGAACCTTCGAAATGAAGCGGTTAACCTTAAGGCAGAGATTGAGAGATTGAAAAAGGAGAAGGCTGATGCGGAGGCTGCTAGAGATGAAGCCCGGTCTCATCGAGAACGGAGCAAACAGAGAGAGGTAGAAACTTATGCAACTCTTGCCCTTAGAAATAAAGAGATTACGGAACTTACCTCTTTAAAATTTGATCAGGAACAAACGAAAAAAGAACTTGATTCCACGAAGATAGATTTGCAACTTGCTGAAGTTGAGAAAGCCAAAGTAGCACGCCACCTCTCTGAAACCGAAGAGAAGTTTGAAAGCTCTGAAACAGCCAGGGTGACAACGGAGAGTTTGGTTGAGCCATTAATGAATAATATGTTATGGATGCAGCACCATGGGATTATAAACGTAAGTGTCTCAAACCCTTTGTATTATTTTGAATAAGTTTATACGTAAACTTATTTTCTGATTTCTGCCTGCGAAGGTTGCGAACTCGATTCTGAACTCCATAAAGTTGGATGAATTAGTTGCCAAGCTGATGGTGACTGCGCGCCATGATGGCTATGCGCAAGGGTATGCAGAATGTTCTCAGCATGTTACAAACGTGTTGAAAGTTAACTGGGATACCAGCCGGTCTTCCACCAGCGGGGTCGACACTAATGTTGCTTTTGCTGCTGCCAAGGAAGAATATAATAACCTTCGCCTCCCGGTGATGGACTTGGTGACCAATGCGCTTCAGCAAGAGAATTTTGCGGACCAGTTGAAGGAAATCTTTCCAGATGGATCAGAGACCTCAGATGATGAAGATCTAGATTAAGTAGTTGTAAACTGTGAAAGTTATCTTTGTATTGAACTTGTTGGGACGTTGATTCCCTTTTGTGATAACTTGTTAATGCGCCTGTGCGCATGTAACTTTTTGTTAATATATCGTATGTTTTGAATACAATATTTGCATGAGTACAATTGATTTGTTTAGGTGAGACAAATAAAGATGGTATAAAGCTCATGTGTGAACATAGGACTAGACCTTGCGCAGTAAGTTCTGACTGCATGCTGTTCATGAGACCCTTTTTAGAATTACCATAGTGTTTTTGTGCTTACCAAAAGTAATTGCATGCATTTGTATCAAAGCATAAAAAAGGCATAATGTAAGTAACAGACTTTGTATTAATATTGATAGGGCGCAGAGGCCAATAAGTACAAAGCTGTTAAGATTACACTTAGAGAATAAATAAGATAATTAATGTTGTTGCGCATGTAAGTAACAATCCTTGCACTATACTTTGACAAGGCGCATGAAGCCTGTCAAGTATAAAGGATGTTAAGATTATATATAGCATCTGCGCAGTTGCTGCGCATTCCATGTCCGCGGAACATCGGTTCCATCTAACCTACGCAGTGTATAAGCTCCTTTCCCAAGGACCTCGTTGATCACATACGACCCTTCGCACTTGGGCGTAAGCTTCCCAGGACGTTCAGCATTTGAAGCTTCATTATCTCTTAACACAAAATCCCCTGGTAGGAAAGTACATATGCGAACCCCGCGCATTATAATACTTTTCTAGCTTCGACTTGTATTTGGCCTCGTTTATGGCAGCGTTTTCTCGCCTTTCTTCTAAGAGGTCCAAATCAAGTCTTCGTTCTTGTTCATTGTTCTATTTCTCCATAGCCAGCATGCGTGGTGAAGGAAGGCCGATTTCAGCGGGGATTACGGCTTCCGTTCCATAAACAAGGCTGAGCGGAGTCTCACCGGTGCTGGTTTTTGGCAGAGTGCGATGAGCCCAAAGAATGCTAGGCAGCTCATCCACCCAGCCTCTTCGTGTCATTCCTAACCTTGCCTTGATTCCATCGTCAATCTGCTTATTGATACTTTCGACTTGGCCGTTGGCTTGTGGATGCGCTACAGAAGCAAAAGTGTGTTCTATGCGCATCTCTTTCATCCACTTCTGTAAGTCTTCAGACGCAAAGTTAGTACCATTATCTATGATGATGCGTAGCGGCAGGCCAAATCGACAAATAATATGTTCCCAAATAAACTTCCGGATGACCATTGCAGTGGTTGATGCCAAAGGTTTCGCCTCAACCCACTTGGTAAAGTAATCGACAACCACTATAATGAATTTCACCGTGCCAGGCTCATCAGTAAATGGTCCCACCAAATCAATTGCCCACTACTGAAAAGGCCATGTTGTCATTACTAGGACCAACGAATTCTTCGGGCGCAGGGTTTTCGGAGTATGGCGCAGGCATGATGCGCATTTACGTAGAGTTTCCACAGCATCCAAGTGCATACCAGGCCAATATGTGACATCTGTGTCTCTACGACCATCAAAAAATACCAAACCAATGAAATATTGTGTTTCATACTTGGGATTTGCATAAATATGTGTATCATTTGCACATATCAATTCTCATTCGATTTCGAGCTCTAAATCGCTTTCTGTTAAGTTATACATGAACTAATGCGTAAACGTAATCAGTTTAACGCGAAAAACACTCCGAAACAGTGACATGGGCTTAACATACCTTAAATAACCTTTACATAACTTAGAAATAAGTTTTGGAGGGTTTGGTGTGTTGAAATCAAGTTTATTCGATCGCAGGGACTATTTGCGTCAAACTGCAAAAGTCTGCTGATTCGTATGGTGTCGAACATCCCGGAACTTGATCATAAGTTAAACATGCCCTAAATATCCTTTACATAGCTTAGAAATAGTCTTAGAGGTGTTTGGTGCGCAAAAATAAACTTATTTGATCAACAGGGACTAAAAGCGTCAAAAAGTGCATAAGTTTGCATTTTCACGCATATCTTATGTTCTGAATATATCCGGACATCCAAAAATTTATGTAATCATTAAAATATATTATTTTAGTGATTGGCATGATAAAATCCCATTCGTCGCATAATTTGGATCGTTTTTCGCGTCCGTTCGTGTTTCGTCGTAATTAACCGAACAACGCAACCGTACGGCCAAACGAACCGAAATATGAGATATTTTTGAGCATGTTTCATGTTCCCTATACTTTAACTTCATTTTAGAGCTTTGAAATGGGGTTAACGGGGCTTAAACGTGTCAAAAATACATCGAAAACCATGTTTTTCACATGCAGGGACCAGTTTTGACATTTCTGCCAAACTTGGCCCTCACGGGGCGCGTAAGACTCTTGATGAGTCTACGTGGGGAGCGAGACTATGGTCATAGTCCCATTTCTTGGACCTCTTGTAAGTTTCTTTCGTTCTTTTATGCGTTTTTAAGCGTAAAAGTCAAACAGTGTTTGACTTTCTGCTTTGACCGGTCAATGGTCAACACGAAGTTCGTTTGAACTTCGCAACATGAGCGTGATCACGATGGTCATAGTCCCTTGTGACTATACCTACTGATTACCACGTTGATTAGGTATAGTGACGAGTCATAGTTTCGGTCAAAATGCGTATTCATGAGTATTTTGCAACCAAACTATTATTGGGTATCAAAACCGTTTTAATATCAAACTTGTTTTCTAACTTAGTTAAACATGTTTCAACATGTTTAACTCGTCACTTTTAGTTTTGTGCTTATATAGGGTCGTAAGATAAGCGGTCTAAACAACCGCTTAGACTTTCGAACCCGACCCGTTTGGTCGATCATTAGGATCCGACCAAACATATTTTGTGACCATAGTTGTATAGGGAATAACCTTCCGAGGTTATACCTTATGGTCACTTTGTTTAGTTAGTTGTATGATACGTAGTTTATATGCCTTAGGAAAATGACCAAAATGCCCTTTTTACGCATAAATTCATTTTAAGCATATGTAATCTAAATTTTTATATCTAAACTGATTAGGTAACATTATTAGACACGTTAAGGTATATAATACTTGTCATAGGACTAGTTAGGCGGTCCAAACGCGTTTAACGCGAACGACGCGTTAAAGTAGCGTAAGCTACCTAAACAGGTCGTAATGCGTCTTAAGCACTTAGGTTAGGTTTCGTTTTAGTATATAGGCTTTGTTAAACCATATCATATGAGTTCCAATACTCATTTGGTTTATGAAACCTCATTCTATCCGATCTCCCGATTTAGGTCCGGTTATTAATGTAGTTATCTATATTAGGTGCCGATTGATTTCCATAATCCTTCTAGCTTTGCTTGGTTGTTATTCAAGACTTCTAAGCATCCTCAAGTGAGTACATAGTCTCCTCTTTTACTGTTTTCAAATGTTTTGGGGTGATTCATATGTGCATATTCGTTATTTTCATGATTTCAACTATATGATTATACATGTTAGTACTTATCTTTTGACAAATTGAACAATTATCTATGGTTTAAACACAAATTTTCAAAGATTATAAAACTAATTGTTGGATTGTACTTATTTTATACATTCACCAAGCCAATTGGTAGTACGATATAGCGCTATAGGACTAGACACCCTATTCCTGTTGTATGGAATGTCAGAAACCAAATTTTAACCAAATAGAAATTGGCTTTATGGTATTTCTATAGTCTCTAAGGTGTAGTTTGATGCACTAAGGTTTGGATGAATACTAAATCACGGTTTCTTTTGTATATTTTGATATACTACCAAAGTATAGTTTGATGTGCTCTCAAATGTGATATTATTTACCAAAGTATAATTTGATATACTATGTACAAAACCAACATATATTTTAATATACTACCGACCTTGTTTTTACTAAAGCATAGTTGATATGCTATTTTCAAACCAAAACATAGTTGATATGTTATTTTCAAAACCAAAAGCATAGTTTGATATGTTATTTACAAAACCAAAGTATAAATTGATTATACATGAACATTTTAACATTGGTGGTTTGTTTGGGTAAGTGATTTAAATAACGAGGCATGTGTAATATGATAAAAGCATGGTGGATATGCCGCTGGTACTTCCTATATATAAGTGCTTTTATGATATTACATATCGTAGCATTATTTAAACCATTTCACTTTTGACATATTACATTTTACACAATTAACATATCTTTACTAAACATTGTTTTACAAACAACATATTTTGTAAAAATTCATTTTTACTTGGTTATTTATTTAACCATGCATTATTCCTTTTTATCATCTATTTTCTTATTGATTTTTGTATGATTTATAAAAGAAAACATTTTACAAGGTTCATGACTAATTTTTGTTAAACCTATTCTTTAAACTTACAAGTCATGAATCCTATTATAATAAAACCTATGTATCTCACAAGCATTTTTATGCTGACGTACCTATTTTTCACATGTGTTTAAGGTGCTGTTGTTTAATGATTATGATGCAAACATAGGATTGGACGAGGGCCTTAGTGACAATAAAAGATGCAAGACTAGTTAATTATGTTATGTTTCTTTGTTCTTAAAACAATGTAACCTCTTTTAATTTAATAAAACAAAATTTAAATTTCCATGTGTTATGAAACAATGATTCTGTTACGACACTCCCCGACGTTTCCGCCGCGGTTTGTTGTTTTACGCGGTCGGGGTGTGACAGAAAAGTTGGTATCAGAGCCAATGGTTATAGAGAATTAGGTTAATAGTAATGCTTTGACCTAGACTATAACCTTCCTAGGACCCTAACGCGAGTTTACTTGCGTTTAGTCATAAAACAATACCGTCATCTATCTTTAGGCGACAACCACAACAAGAACACAAATTTCAAATCTGCTTTGAAAACTAATCATCTGTTCTAGGATGATTTATTATAAAGTTTTGAACCTTCAAAGTTTTCAAAATCTCATCAAAGTTTGGGTCTTATAGTGTGAACACGTGCAATCTGGAAGAGTGGATGCCTGTATCCCGAGTTTTCTGTCTAAGGCTAGAGTGTTCGTACAAATCCACATAATCGGACCAGTCACTCTTACCTGGGAACTCTTGGGGTGAGTGTCCACTTATAGGCTAAAGCATGTCTTCGCGATACATTATGAGGACCTATTTACTTTGATTCAACTATTGTGCGTCGTTGTTTGCTTCGTGGTTCGAACAAATGACCATCATCCATGCTTTTGGTCGGTAATTGTAACATTCTGTTCTTACCCAATGTCATTTCACTTGTTTTCTCTCATGTTTCCTCTTTTAGAATGCCTCCTCGACGTGACAATCAGATACCTAATGACGAACTGGCAGCTATCATTACGTAGCAAATGGCTGCTGTACTCCCAAACCTCATTGCTCAAGTTAACCAAGTCTATAATAACAACAATAATGCCCCATGTAACTTCAAAATGTTCAGCTCAGCTAAGCCATCAAAATTTTCTGGGTCTCAAGGAGCAACTGCACTTCTGTAATGGTTCGAGAGTCTAGAGAGCACCTTCAGACATGTTCAGTGTCCAAATGAGCAAAAGGTTGAATTCGCATCTAGTGTTTTTGAGAAACGTGCTTAAACATGGTGGAATGGCGTGATGAGAGATAGGGGTGCCGAAGTGGCACTGGCTCAAACTTGGGAAGAGCTTCGAGCTCTTATGATGAAGGAGTTATGTCCTTGTCATGAGCTTAGGGCGTTGGAAAGGGAATTCGACGATCTAAAGCAAGACAGCGGTGAACATCGAGCCTACACTGACCGCTATGAGGAACTGAGCCTGTTATGTCCTGCCATGGTTACGCCTTTGGAAAAGGCGATGGAAAAGTACATTGATGGTCTTCCTGATCTAGTTCAGGATATTGTTACTGGTAGCAACCCTACTACCGTCAGACAGGCCATTGAATTATCTGCTACCCTGACTGAATCTCAGATCAGGAAAGGTAAGCTTTTCCGAAAGGGCGACCCGAAACCATTTGGTAAGTCTACACAAGAAGAACCAAAGGATAAACAGACTGAGACATCCAAGAAGAAGAAGCGGAAGGCTACACAAAACTGTGCAATAACCACTCAGAACAACCAGGTTGCACCAAACCAGCCAGCACAACCTCGTGCTAGGAAAAACTACATTGGTACCACACCTTTGTGCAACAAATGCAACCGTCATCATCTGGAGCAAACACAGTGTCACAAATGTACCCACTGTGGGCGATTGGGACATTTGGTCAATACCTGCCGTTATGCTAACCAAAACCAAGCTACTGCAAATCCTGCCGCTGCTCAAGCACAGTTTCCACCTGGGTCGTGCTATAACTGTGGTGATCTTACCCACTACCGAAACAATTGCCCAAGACTTGTTAACGCAAATCCAGCGCGGGGATGAGTGTTTAACATAAACGAGGCAAATGCAAATGATAATGCAGTAGTGAACAATTAGACCTTTGTGTTTCCTTGTTTGTTATCTTTTGACGTTTGAGAAAATTCAGCTGTTATATAAATAAAATATGTTGTTCCAATTTTATTTTTCGAAAATGTTACGATTGTGTGGACGTCTGACATACCCCTACGATACCGACACCAAGGAACCGTGTTCCTTACAAAACAAACTACTCGTGCGATTCTTTCATTTCCTGATCACTTGTGATCTCCCCAAAAATCCTAAGTACTCGTTTCCTGATCACTTGAAGTACCATTTCAAATCCTTGATTTGATATCCAAAGGTACTATCATGAGTCCTTAATTGAATTCATTGTATGCTTCAATACGTACATTACGATTCAATAAGGACAAAGCCGAATTCCTATTAAGATCTTCCTATCTTCATAGTTAGATTCTTGAAAATGTTTAAAGTGCCAATTGAAATCCACGAATTGGATTCCTGGTGTGCTTTAAATACTCGTGTACTAATTAGCAAACAAATTAACAAAATGATAACAAATTGAAAACCAGGATAAACAATTATGTGATTGCGTGATTATGTTTTATGTGTTGTATTTTTGTGTAATCTGATTTTGCGTTATCCAAATCCTCGTAGAATCTTCCATATCTTCATATGAGGGATTCATAGTAGGATATCCAAAGGTACTACCTTAAATCCATAATGGGCTTCTACGTAATAGTTAAGACCCTTGGGTTGTAAAGTACTATTCCATAATTAGACCCCTTGAGTTGTCACACCCCAACCGATGGCGGAATCATCGGGGCATGGCACTGAGCGAAACAGATTGTCCAGAAGTTTCCATAACAACTATCATTACCATTCAATTTAAAATAACATGTGCCATACCATGTCTCAAGTAGTAAACAAATTATTACAGATAAAATCTAGGCAAATGACTCTGTTCCGACAACTCAGATTTATACATATATAGTTTATTTATTGGTTTCTAGGACCTCTTTTCCTAGCTTCAATTTCATCACTGTGCAGAGAGCATCCTAGACCTTTCCTAGCCTCGATTTCACAGTGAGCTAGGCATACAAACAACTTAAGAACCTGTCACATACGTTAAAATAAAGTCAATACATATAATGTAAAGGTGAGCACACAAGTTTGATAATAGCATATAGAGTTCGAATTCGTTTATGCATAACCAGCACGTACACATAGTGAAATGAAGCATGTTAGTTATCGACATAGATCCATCGATACCAATGACTATGAGTTGACTGCCCGGGGCAGTTCACAATACATGATTACCACCGTAATCCATGCAAGTAATTGTCCTTAACAATCCCCGAGTGAACGGGTGCTGAGTCCAAACTATAGTACTATCGTTGCTAAGGCAGGTAGACAACATTCCATGTGTAAACATAACAAACAAGCATTCATAAGCCACGTATAACATGCATTAACGGTTAGCGTTCAAATAGTATTGAGTAGTGTGTTTGATGTGATTTGAATAGTTGTAACATATGTAACACCCAAAAGTGCATAAAGCAAAAAGGGATCGAGTATACTCACAGCGGTTGATGGATTGAAGGGAGCGCTTAGCGAGTAAAGTTAGCCTGAATAGTTTGATAGCATATTAATAAGCGACGCGTAAACGGAAAACAAGTGTTGGAGAGTCGGACAACTGGTCGATTGGATGGTAGTTCGATCGGACGACTGACCGTTCGGTTGACAGTCCGCTCGGACCGCTGTCCGGTCGGTCGGTAGGCCGATCAGATGGCTGTTCGAGTGGATTGTTTCTTCCTTTGAGAAGGATGTGTTTGTGTATGCTGGTTGACTTTTGAAGTTTTCGTTGTAGCATTTGAAAACATTGAAGTACCTTTATCCTTTAGGTCGGTTGATCGGTCGGCTGTTCGATCGGCTGGTAACCCGATCGGTTAGGTATGAATTGTAGTGATTTTCCTTGGATCAGACAGGTGTTCGATCGGACAGGTCAACAAGTCAAAACTTAATGATTTTCTGACCGATCAGTTGGCAAGTCAACATTAGTCAACAACTATGACAAGTTCTTAGCAAGGTGTCACCTGATCGGACGGCTGTTCGATCGGGTGGCGCTCCTAGTGCATCGAACATGTTGAAAATCGATTACGTGTTGAAGTATAGTATCTCATGATCCAAAGAGTAATCCGATCGAACTGTAGTTCGATCGAACAACAGTTCGTTCAATACTAGTCTTCAAAATAAATTGATTGTGTGGGACCATGTGTTAATCCGATCGGCTGGCCAGTCGACCGGCTGACTGTCCGATCGGCTGGCTATCCGTTCGGACAGCAGTCCGATCGGTCAGCACCCTGACCTGATCAGCTTATTCTCCTAACACTTGGTTGTTCTGTTTGTTTGTCATTTTATCGAGGTATTTTGACAACGAGTTGAAACCATAGATCCCTCATCCTTACTTGGTTCCCCTGGTCGGACAGGAATCACCCAAATCCGGCTGGTGAACTGTTCGGAACGGAGTTTATCGTTTAACCTGAAATCGGTTAATCTCGTGGATAGAATCCAGATCTTGAGCCATGCAACCACCGGAGTGATTTGTAAGTCGGCACAGGTTCCGTTTCTATCGGTTTGAAGGTATTGAGTGAAAAAGAGTTGAAAGAAAGTTGGAAAATCCATCTTTCAATCCTTTTCACCGTGTATATGTTTAGATCTATGAAAGATCTTTGTTTGTTTATGTGGAAATCGGCTAGATCCAAGTTATTCTTGGTGGGTTGAGGCCAAAACATGAAGTTCTTCAAGAACCCATGATGACATCATCCTAGAACACTTGAATCTTGATGATTTCACGGTTAAAAGTTAAGATTTGAAAGATAGAAAGGTGTAGGAGTGCGTGTAGATCAAGAAAGTACAAGATTTAGGACGAAAACTTACCAGAATCGAGAGGAATCTGAGAAAAGGTGAGGAACACGAGCTGGTCGGACAGAGGTTTCCAAAAGTGGAAAGAATGACAATGACAGGGGTATTTATAGGATGCCAGAAGGGGAAAGTGCTGGCCGATCGGCCAGGCAGCTCGATCGGATAGCCTGTCCGATCGGCTGGTAGTCTGATCGATCAGCTGCACATTTCGAGTGTTCGGTGTGACGATTTTTGATATCTCGATTTCGGTTGCGAGCGGTTCGGTACGATAGGGTTTCCTAGTCAAATTACTTTTAATCCCAACCACTCGTATCTTGCACTATCCTTTCTCCACTAATTATCATAGTTCGATTGTGATTCGTGTTCGATGTCGAGTGAGTTCGATTGCGTTTCGTGTTTCGATTGCATTTCGATTGATTACCACACATAACATAAATAAACATGCACAGGTAACACGTAAGGCACACACACACATATAACAATAATTAAAATACGTTGTTCGAGTTGCGATTATGAAGTTGATTCGATTAGCGTACTTTGATTATCGTTTCGTTAACTTTATCGCATTGTTACTTCCTACAGTTCACAGTCGTAAGTCGATTAGATGGCGATTGTAATACGTCGATTGTTGTAATTATTGACACTTACTCCACATAATACAACTAAATTAAATACATAAAAGGAATCTACTATAAGTCAAGTCGCGCGAAATCGGTCGTTGACTTTGACCTTGACTTTGACTTTGACTTCTCGAAAACACGGGGTGTTACAGCCTCCCCTTGTTTAGGGAATTTCGTCCCGAAATTAAGCTGCAAGTTGTATACCACCATGAATCACTTTCTCTCTCTAGACTTCTCTTTGAATAACTGCGGGTACTTCGTCTTTATGTCGCTTTCGAGTTCCCAAGTGAACTCTGCGCCTCGTTTGCCTTCCCATCGAACTTTCACAATAGGAATGTGTAACAACTCTCATCAAAAGTTATATTTATTTAAATCAAATTGTCCAATAGGAAACCCTAATTAAGAAACCCAAGTGATTCTGTATAATCCCTAAATTTTTCAGAACATTTGGAATCAGGATTAAGGTCCCTAAAACTCAAAGGGGGTAAACCCTAATTGACGATTATCTCTAAAAATGCGTTGTCTAGAGTTAAAATTCACGAACTAGCAACTCAGCAGACGTATACTAGTGACAAGGCTACCCTAGGGTAGTTTGTCACCCCAGGCGAGTCGCGACAGGAGCAGCAACATCTCCCGCGACACGCGGGGGAACTCAATTTCACGTATAAATAGGACGGCCTGTTTCATGCAATTGGGTGTTCTTTCGACGTTCAAATTCGAATTGTACGCTGAGTTATAATATAATCACTACAAAAACACACACTGATCACGAAGTACTGCCACAATTCAGGGTAATAACTCGATCGCTGCTACGATTCAATGTTCGATCGATTAAACTATCCAATGGATGTTTAAGTGCTGCCCACATTAGGGTTTATGCTTTGTCATTCGTCGTTAAATCGATGGATGTTTAAGTATCGCACTTTGTCATTCGTTGTGAAGGTTGTAATCTCGTGAGTTATCGTAAATGTTGTATTAAGTTACTAACCTAGTTTGTGTGCATGATTATTTAAACTAGGTTATCAAGGCTAATCAGTAGAATAAGCTCTGTTAAATCTGCAAGGTGAGTCATTCTCTTTTTATCAAATCTATTTACAAAAGCATGTTTATTTCAAAGTTATAATTACGGGGATTAAGTCTTTGTAATCACCAAGTTACAGCCGGTATGTGGGGTTTTGTATACATTACTTGATAATCGTCACCATTGGGCCAGCCAATGGGGGATATGACCATAGTCACAGATCCGGTCGAGTGACAAATACCGTGGGTAGTTGGTTTGATATCAGAAACATTGTAATCGCTCTTAATACTGTAAATTATAACAAACGAGTCATTTTAGATATTAGAATGATTCACTCAGTATTTCCCGCTGACAAAACCTTTTTCAAACATGTTTCAGGTGATCTGTTGTGATCCAGGAAAAGTGCCGTGAAGCACTATCAGCTTAAAGAAGTGGCTCAGTATAAAATAAAGAAACATGTTTTGTAAAATAAAAGATTTCCTGGTGAAATCTCAAGATTGTAAATTATCGGGTTTTATCCCGAATTGTGAAATAAAATAATCGGGAAATATTTCAGTTTTAAAAAGATCCTGAAGAAACTTCCGCTGTCAATTAAAATACCACGGGATTTCTGTCCCGCGGCTCCTGAAACGGGTCAAACCGGGTCGGGGGCAGTGACAGAAATAAGGTGGTATCAGAGCCACTGATCTAAGCATATTAAGTATTTAGAAATACTTAATTTTACTGATTACCAATTATGTGATTATGTGTTTTATTAACTGATTATTGGTTAATTACAGTATGGGTAAACAAAAGCTGTCAAACATCTATCTTAAACTAGATAGGTCAATCAACGAGAAGGGAAGTTCATCTCAAACAAAACCTTATATAATTCCTGAAGAAGGAATATTTTTCCGTAAGACACATTACGAGGAACCACTTTCTCCTAATAAAAGAAGTTTGATTATTAGGAAAAGTCAGGAGGAAATAAGAAAAAACCGAGAGAAGAAAGTTAAACAAGAAACCCAAGATTTAATCAATAAATCACCTTGGGAGGACAAATTAGATAAGAAATGGGCAAATCTTTATATGCTAGCTACAGTAGCAGAAAATGCAAATCTCTAATTACTCAAAAGTTTTAGCACTTTTGTGTTCCAGAAACCTTATTTAGTAAATAAATAAGTTTACAGTAAATCGTAGTATAATTTACTTGTCAGTTGTTTTATGTATGCAATGATATTTACGGGTTATCTATAAAATTTGTTATTTTATTTTAACATTTGGTATGTATTTTGCATATATGCTAAACAGCATGAATGAGATATCAGAAGGTTTAGAAAATCTTAACCTCTATCCTGTTAAGATAGAAGTTTCAAAGGAATTCACTGGTTACTTCGCTGATAAAGAAGAACCCATGGAATTTCAATCCAAACCACTGGCAAAACCTAAACCCAAGAAAAGAAGCAGATTTGTGGGCTGGAGGCGTATACGAAGGAAAAAGCCAGCAACAAGAAAGGTTACCAAAACTGAAGAACCAAAAGACAAAGGAAAAGGGGTAGAAATTGAGGAAAATGTTAATCAAGTAGAAGCTGAGAAGAGTTTTAAGCAAACAGAAAGAGAAGTCGGAGAAAGTTCTAGGCAGAAACAGAAAATGACTCCTTGGGAAGTTTTAGATCATCAATTAGTAATGAGTGACCTCATCGGACCTGCCGATGGAAACCTTGAACCAGCCAATCCAAACCTTATATTTACTGAAGAAGATCTTTTCAGTTACCCATTAGAAGCTCCAATTCCAACCAATCTGGAACCTGCTATTCCAGATCCTATTGTCCAACCTCAACCACTACCAGTAGAATTAGATGAATGGTGGACAACTGATTGGCAATACCAAAATATTTTAAATAACACTGATACATTTTTCCCACAAGTTGACCCAGAACCTCCACTATACCCAACTATGAGCCCGGAGAATCTGACTGAACTTCGCTTCTGGGGCGAAGAGTTAATTGATGCAGGAAATCGAATTAGGGATGTGGGAGAAAGAGTTACTTGGAAATATGACAAAAGGGAGCGTCGTTTTTAAGAAATTAGTTGACCAGATAATGAGAGTTGCAGGAGTATGTGTTAATAAATAATCATAATAACCAGTATGTGTAATAACTTAACAATAAAACGTTGTATGATAATCGTGTGTACGAGGCATAATATAATATATAGAAATGAAATTTGTGAAATCGATAATTTTGATTATACATGTTAATGTGATTATGTGCAAACTGTTTTATTATATATTTATTTTTATACTAATTATTTACATAAAATTTATTATCAGATGTCAAACATTGGTAACGAACCAGTAAATGAGGTTAATCAGTCAGAGCAACATCCAGGAGATCAATATATGACTAGACAAGATATTGAAAATATTGTTGCTCAAGGGATAGCCAATGCCATTCCAGCATTCGTTGCTGCTATAAAGAATCCAATCGAACCGCAACAAATAGTCCCTAGTAAACGTATTTCTGAAGACAACTTCAGTAATAGTGTAAACGGAGGCAATGATAATGTCGATCATAATGCAGAACCACATCAAGCTCCATTTCCTAAGAAAATGAAAGCCGCAACGCCTGGTTGCACTTTCAAAGAATTCCTTGCTTGTAAACCCACTGAATTTGCAGGCAATGAAGGAGCAACTGCATCACTGCGTTGGTTAGAGAAAATCGAAACAGTCATTGCAATAAGTAAATGTGCTAAAGATGATCAGGTCATGTACGCATCAAATCTCTTCAAGGAAGGAGCACTTGAATGGTGGAACACTGTGTTACAATCAAAAGGAAGAATAATAGCTTATGCTATGACTTGGGAAGAATTTAAGGGTTTTGTAGAAAGAAAATTTTGTCCCGAGTATGAAAAGGAACAGATGACGAATAAGTTTCTAAATCATAGGATGACGGGTGTAGATTGTCGCAGTTATACTTCGACATTCTTTGAATATGCTAGAGTGGTACCAACACTAGCTTCGCCAGAACCGGTACTCATTTCTCGCTACATTTGGGGACTGATTAGTGAAATCCGCAACATCGTTAAAGCTGCGAGACCTCGCACTATTGACGATGCTGTGGAATTAGCTAATACCCTAACCGATGAACTAGTGCGCACCCAAGATGAAAACAGAAAGAAAGAATTGGCTCAGAAAATTACTCAAGGATTTCGTGCGGGTAACAGTAGTAATTTCAAGAGAAAAGGAACTGGGCAATTCTCAACTCCGTCATTCTGTCGAAAATGCAAGAAGAAACATTATGGAAGATGTGATATAACCTGCAATTTTTGCAAAACTGTAGGGCATCGTGAAGAAAATTGCAGGAAGAAATCCATAATTTGTTATAATTGTGGAGAGGCAGGACATTTCAAAACAGAATGTCCTAAATTGAGCAAACCAGCAGACAACAAAACTAAGGCGACCGACGGAACTATTAAGAAGAATGCCAGGGCATTTCAGCTGACCACTCAAGAAGCAGAACTCATCCCAGATGTGATAGCGGGTACGTTCCTAGTTAACAACATTTACGCCAAAGTATTATTTGACTCTGGCGCAAACCAAATTTTTATAAATACTTCATTCTGCCAAGCTCTTAATTTACCTTTAACCAATATTAGGCAGATCTTTACAGTTGAAACGGCAGACAGAAATTCAGTTAAAATAGATCAAGTTTTGCAGGAAGAAAATCTAGAACTTTTAGGACATAAATTCTCTGCAAAACTATTGCCGATGAAATTAGCTGAATTTGATGTTGTATTAGGAATGGATTGGTTAATAGCCAACCATGCTCGAATATTGTGTGATCAGAATTTCATAGAAATTCAATCACCCACCGGAGAAGTAATTAGGATTACAGGAGATAAACCACGTAAGCCCATGAAGTTCATATCAGTAATGAAGGTTGCTAATTATGAACGAAAATAAGGAATAGTATATATGATTTCAGTAATCATTAGTACTAAGGGTAAAGAACTTAAGGAAATTCCTGTAGTCTCAGAATATCCAGATATATTCCCAGAAGATTTACCAGGATTACCTCCGGATAGGGAAGTAGAATTTAGGATTCATCTAATTCCAGGAACTACATCGATAGCCAAGGCACCTTATCGGTTAGAACCCACAGAAATGTTAGAACTGAAAAAGCAATTAGATGAATCTATATACTATATATAAGCATTTCCCATGTACAAAATAGTAAATTAACACTCATTTTTTAAGATGGCAGACTAAAAGTCTCAGACAAAACCCACTAATTTTACAATTTTCTTCCAATTCTACCCTGCTCTCCATACATCCCCTATCAGATATCAAACCGCATAAGGAATTCGATGAATTAGGTTTTAATGAATGTGGCACATTGAATCACGAAATCAAACATTTCATCGGTTATGGCAACATTCTTCATTGATGATGAATTGAAACCTGGAGTAATTAATGGAAACCACCCATTGAATGCTAGCAGCAAACTAAAGATTGGAAATTGATTACATGCCTACAATTCTTTAATATATAAGGAGCGACTATTCTTTCTCTCTCTCTGTGTAACTGAAAATTGAAACCCTAACAGCCGAATATATAGATTGTTGGTTGATGGAGAGGAAGAGAAGAGTATAGAGAGGAGGGATGAGCCCGAAAGTTCTCCGGCCGGCGACAATGACACCGATGACGACGTGGGATTTGCGGTCGGTCAATCTGGACAAGATGTTTGCACCCAAATTAGTAAGTGTTCATCTTTAAAAACCTAATTTCTATCCTCACAAAACACAACTGATGACAATCTTTCAATTTGATCCTTAATGTTTTGTTGCTGGTTATGGTAACTGTCAATTATTTTATTATATAATGAAGATCAGGATGGCGAAGACATACCTGAAGAAGAAGCTGTTTGTAGGATATGTTTGGTTGAATGATGTGAAGGTGGAGAAACCTTGAAGACGAGAGACCGGGTGTTACAAGTAAATCGGACAATATTGGTTGGTATGAGAGACCGGGTGTTACAAGTAAATCTTCTTATAAATTTCTGATCTCTTTACATTGAGAGGAAGATTCGAGCCTTCTCATAAGAAAATCGGACAATATTGGTTGGTATGAGAGACCGGGTGTTACAAGTAAATCTTCTCATAAAATTCTGATCTCTTTACAGTGAGAAGAAGATTCGAGTGGTTATATGCATCGATTCAGTTCACTTTTGTGGTAGTCTTCGTGCATATTTTCTGCTAGCTGGGCTCAAGGTACTTGGTTTAATTTGGTTTCATTTTCATAAGTCGTAAAAAAGTATGCAGTATATCTTGATAGGGGTGATAAACTTTAAAATGTTACAACTTTATAATCGATAGCGGTTTTGGGTTTCTCCTGAGAAAGATTTAATCCACATTGGTTTTTATAGTAATGTTACGGATAGAATGTAGTTGGTGCTATGTTTGTAACAAAATTCTTATTTTTTATGCATTTCAAGAACATTAGGGTTGGATTCAGAATTTAAGTTTGACTGAAGGGGGTTGTATATATATCTGTTTTGACCTGTTAATGGAGCCGAAACAAAAACTGATGGATCGGTTTTGGATTTTTAATAACCGAAAATTTCGGAGATTTTTAACCCATTTTGACCCGTTTGATACCTAACCCGCTTATGTTGCCATATCTTTTAGGTGGCTAACTTACGGACCATCTGAAACAGAGAGAAAGGGTTCCGGCCATGATTCTTACCGGATGTCGCTTATATGAAGAGATAGTCGTGCACGATTAGTCAGTTTGTAATTCTCCCAACTGTTACGCTAAGGTAATTCCCTGTTTTATATGCCACATGGCATCAGATGTGGCATATTTTCAATTATGAATTGCTCTAAAAAATCTTTTTCAAAATTATGAGTAAATTTGGTTTTTCGTTCTTCACATAAGCATTTTTCTGTTATGTGGCATCTGACTCTTGGCATGGCTTCATACAGTGCCACATCATCAACTTATATGTAAATAATTACAAATGAGGTTGGTTGCTAGAATCAATAATGATTTCTAAGCTCATTCCTATTTCCGTCTAATTTAAAGTTAGTTGCAAAAACAGGGAAAAATGTTATGTTCGGTGCAGCTTTTTAGGTAACCAACTTCTATCAGGCCAGAAAAAAATCATCAAAGTTTCAAATTTTATGTGAAATGTTGATGGTTTTTCTACACCTAAATTAAGTTGGTTAACCAAAATAAAAATAAGACCAATAAATTAAGGTTGTTACGATTTTAGGCAATTAGCCCGTTTCTTATGTGCGTATGGCCCAGGTTAAAAGCGATTTCCAAGTCTAAAAAGTTGGTATGCACAGGTAATGATGGTGGCTGGCGATCACCGGGTTGGCATTTTTGCCAAAGAGTGAATTGAGGCCGGTGAAGAACTCTTCTATGATTACCGTTATGGTCCTGATCAGGCACCTGTATGGGCCCAGAAGCCTGATGGGTCTAACCGAGATGACCTTTTAGTTCCTCAAGGTCGAGCCAAGAAGCACTAAGCCACAAACCATGCTCATGAGGTAAGAACGGAATCGGCTATGTTATTTCAGGTTTGGCATAACAGTGCATGTGCTATATATGCGTGTGCAGATAAGGACTATAAGTTATATACAGAATATATAATATAGTTATAATAATGTGGTGCATTCCTGGCCTCTCTTTAGTATATAGTTACCAGAAATAAGAGATTTGGCAATGGTATTATGGTGGAATGTATTTATGATGTTTAGACTTTATAAGGTGATGTACTTGTATAGAGCTTACCTTTGTTACCACTGATAAGAAATTTACACGTTAAATAAACCGTAAGGTGTGTAATTTTGTTGAGAAAAAAAAGAAGTGAGAGCAAGTTGCTAACTTACGGACCATCTAAAACAGAGAGAAAGGGTTCCGGCCATGATTCTTACCGGATGTCGCTTATATGGAGATAGCCGTGCACGATTAGTCGGTTTGTTGTTTAAATACTCATTTACATCTCGCCTCTGATTGGGTTCTGATCTTTTTTATTCGTGTCATAGGTCTGATTGCAAGGGGTTTTTCTTTTTGTCATGGTGCTCTTGGTGTCCCTCTTACCCTCGCAAAAAAGCAGCCAAGGTATATGAATTAATTACAACTTCACAAAGGTCCCAGCCAGGATATGATTTACAATGATAACAGTCAATTTCATGCTCCCACATTTGTAAGGTTGGTTTCTGAGGGGAATCCATTGTTTTTTAAAAAATGGTGAAAGACACCAGCAGCAGTGCACCGTTCTATGACGAACCATACCAAGCATTGCTTGTTTGGTACAACAGATTCGAGCTCAATTGTCAGCAGCATGTTGATGTTTTTATTTTTTGGGTTTAGGTTGGATTTGGTTACCAGCAGCAGCAGCTGGTTCTTGGAATGAGGCCGAGTGGTGGTCGTAGGTTTGTACTAGCTGTCTGTCTGATTAGGTCAAAGCCGTGGGACCGGTTCCGTCCAAAAAATTTAACAACTTCCATGCAGCAAGAAACAGATATGTAAATGATGTTTACTAATTACAATACAAACATCTTGTCTTACTATTGAATTAATAAATATAAACTGTTATGATAAATCATTAATTGTGTAGTGACCTTTCCAAAAATTTGTGTTTTATTGATGACAAAAAGTATGTATTTAGACTTTCCTTTACAGATCTTATATTGTTTGTTAGTAGTAACAAATATTGCATCATCAACAAATTATGCTTGATAGAGTTTCAGGTAGTGTTCTTGAAGAATATATATAAATTTGCCATTTATTATCTGTTTCTTTTTATAGCAGCCTAGATTGCATTTTCTTTTATATTGTATAAATGGGTATTTGACATGTGGTTATTATCTATTGAACGGTCTGATAGTTGTCAAAAGTGGCCATGAGCTTCAGGTGGCTATGCATGTGGACATAATTTTTGAGCCAATAAAACACCCTATGTGGCATGAGGCATTATGCATAACACATGACTTGTTGGATCTGTGAAAGGTTAAAGGTTTATCGTAGGCTACTAAAGAGAAAAGTGTGTCCAATTCAGAAATATAAACCACCTGAAAGCGTCACAACTTATATATGATATTTTTTTAATCATTTTAAGGGTTGAATTACGATCCCTCCCTATATTGTCAACTCCGCTGCAACGCGCAGGTTTCCCACTAGTTACTAAGTAAAGGATTCATACAACCTAGCTCATCCCCTTGGGGAGCGCCAGTATTATTTGTTAAGAAAAAGGATGGTTCAATGAGAATGTGTATCGATTATTGAGAATTGAATAAGGTTACAATTAAGAATCGATATCCATTACCTAGGATTGATGATCTGTTTGATCAACTTCAGGGGGCTAGATATTTTTCTAAAATAGATTTACGCTCCGGATATCATCAATTGAAGGTACAAGAAGAAGACATACCTAAAACTGCTTTTAGAACTAGGTATGGTCATTATGAGTTTACAGTCATGCCCTTTGGGTTAACGAATGCACCTGCTGCATTCATGGACATGATGAATAGGATCTGTAAACCATATTTGGATAAATTTGTAATTGTTTTTATAGACGATATACTTATTTATTCCAAAAGTCAGACAGAGCATTGTGAACACCTTCATGTACTCTTAACTTTGTTAAGAAAAGAAAAGCTTTATGCCAAATTCTCGAAGTGTGAATTTTGGTTAAAGGAAGTGCAATTCTTAGGACATATGGTGAATCACGAAGGTATTCACGTAGATCCTGCTAAGATAGAGGCAATTACCAAATGGAAGGTTCCACAAACAGCAATGTAAATAAGAAGTTTTATAGGTTTAGCTGGGTATTATAGACGGTTTATTAAGGATTTTTCCAAGATAGTCGTACCATTAACTAAGCTAACCTGTAAAGCGGTTAAGTTTGAATGGGGACCAAAGCAAGAAGAAGCCTTTAGAATATTGAAACAGAAATTAACAAATGCACCGATCTTAGCCATACCAGAAGGAACTGAAGATTTTGAGGTATATTGTGATGCTTCAAAACTAGGATATGGATGTGTGCTTATGCAACGCAAAAAGGTGATTGCATATGCTTCAAGGCAATTGAAAAAGCACGAAGAAAATTATACGACTCATGATTTAGAATTAGGAGCCGTAATTTTTGCCCTTAAGATTTGGAGACATTATCTTTACGGAAGTAAATTAACTGTCTACACAGACCACAAAAGTTTAAGATATATATTTGGGCAAAAAGAGTTAAACATGAGAGAAAGAAGATGGATGGAAATCCTAAGTGACTACGACTGTGATATTCAGTATCACGAAGGAAAGGCAAATGTAGTTGCAGATGCCTTAAGTCGTAAGTATTATGAGAAACAACGACGAGTTCGTACTCTCAGATTAAATCTGCAAATAGATTTAATGGAACAATTGAAGAATGTTCAAACTACAGCAATCAAGGATGATGCTGAAGGAATGAAAGGAAGAATAAAGGAATTAGAACAAGGAACAGATAGAATTTGGAGATTTCACAAAAGTAGAATTTGGGTACCTAAGCAGGGAGACTTAAGACCTAAGATTTTAGAAGAAGCTCATAAATCTAGGTATACTATGCACCCAGGAAACAATAAAATGTACCAAGATTTAAGAAAGAACTTTTGGTGGATAGGAATGAAAAAGGATATAGCACGATATGTTTCTAAATGTCTCACTTGTTCACAAGTTAAGGCAGAACATCAGAAACCTTCGGGGTTACTACAACAATTAGAAATGCCAGTATGGAAATGGGAACTTATAACAATGGATTTTGTTACTAAGTTACCCAAAACCAGAAAAGGTAATGATGCGATTTGGGTAATTGTGGATCGATTAACCAAATCAGCTCACTTTTTACCTATGAAAGAAACCTTTAGCATGGAAAGACTGGCAAAATTGTATGTAGATGAAGTTATATCCTTACATGGAGTTCCACTCTCCATTGTTTCGGATTGGGATAGTCGTTTTACTTCTCATTTCTGGAAAAGTTTCCAGCAAGCTATGGGAACTCGATTAAATCTAAGCACTGCATATCATCCCCAAACAAACGGACAAAGTGAAAGGACAATCCAAACTCTAGAAGACATGCTCCGAGCATGTGTAATAGATTTTGGTGGAAGTTGGGATGATCATTTACCATTAATTGAATTCTCCTATAACAATAACTATCATTCAAGTATTGAAACCGCCCCATTTGAAGCACTATACGGAAGAAAGTGCAGAACTTCAGTTTGTTGGGCAGAAATAGGAGAAAGTTAATTATCAGGTCCTGAAATAGTGCAAGAAACGACTGATAAGATTACTCAAATCAAGGAAAGGCTGAAGACGGCTCGAGATCGCCAGAAAAGTTATGCAGACAATAGATGCAAGCCGTTAGAATTTCAAGTTGGAGACAGAGTATTGTTAAAAGTTTCTCCTTGGAAAGGAGTAGTTAGATTCGGGAAGAAAGGAAAGCTAAGTCCAAGGTACGTAGGACCATTTTCAGTGATCCAACGTATAGGACCAGTTGCTTATCGTTTACAACTACCAGAAGAATTAGCAGGAGTACATGATGTATTTCATGTATCCAATCTCAAGAAATGCTTATCAGATGAATCACTGGTAGTACCTCTTCGAGATATAGAGGTAAACGAAAAGTTGAAATTTGTTGAGAAACCCTTTTCAAATTGAGGATCGAAAGATCAAGTTTCTTAAACACAAACGACTAGTTTTAGTCAAAGTCAGATAGGATTCAAAGAGAGGAGCTGAATACACTTGGGAGCTGGAATCAGAAATGAAGCGAAAGTATCCTCACTTATTCCAGTAAATCTCGAGGACGAGATTTTTATTAAGGTGAGGAGAATGTAACAACTCTCATCAAAAGTTATATTTATTTAAATCAAATTGTCCAATAGGAAACCCTAATTAAGAAACCCAAGTGATTCTGTATAATCCCTAAATTTTTCAGAACATTTGGAATCAGGATTAGGGCCCCTAAAACTCAAAGGGGGTAAACCCTAATTGACGATTATCTCTAAAAATGCGTTGTCTAGAGTTAAAATTCACGAACTAGCAACTCAGCAGACCTATACTAGTGACAAGGCTACCCTAGGGTAGGTTGTCACCCCAGGCGAGTCGCGACAGGAGCAGCAACATCTCCCACGACACGCGGGGGAACTCAATTTCTCGTATAAATAGGACGGCCTGTTTCATGCAATTGGGTGTTCTTTCGACGTTCAAATTCGAATTGTACGCTGAGTTATAATATAATCACTACAAAAACACACACTGATCACGAAGTACTGCCACAATTCAGGGTAATAACTCGATCGCTGCTACGATTCAATGTCCGATCGATTAAACTATCCAATGGATGTTTAAGTGCTGCCCACATTAGGGTTTATGCTTTGTCATTCGTCGTTAAATCGATGGATGTTTAAGTATCGCACTTTGTCATTCGTTGTGAAGGTTGTAATCTCGTGAGTTATCGTAAATGCTGTATTAAGTTACTAACCTAGTTTGTGTGCATGATTATTTAAACTAGGTTATCAAGGCTAATCAGTAGAATAAGCTCTGTTAAATCTGCAAGGTGAGTCATTCTCTTTTTATCAAATCTATTTACAAAAGCATGTTTATTTCAAAGTTATAATTACGGGGATTAAGTCTTTGTAATCACCAAGTTACAGCTGGTATGTGGGGTTTTGTATACATTACTTGATAATCGTCACCATTGGGGCAGCCAATGGGGGATATGACCATAGTCACAGATCCGGTCGAGTGACAAATACCGTGGGTAGTTGGTTTGATATCAGAAACATTGTAATTGCTCTTAATACTGTAAATTATAACAAACGAGTCATTTTAGAAATTAGAATGATTCACTCAGTATTTCCCACTGACAAAACCTTTTTCAAACATGTTTCAGGTGATCTGTTGTGATCCAGGAAAAGTGCCGTGAAACACTATCAGCTTAAAGAAGTGGCTCAGTATAAAATAAAGAAACATGTTTTGTAAAATAAAAGATTTCCTGGTGAAATCTCAAGATTGTAAATTATCGGGTTTTATCCCGAATTGTGAAATAAAATAATCGGGAAATATTTCAGTTTTAAAAAGATCCTGAAGAAACTTCCGCTGTCAATTAAAATACCACGGGATTTCTGTCCCGCGGCTCCTGAAACGGGTCAAACCGGGTCGGGGGCCGTGACAGAATGCGAGAGCGTCTGACTTGCTTGGTTTGGCGGTCCATGATTTCAACAGGCTTTTCCACGAAGTGTAATGTTTTGTTCACTTGCAGATCATTGAGTGGAACGTGTAAGTCGTGGTCGGCTAGGCACTTTCGGAGGTTTGACACGTGGAAAGTCGGGTGGACGTTACTAAGTTCCTCCGGTAGTTCGAGTCTGTAGGCGACTTTTCCGATCCTTTCCAGAATCTTAAAAGGTCCAACATATCGAGGCGCGAGCTTTCCTTTCTTGCCGAATCGGACCACACCCTTCCAAGGCGATACCTTTAGGAGTACGTAGTCACCAACGTCAAATTCAAGGGGCTTGCGTCGTCTATCGGCATAACTTTTCTGTCGATACCGAGCTTTTACCAAGTTGTCTCGAATTTGAAAAATTCTGTCTGTCGTTTCTTGTAATAGCTCAGGACCGGTTAATTGCGAATGACCGATCTCGTGCCACACAATAGGCGATCGACATCTTCTCCCGTATAAAGCCTCGAATGATGCCATTTGAATGCTGGAATGATAGTTGTTGTTATACGAGAATTCGACTAATGGCAGGTATTTATCCCAATTACCACTAAAGTCTATGACACACGAACGGAGCATGTCTTCAAGAGTACGAATCGTTCTTTCAGTCTGACCGTCGGTTTGAGGGTGGAAAGCGGTACTTAGATTTAGCGATGTACCGAGTGCCGTTTGAAACGTTTCCCACAGTCGCGAGGTAAACCGAGCATCACGATCAGAGATGATGTCGCGAGGCATACCATGATTACAAATGATCTCGTCGGTGTAGATTTGGGCTAATCGTTCTACCTTGTAGTCTTCCCGTATTGGCAAAAAGTGGGCTGATTTAGTCAATCAATCAACCACAACCCAAATGCTGTCGTGACCTGATGACGTGTGTGGTAGCTTTGTTATAGAGTCCATAGCTATACTCTCCCACTTCCACATGGGGATCGGTGGTTGTTCGAGTAAGCCAGAGGGTCTTTGATGTTCAGCCTTGACTCTTGCACATGTCAGGCATTTTCCAACGTAGAGGGCAATATCCCTTTTCATGTCGGGCCACCAGTATTTGTAACGAAGATCCTGGTACATTTTGTCGGCACCGGGATGAATAGAATACCAGGATTTGTGGGCTTCGTCCATCACGATCTGTCGTAAGTCGGTTCGTTTGGGAATCCAAATTCGGTCCAGAAAGTGGAATATCCCGTTTGATTTGCTCACAAGCTGGGCTCCATCGTGGTAGATTCTTTCTTTCTTCAGAGTGCGTTCGTTGAAACACGCATGCTGAGCTTCACGAATGAGGGTTTCGAGATCGTGTTGGGCTTGAACATTACGAGTGCTAAGTAGATAGCTCTGTCTGCTGAGTGCGTCGGCAACAACATTTGCTTTGCCTGGGTGATAACGAATCTCACAGTCGTAATCATTGAGAAGTTCTACCCATCGGCGTTGACGCATATTAAGTTCTTTCTGATTAAAGATATGTTGTAGGTTCCTATGATCGGTGAAGATCGTACACTTAGTACCGTACAAGTAGTGTCGCCAAATCTTTAACGCAAAAACAACTGCGCCTAGCTCGAGATCATGGGTTGTATAGTTCTTCTCGTGAATTTTGAGCTGACGAGATGCGTAAGCTATAACCTTGTCCCGCTGCATAAGGACATAACCAAGACCAAGGTTGGAAGCATGACAATAGACAATGAAATCGTCATTTCCGTCGGGCAATGCGAGAACAGGAGCATTGCAAAGCTTATGCTTGAGGGTTCGAAAGGTAGACTCTTGTTCAGTTCCCCAAACAAAAGACTTGTCTTTATGCGTGAGAGCGGTAAGTGGTACATCGATCTTTGAGAATCCTTCGATAAATCGTCGATAATAGCCCGCCAGTCCGAGAAAAGAACAAACTTCAGACGGGTTCTTAGGCGTAATCCAACTCTTAACAACTTCAATCTTCGCAGGATCAACGTGAATACCTTGACTATTAACAATGTGACCCAGAAACTGAACTTCCTCCAACCAGAATTCACACTTGGAGAACTTGGCATAGAGTTGGTTCCCCTGGAGTAGCTCGAGAACCAAACGTAGATGTTGCGCGTGTTCGGCTTTCGATTTGGAATAGATCAAGACGTCGTCGATGAATACGATGACGAAACGGTCGAGATATGGTTTACACACGCGATTCATCAGATCCATGAAAATCGCTGGTGCGTTGGTTAAACCAAAGGGCATAACAACGAATTCGTAGGGACCGTAACGGGTGCGAAACGCGGTTTTAGGTATATCCTCCTCTTGAATACGTAATTGGTGATAACCTGAACGTAAATCGATCTTCGAGAAACACGTAGCACCTTGTAGTTGATCAAACAAATCGTCGATGCGGGGTAGAGGATAACGGTTCTTGATAGTTAGCTTATTCAATTCCCAATAGTCGATACACATCCTGAATGACCCATCCTTCTTTTTAACGAAAAGGACCGGCGCGCCCCAAGGAGAGGTGCTCGGGCGAATGAAGCCTTTCTCAAGTAATTCCTGGAGTTGGTTTGAAAGTTCACGCATTTCAGACGGCGCGAGTTGATAAGGAGCTTTGGCAATAGGGTTGGCTCCAGGAATGAGGTCGATACGAAAGTCGATATCACGACTTGGTGGTTGTCCGGGAAGATCCTCTGGAAAAACATTAGGGAATTCTCGGACAACAGGAATGTCTTTCACTTCCTTCTTCTCTTTCTTTTCCTTCTCCGCTGCTACAATGTTAGCCAAGAAAGCTCTGTATTCCTTGCGGAGATACTTGCTAGCTTGAACACATGACATGAGCTTGAGACCTTTCGAAGTAGTATCACCGTACACACACAATAGATCACCATTTTCCAGCGAGAATCGAATCATCTTGTCGAAGCACACAACTTCAGCATGGTTTTCACAAAGAAAGTCCATGCCTACTATGACGTCAAAACTTCCGAGTTGCATCGGAATAAGGTCGATTGGGAAGATGTGATTGTTGAGCTCAAGAGTACAATCACGAAGAATGGAATTGACAGCGACAGTTCTTCCGGTAGCGACTTCAACATCGAACGTTGAGGAGAGTTGGGAGCATTTACGACTAAGGAGTTTATCGAATTCGAACGACACGAAGCAATTATCGGCTCCAGTATCAAACAAACATGAAGCATAAATACCATTCACAAGGAATGTACCATTGACCACGTTGTTGTCGGCTTGGGCTTGACGCACGTTGATGTTGAAAGTTCATGCGCGTGCTGCTTGTTGCTGCTGTTGCTGTTGCTGTTGCTGCTGCTGGGGCTCTTGTTTTACCACCCTGTTTGGGCACATGTTGGCGAAATGGTTAGGATCGCCACATGCGAAGCAGGCTCTGGCTTTTATCGTGGGTGCCAGAGGAGCTTGTTGACCCTGAGGGGCGGTGAGTAGGGCTTGATGAGCAGGAGCTTGTCGAATACGGCAGCTGGTAGTGAAATGGCCGTACATATTGCAATGAGCACAGAAACGGCAAGCAATAGCAGTCGGGTTATGGTAGGTACAAGTAGGGCAGGGCGGGTGTGGCCCAGTGTATGCACGCTTTGCAGGCGGTGCATTAGCCACAAGCGCTGCTACTTGACGCTGTTGCACTGGTACAGCTTGAACCGGTGCAGCAGTGATCGCACAGTTCTTGTTGCTGGAGCTGTTCTTTCTCTTGTTCTTCCTCTTGTTGCTCGATGAGGTGGTAGTTTCAGCAGTTGGTGCGGTGTTGGTAGTTTGATGCAGGTGCTTTGAAGTTTTATCCCAGACACCAGCCTTGACCCGCTTGTCGTTGATTTCAGCGGCCAGTAGATAAGTTTCTTCGATCGTCGTAGTCTTAGCCGCTTGCACAAAATCAGCAACACAGTCAGGCAGGGCTCGGATATACTTCTTGATTGCCATATCTGGAGTCTTGACCTGATTGGGACATATGATGCTGAGCTGTTTGAAGCGAGCAGTGAGTGCAGCATTTTCACCATCCTTTTGTTGTATGTGCCAAAATTCATCCTCCAGCTTTTGACGTTCATGAGGAGGGCAAAATTCTTCCAGCATGACTTCCTTGAGCTCGTCCCACGACAGACCGTAGGCTGCATCGTTCCCTCGCTTGTTCCTCTCGGCCGTCCACCAGTCTAGGGCACGGGATTGAAAGACGCCGGTAGCATTCAGAGTTCGGAGGTCATCGGGGCAACCACTCTGTCGTAGAGTGACCTCAATGGAATCAAACCATTGGAATAGTGCAGTAGGACCTCCTTCGCCAGTGAATTCTTGTGGCCCACACGACTTGAATTTCTTGAAATTGAAGGCTTTGGTGGCCGCGTTAGGAGTTTCGGTTCTCGACTCCTCAGACGATTTGCTGGCATTCTCGTAAACATCACTCACGGCCTTTGCTACACTTTTGATAATGATGGCAACAAGACATCTGTCTCTCTTTTCTTGACGAGAAAGTAAGGAATGACGGGATCCAGATGACATTGTCTACAACAGACATCATCACAGGACTCAACACATTGGTATTCGAATCTCACCTCTCACGTCTACTACTTACTAAAGCTAAGGAACACATATATCATGTAAACACATAAACATATTGTCACACCCCCAAAATCCACCATGCGGAGCGTCCCTGCTTGGAGGCGTGACATGACCAGGATCGAGCCACCAATCATATTGAACAAAGTAATTTAGTAAATAAACCAACCACAATACAATTGGTGACCAAAAGAAAGTAACCGACTTTAGGTTAACAGCGGAAGCATAAAACGTAAGTCCAAAACATAAATTCCATAGTTCATAAGTTTAAAGTCCAAAACGTAGGTTTAATAAGTTCATAAAGTTTATTTATTGAGTACGGGACATAACAGTTCGCATCCCACAACGACCACCTCCTCGTGCAAGCTCCATAGCATCTAACGACCTGCAAAGCATGTAATAACGAGTCAACAACAAAGTTAAGTGAGTTCACGGTTGGTTGTCCATTTTAGGGTTGTTTCCAAAAACGTAGTTTAATCTTAATCAGCTATCCAGCCGTGGGGATTACCCCATTGTTCGAAAACGTTTATTAGTTAACCATCCCATGTCCACCTTCCCTGGCTATCCAGCCCGGCACTCCGGCCGTGGGAGCTATCCCATTATTTAAACTACCAGACTCGTTTATCATATCGACTACTAACGAAAATTAATTATACCCTAGCGTCGGTGTCTATCATCACCGACGTGCCATAGTCCATTAGTACACACCCGTCCAACTGGCACGGTGTGAGGTTTGTTAAACCTAATAGCGCTATTAACTAATGACCCGCTCGCCATAGCCTCGACGATTAAGTCGATATAAAAAGAGAGGGACTTCGCTGATAGAGTTCTAGTCCGGTGAGTCTAATTCCGTCCCAACAAGACGAGGAATTCTCATTCCTGAACACGTCCCAAGGACGAGGAATCCCTATTCCTGAACCCATTCCCATTCCCACCAGGAATTACCATGCTTTGTAGAAAAGTGTGAACTCACCTCGGTTGCTTGGTTTGACTCTCAAAAATAGCTAACAGTCAAGGTCAGTCAATCACGTCCTATTATGATTACCAGTTAGTCATTTAGTGGTTTTCAAATAGAGCACAAAGTTCCTACACGTATCTATCACATAACATGCATCACTTTAACGGTTCATGCCTATATCAACTTCCCATCTATTCCCACTCATAAACAAACATACGACATTGCACATAACACTTTTATAGACATATAACATGTTATATCATTCTCGGATAACCTACCCGACATTTAGACACGCAAATCACTACTTATGTCGTTTCAACTTTTATATTAAAAACTGGGCTGTTTTCGGGGATTTTAATAAAATAGTTAACTTGTTTCAAAAATTCCCAACTTTTTACAGATGGTCTTAAATGATTCAAATATTATTGTGTAAAAATATCGGGATCCAATTCATCACCAATATTTTATAAAAATTCATTTTCCGGACTGCAATCAGATTCATCTTTTTCTGATTGCAGTCCACAGAATAATTTATTAAAAATTCTTCGTAAGTTCGATTTACGAAATTCCCATGGGATAAATACAAATACATCAGTTTTCATCTACTGTACAAATTTCATGAGTTGATTCAACATAGATTTCCAGTTATGACTAAAAACATATCACCCATTTACTGCAGCAAAAACTCAGCTTTAGCTGCTGTTACAAAAAGGGTCTTTAAAAATAGTAAACGAAGTCCAAAAATTATGATTCCAGTGCCATTAGAACCGTATTTCATAATACATAAATCTAGACTTTAGAAAACGCATTTTTCGTTTTATTAAGGTCCGGTTACAGCCAACTGAAGTTGGCTGTAACCACTAAACAGCCCCCTGTTTTCAGCTTTTAACATTCTAATGCGGGTTATATTGGTTCCGTTAACATGTTCAGCGAATAACAACATTTCTAGTAATCAATATTAACAAGTAAATCATCAAGTAATCAACAACGAAATCAAAAGAACTTCATACTAACATAAATACATCATGTCTCTTGTTTAACCTTTTAGTGTTCTTGTGACAATCATCATACTACAACCTTTAATCATAACAAGAAGATGAACAAGGGTTTGTCAAGAGCTTACTACTAGCACAAGGCTAGGGTAGAATCTAGTGAAGAAGATGATGAGAAGTGATGATGAACAAGCAAGAACAAAGCTCCTTTTGAAGCTCCACAAGTGCAACCTCCTTGAATCACCTTTAAAGCTTGTATGGAACTTGTTTAATGGATGAAGATGGTGGTGCTATGGTGGAGATGGGGGCGGTTGTGGATGACCGAGAGGAAGGGAGAGAGATGAGGGAGATGGAGTGTGGTGTTGTGAAAGATATGTAATGATCTAAGAGATCATACTTATAATATTTCTCCAATATCTTGTTCATATGTGCAAGCAACAAATCAAAGGATATCTAAACAAAATATATGGGGAAATATAGTAGGATTTAAGATGATCTTGGTGGGGTCCATTGGACCGAAATCGGTTGGGGGGGGGGGGTTGGTTTCAAGTTTTGTAACTAAGTTGCAATTCCAAGTTAGATCCCAAGTGTATGCTTATATGTGTTATCTACTAGAGAAGTTAGTAGGTGTTAGGGTGTTCGGGGATCATGCCTAGTCAAAAATAAATACAACAATGTTTTTGACAAATATTTAGTGTCCCGGGTAAAGTCCGGTTGTTCGATCGGATACTGTTCCGTTAAAGTGTTTAATTGTTCCGTAAGGTGTCTTATATATATATTTTTGTAACACTTTTAATTCCTAACACATAGGAAAACATTCAGGACCATTTAGTGAATTTTTCTATATAATACTAGTATGTTAACAAACACATGTAAGTATGATGCAGTAATCAGAAGCAGTTAAGTAATTCAGCACAGTTGTCAAACACTTTAATTATCATTAATAAATCATACGGACACATGAAATCATGAGGGTTGTCACATTCTCTCCCCGTTAAGAAAATTTCGTCCTGAAATTTAGCCCGTGGTTACTGAGGAAGCTAGTTAAGTTGCATGGTTTACTGGTTTTCCTGGGGTGTCACATCATCCCCCCGTTGGTTTGGAATTTTGTCCCGAAATTCTGCAGTAGCTTCAGCCTCAGTAGTGGTTGCACTTTTCTTAAATAACTGGGGATACTTGTGTTTCATCTGGTCCTCTCATTCCCAGGTATACTCTGGGCCACGACGGGAATTCCAACGATCTCGGATAAAAGGTATCCTGGTACGTTTGAGAACCTTAACATCTCGATCAGTAATCTCTACGGGTTCCTCGATGAATCGCAGCTGGTCGTCGATAGTGAGCTCCTTGAGAGGAACTATGAGGGTCTCATCTGACAGACACTTCTTCAGATTCGACACATGAAAAACATTGTGAACTCCACTGAGTTCTTCAGGTAGATTCAACCTGTAGGCCACCTTGCCATTTTTCTCAATGATTTCAAAGGGTCCAACGTATCGCGGGTTGAGTTTGCCTCGTTTGCCAAAACGTACTACACCTTTCCAAGGTGGGACTTTGAGTAGCACTCGATCCCCAACCTGGAACTCTAGTGGCTTTCTTCGCTTATCAGCATAGCTTTTCTGACGGTCACGAGCTGCCGCCATTCGCTGTCGTATTTGGGCAATTCTCTCGGTTGTATCTACTACAAGTTCTGGGCCAGTGATTTGACTGTCGCCAACCTCTGCCCAACAAAGAGGTGATCGACATTTCCGTCCGTACAACGCCTCGAACGGAGCGGCCTGGATGCTGGTGTGGTAGCTGTTGTTATACGAAAACTCCACTAGCGGGAGGTGCTTTTCCCAGCCATTACCAAAATCGATTACACATGCCCTAAGCATGTCTTCAAGGGTCTGGATGGTGCGTTCAGATTACCCATCCGTCTGCGGATGATATGCCGTGCTCATATCTAATCGAGAGCCAAAGGACTTGCGCATAGCTTGCCACAACTCAGATGTAAAACGTGAGTCACGATCATAGATGATGGAGGTTGGTACTCCGTGCCTCGATACTACTTCCTTTAGATAGATGTCTGCTAAAGTAGAAAACTTGTCGGTTTCCTTGATAGCCAGAAAATGTGCAGACTTGGTCAGTCGATCCACGATCACCCAAATGGTATCATTTCCGCGTTGAGATCTGGGCAGACCAGTAACGAAATCCATGGAAATTTGCTCCCATTTCCGTTTTGGGATCTCTGGTTGTTGTAGTAGGCCTGATGGTTTCTGATATTCAGTCTTGACTCTCGCACAAGTCAAGCAATTACTGACGTAGATTGCTGTGTTGGCTTTCATACCAGGCCACCAATACGTAGTCTTGAGATCGTGGTACATCTTATCCGAACTAGGATGTACTGAATAACGAGACTTGTGCGCTTCGTCCATCACAAGCTCGCGTAAGTTTCCATAAAGTGAAACCCAGATGCGTCCGTTAACATAGTAGGCGCCGTTTTCCTTTTGTTCTATCCGCTGCCTCGATCCTCGTAAGGACTCAGCCCTGATGTTCTCTGCTTTCAATGCTTCAACCTGAGCATCGCGAATCTGAGCGGGAAGGTTAGATTGGATGGTAAGCTGTAACGCACATACACACTTAGGTATAGTATCCTTTCGACTGAGGGCGTCGGCCACAACATTGGTCTTGCCTGGATGATACTTGATCGCGCATTCGTAATCATTCAAGAGTTCGACCCATCGGCGTTGTCGCATGTTTAATTCCTTTTGCTTGAAGATATGCTCGAGACTCCTGTGATCGGTGTAAATGGTGCACTTAGTACCGTACAGGTAATGTCTCCATATCTTAAGTGCGAAAACAACTGCTCCCAATTCCAAGTCGTGCGTAATGTAGTTCCTTTCGTGAACCTTAAGTTGGCGCGATGCGTAGGCAATGACCTTGTCACGTTGCATCAACACGCAACCAGGTCCTTGCATGGAAGCGTCGCAATAAACCACAAAATCATTTGTGCCTTCAGGCAATGAGAGGATAGGTGCGCTACAAAGTCTATCTTTCAGGTGCTGAAATGCGGACTCCTGCGCATCACCCCAACGGTAGGTGACACCCTTCTGAGTTAGCGAGGTGAGAGGTTGCACAATCTTTGAGAAATCCTTGATAAATCTTCTGTAATACCCTGCCAAACCCAAGAATTGGCGGATTTCTGTTGGTGTGCGGGGTGCAGGCCAGTTCTTGATCGAGTCAACCTTGGATGGATCAACATGAATCCCATCCTTGTTTACTACATGGCCTAGAAAGTGGACTTCGCGAAGCCAGAAGTCATATTTCAAAAATTTGGCATACAACTGCTCTTTTCAAAGCAGTTCCAGCATAAGCCTTAGATGCTGCTCGTGTTCCTCCTGACTCTTAGAATAGATCAGGATGTCGTCGATGAAAACAATAACGAACTTATCCAGGTAAGGTTTGCATACTCGGTTCACGAGATCCATGAAGACCGCTGGTGCATTCGTCAATCCGAAAGGCATAACCAGAAACTCTTAATGGCCGTAACGAGTTCTGAACGCTGTTTTGGAGACGTCCTCCTCTCGGACTCTCAGCTGATGGTAGCCCGATCTCAAATCAATCTTAGAGTAATAACTCGACCCTTGCAACTGGTCGAACAAGTCGTCAATACGTGGAAGAGGATAACGATTCTTCACGGTCACCTTGTTAAGTTCGCGATAGTCAATACACATCCTAAAAGTATCGTCTTTCTTCTTCACAAACAAGACTGGAGCTCCCCAGGGCGAAGAGCTAGGGCGTATGAAACCCTTTTCCGAAAGTTCCTGTAATTGCGTGGACAGTTCTTCAAGTTCTGATGGAGCTAGATGATAAGGTGCATGAGCTATTGGTGCTGCTCCAGGAGCTAGCTCGATTTGAAACTCGACTTGTCGAGGAGGTGGAAGACCAGGTAATTCCTCAGGAAATACCTCAGGAAAGTCGCGTACAATAGGTATGTCTTCTATCGCCCTTTCTTCCACGGATGAATCAGAAACGAGGGCTAGAATAGCGGTGTGGCCCTTTCGCAAACACTTCTGGGCATTAAAGAAAGAGATGATGCCTACAACAGCACCACCCTTGTCGCCACGAATCACGAGGGGTTCTTTACCAGAACGAGGAATACGGAAGATTTTCTCCTTGCAAATAATTTCCGCTTGGTGTTGAGATAACCAATCCATCCCAATGACAACGTCAAAACTACCCAGAATGATAGGAATGAGGTCGATAGAAAAGGTCTGATCGGCAAGGACAAGCTTGCAACCCTTAACTACATGTGTAGCCTCTAAACTTTTACCATTTGCTAACTCTACGATGTGCTTGGTGTTCAAAAGTGCTGGAGTACGCTTAAGCATCTGACTAACTTTTAAGGACACGTAGCTAGTATCGGTACCCGAATCAAATAAACAGTAACAAAGAAATCATCCAGAAGAAACTTACCCATCACAACGTTGGGATCATTCCTTGCATCACCATGACATTGTTACCCCCGTTGTTGCCTCCATTGTTGTTCCCATTCCCTTGATTGTTGTTGTTGTTCTGGTTCCGGTTCAGCTGAGGACAGTCCCTTTTAAAGTGGCCTTCAGCGCCATACTGAAAGCATCCTTTATTGCCCTACTGCTGATAGTTCCGTGGAGCTTGTTGATGCTGTTGTTTTGCAGGACGCGGGCTCCTGCAATCCTTAGCTTCATGACCCAGCTTGTGACATCTCTAACAACGACCCTTGTTGCACTGCCCGTTGTGGTGCAAATTACATCGATTGCACTTAGGGTGATTTCCCTTGTATCCACCCTGACCTTGATTTCCAGAAGGCTGCTGACTGGGGTTCCTGTGTTCATCTGTCTTTTGCTGCTGGGGCTGAGACTGAACTGAAGTAGAACCCTTGCCCGAATTTCCATCCCACTTGCGCTTGTTATCACTGGGAGCATCAGTAATAGTAGCGTAAATACGCTTGGGCAGCTTGCCCTCTTCCACCGCCTGATCGGTGAGCTGGTGTGCCAAACGAACGACTTGCTAGATTGTGGGAAGGTTGGCCGCACTTACAGACCCTTGGATTTCCGGGACTAAACCTCTGAGGTATAGCTTGATTCGCCTAGATATGGGTTGTGACATGTTAGGACATAAGGCAGCCAAGTTGTTGGACCTCTTTGTGTATGCCTCAATCTCTGATCCTTCCATCTTCAACCCATAATACTCTATTTCAAGTTCCAGAATGTCGTCCAGGTGGCAGAACTCTTCCTTAATCCAATCCTTGAAGTCGCTCCAGAGGATGGCATTCGCGTCTGCCAACCCGAGCATCTGAACTTGTGCGCTCCACCAAGAATATGCTTTCCCTTGCAACATGCCAGTAGCGTACTCTACTCATTTGCTGGTAGGGCTTTCACTCTCTTCGAATGTATATTCGATTCTTCGGATCCAGTGTAGAAGGTCGATTGCCCCTTCGGTGCCGTCGAAAGTGGGAGGTTTACATTCTAGGAACGCCTTGAAGGTGCCCATGCGTGTTTGAGGGTGCATGGGTTGACTCCCTGTTTGGGTTGCTAAGGCTTCAGCAATCGCTCGTTAATCAAATCCGTCAGCTGTCCCTGGGTTAAGTTGAGACATCCACTCATGATCTTCACATCGAAGGGACACACGTAAGAAGGGCGTCGCAAAGTGCGTAAGTGTGGAGTGACAGAAAAGAGTAAGCACACAAGGTTCAAATAGCAGTTATCACATGAACTAATGCATACCATGAACAATGTACCATGTAACTAACAAGTAGGTAATATAAACATAAACCATATCACCTAGGATGTTGAGTCTTGTACGTGGAGCGAAGCATCGTTGTGGATCGTTGAGCACTGTACAGGTTATAGTCTGGTTTTATCAAAAAGCTTTTCCCCCTTTTAAAACCAAGTTCACTATAACCAATGGCTCTGATACCAATCTGTCACACCCCCAAAATCCACCATGCGGAGCGTCCCCGATTGGAGGCGTGACATGACCAGGATCGAGCCACCAATCATATTGAACAACGTAATTTAGTAAATAAACCAACCACAATACAATTGGTGACCAAAAGAAAGTAACCGACTTTAGGTTAACAGCGGAAGCATAAAACGCAAGTCCAAAACATAAATTACATAGTTCATAAGTTTAAAGTCCAAAACGTAGGTTTAATAAGTTCATAAAGTTTATTTATTGAGTACGGGACATAACAGTTCGCATCCCACAACGACCACCTCCTTATGCAAGCTCCATAGCATCTAATGACCTGCAAAGTATGTAATAACGAGTCAACAACAAAGTTGAGTGAGTTCACGGTTGGTTGTCCATTTTAGGGTTGTTTCCAAAAACGTAGTTTAATCTTAATCAGCTATCCAGCCGTGGGGATTACCCCATTGTTCGAAAACGTTTATTAGTTAACCATCCCATGTCCACCTTCCCTGGCTATCCAGCCCGGCACTCCGGCCATGGGAGCTATCCCATTATTTAAACTACCAGACTCGTTTATCATATCGACTACTAACGAAAATTAATTGTGCCCTAGCGTCGGTGTCTATCATCACCGACGTGCCATAGTCCCTTAGTACACACCCGTCCAACTGGCACGGTGTGAGGTTTGTTAAACCTAATAACGCTATTAACTAATGACCCGCTCGCCATAGCCTCGGCGATTAAGTCGATATAAAAAGGGAGGGACTTCGCTGATAGAGTTCTAGTCCGGTAAGTCTAATTCCGTCCCAACAAGACGAGGAATTCTCATTCCTGAACACGTCCCAAGGACGAGGAATCCCTATTCCTGAACCCATTCCCATTCCCACCGGGAATTACCATGCTTTGTAGAAAAGTGTGAACTCACATCGGTTGCTCGGTTTGACTCTCAAAAATAGCTAACAGTCAAGGTCGGTCAATCACGTCCTATTATGATTACCAGTTAGTCATTTAGTGGTTTTCAAATAGAGCACAAAGTTCCTACACGTATCTATCACAAAACATGCATCACTTTAACGGTTCATGCCCATATCAACTTCCCATCTATTCCCCACTCATAAACAAACATACGACATTGCACATAACACTTAACATATAAAGTGTTATATCATTCTCGGATAACCTACCCGACATTTAGACACGCAAATCACTACTTATGTCGTTTCAGCTTTTATATTCAAAACTGGGCTGTTTTTGGGGATTTTAATAAAATAGTTAACTTGTTTCAAAAATTCCCAACTTTTTAAAAAAGGTCTTAAACGATCCAAATATTATTGTGTAAAAATATCGGAATCCAATTCATCACCAATATTTTATAAAAATTCATTTTCCGGACTGCAATCAGATTCATCTTTTTCTGATTGCAGTCCACGAAATAATTTATTAAAAATTCTTCGTAAGTTCGATTTACGAAATTCCAGTGGGATATTTACAAATACATCAGTTGTCATCTACTGTACAAATTTCATGAGTTGATTCAACATAGATTTCCAGTTATGACTAAAAACATATCACCCATTTACTGCAGCAAAAACTCAGCTTTAGCTGCTGTTACAAATAGGGTCTTTAAAAATAGTAAACGAAGTCCAAAAATTATGATTCTAGTACCATTAGAACCGTATTTCATAATACATAAATCTAGAATTCAGAAAATGCATTTTTCGTTTAATTAAGGTCCGGTTACAACCAACTGAAGTTGGCTGTAATCACTAAACAGCCCCCTGTTTTTCAGCTTTTAACATTCTAATGCGGTTATATTGGTTCCGTTAACATGTTCAGCGAATAACAACATTTCTAGTAATCAATATTAACAAATAAATCATCAATTAATCAACAACGAAATCAAAACAACTTCATACTAACATAAATACATCATGTCTCTTGTTTAACCTTTTAGTGTTCTTGTGACAATCATCATACTACAACCTTTAATCATAACAAGAAGATGAACAAGGGTTTGTCAAGAGCTTACTACTAGCACAAGGCTAGGGTAGAATCTAGTGAAGAAGATGATGAGAAGTGATGATGAACAAGCAAGAACAAAGCTCCTTTTGAAGCTCCACAAGTGCAACCTCCTTGAATCACCTTTAAAGCTTGTATGGAACTTGTTTAATGGATGAAGATGGTGGTGCTATGGTGGAGATGGGGGCGGTTGTGGATGACCGAGAGGAAGGGAGAGAGATGAGGGAGATGGAGTGTGGTGTTGTGAAAGATATGTAATGATCTATGAGATCATACTTATAATATTTCTCCAATATCTTGTTCATATGTGCAAGCAACAAATCAAAGGATATCTAAACAAAATATATGGGGAAATATAGTAGGATTTAAGATGATCTTGGTGGGGTCCATTGGACCGAAATCGGTTGGGGGGGGGGGGGGGTTGGTTTCAAGTTTTGTAACTAAGTTGCAATTCCAAGTTAGATCCCAAGTGTATGCTTATATGTGTTATCTACTAGAGAAGTTAGTAGGTGTTAGGGTGTTCGGGGATCATGCCTAGTCAAAAATAAATACAACAATGTTTTTGACAAATATTTGGTGTCCCGGGTAAAGTCCGGTTGTTCGATCGGATACTGTTCCGTTAAAGTGTTTAATTGTTCCGTAAGGTGTCTTATATATATATTTTTGTAACACTTTTAATTCCTAACACATAGGAAAACATTCAGGACCATTTAGTGAATTTTTCTGTATAATACTAGTATGTTAACAAACACATGTAAGTATGATGCAGTAATCAGAAGCAGTTAAGTAATTCAGCACAGTTGTCAAGCACTTTAATTATCATTAATAAATCGTACGGACACATGAAATCATGAGGGTTGTCACACATATAACCACGTAGAACACAGAACCACATAGTCACATAAACACATAGGCACATAGGCACATAAGCATATAACTTACTTAAACACATATTTCGCGCGTATCCACCTTCTTATGATTATACGTGTTCCTTTATCATTTAAGAGGTAGTCAGAATACAGAAACCTATCAATTAAAGTCTGCGATTCGTTCGAATATAGCGGTTCCGTCTAGTATATCGATTAGCATAGTATAAGCATATATCGTAGCATAAAGTCATCCATAATTTAGCGATTTGGCAGCGTGTTGAGATAGAATTGTAAGGCGAGTTGTGTGTGTTGATCGAAGTGAAAGCAAAATTCGAGTAAATCTCTAAAATTTAAACACATAAACAGGTAAACACACATATAGCACATGAAATCGACGAATCATCAGAGTCGGCAGCTGCGGGCTCAGAATCGAAACACATAAAAATCGAGAAATAGATTGTCTGCGGCTAGTAGACTTCGACTAACCAAAGTGATTCAACTATTCGCTCGGACTTGTTGTGCACATTTAACCTTCAGGATTGTGCCTTGGCCTCGATTCTTGGGCGTTTGGCACACATCCCGTTAGTCATATCGTGACTTCAGGTCGTTGGAGTCCGTCGAGACTTTGGTGAGAGTTTTGTAAAATGAGCGGAACAAGTCGTAAAGGTTAGGGTTGCACCCCTAGGTTAACAACTTCGTTCCTGTTTTTAATAAAATAGAGGAGATTATTCATCAAAATACGGATTTCACTCCTGATTTGGCATAATTCTCCTCGTGTATAGGTAAAATGCGAGTTGATTAAGAAACTTTAGTCGAGAGTTTGCGGTTTTCACACCTATTCTCGGCTTAGTTACTCTTTCATAGTTGAAAGTTCGAGTGCAGTGATAGTGTAGCGAGAATAGCGAGGAATAAGCTCGCACATAGTCCCTACTGGATATGCACAAGTCGGTCAGTTGGTTCCTAACTATAGACTAGGTTTCTAAGACATCGACCCGGACTAGGTTGTGTCTTGCCTAATTCCCTATAGTTATGGCTCTGATACCAATCTGTCACACCCCAACCAATGGCGGAATCATCGGGGAATGGCTCTGAGCGAAACAGATTGTCCAGAAGTTTCCATAACAACTATCATTACCATTCAATTTAAAATAACATGTCCCATACCATGTCTCAAATAGTAAACAAATTATTACAGATAAAATCTAGGCAAATGACTCTGTTCCGACAACTCAGATTTATACATAGATAGTTTATTTATTGGTTTCTAGGACCTCTTTTCCTAACTTCAATTTCATCACTGCGCAGAGAGCAACCTAGACCTTTCCTAGCCTCGATTTCACAGTGAGCTAGGCATACAAAATACTTAAGCACCTGTCAGATACGTTAAAATAAAGTCAATACATATAATGTAAAGGTGAGCATACAAGTTTGATAATAGCATATAGAGTTCGAATTCGTTTACGCATAACCAGCACGTACACATAGTGAAATGAAGCACGTTAGTTATCGACATAGATCCATCGATACCAATGACTACGAGTTGACTGCCCGAGGCAGTTCGCAATACATGATTACCACCATAATCCATGCAAGTAATTGTCCTTAACAACCCCCGAGTGAACGGGTGCTGAGTCTAAACTATAGTACTATCGTTGCTAAGGCAGGTAGACAGCATTCCATGTGTAAACATAACAAACAAGCATTCATAAGCCACGTATAACATGCAATAACGGTTAGCATTCAAATAGTATTAAGTAGTGTGTTTGATGTGATTTGAATAGTTGTAACGTATGTAACACCCAAAAGTGCATAAAGCAAAAAGGGATCGAGTACACTCACAGCGGTTGATGGATTGAAGGGAGCGCTTAGCGAGTAAAGTTAGCCTGAATAGTTTGATAGCATATTAATAAGCGACGCGTAAACGGAAAATAAGTGTTGGAGAGTCGGACAGCTGGTCGATCGGATGGTAGTTCGATCGGACGGCTGACCGTTCGGTTGACAGTCCGCTCGGACCGCTGTCCGGTCGGTCGGTAGGCCGATCGGATGGCTGTTCGAGTGGATTGTTTCTTCCTTTGAGAAGGATGTGTTTGTGTATGATGGTTGAATTTTGAAGTTTTCGTTGTAGCATTTGAAAACATTGAAGTACCTTTATCCTTTAGGTCGGTCGATCGGTCGGCTGTTCGATCGGCCGGTAACCTGATCGGTTAGGTATGAATTGTAGTGATTTGCCTTGAATCAGACAGGTGTTCGTTCGGACAGGTCAACAAGTCAAAACTTAATGATTTGCTGACCGATCGGTTGGCAAGTCAACGTTAGTCAACAACTATGACAGGTTCTTAGCAAGGTGTCACCTGATCGGACGGCTGTTCGATCGGGTGGCGCTCCTAGTGCATCGAACATGTTGAAAATCGATTACATGTTGAAGTATAGTATCTCATGATCCAAAGAGTAATCCAATCGGACAGTAGTTCGATCAAACAACAGTTCATTCAATACTAGTCGTCAAAATAAATTGATTGTGTGGGACCATGTGTTAATCCGATCGGCTGGCCAGTCAATCGGCTGACTGTCCGATCGGCTGGCTGTCCATTCAGACAGCAGTCCGATCGGTCAGCACCCTAACCTGATCAGCCTATTCGCCTAACACTTGGTTGTTCTGTTTGTTTGTCGTTTTATCGAGGTATTTTGACAACGAGTCAAACCATAGATCCCTCGTCCTTACTTGGTTCCCCTGGTCGGACAGGAATCACCCAAATCCGTCTGGTGAACTGTTCGGAACGGAGTTTATCGTTTAACCTGAAATCGGTTAATCTCGTGGATAGAATCCAGATCTTGAGCCATGCAACCACCGGAGTGATTTGTAAGTCGGCACAGGTTCCGTTTCTATCGGTTTGAAGGTATTGAGTGAAAAAGAGTTGAAAGAAAGTTGGAAAATCCATCTTTCAATCCTTTTCACCGTGTATATGTTTAGATCTATGAAAGATCTTTGTTTGTTTATGTGGAAATCGGCTAGATCCAAGTTATTCTTGGTGGGTTGAGGCCAAAACATGAAGTTCTTCAAGAACCCATGATGACATCATCCTAGAACACTTGAATCTTGATGATTTCACGGTTAAAAGTTAAGATTTGAAAGATAGAAAGGTGTAGGAGTGCGTGTAGATCAAGAAAGTACAAGATTTAGGACAAAAACTTACCGGAATCGAGAAGAATCTGAGAAAAGGTGAGGAACATGAGCTGGTCGGACAGAGGTTTCCAAAAGTGGAAAGAATGACAATGACAGGGGTGGTATTTATAGGATGCCAGAAGGGGAAAGTGCTGGCCGATCGGCCAGGCAGCTCGATCGGACAGCCTGTCCGATCGGACGGCAGTCCGTTGGCAGTCCGTTCGGCTGGCTGTTCGATCGACTGGTAGTCTGATCGATCAGCTGCACATTTCGAGTGTTCGGTGTGACGATTTTTGATATCTCAATTTCGGTTGTGAGCGGTTCGGTATGATAGGGTTTCCTAGTCAAATTAGTTTTAATCCCAACCACTCATATCTCGCACTATCCTTTCTCCACTAATTATCATAGTTCGATTGTGATTCGTGTTCGATGTCGAGTGAGTTCGATTGCGTTTCGTGTTTCGATTGCGTTTCGATTGATTACCACACATAACATAAATAAACATGCATAGGTAACACGTATGGCACACACACACATATAACAATAATTAAAATACGTAGTTCAAGTTGCGATTATGAAGTTGATTCGATTAGCATACTTTGATTATCATTTCGTTAACTTTATCGCATTGTTACTTCCTACAGTTCACAGTCGTAAGTCGATTAGATGGCGATTGTAATACGTCGATTGTTGTAATTATTGACACTTACTCCACATAATACAACTAAATTAAATACATAAAAGAAATCTACTATAAGTCAAGTCGCGTGAAATCGGTCGTTGACTTTGACCTTGACTTTGACTTCTCGAAAACACGGGGTGTTACATGAGTGGTCTAGTTGAAAAGATTGATTCAAAAATCTGGTTAGGAAAGTCATGTGATATAGCTGAAAAGATCCCTTAAGTGGTCTATTTAAGGAGATCGTAAGACGGTCTGGTTAAGGCGATCATGTGTTGATCTAGTTAAAAAGATCATTCGTTGATCTAGTTAAAAAGATCCTTCGGTGGTCTAGTCAAGTCACTTCATGTTTATTCGATTGATTATTTCCCTACGCATTATGAAATGAACTTTGCGGACTGTGCAAGGAATTACATAATTATGGATGCATACATAATTATGGAATTCAGTGCACAGAAACCACAGCAAGTTTTGTCATGTGTAAGAACCGATAGTGGCAAAAATAACGAAACGTGAACAGTGTAATGGAGGTACGGTGGACGCACCAATGGCGCTTCATATATTTCTATATAAGTGTCCCTCTTACATTGCAAGCATGATGTTATTTAAAGTTACTAGAAGTTCAGAACCCTAACCAGTGTTGTTTTATCTTTTCGACTTCATGTTTCTAACTCTCACAAGTTTCCTCTAAAATAAATTTCGGGACGAAATTTCCTGAAGTATGGGAGACTGTGACATCTGTGTCTCTACGACCATCAAACAAATACCAAATCAATGAAATATTATGTTTCATACTTGGGATTTGTATAAATATGTGTATCATTTGCACATATCAATTCTCATTCGATTTCGAGCTCTAAATCGCTTTCTGGAAAGTTATACACAAACTAATGCGTAAATGTAATCAGTTTAACGCGAAAAACACTCCGGAACAGTGACATGGGCTTAACATACCTTAAATAACCTTTACATAACTTAGAAATAAGTTTTGGAGGGTTTGGTGTGTTGAAATCAAGTTTATTCGATCGCAGGGACTATTTGCGTCAAACTACAAAAGTCTGCTGATTCGTATGGTGTTGAACATCCCGGAACATGATCATAAGTTAAACATTCCCTAAATATCCTTTACATAGCTTAGAAATAGGCTTAGAGGTGTTTGGTGCGCAAAAATAAACTTATTTGATCAATAGGGACTAAAAGTGTCAAAAAGTGCATAAGTTTGCATTTTCGCGCATATCTTACGTTCTGAATATATCCGGACATCCAAAAATTTATGTAATCATTAAAATATATTCTTTTAGTGATTGGCATGATAAAATCCCATTCGTCGCGTAATTTGGATCGTTTTTTGCATCCGTCCGTGTTTCGTCGTAATTAACCAAACAACGCAACCGTACGGCCAAACGAACCGACATCCGAGATATTTTTGAGCATGTTTCATGTTCCCTATACTTAAACTTCATTTTAGAGCTTTGAAATGGGGTTAACGGGGCTTAAACGTGTCAAAAATGCATCGAAAACCATGTTTTTCACATGCAGGGACCAGTTTTGATATTTCTGCCAAACTTGGCCCTCACGGGGCGCGTAAGACTCTTGCTGAGTCTACGCGGGGCGCGAGAGACCCCCAGTTCAGCAAAAAAATCAGTTTTCAAAACAACAGCTGGTATTCAGGCTTTTGCACATGGTTTCTTCATTCAAGGGGCTTGTTTTGGGCACCCATAGGTTTGTAAAACAATGGACACACATGGAGGGCCAAGATTGAAGCTCGTAAATCGAGGAACGATCCTAACGGTGGTCTGAAATCTATAAATACCCACCCCCAATTTCATTTCAACTCACACCTTGATTCATTTCTGCTCTAAGTTGGGGTTTCCACACCTCTTACCTGAGCAACTTGAATCAAATCTCCATCGCTTTGACCTCTTGTAAGTTTGTTTCGTTCTTTTATGCGTTTTTAAGCGTAAAAGTCAAACATTGTTTGACTTTCTACTTTTACCGGTCAATGGTCAACACGAAGTTCGTTTGAACTTCGCAACGTGAGCGTAATCACGATGGTCATAGTCCCTTGTGACTATACCTACTGATTACCACGTTGATTAGGTATAGTGACGAGTCATAGTTTCGGTCAAAATGCGTATTCATGTGTAATTTGCAACCAAACTATTATTGGGAATCAAAACCATTTGTTTTGATATAAAACTTGTTTTCTAACTTAGTTAAACATGTTTCAACATGTTTAACTCGTCACTTTTAGTTTTGTGCTTATATAGGGTCGTAAGATAAGCGGTCTAAACAACCGATTAGACTTTCGAACCCGACCCGTTTGGTCGATCATTAGGATCCGACCAAACATATTTTGTGACCATAGTTGTATAGGGAATAACCTTCCGAGGTTATACCTTATGGTCACTTCGTTTAGTTAGTTGTATGATAGGTAGTTTATATGCCTTAGAAAAATGACCAAAATGCCCTTTTTACGCATAAATTCATTTTAAGCATATGTAATCTAAATTTTTTATATCTAAACTGATTAGGTAACATTATTAGACATGTCAAGGCATATAATACTTGTCATAGGACTAGTTAGGCGGTCCAAACGCGTTTTACGCGAACGACGCGTTAAAGTAGCGTAAGCTACCTAAACGGGTCGTAATGGGTCGTAAGCACTTAGGTTAGGTTTCGTTTTAGTATGTAGGCTTTGTTAAACAATATCATATGAGTTCCAATATTCATTTGGTTTACGAAACCTCATTCTATCCGATCTCCCGATTTAGGTCCGGTTATTAATGTAGTTATCTATATTAGGTGCCGATTGATTTCCGTAATCCTTCTAGCTTTGCTTGGTTGTTATTCAAGACTTCTAAGCATCCTCAAGTGAGTACATAGACCCCTCTTTTACTGTTTTCAAATGTTTTGGGGTGATTCATATGTGCCTATTCGTTATTTTCATGATTTCAACTATATGATTATACATGGTAGTACTTATCTTTTGACAAATTGAACAATTATCTATGGTTTAAACACAAATTTTCAAAGATTATAAAACTAATTGTTGGATTGTACTTTTTTTATACATTCACCAAGCCAATTGGTAGTACGATATAGCGCTATAGGACTAGACACCCCATTCCTGTTGTATGGAATGTCAGAAACCAAATTTTAACCAAATAGAAATTGCCTTTGTGGTATTTCTATAGTCTCTAAGGTGTAGTTTGATGCACTAAGGTTTGAATGAATACTAAATCACGGTTTCTTTTGTATATTTTGATATACTACCAAAGTATAGTTTGATGTGCTCTCAAATGTGATATTATTTACCAAAGTATAATTTGATATACTATGTACAAAACCAACATATATTTTAATATACTACCAACCTTGTTTTTACTAAATCATAGTTGATATGCTATTTTCAAACCAAAACATAGTTGATATGTTATTTTCAAAACCAAAAGCATAGTTTGATATGTTATTTACAAAACCAAAGTATAAATTGATTATACATGAACATTTTTACATTGGTGGTTTGTTTGGGTAAGTGATTTAAATAACGAGGCATGTGTAATATGATAAAAGCATGGTGGATACGCCGCTGGTACTTCCTATATATAAGTGTTTTTATGATATTACATATCGTAGCGTTATTTAAACCATTTCACTTTTGACATATTACATTTTACACAATTAATTATCTTTACAAAACATTGTTTTACAAACAACATATTTTGTGCAAATTCATTTTTACTTGGTTATTTATTTAACCATGCATTATTCTTTTATATCATCTGTTTTCTTATCGATTTTTGTATGATTTATAAAAGAAAACATTTTACAAGGTTCATGACTAATTTTTGTTAAACCTATTCTTTAAACTGACAAGTCATGAATCCTATTATAATAAAACCTATGTATCTCACAGGCATTTTTATGCTGACGTACCTATTTTTCACATGTGTTTCAGGTGCTGTTGTTAGATGATTATGATACAAACATAGGATTGGACGAGGGCCTTAGAGATAATAAAAGATGCAAGACTAGTTAATTATGTTATGTTTCTTTGTTCTTAAAACAATGTAACCTCTTGTAATTTAATAAAACAAAATTTAAATTTCCATGTGTTATGAAACAATGATTCTGTTACGACACTCCCCGACGTTTCCGCCGCGGTTTGTTGTTTTACGCGGTCGCGGTGTGACACAATAATACCCTGCGCTCATGATTTTTGCAACAACCATGTGCAGACCGGCATGTATTCCACATAACCCTTCATGAATTTCCCGAACCTAGTATTGCGCATCCTGCTTATCAACACAGCGTAAAAGAGGACCCATATAACTTGATCAAAACTTTAAACATTATAACTTGATCAAAACGTAACTAAATAAAGTAAACTCTTACACCATGATCAAGTACATCAAAATACGGTTTCAACGATGTATAAAACGCTTAAAAACACTTTTGTTTGGACCCTCAACCGTGTAAAACCAAACCGAAGCGCAATACTGTACAATATGTAAATATTAACAATTTTGACCATTTTTCGGGTTCCAAACAGAAATATTTTCTAAAAAAACTTATATAACACACTCTAATTTATTGGACTGAAATTTTTTATAATTTTTTGACAGTGTTTACTATTTTTAAAACATAAAACGAAAACAACGTAGAATGCTATCAAAATTTATAATTTCAAGAAATTTAAGCATTTTCAAATTTTCAATCGTCCTTTTAACCAATACCTACCACATACATCATCACAACAAAACCTTAACGAACAATCCTTATTATTAGGAATTACTCATGATCTTATAAGCCTTGAGAAAACAAAAACTCATCGCTAGGACATCAAGGTGAGTACATAGTTCCCCATTTTTATTAAACATTTAGGGTAGTTCATATGTGCTAAACTATTTTTCAAATTTACAAATTATTACATATGGCTTATATAAAATCTATGTTCCCATTCCCACTTCCAGATTGGCTTTTGTAAGGATTGAGGAAGTTACCAATGATAGAAACCGAATTATATATTCTAGGTAAACCCTTTTGGGTTTATTCTACCTGTCAACCCAGGATTGAATGTATACCCCAAAAACGATGACACTTGTTTATACAAAAACACAAAAGTTTTCCATATTAAGCCATACAATTTGTATTTAAACAATTTATTTCCATACGATTTATATAAAACTATTTTTGCCATATACTTGGCTACAAAACCTATTTTACACACCAACTCTTGTAGTTGGTCAACGTATTGCAATACCAAAAACTTTTTTCCATATACTTGGCCACAAAACTTATGTTATCAATTGCTATTGTTTGATGACTTTATCCAAGTTTGCTACAAATAAGGAAATGGACTTTGCCTTAGTCTGCATTAAAAAAAAACAAATATTATGTGACATTTTGAGAACAATATAAATAAAATACTTAAATATTAATAGTGCCATGTGTTGTGAACAATCTTGTAATGTGATTCCCCGACGTTTCCGCCGTGGGTTCCATGCGGTAGGGGTGTTGTAACGCCCTGCTTCTTCGTACTTTCCGTAATTAGAAAACGTGTCCTGTATTTCTATTATTGGAAGCTTGTTCCTTTTGTATTTCGTATTTCGTTTCAAACCATTATAAATCCGAGACTTCGATCGTAATGAAATTCTATTTTTATACATGCTTATACGTATTGCAATACTCGAGTTATACGAATGCATACGCGCAACCGATACTCGACATACTGGTACTCATAACTTATACGTGCTTGTTAACTATTAAATACGTGATTAAATTCTGATAATAAAATAATAATAATAATAACAATAATAATCCTAGTAATAATGATAATGGTAATGATAATGATAATGATAATGATAATGATAATGATAATAATAATAATAATAATAATAATAATAATAATAATACCAATATCAACGTAAAGTTGACATAGGCAAAACAAGAAACATTAGCTGATCATCAGCAACCAAAAGAAACAGCCTTTGTGGCTAATGTACTGACCTTTTTTCAATGTCTAAATTCTAAACAATTTTCTACATGATGTTAGTTGATGGTAATTATTAAACTATAACATATATTCATAACAACTAAACATATGTGATAATTATGACAAAAAAAGAGTAGTTATGGCTGTTAACAGCCTTGTTCGGCCAGCAATAACTTTTAATTTTTTTTCTTTTTATTATTTTAAACCTCAACCACTTGTGTTAATTGCAACCTACTTAAACCCTAATCTTTTCCCCTATAAATACCACTTATAATCAGCCTCCTTAACACTTTACAAACTCAAATCTTACTCTCAAAACACTCTAAGAACACAGCTGATTACAAGTGCAAGACAGATTCATAACATCTTACAAAAGTGAGCATATCTCACTTGTTTCTTAACCTTTTCACTTGATTCTTTTTCTCACTTGCTTGGAACAACCTTAGGAACATTTCCACATGGTTTCTATGGAAAACCAAGGTCTGGAATGTCACCAAAAAGGCTCCAAAGTGGACTGCAACTTTCTGTTTTCACTTAAACTTTGCTAAACTTAGTTAAACTTGAGTTATCTCATCTCAAACCTATGTCCTTATGCTCATAATCAAATGAATGATTAGTTGGGCTTAAAAACAAGGCTGAGACAAGTAAAATCAGAGGTTAAAACCACATAAACTTTTTTTTTGTTTAGGGTTTTACCCACAAGTAGTGCTCAAGCTCAAAGCTTGATGTTTGGGTGATTGTGGAACAAGCTTGGGTTATTCCACTTAAAAATCCACACGTTGCTTGATGTTTTCCTATAGATTAGTTGTTCTTATTCATTTCATACTTGTAAGTTCATGACCCTCCTTGTTGTTTAAAACAACAAGTGTAGTGGTGAACCAAAGAGGTACCTAAATGGAAGACTAGTTCATCCTACCTCCTACATGACTTCCATGATAAACAAAGAGGTTCCTAAATAGGGGATTCATCCTCCTACCTTATGCTTGACCTATATGAGTATATGAACATTATATAATACTATTATATTATCCAAATAATCGAACCTTTGATGATGAATTAGTGTTCATATGTCAAGGTACTATTATATTATACACAAATAAAAGTATAAGGATGAAATGTAAGAACACAACAAATATATATATGATAAGGTTTGTTAAGTTATATTAAAATACAGAAATTTACATTGAAGAGCAACTCAAAAGTTGAAAGATGAAATCTGTCATCTTCGCAATCCACAATAACATCTTGCTCACCATCAGTTCCGGCATTAATAAACTTCTGCTTATGTTCGGACTAAAAAATAAATCACAAATACCAACCATGTTAATTTCTTGTTCAACGTATAAGCTCGCGTTAATAATTAAATAATAGTAAGTTCTATAATACTAACCGCAATAACCACATCATAACCATCATCACCATAAATCGAGTCATCCAAAACAACTAAGTCAATCTTGTTTTTTTGTATTTCAGTACCGGTTTGGTGATTAAAGACAGAAACCTCAAAAATTTTATATCCAGCCATTGAAAAGAGAAAGGTAGACCGCCTGTCTAAGGCAAGATCTTTTACCATCTCAGAACATCCATGAGTAAAAACACATCTGCCAGATAATCCATCCATCTTAATGTTCCAAAATCTATCTCCTACATAAAGAGTTGATTCACCGCGTTTGAAAGTTTTGCCATAAAATTGCCTCCAAAATTCATCAGCCATGACCTGAAAAAGTTAGTCATAGTATAAATTAAAAAAACCAATATAAAGATACAAAAGGATATTGAACCAACTGATTGTATAATTTATACTACTTACAATAACGTCATCCTCCGCGTTTATTTTGGAGATAAAGCAGTTTAGATTAACACATGATTTAAACACTGAAAGAAAGAATGATGATGGTCCAAAAGATTGAAACAAAAGATAGTCATTTTTGGTTATACCACTGTCCAGAACAACTTTCGTGAAGCCGTCACCAAGTAGAGGAGACAAAGCAGTTCTTTTCAATCTTACAAACCATATATTGTTGCCATCAATAATCTTAACAGATTCGTTGTAAGGTGGTTGTTCTCCCCACATCATTGAAGAAAAATCATTAGGTATTTCCTATGAGTTGAAAACAAAATACGAAAAAGAAAAAAATAAGTTTAAATACAATACCTTTAGTAATCATAAAACAAATAAACATACCAAAAAATAGGATCATCGTCCTCAATCAGCTTTAAGAATGAAGGACTGTTTTTATTCGGATCCATACCTGCAAACAAATTATTAAAGGTTTTAAACACATAAAACGGTAAAGTGTTTATAGAAACAAACTCATAAGAGTGGGAAGAAATATAAAACAAACAAAAGTAGGGGTTTCAAAAAACGTAAATGAATTTATTTATAGAAACACTATAAATTTTCCGGAAATTAATACAATACTAAATTTATTAGTAACTAAAAAACACAGCCAAAATTAAATGAGCATAAAGGACGAAACCAAACATTATACCAGATAAAAAAATAGCAAAAAAAAACAATAAAACTAAAATTTTTGATTAACATGTTCGACGAAGTTTGATAGTCCGGCAATGGCATAAAATTTAGGGTTAACCATGAAAAAATAAAAAACCAAAACAAAAGAATCATTAATACATATTAACACAATACCAAATTTATTAGTAAAAAAACAAAGATTTTCAAATTTCAAAAAATATCATAATTAGATTTGCCAAAAAAAAAAAAACAAAATAACTTAAAAATTATAGAGATTAGCATAAATGATGAAAACTATCATTATACCGGATCAAAAAACACAAAAAAAAAACGATAAAATTAAACTTACCTCTTGTGCTCGAAGAAGATTCAGATTCCTGCAGTTGCATAAAAATTAAGGTTTGTCATGAAAAAACAAAATAAAAAAAATCAGTAAGAGCATCACTCTTTCAAAGATAACAAGAATAGATCCATTAATAAGATTAGATTCAAAAAATTTAAATCATCATCAGCAACACAAAAAATACAGAAAAATGATTAAAAAAGTGCGATTAAGCATTTAAAATACATAACAATCTAATCTAGTTTACATACCTGCAGAATAAGTGGAATGATCTACAAAAAAGAAGAAGAACAAAAATCATTAGCATCTGCGGAAAGGGTTTTGAACAAAAAATAAGTTCCTACAGGATCGAAGAACATAAACAAAGAGTCTTTCGCTTGGATCATGTAGTTTACCTTTGATTTGTGAAGGATTTCTTGATTTAGGCTTGTGATCGGAGAAGGTAGGTAGAAGAGAGAGAACAGAGAGAAAGAAAGTCACGGATTAAGAATTGGTATGCACAATAATTGAGTCAAAACAGTTTAAAGGATCCATATTCAAATTGGGTAATTTGGGAAACCCGAAAACCGGCCCAAACTTTTCTGGATCCCGCGTATTTCTTTGGTTTTTGGTTTGTGAAACTTGGTTTGTTTATAGAGAATTACATGAATTCCCTCCCAAAATCAACCTCTACTAAACCAATGGATGCCACATCAGCAAAATGGCTCCACCATTCAAAGACAAATGGCCCAAATCATCTCATTTATTAATATATATATATATATATATATATATTGTTGATTCCTTAGACTTCCATTTGGTTGCATATCAAAAAAAAGAAAGATATTGCTCATTCGTTTCTCTTTCGATTTGCACAAACTTCGAGAACAAAGCTTTTACTTTTTTGTTGTTAATCGCAAACAACACCAATAAAAAAAGAAAAGAGTAACTATGTGTCACACCCCAACCGATGGCGGAAACATCGGGATGAGACGAAAACGAGATTGCAAGAGACTTCATAACACTATGTGACAATAATTAATTAAATCCGAGTTTCATTTCATAAACTAGATTGTCATACAAGGTTCAAATGCAAGAAATAACATTGTCTCACAACAAACATAACATCAAAATAGATAAATTAATCTAGGTGTGTATCTAAGTCCACCTAAATCTTGTTTCATCTTGATTCATCATCTCAACAATTCAACCTGCAACATGTATTAAAATAGAGTTCAATGCAAAAGCAAAGACGAGTATACAAGTTTGTTACATAGCATAAGATAGGAAAAAAATTGTTTAAAGTGCTCATATCCAACATGAATCATATTAAGCAAGTTTACTAGCATGCCAAAATGGTGTACTTATATGTTCAAACCCAAGAATCCAATGCTTTAAGATAGCCTATCCCCGGTTAGAATAAAGGGAGGTTAATATGTTTGACTTAACAATACCCCAAGAATCGTGGGCGGTGCATTACTCCTATAGCGCTATAATTGTTAAGGTAGGCTAGCAAAGTTAATGAAGCATATATTGACACAAATAGTTTACATTAGCATAACAAGTCTAACAAGCATCATATACTTTCATGTTAAGCATGGATAGAGTTAAAAATAGTTTCATGTGTTGTGTAATTTTGTATAACATACATGTTGCATCCGAAAGTGATAAAAAGGAAAACGGGATCGAGTATACTCACGGTTTTGCAAGCTTTCCTACTTGAAACCCCGCGAGTGATGTTGGTGGATGGATTAGTTTGGAGCACCTTGTCCTTCTACACGAGGAAACATAGGTGTGTGAGTTTGGGGAAATCGAAAGATTATAGATTAGGAGTCTAAAATGTAAGGAAAATAGCATAAGTGAAAATAATCATCTTGTACACATAACACTTGTTCTTGACACTATTGAAACTCAAAAGAGTTTGTATGATTTCATGGATTCAAAGGTCCATTAGAGTCGTAACAAGGGCATGGTCATAGATGATGTAACATGTTCTTGACAAGTAACTATCAAGTTATCATCAAGTTTAGTTACTTAGGTATATATATATACTAGAAGAGACCCGCGCGATGCGGCGGCGGTAACAAGTTATAATGTGGTACTCTAAAGCTTGAAAATTTCATAGGACTGGTGGATGATTAAGAACTCGGAACCAAAAGAATACGGGTTAGTTTGGTTTGTTAAGATTCTTATGTTTTATTCATTAAGCTCGTTAAGTCCACACGCGTCACAAGATGATTGCATCACAAACCTTCAAGAGCATGAATCAAAGGAGTTAGTGGCGACGCATAAACTTGTTAGTTCGGTTCGTTAAGCTCGTTACGTCCCACACGCATCACAAACCTTCAAGAGTATGAATCGAAGGAGTTGGTAGCGACGCATAAACTTGTTAGTTCGGTCCTAAAGCGAATGATCAAGAGCATGAATCGAAGGAGTTGGTAGCGACGCATAAACTTGTTAGTTCGGTCCTAAAGCGAATGATTAACCGAGGGAATTTTTATATACCCCACTACATACTTTTCTAAAACAAAAGTTGGAGAAAATATACAAGTTTATGAAAAAAAACATAATAGATGCCTGTGCTAGGTTTTTTATGGTGTCTTTAAACTCTTCTAAAAAGTCACATTAGTATAGCTTTTCAATGTTCTTAATCACTAACTTCAATCAGGTGTGTTTTAAACTAAATATTTTATTAGTGTCATGTATAAGAGTAGAGTTCTATCAAATGTACATAGGTAGCTTATTTAACCCTCCATAGAGGTAGCCAAACCTCAAGGACGAAAATGGTGTTTCTCTAAATAAAAAAATCTAACTGTTTGCCAAAAAATTAAAGAAAATTAGTTTTGGATGACCAGTATCGACCTGCATACATTTTGACCTATTACCCAACCCAGCCATTATGGCATGATATAAAAGAAGCTTCGAGACAAAAAAACTTGCCATGATTTATAAACTCCTGGGATGTGTTCCCGTTGCCATGAGAATCAAGAGTTGAATTTGGAGTGTCCATCGAGGAAAGCCACAATGCATTGTCGTCCACATCACATCTACCATTTTCCTCGCCACGCTCCACTATAAAAGGTTTTGCGACATGGGAAGGACGGGAAGGTTGACTTTCTTGACTTTTCGTCAGTTTGCTCTTTGCATCACATCCAAAACAGCCACTGCTCTGTTACAAATGATCTTACTTCTGTAAGGAATCCATTCAATACTCAATATAGTAATAGTAAGATATGGTTTATTGTGATTTGGTAATAATGAGTGGGACAAAATGTTCATATCATAAAGCAAATAAACAAGAAACACACCCATTTGCTCCAAACCATATGAGATAATCAGATGTAACAAAAGATAGTGTTTGGAGTTATCAGTTATGATCATCAATTCAAGTGTTTGACAAATTCTGATCATATTTGAAGGATTTATATTCAGAAAAACACCGACTTGAAATGCAATAATCACTCGGAATCCAAAACTTTAAGAATGGCATTGGGTTCGCGGGTCAGGTACCTGCTCCAGCTCATTTGAGCCCTTCTTTTTAACATGTGCTTTACCTAATTTTTAACAGTTACAGAAAACAAAACCGAAACTAAAAGGTGCAACTAAAAGGTGCAACTAAAAGTGGTATAGCACAAGGAAGACAAAATCTTCATACCGGAATGTAAGTCTTTGCACGTTCAGAATCTTTGGGTTGTGGAAGCTTGTAAAGGAAGACTCAAACAACTGCAAGATGTATTGATAATCATGAGTGGGTCCGACGGTCGAACTTAAGCCACTGGGGTTGTCACCAACTGCACCAAGGTCAGACACAGTTCTTCTACCAATCACCCCCAAGCTAGCGGTTTGACCAGGCTGTAACGGTTGACCAGGAGAGAGATCCACATCTCGGGTCACACTATCTGCCTCGGTCACCGAGCCAGGTACTCCAGCCTACAGAAACAATTGCAAAAGCAATTATATAAATTACAAAATTTTTAATGTTTCGACAAGCAGACACCAAAACTTGCTTAAATATAAACCTGAGTATCTGCTGTGTATGGAACCCTAAGCAGCTAATGCAGATATGGATCCTCATGTCACTCTAGCATATCTCTTAGGGTCGCCCATTACTTTTATCTTTCTGTATTGTAGAAACAAAAAGATCCAAAGATCAATAAACATTATAATATATAAAGTAATATGGAATAAAGTAAATATAAATGTTGGTAAAGAAATACCCTTTTAGAACCCATATCTTTAGCAAGCCAATTGTGCCAAATATTTCAGCTAACATTTATTCATTTGTTCCATGTGGCAGGTTACAAACATAGATAAATTCATTTGAAAGGGCTCCCTTTGCTGAAAACTTGCCATTCCACTGAACCTAGCAAAAAAAGACGACTAATATAATAATTTACGGCCAAAGGTCGACTTTATTCTAATTAATCATAAGAATATGATGAATCAATGTTTTGAGACCTGCTTCTGTTTCAGTTGACATGAAACAGAATATGAACCGAAAATTCTACGATTCAAAACAGAAGAGCAAGCAACCAGTACCTCAGTTTAACTTATGGTTCTATACATCATCATGCCATTCCTACATTAGAAAAATTAGAATAGATGACCCATGTCAAATTGGAACCAAACTCTTACATTTACCTTGCCTTTTGCCCACCATAATGACCCACTTCAAATTGAAGTGCCTATAATAAAGACCAACTAAAAATCAATAGAAAACCCTGCTTAAAATGAAATAGTACCAGAGTTTTACCATCACATTAGCAATTTAATTGTTATTTGTATCTTGTTTATCTATCCATCCAATCTACTACAAAAGGTAATGACTTTGAATGATTGTGAAACTGAAAAATTATATTTTACATGTTCCCAACAATGTCTGGGTATGATAGAAGAGTTGACAAAATGAATATAACAAAATATATTACCTTATAAATGCTCTTGTAACCCCTACTTTAGCTCCAAAACCAGTATATGCACAAAAACAAACGATGTGAATCATTAAATAATGTATAAATGCAACTATATGAAACAGTTCAATTAGTTTTTTTTTATTTAATGGATGGTAAGCTTTTCACGCATCCCTGCTACTCTATTTCTTTAACATGGAACCAAAGATCAAACTAACATACTTTAGGTAATTAAAAAGGTAATTTGTGTTTGTGACAGAAAGCATATAATCAACTATTTGAAAGAAAACTTCCCTAACTGAAGAATCTCAAATTGATGCTAAGAAATTAAAATGTGAGAATCAAACACTCATTCAATTACAATCGAAGCTTTCTTACAGTTCAATAGTGGAAGAAAAGCCTGAAAAGAAGTGGCTTTTGCGCAATTATTTTTCTCATCTTCAACATCATTCAAGAAAAACAAATTGAAAAACAACTAAAAAACAAATTAAATTTGGTCAAAATTGAATATAACCAAAAAAAGGAAGTCAGCGCCTCAATACCGTCCAGATCTGAGAAGTTCTTATGACGGAACCATAACATCATCATCGATGTTGACCTCTACAGCTTTTGCTACCATGAGTACCTGTTTCTATATGATCTGAAACCAAAAATTAGGTTTGCGATTGTTACGTAACATTTGTATGAAATGAAATGATTGAATCACGAACCTCTTGAACCATATTCTTCATTGGATTTGATTTATGTTAAAGATTGTGAATCTGAATTTGAGATCGATTTTCGATGTCAACTGATGGGAAATTTGTTAACTGCATCTCCTCTCCAATATCCACATATTCTTCTCGAGCATCCCTTTCCCTAAACTGTTCTTCCACCTAAACATCCAATTCATTCAACAATCACCAGCAGTCAATATCAATCAACAAATGTAGAGTACTAACTACAAAACACTTACATTGTCAGTCTGTACAGAAGAAACCATGTTACAAGTCGCTGCAGCCTCCTTTTCCTACACCTTTTGCCTCAACAGGATTTCCGTCTTCATAGAATAAAGCCACCTGAATCATTATACAAAGATGTCAGCTATCTTTTACCAACAAGTTTGATATAGATATCACAAAAATCACTGATAATTTAATCGACACTCCTTAACAAATCTCAAACCAAAGTATTTATTATTCACTAAAAACTTACATAAAAAAGAAAACCCTTACATTTCAGCCGAATCAAAGAAGTTGATTCTAGAATCAATTGCTTTGTCTAACAGCTTAAATGAAGTCTAAAACATACATAATCAAGCAAACTTAAAACAAAAACCCATATAACTGAGTTAAACAAAAAAAGCCTAACAAAACAGTTATTAATCATTAAATTCATCTTCAATCAGCTACAACAACAAATCCGATTATAACACAACAGGAAATTAGTCAATCACAGCTTTAAAAACAGATTTTAATCAATAACAAACAAATAGTTATACCAGATTTACCGTAAATCCATTCACAAAACATTAAAAAAAACACAAAACCAGCACAGATCTGAAAGTATTATAACAGATCTGACAAAGAAGTTTATAAAAAACTTAAATGATATAAAATTTAACAAACAAAACTATAGATAGGGTAAAAAACGGTACCACTATGGCTGAATTTGAAGGTTCTTGAACCAAGCCGCAGTGTTCTCTCTTTCACCTGTTCATCGGTCTTCGTCTTCAACTATATTCAAATTTCCAGAAAACAAAAACCCTAATCAATACAAAAATATATACTCTCTATGTTGATCCATTCACAGAACATTAAAAAAATCACAAAACGAACACAGATCTAAAAGTATTATCACAGATCTGAGTCTTCGTCTTCAACTATATTCAAATTTCCAGAAAACAAAAACCCTAATCAATACAAAAATATATACTCTCTATGATGATCGATTCACAGAACATTAAAAAAATCACAAAACCAACACAGATCTAAAAGTATTATCACAGATCTGATAAAGTTTAAAAAAAACGTAAAAGATAGGGTAAAAAACGGTACCGGTTCCATGGATGAAAGGGGAGAAGACGGTGAAGGCGTCGAGCGGTTCCATGGATGAAAGGTGGAGGTGCGGTGCAGGATCTAGGGTTTGTAGAGAAAGGTGGAGCGGCGGATGAAACAATTGTGGTTTAGAGAGTGATAGAAAGAATATATTGGATCCATCAAACTAAAAACGGGTCAAGTTGATCCGGTAAGATCCGCGTGGGTATCATCAGGTGTTGAAAACAAGTTTCAACACTTTGTGCTTAACAGGTTTGTACAATGGGCTTTAAAGACTTGTAAAGTGGCAAATGACCATTCTATCCTTCATATATGCTTTATAAAGTAGTATAGATATATATGTGTGTATATATATATGTGTGAAATAAATAGATAATAAAGATTACAAAGTCCTAAGGTTCAAGCATGAGGTAGGAAGTTAATGTCTCCATTTAGGCACCTCTTTGTGTCATAGAATTCATACATGAGGTAGGAAGAACAAGCTTCCATTTAGGTACCTCTATTGTTCACCACTACACTTGTTGTTGTAAACAACAAGGAGGGTCATGAACTTACAAGTAATAAAGCAATAACAACAACTAATCTATGGGAAAACATCAAGTAGTGAGTGGATTTCTATGAAGGATAGCCCAAGCTAGTCCAACTATCACACATTCATCAAGCTTCATGCTTGAACACTACTTGTGGGTAAAACCCTAACTAAAACAGAAGGTTTGTGAGGTTTTAACCTCTTATTTAACATTTCTCAGCCTTGTTTTTAAGCCTAACTAACCATTCAATTGATTATGAGCATTAGGACATAGGTTTGAGATGAGATAGACTCAAGTTTACTAAGATTAACAAAGTTTAGATGCAAACAGAAACGAACAGTCCACTTTGGAGCCTTTTTGGGGATATTCCAGAGCTTGGTTTTCCATGGAAAACCTCTGGAAATGTTCCTAATGTTATTCCAAACAAGTGGGAAAAAGAATCAAGTGAAAAGGTTAAGAAACGAGTGAGTTATGCTCACTTTAGTGGAGGTTGAACAATCTGCTCGAACTTGGAAATTTGCTGCAATTTGGAGAGGATTTGAGAGTGTTTTTGATGACTAGAAAAGTGAAAGAAGCTTGGATTAGGCCTGGTATTTATAGGGAGTGATTAGGTTAGGTTTAGGTGAGTATTTAATGTTAAAAAGGTAGTTTAAAACTCAAAAATACAAGGAAAACCGCCAAAAAATGGAGCTGAAACGCGTCTGCTGATGTTTTAGCGCGCTGGGCTGGCCTGGCTGCTGTTGACGAGTCCATATATAAAATGTGAGCTGGGTTTCTTCAGATGTGAAGACCCAGCTCAGCTGGTTGTGTGCGTGTTGTTTGGGATGAGCGACCCGGGTTCGCGTCCCGTGGTCAGCGTCCCTTTTATTCTTTTTTTTTTGTTTTAAACACAACCTCATACTTTCAGCATATCACACAATGGTCCCTGCACTTTTATACATTCAAAAATTACATAACTCACCCCTGTATTATTAGTTAATCTATTTATATTAAAGAAAACTAATATTTTAGTTTAAACTAACCTAGTTAGTTTACTAACTTTAATATTTGACGAGATTAACTAGTTTATTAATAAAATAATTTTTTTTAAAAATGAAATTAATTTGAATAATATCCATTTTTATAACGAATAAAATTCTTTAAATGATTAATCATTTCGTGAAGCTTTCGAGTCTCGTCATTCTAAGAGTTTCAACCAGTTTAACGAGTATCAAGTGTCGGTAACTAACGAATCAAGAATCCATGGATAGTATTTCGTTCAAACGAGAATTGATTAACAGATGCACATGATATGAATACACAATATAGTTTCGTTTTCATTATGATCGATAGTCTCGAATTACAAACGGAACGATATTACAAAGAGAGTACAAGTGCCTAAATATGGAAAGTACAACATGTCTTGCTAAAATAAGAAAGTGCGGGAAAATGCGGAGCGTTACAGTCTCCCCTCCTTTAGGGAATTTCGTCCCGAAATTTAGGAAGAAGTAGCGAAAAGATAGGGATACTTCATCTTCATATCACTCTTGAGTTCCCAAGTGAATTCGGCGCCACGTTTTCCTTCCCATCGAACCTTGACGATAGGAATTTTACTGCGCCTCAACAACTTGACTCCTTGATCCATGATTTCGATGGGTTTTTCCACAAAATGCATAGTGTCATTGATTTGGAGATCTTCGAGAGGAACTTGAAGTCCTTCTTCAGCGAGACACTTCTTTAGATTTGAGAAATGAAATGTTGGATGAACGTTGCTGAGTTCTTGAGGTAAATCGAGTCGATAAGCCTCCTTAGCAACCCTTTCGAGTATATTGAAAGGACCAACTTAGCGAGGGGCAAGTTTTCCCTTTTTACCAAAACGAACTACTCCTTTCCAAGGAGATACTTTGAGTAGAACAAGGTCACCAACGTTAAACTCCAATGGTTTGCGTCTCTTGTCAGCATAGCTCTTTTGTCGACTATGAGCCTTGAGTAGATTATCACGGATCTGAAGGATCTTATCCGTTGTTTCTTGTATGATTTCAGGTCCAGTAAATTGTTTGTCACCAACCTCGTGCCAGCTTAAGGGTGATCGGAATTTGCGACCATACAATGCCTCAAAAGGAGCCATTTGAATACTGGAGTGGTAGCAATTGTTATATGAGAATTCGATCAATGGTAAATGCACATCCCAACTACCACCAAAGTCGATGACACAAGAACGAAGCATGTCCTCTAGGGTTTGGATAGTACGTTCAGTCTGTCCATCCGTTTGAGGATGAAAGGCCGTACTGAGATTCAAATGAGTACCCATAGTGGACTGGAAAGTTTGCCAAAGACGCGAAGTGAAACAACCATCACGATCAGAAATGATATCGAGAGGAATACCATGATAACATATAATCTCTTCAGTATAGATTCGAGCGAGTTTCTCAACTTTGAAGTCTTCGCGAATAGGAAGAAAGTGAGTTGATTTAGTCAAATGATCGATGATTACCTAAATGCTATCATGACCTGAAGGTGTGCGAGGGAGTTTGGTTATGAAGTCCACAGCGATGTTATCCCACTTCCAAACAGGGATTTCAGGTTGCTCAAGCATTCCAGAAGGTCGTTGATGCTCAGCTTTGACTTTCGAGCAAGTGAGACACTTAGAAACATAAGTGGTGATTTCTCTCTTCATACCAGGCCACCAATAGGATGTACGTAGATCGTGGTACATCTTGTCAGCACCAGGATGAATTGAGTACTTGGACTTGTGTGCCTCGTTCATTATGAGTTCACAAAGATTATCGCGATTTGGTACCCAAATGCGATCACGACAGTATAGGAGACCATCTGATTTTGAAACGAGTTGACCTTCATTAGCTCCACGTATTTCTATGAACATGGTTCCTTCATTGATAGACGAGTATTGCGCTTCACGAATGCAAGTGTGAAGATCGCTCGTGATATGAAAGCAACGAATACTGCTAACATGAGACTTATGACTAAGTGCATCGGCCACGACATTCGCCTTACCAGGGTGATAGCGAATCTCGCAGTCATAGTCGTTAAGCAATTCCACCCAACGTCGCTGACGCATATTAAGTTCTTTTTGGTCAAAGATATGTTTTAGGCTCTTGTGGTCAGTGAAAACCACACACTTCGTACCATATAGGTAGTGTCGCCAAATCTTTAACGCAAAAACAACTGCGCCAATCTCGAGGTCGTGGGTAGTATAGTTTTTCTCATGTATTTTGAGTTGACGAGATGTCACACCCCAACCGATGGTGGAAACATCGGGGCATGGCACTGAGCGAAACAGATTGTCCAGAAGTATCCATAACAACTATATTTACCAAATATTTAAAGCAACATGTCCCATACCATGTCATATAAGATAATACAATTATTACGGAAAAGATCTAGTCAAATTGTTCTGTTTCGATGACTCAGATTCTTATTACAGACAATTGTTTATTGTTGACCTAGGTCTTTCCTAGCCTCGATTTCACACCACAGAAAGCAATTAAGCATCCTAAGCACCTGTCACATACATTAAAGTAAAAGTCAATACATATAGTGTAAAGGTGAGCATACAAGTTTGATAATAGCATATAGAGTTCGGAAGCGTTACGCATAACCAGCACGTACACAGAGTGAAATAAGGCATGTTAGTTATCGACATGAACCTATCGATACCAACGACTGCGGGTTGACTGCCCAAGGCAGTTCGCGATACATTCTCACCACTGTGAGCCATGTAGGTAATTGTCCTTAACAACCCCCGAGTGAACGGGTGATGAGTCCAATCTAATAGTACTATCGTTGCTAAGGCAGGTAGACAGCATTCCATGTGTAAACATAACAAACAAGCATTCATTAAGTCACGTATAACATGCGGTAACGGTTAGCGTTTAAAGTATTGCGTAGTGTGTTCGATGCGATTTAGTATAAGTAACGTATGTAACACCAAAAAGTGCGTAAAGCAAAAAGGGATCGAGTATACTCACGGCGATTGATGGATTGAAGGGAGCGCTAGAGAGTAGGGTTAGCCTGAACAGATTGATAGCATAACGATAAGCGACGCGTAAAACGGTGCAAAGTATAGGTGGTTCGGACAGTAGTTCGATCGGATGCTAATCCGATCACACAGCCAGTCGTGCGAGTGGTAGTTCGTTCGAACAGTCGTTCAATCGGATGACTGTTCGAGTGGATTGTTCCTTCCTTTGAGAAGGATGTGTTTGTGTATGATGGCTTGACTTTTAAAGTTTTCGTTGTAGCATTTTGAGAACATTGAAGTATTTCTACCTTTCAGGTCGGTCGATCGGACGGTCGTTCGATCGGACGACAACCCATTCGGTTGGGCACTTCAGTGAGAACAAGTTCACAGCAGGGTGTCACTCGATCGGACAGTTGTTCGATCAGGTGGCATCCTTTGTGCATTGAACGTGTTGAAAATTGTTTAAGTGTTGAAGTTTAAATGTTTCATGATTCGATTGGCAGTTCGATCGGATGGTAGTCCGATCGGACAACAAGTCGTTCAACATTCAGACCTCAAATGTTGGCAAAAACGGTTAAGTGTGGGACCAAGGTGCAAGTCGTACGGGTGGCCAGTCGTACAGTTTGGATGTCCGTTTGGACGGCACTCCGTCGTGGTTGACCTGTTCGTCTTACACTTGGTTGTTTTTGATAGTTTGTCATTTTATCGAGGTGTATTGATATCGTGCTAACCAACAGAACTCCATCCTAAGCTCTAGTGACCCGATTGAACAGGAACCACCCAAGTTCGGTCAGTCCACCGGTTCAGGACGATTCTTCTTGGTTAACCCGGAATCGATAATCTCGTGTACAGAATATGGATCCTGAACCATGACAACCACAATAATGAGTAGTAAGCCGGCACAAGTTCCGATTCTATCGGTTTTGAGTGCATTGAGTGTAAAAGAGTTGAAAGAAAGTTGAAAACCATCTTTCAATCCTTTTTCTTGTGAATATGTTTAGATCTATGAAAGATCCTTGTTTGTTTATGTGGAAATCGGTTAGATCTAAGTTGTTCTTGGTGGACTGAGGCCAAGACATAAAGTTCTTCAAGAACACATGATGATGTCATCCTAGAACACCTTGAATCTTGATGATTTCACGGTTAAAAGTTAAGATTCAAAAGATAGAAAGGTGTAGGAGTGCGTGTAGATTAAGGAAGTACAAGATTTAGGACAAGATCTTACCGAAATCGCGAGAAATCTGAAGAAAAGTGAGGGAAACGAGCTGGTCAGGCGTCAGTTGCCAAAAGTAGAAAGTATGAAAGTGACAAGGGGTATTTATAGGGTTACCCAAAGTGGAAAGGGGTTGGCCGATCGGTTAGGCAGCCCGGTCGAACAGCTGTCCGATCGGACGACAATCCGATCGATCGGCTGGTAGCCTGGTCGATCGGTCACCTTGTTCGAGTGTTTGGTGCGATGAGTTTTGCTGTTTCGATTTCGATTGCGAGCGTTGCGATGCGATAGAGTTTCCTAGGCAAATTACTTTTAATCCCAACTACCATATCAACATACAAGCATCCTTATTTCGTATTCGATTAGCGTTTGCGATTCGGTTGCGATTGAGTTCGATTGCGATTCGATTGATTGCCACACATAACATAAATAAACATGCACAAGTAACAAATAAGGCACACACATACGTATAACAATAACCAAAATGCGTATTTCGAGTTGCGAGTGCGATTGCGATAGCGATAAAGCGATTAAACATGCGATAAATAGCGATTACCATGCGATTATTAATAGATACTCCACATAATACAACTAAAGCGAAAATAAAGTAGGCTAACTACAATTCAAAGAAGTGAAAACAAGAATTGAGCAAGGAGAGACATATCGCAATTAGCAATCTTTTCTTCCTTTGACTTCAATCTTGACTTTGACTTTGACTTCGGAAACACGAGGTGTTACAGCCTCCCCTAGTTGAGGGAAATTCGTCCTGAAATTAGTCCGAAGCCGTAACAAACAACTGCGGGTACTTCGCCTTCATGTCGCTTTCGAGTTCCCAAGTGAACTCTGCGACTCGTTTGCCTTCCCATCGGACTTTCACAATAGGAATGCGCGAGCGTCTGAGCTGCTTGGTTTGGCGATCCATGATTTCGATAGGCTTCTCCACGAAGTGTAGTGTTTCGTTTACTTGGAGATCATCGAGAGGTACAATTAAATCATGCTCAGCCAGGCACTTTCGGAGGTTTGACACATGGAAAGTCGGGTGGACATTACTAAGTTCCTCCGGTAGTTCGAGTCTGTAGGCGACTTTTCCGATCCTTTCCAGAATTTTAAAAGGTCCAACATATCGAGGCGCTAGTTTCCCTTTCTTGCCGAATCTGACCACACCCTTCCAAGGTGATACCTTTAGGAGTACGTAGTCGCCAACGTCAAATTCAAGGGGCTTGCGTCGTCTATCGGCGTAACTTTTCTGTCGACTTCGAGCTTTCAACAAGTTGTCTCGAATTTGGAGGACTTTGTCAGTCGTTTCTTGCAATAGCTCGGGACCAGTTAGTTGCGAGTGACCGATCTCGTGCCACACAATAGGCGATCGACATCTTCTTCCGTATAAAGCCTCGAATGGTGCCATTTGAATGCTAGAATGATAATTGTTGTTGTACGAGAACTCGACTAACGGTAGGTATGCATCCCAATTACCACCGAAATCTATGACACACGAACGGAGCATGTCTTCAAGAGTACGAATCGTTCTTTTAGTCTGACCGTCGGTTTGAGGGTGGAATGCGGTACTTAGATTAAGCGCAGTACCGAGAGCAGCTTGAAACGTTTCCCAAAGTTGCGAGGTAAACCGAGCATCACGGTCAGAGATGATGTCGCGAGGCGTTCCATGTCGGCAAATGATTTCGTTTGTGTAGATTCGGGCTAATCTTTCTACCTTGTAGTCTTCCCGTATTGGCAAAAAGTGAGCAGATTTGGTCAAACGGTCAACAACAACCCAAATGTTGTCGTGACCTGATGACATGTGCGGAAGCTTTGTTATGAAATCCATAGCTATACTTTCCCACTTCCATATAGGGATTGGAGGTTGTTCGAGTAAGCCAGAGGGTCTTTGGTGTTCAGCCTTGACCTTTGCACAAGTCAGGCACTTCCCAACGTAGAAAGCAATATCCCTTTTCATGCTCGGCCACCAGTACTTGTAGCGAAGGTCCTGGTACATTTTTTTGGCACCGGGATGAATAAAATACCGGGATTTGTGGGCTTCATCCATTAAAATCTGTCGCAAATCGGTCCGTTTAGGGATCCAAATCCAGTCCAGATAATGGAATATCCCATTCGGCTTATTCACAATTTGAGCTTCATCGTGATAGATTCTTTCCTTCTTTAAGGTGCGTTCATTAAAACAGGCATGCTGGGCTTCGCGGATGAGGGTTTCGAGATCGTATTGGGCTTGGACATCACGAATGCTGAGCAGATAGCTCCGTCTGCTGAGCGCGTCAGCAACGACATTTGCTTTGCCTGGGTGATAATGAATCTCACAGTCATAATCATTTAGAAGTTCTACCCATCGGCGTTGACGTATATTAAATTCTTTCTGATCAAAGATATGTTGTAGGCTCCTATGATCGGTGAAGATCGTACACTTGGTACCATACAGGTAGTGTCGCCAAATCTTTAACGCATAAACAACCGCGCCTAGCTCGAGATCATGGGTTGTATAGTTCTTTTCGTGGATTTTGAGCTGAGGAGATGCGTAAGCTATAACCTTGTCCCGTTGCATAAGAACACAACCAAGACCAAGGTTGGAAGAATCACAATAGACAATGAAGTCGTTGTTTCCATCGAGTAGAGTGAGAACAGGAGCATTGCAAACATGTGCTTGAGGGTTTGGAAAGCAGAATCTTGTTCAGTTCCCCAAACAAAAGGCTTATCTTTATGCGTGAGAGCGGTAAGCGGCACAGCGATCTTTGAGAATCCTTTAATAAATCGTCGATAATAGCCCGCTAGTCCGAGAAAAGAACGGGCTTCAGACGGGTTCTTTGGTGTAATCCAACTCTTAACTGCTTCAATTTTCATGCGATCGACGTGAATACCCTGTCTATTTACAATGTGACCCAGAAACTGAACCTCCTCCAGCCAGAATTTGCACTTGGAGAATTTGGCATAGAGTTGATTCCCCTGGAGTAGCTCGAGACCCAAACGTAGATGTTGCGCGTGTTCGGCTTTCGACTTGGAATAGATCAATACATCGTCGATGAACACGATGACGAAACGGTCGAGATATGGTTTACACACGCGATTCATCAGATCCATGAAAACCGCGGGTGCGTTAGTTAAACCAAAAGGCATAACAACGAATTCATAGTGGCCGTATCGAGTGCGAAAGCGGTTTTGGGTATATCCTCCTCTTGAATGCGTAGTTGGTGATAGCCTGAGCGTAGATCGATCTTCGAGAAACACGTAGCACCTTGTAGCTGGTCAAACAAATCGTCAATACGAGGCAGGGGATAGCGGTTCTTGATAGTTAACTTATTCAATTCCCGATAGTCGATGCACATCCTGATCGTCCCATCCTTCTTTTTTACGAAAAGGACTGGCACGCCCCAAGGAGAGGTGCTCGGGCGAATGAAGCCTTTCTCAAGTAATTCCTGGAGCTGATTCGAGAGTTCACGCATTTCGGACGGTGCGAGTCGGTAAGGAGCTTTGGCAATAGGGTTAGCTCCAGGAATGAGGTCAATACGAAAGTCGATATCACGACTTGGCGAGAGTCCTGGGAGATCGTCAGGAAAAACGTTGGGGAATTCGCAAACAACAGGTACCTGGTTTACCGCCTTTTTTTCTTTTCCTTCTCCATTACTACAATTTTAGCCAAGAAAGCTCTGTATTCCTTGCGGAGATACTTGCTAGCTTGGACACATGACATGAGCTTGAGACCCTTCGAAGCAGTTTCACCATAAACACACAATAAATCACCATTCGCGAGCGAGAATCAAATCATCTTATTGAAACACACAACTTCAGCATGGTTTTCGCGAAGAAAGTCCATGCCTACTATGACGTCAAAACTTCCGAGTTGCATCGGAATAAGGTCGATTGTGAAGATGTGATTGTTGAGCTCAAGTGTACAATCACGAAGAACAGAATTAACGGCGACAGTTCTTCCGGTAGCGACTTCAACATCGAACGTCGAGGGGAGATGGGAGCGTTTACGACTAAGAAGCTTCTCGAATTCAAACGACACAAAGCAGTTATCGGCTCCAGTATCAAACAAACATGAAGCATAAATACCATTCACAAGGAACGTACCATTGACCACGTTGTTGTCAGCCTGGGCTTGGCGCACGTTGATGTTGAAAGTTCTGGCGCGTGCAGCTTGTTGCTGCTGCTGATGCTGTTGCTACTGGTGTTGCTGATGCTGCTGGGGCTCTTGTTTCACCACCCTGTTCGGGCACATGTTCGCAAAGTGGTTGGGATCACCACATGCAAAGCAGACTCTCGCGTTAACCGCGGGTGCCTGAGCTGCTTGTTGGCCTTGCGAGGCTGGGAGCAGAGCTTGATGAGCAGTGGCTTGAGCTGGTGCTTGGCGGGGACCAGTACATCAGTTGGCAGTGAAGTGGCCGTACATGTTGCAGTGAGCGCAGAAACGACAGGCGAGACTCACCGGGTGATGATAAGAACATGTTGGGCAAGCCGGGTGGAGGCCTGTATATGCACGCTTTGCAGGTGGTGCATAAGTTACTGGTGCTGGACGGTGATGGGGCTGCTGTTGGGCCGGTACGGCTTGAAGTGGAGCAGCAGTGGTAGTGACAGCACAGTTCTTGTTGCTGGAGCTGCTGCTGTTGTTGTTCTTCTTCTTGCGGCGTGAGGACTTTAACGGTTGAGCGGCGGTGGTTTCAGCGGTTGGTACGACGGTGACTTGGTGTAGGTTCTTTGAAGTTTTATCCCAAAAACCAGCTTTTACCCGCTTGTCGTTGATTTCGGCGGAAAGCAAGTAAGTTTCTTCGATCGTTGCTGTCTTTGCGGCATGCACAAAATCCGCAACACAGTCGGGTAGAGCTCGGATGTACTTCTTGATCGCCATGTCGGGCGTCTTTACTTGGTCGGGGCAGATGATGCTGAGCTACTTAAAGTGAGCAGTCAGGGCAGCGTTATCACCTTCTTTCTGCTTAATATTCCAGAATTCGTCCTCTAGCTTTTGGCGTTCATGGGGAGGACAGAACTCATCCAACATGATGGCCTTCAACTCTTCCCATGTCAGCTCATAAGCTGCATCGTTCCCGCGTTTGTTCCTCTCGGCCGTCTACCAGTCTAGTGCACGGGACTGGAAGACGCCGGTAGCGTTTAGAGTGCGGAGATTTTCCGGACATCCACTCTGGCGCAGAGTGACTTCGATGGAATCAAACCATTGAAACATAGCCGTCGGGCCATCTTCTCCAGTGAATTCCTTCGGACCGCAAGCCTTGAACTGCTTGAAGCTGAAAGCAGTCATGGTAGCAACTTTAGGAGCTTCGGTTCTCGACACCTCAGATGATTTGCTAACATTCTCGTAAATTTCACTCACGATATGGGGCACAACCTTGGCCACTTGTTTCACGAGGATAGCAGCAAGGCGTTTGTCCCTCTGTTCTTGGCGAGAAAGTCGTGGGTGACGGGATCCAGATGATGGTCCAGTTGACATTGTCTGCAACAGACACCATCATAGGTCTCAGACACATCATAATCGAATCTCACCTCACACGTCTAATACTTACTAAAGCTCAGGAACACAGTGAAACATGTATCACACAAACACATAGGCACATAGTCACATAAACACAGAAGCACATAATCACGTAAGCACGTAGAGCACAGAATCCACAGAAGCACATAATCATGTAATCACAAGAGGCAGTCATAATACAGAAACCTATCATTCAAAGTTCGCGAGTGTTCGAATATAGCGATCGCGATTAACTTATCGGGTAGTGTTTTGGTCAAAAATTACCAAAGCAATTAAGTGATCAAATTAGTTAAGTGAGATAGTGTACTAAAAACATGCGTTGAAAATATGCTAGTTAAGTTGTTTGCAAAAACAGTTTCAGGATACGGCTCAGGATATAGAGCTGTATCTATGATCAAACAATGAGCAAAAATGTAAAGGGTGACACAGGATGTACGAGGAAAGCCCTTGATCAATCTAGATCTCCGGCATAAAACCTCGGGAGCTGACAATCGTCGGCTGCCTTGTTCTTCTTATTGCTTGAATAACCAGGATACAGTGCAGGATAATGCTCAGATCGCTACTAAGTGGTACAATGATTGTAGGTGATGAGTGTTAGTGCGTGATTACTGCTAGAAAAGAGAGTGAATGAGTAGGTGAACTCGAAGTGTGTGTCCTATGGACCTGGCATCCCCTTTATATAGTTACAAGAATTAACCAATTATGCTAAAAATCTGGGATATTATGCTAAAATTCCGGGATCCTGCGAATATTCCCTTTTGACCGTTGTAAACCCCTTCTCCAAGCTTCCAACATCTTTCTTGTAACCACCTTGACCTATTCTTCAGGAAGACCAAGCCTCATGACCATTTATACCTTGCAGCCAAAGCAAATTGTTAACAGCACGAAGGATACCCTCGCAGGATGTTACCAATATCCTGGTCCAGTATCCTGGCAGTGAAAATAGACATATAAAGTCAGGATATAATTTCGGGATATAGGTTAGAAAATTCCACCCACAACAATTGTCCCCAAAAATATAGCTGTTGGGATCCTTTGATCTTAACAGATGTATTTTTCCAACGTTATAGAGATGTGATGTGACCTGATGCAGCTTTCAAGGCTAGTATTTCTCATAGTTAGCTATCTTCGCCCTATATCTTCTACTTTCTTCTTGTTAATTATCACATTGTACCGGACCATTCAGGTATTCCCTCTCTCTATTCTTTCTTTGTGCATCTTTTCCGTTGTCACCGATCTCATGGCAAAACGCACTCGTTCATGGCAAGCCCGAGAAAGAGGTTTGCAATTTTGATAATGCCGATATGGCCGCTCTACGTGCCTCTGGAGCCTTCCCTGATGGTACGTCATCCAACCATTTGATTGGAACATCCGGTCAGATTTTTCTTCAGCTGAGTGGGTTTGTTTTTTGGCTTAGTCACTTAAGTTCAAGTCAGCATTCATCCTCCAATACGTCGGGTAAGGATGTATGTTCAAAATGCATTTCTGCACATGTTTGGTTAGTTGATGTATTAACATATAAAAATTGAAATTACTTCCCTTTTATGTAGATTCCAACAAACTTGTTCCAATTTTCGATCTGGAAGAGCTTGACAGTTTCCCGGCAACCGTTCCAGTAAAGAAAGAGCCTAGCTCCAAGCCTTCCATAGCATCCAAGCCTTCAACTAGTTCTAAACCTGCAGCCATGCCCAAGCCTTCCTCAGCAGCGAAGCTCCGTGCTTCCAGTTCCCGTAAGAGGAAAGAATCTGATTCACTTGTCATCATTGAAGTTTTTTCCTACGAGAACCTTGGTTTCATGGAATCTAGCCATTTCACGACTTCTTTCCTTAACCAGGTAAATGTCCTTATCCTACATCCTGCACACATATGCTGAATCGATACCCTGGTAAGATTATATTAACAATACCTGAGTTCTGTTTTGTAGGGTCTTGAGCATCTGACGCATCTCTATACCGAAGCTTGTGAAACAGTGAAGATCTTGGAGGCCAAGTTGAAGAAAGCTAAGATCACTATCGTGGATCAGGGGAAGATCGTCACAGCCAGGTCACAACATTATGAAGATAAGTTAAAAAAGGTGACTCTGGATGCCGAAGTTGCAGTGAAGAAGGCCACTCAGAATGCTGAGATCGAGCTGGTTGTCGCCGAGGCCCAACATAAGCAAGACATGGCTTCATTTAGGGATGGCCTCAAGGGTTCCGTCGTAGTTTCCCTCCTTCAGGCCAGGCTTAAGATGGCTTATGAAGCCAGGATAGCGGGCTTTAAATGCCCAACCTGGACCGTTGATGTCTGGGAGAAGAAACTGAAGGATCTTGGTTGCAGTCCTGTGACGTATCCTGCCAAGCCGGAGATTGGCGAATCTTCCAAGGCGGGTGAGACGGCGGAAGAAGCTGGTGATGGTGGAGCTGGTGCTACCCCGTGAGAGGGTAGCAAAGTGAGCGATGATGGATATTTATGCCTACGCCGGAGCCCGCTTTTTTAAGTTCAATGGTTGTTGGTTGTTGAACACTTTTCTTTTTCTTGCATGTTGAACGATTTACTTTTATAACTTGAAAAACACTTAGCGAATATAAAAATTTGGTATAACACAAACTCCCATAGTTAACAAGTTCCATTTTTTTTAGATAAGGGTCTTATACTTAGAGCAAATTTAAACAAGAATCCATACCAGAGAGATTTAGGCAAACACTTTGTAATAGACCTTTGGACCATTGACAATCTCCCCATTGGGATATAATGTTGGCATAGGTTTCCTTCTTGCTCCAGTATAAATGTCCCCAGTAGGATATTGCATCAATATATGACACACTTGAGTATCTCTTCACTTAGTGATTAAACTCCGTAACTTTTCACCAACAGAAGAACGTGTGTAAACACAATCGTAGTTCGTCATTTCTTTGGAACTTGTCAAAAAGTTTAGTTTCACTGGGGATAAACCCTTAATATTCTGGGGATAAACCCTTAATATCCTGGAGATAGATCCATAATATTCTGGGGATAAACCCTTAAGTATTCTGGGGAAAATCCCAAATTTTCGTGCGCTACAGGCGGGAGTGTATAAACCCCAAGACTTAGAAAGGTGAAAACCTTTAAACCTTAGAGAGTATGAAAATACCCTTTCGTGAGAGAGGGTGATCAATCCTCATATACCTTGAGGATCCAGGGTATAGCCAACAGTAACGAAATTGTCAGCCACTTTTACATGAACTGGTCCCGCCACCTTGAACTATCCCTGGATAACTTGCACTCCAGGCGGGGTGTTTAAACCCAATTCGTGAGAAAGGTGAATACCTTTAAACCTTTGAAGGGATCAGGATCCCTTAAACGTGAGAGAGGGGGCCAATCCTCTAATCTTTCGAAATATCCTGAGTGTGTATCCTGGAGCTATATCCCGAAGCGTATACTGCAAAACAACTGTAAGCTAAGGTGGGTGTTAGCCTGGCTAACACCCCTCTGATGCTTAAGTCAGTAATGGGTTCGAAACAATACATAATATTAAAATTTAATAAAAGAGATAGGATCTATACCATCCTGAGTTAGAATTTAAATTCCAAACTCACTTGAAATAGAGCTTTAGATGTATAGCATTCCAGGATCTTGGTAGCATATCCCCCTCCATATTCTTGAGTCGATATGCTCCTTTTCCTGATTCTGATTCAATCTCATAGGGTCCTTCCCATTTCGGAGCCAACTTTCCATCGGCAGGATTAGTAGTATTCTGAAAAGCCTTTCTCAGTACCCATTCTCCAACCTAGAACCTTCTAGTCCTTATATTCTTGTTATATGCCTTAAATATCCTCTATTGATATGTTGCCATCCTTAGCCTTGCTGCGTCTCTTGTCTCATCAATAGTATCCAATTCCTGGCAAAGGACTTCAGGATTCTGCTCAGGATCCCGGAGGTTGGATCTTGCTGTTGGTATCACCATTTCCGTTGGGATTACCGCTTCTGCTCCAAATACTAAGGAGAATGGGGTTTGACCAGTTGCACTTTTCACCGTCGTCCTATCAACCCATAAAACAAAGGGTAATTCTTCTGCCCATCTTCCCTTCTTAGCTCCAAGCCTTTTCTTCAAATTGTTGACAATTATCTTGTTTGAGGATTCTGCTTGTCCATTTGCTTGAGGATGCACCGGTGTGGATGTGATCATTTTGATTCCCCAACTCTTGCAAAAGTCAGTAGTCCTCTTACTTATAAATTGAGATCCATTGTCACAAATTATCTAAGCTGGTACTCCAAACCTAGTCAGGATATTCCTTTTTATGAAGGATACCACTTCTTGATCTCTAACTTGAACAAATGCTTCAGCTTCGACCCACTTAGAGAAATAATCAGTCATTGCCAACATGAAGACCTTTCCTCCTGGAGCCTTTGGCAATTTTCCAACTATATCCATTCCCCATTTCATGAATGGCCAAGGGGAAGCTATAGGATAAAGTAGCTCAGCCGGCTGATGTAATATATTACTGTGTCTTTGACATGCATCACAACTTCGAGCGTATTCTGCGGCATCTTTTCTCATCATCGGCCAATAATATCCTGTTCTTAATACCTTTGAGAATAACGACCTGCCCCCAGTATGGTTACCACAACCCCCTTCGTGTATATCCTGAAGCACTTCCTTGGTTTCGGGATCCTCTAAGCACCTCAGATATGGTCCTGCAAGAGATTTCTTATACAAGACATTATTTATAACAGTGAATCATGATACCTTCATTCTAAAGGCCTTAGGATTCTCATCCTTTGGGATGTGTCCTTCCTTGAGATATCTTATGATTGGAGCCATCCAAGACTTAGGATCCTCGTCACGATACTCATCATCAGGATCCTGAACACTTACTACTTCCTTATCCTGAGGATCCGTCGCAGGATATAGGATACGTAATATTGGTATTCGGGTTCCTTCAGGTATCCTGACTGATGATCCTAGATTTGCCAAGGCATCAGCTTCAGCATTATCCTCTCTTGGTACCTGTTCAAGTGTAAAAATTTCGAAATATCTTGCTAAATTTTTGAGAATTTCTAGATACTCGATTAATTTCTCACCTTTAACTGCATAGGTTCCATTAAAATGATTAGTAATTAACAAAGAATCAACATATACTTGCAAACTCTTGATATTCATACTTTTAGCCAATTCTAATCCGGCAATTAAAGCTTCATATTCTGCTTCATTATTAGTGGCAGGAAACTCACATCTAATAGCCTGGGGTAATATGTCCCCCTGTGGCAATTTTAGTAGTATACCCAAACCTACACCTCTTACATTAGATGCACCATCGGTATATAACGTCCAGGATTCTAAGTTTTCTCCTAGCTGTTGTACTTCTAGGTCTACTTCATTTTGAATATCACTACTGAAATCAGCCACAAAGTCAGCTAAAGCCTGAGACTTTATGGCATTTCTAGGCTCATATACTAGATCAAAGGCACTTAATTTCACCGACCAATTAGCCATCCTACCTGACATCTCGGGTTTCCTAAGCACATTTTTAACAGGATAGTTGGTTTTAACGTGAATCCTATGTGTTTCAAAATAATGTCTAAGTTTTGTTGACGCCATAACTAGGGCTAATATCAATTTCTCTAAGTGAGAATACCTAGTTTCAGCATCTAGTAAACTTTTACTAACATAATAGACAGGATATTGCTGACCTTCGTGACCCTTTACCAAGTAATGACTTTATCATCCGTAAGCATGGTCATCCTTGTAGGCTTATCTCCTATTTCCTCCTTAGCCTTCCTGGCATGCCTCTTAGCTGTAGAGTAAGAAGTTCCACATATGTCAGATCCCCCGGAGATAAAGTTAATTATCTTGGCATCTGGTGGTGGAGATGCAGCTCTCTCAGGATCCTGGTCAGTATACTGAGCTTTCTTCTTTCAAGTATCCTTTGCTCAGCAAGTAGCTTATCTCCTTTCTCAAGGCTATGCAATCATCTGTCATATGCCCAAAGTCTTCATGGAAGGCACATCATTTAGATTTATCCTTCCAATCTGTATTCCTTGGATTCTTTTTCGGCCACCTAGCTTTGTCCCTCAGTCCCTGCATAGCATACATTAACTCAGGAACATTTACAGAAAAACAATACTCTGAGATTTCAGGATATTCTTCATCGTCCTCATCCTCAACAACATTCACTCTCTTAGTATCGTTCTTAGCATATGGCTTTGAACGATACTGTTTGTAGGAAGATTCTGACTTCCTATTTGTCCATTCATATGTTGAAGACGTGTTCATCCTCTCATGCATTTTCTTGTCATCTTCAAGCCTTATGTATCTCAAAGCCCTATTCCGAGCTTCATCTAAATTCCTACAAGGATTCATTACAAGATCCTGATAAAATTGACAATCCTTCCGTAACCCCATTTTGAACGCTTGTACTGCCATAGCAACATCAAGATTCTGGATATCCAGGGATTCTCTACTAAATTTGTTAACATAATCCCTTAGGGATTCTTGTGAACCTTGTGTTATCCCGTAAAGATCACTTGTTAGTTTCTCAAAGCTCCTTCTACAAGAAAATTGACTGATAAACAAATTAACTAAATGAGAAAATGATGTAATAGAATAAGGTGGAACATTTAAAAGCCATTTTAAGGCCGATCCTGTTAAAGTTGAACCGAAGCCTTTTCATAAGCATGCTTCCTTAAGTTCTGGTGGGATTGGATTTATTTCCATCCTTTCCCTATACTGGGCAATATGCTCCTCAGGATCTGTCGTCCCATCATACAACTTCATGCTGGGAGTCTGGAATCTTTTTGGAATTTCAGCATCACAAATTGGATGAGCAAATCGGGATATCCTGTTACTATCCTGGGATACTTCCGGTATAGGCTGCACTACTCCACGAACACTTGATATCATATCCTTCAATTTTTGAAGTTCCCTGGTCAATGCTGGTGTTACACCTATATCCTGCAAAGAATCAGAATTATTAGTAGCAGGGATACCGGTATTGGCAAACATGTTACCAGCCTGTTGACTTTTGCCATATCCTGGACCATATCCTGGGCCATATCCTGGATCCCTCAGGGTCGATATCCTGGCGGATGATGGTATCTCCAGCATGTTGCTCCGGGACTGACTCGGTATCATGTTGGCTTGATTATCCTCAGTAAATGTTGCTGAACTAAAGTTCAGCATCCTGGGCTGTAGAGGAGTGACAGTATCCTCAGCAGGTTTCTTGGAGTTGGACTTCAAGAGTTGTATCTCTCTCATTATCATCTGGTTAGTTTCCTGCTGTTGCTTCATCTGATCCTGTATATTACCAAACAAAGTTAAAATTTCATCATTAGAAACCATAATAGGAGTTCTCCCTGGAACACCAGATCTGTTAACATTCTGAGCAGGAGGAGTGTCTCGGGATATTTGGCTTTCATTTCTCTTTAATGGAGCTTGAACTTGTGGAGGAGGAGGAAGCACCGAACTAGTTGTAGCAGAGGTTATAGCAGGCATTGAGGAAGAGCTCATGTTTGATTTTGAAGCCATTGAAATTAGTTGTGTAAAAAGTTTTTGAAAACAGAAAACCAAGTAATGATTTTAGCAAGGTTTTTAGTAAAAATAGCACCACTTGCCCCACGGTGGGCGCCAAATTGTTTTGGTCAAAAATTACCGAAGCAATTAAGTGATCAAATTAGTTAAGTGAGGTAGTGTGCTAAAAACGTGCGTTGAAAATATGCTAGTTAAGTTGTTTGCAAAAACAGTTTTAGGATACGGCTCAGGATATAGAGCTGTATCTATAATCAAACAATGAGCAAAAATGTAAAGGGTGACACAGGATGTACGAGGAAAGCCCTTGATCAATCTAGATCTCCGGCATAAAACCTCGGGAGCTGACAATCGTCAGCTGCCTTGTTCTTCTTATTGCTTGAATAACCAGGATACAGTGCAGGATAATGCTCAGATCGCTACTAAGTGGTACAATGATTGTAGGTGATGAGTGTTAGTGCGTGATTACTGCTAGAAAAGAGAGTGAATGAGTAGGTGAACTCGAAGTGTGTGTCCTATGGACCTGGCATCCCCTTTATATAGTTACAAGAATTAACCAATTATGCTAAAAATCCGGGATATTATGCTAAAATTCCGGGATCCTGCGAATATTCCCTTTTGACCGTTGTAAACCCCTTCTCCAAGCTTCCAACGTCTTTCTTGAAACCACCTTGACCTATTCTTCAGGAACACCAAGCCTCATAACCGTTTATACCTTGCAGCCAAAGCAAATTGTTAACAGCACGAAGGATACCCTCGCAGGATGTTACCAATATCCTCGTCCAATATCCTGGCAGTGAAAATAGACATATAAAGTCAGGATATAATTTCAGGATATAGGTTAGAAAATTCCACCCACAACAGGTAGTATAGTATAAGCGTATCATAGCATAAGGTCGTCCATAATTTAGCGATTTGTCAGCGTCTTGAGATAGAAGTGCAGTGCGAGTCGTGTGTTTTCGATTGAAGTAAAAGCAAAATTGAATAAATATCCAAAATTTAAACACATAAACTGGTAATTACACATACAACCACATAAAATCAACGAATCATCAGAGTCAGCAGTTGCGAGCTCAGAATCGAAACACATAAAAAATTGAGAAATAGATCGTCTGCGGCTATTAGACATTGACTATCCAAAGTGATTCGACTATTCTCAAGGACTTGTCGTACACACTTTGACTTTCAGGACTGTGCTTTTGCCTCGATTCTTGGGCGTTTGGCACGCATCCCGTTAGTCATACCGTGACTTCAGGTCGTTGGTGTCCGTTGAGACTTTGGTGAGAGTTTTGGAAAACCTAGTAAAAGTCGGAACAAGTCGTCAAGGTTAGGGTTTCACCCCTGGCTTAACAACTTTGTTCCTGTTTTGATAAAATAAAGGAGAATTATGCGTCAAAGTATGGATTTCACTCCTATTTCAACGCAATTTCTCGTGTTCGTAGATAAAAATGCGGGTTGAACAAGCAATTTAATCGAGAGTTTGCGGTTTACACACCTAATCTCGACTCAATTGCTCATTCATATTTGAAAATTCGAGTGCAGTGATAGTGTAGCGTAGGCGAGAATAGCGAGAAATAGCAGTAAGCTCATACATAATCCCTAATGGATATGCACAAGTCGGTCTGTTAGTTCCTAACTATAGACTAGGTCTCTAAGACTTCGACCCGGACTAGGTCGAGTCTTGCCTAATTCCCTATAGTTATGGCTCTGATACCAATCTGTCACACCTCAACCGATGGCGGAAACTTTGGGGCATGGCACTGAGCGAAACAGATTGTCCCGAAGTTTCCATAACAACTATATTTACCAAATATTTAAAGCAACATGTCCCATACCATCATATAAGATAATACAATTATTACAGAAAAGATCTAGTCAAATTATTCTGTTCCGACGACTCAGATTCTTATTACAGACAATTTTTTATTGTTGACCTAGGTCTTTCCTAGCCTCGATTTCACACCACAGAAAGCAATTAAGCATCCTAAGCACCTGTCACATACGTTAAAGTAAAGGTGAGCATACAAGTTTGATAATAGCATATATAGTTCGGAAGCGTTACGCATAACCAGCACGTACACAGAGTGAAATGAGGCATGTTAGTTATCGACATGAACCTATCGATACCAATGACTGCAGGTTGACTGCCCAAGGCAGTTCGCGATACATTCTAACCACTGTGAGCCATGTAGGTAATTGTCCTTAACAACCCCCGAGTGAACGGGTGCAGAGTCCAAACTAATAGTACTATCGTTGCTAAGGCAGGTAGACATCATTCCATGTGTAAACATAACAAACAAGCATTCATTAAGTCACGTATAACATGCAGTAACGGTTAGCGTTTAAAGTATTGCGTAGTGTGTTCAATGTGATTTAGTATAAGTAACGTATGTAACACCCAAAAGTGCGTAAAGCAAAAAGGGATCGAGTATACTCACGGCGATTGAGGGATTGAAGGGAGCGCTAGAGAGTAGGGTTAGCCTGAACAGATTGATAGCATAACGATAAGCGACGCGTAAAACGGTGCAAAGTACAGGTGGTTCGGACAATAGTTCGATCGGATGGTAATCCGATCGGATAGCCAGTCGTGTGAGTGGTAGTTCGTTCGGACAGTCGTCCGATCGGATGACTGTTCGAGTGGATTGTTCCTTCCTTTGAGAAGGATGTGTTTGTGTATAATGGCTTGACTTTTAAAGTTTTCGTTGTAGCATTTTGAGAACATTGAAGTATCTCTACCTTTCAGGTCGGTCGATCGGACGGCAACCCGTTCGGTTGGGCACTTCAGTGAGAACAAGTTCACAGCAGGGTGTCACTCGATCAGAAGGTTGTTCGATCGGGTGGCATCCTTTGTGCACTGAACATGTTGAAAATTGTTTAAGTGTTGAAGTTTAAATGTCTCATGATTCGATTGGCAGTTCGATCGGATGGTAGTCCAATCGGACAACAAGTCGTTCAACATTCAGACTTCAAATGATGGCAAAAACGGTTAAGTGTGGGACCAAGGTGCAAGTCATACGGGTGGCCAGTCATACGGTTTGGCTGTCCGTTCGGACAGCAGTCCGTTCGGACGGCACTCCGTCCTGGTTGACCTGTTCGTCTTACACTTGGTTGTTTTTTATAGTTTGTCATTTTATCGAGGTGTGTTGATATCGTGCTAACCAACAGAACTCCATCCTAAGCTCTAGTGACCCTATTGAACAGGAACCACCCAAGTTCGGTCAGTCCACCGGTTCAGGACGATTGTTCTTGGTTAACCCGGAATCGATAATCTTGTGTACAGAATACGGATCTTGAACCAACACAACCACAATAATGAGTAGTAAGCCGGCACAAGTTCCAATTCTATTGGTTTTGAGTGCGTTGAGTGTAAAAGAGTTGAAAGAAAGTTGAAAACCATCTTTCAATCCTTTTTCTTGTGAATATGTTTAGATTTATGAAAGATCCTTGTTTGTTTATGTGGAAATCGGTTAGATCTAAGTTGTTCTTGGTGGATTGAGGCCAAGACATGAAGTTCTTCAAGAACACATGATGACGTCATCTTAGAACACCTTGAATCTTGATGATTTCACGGTTAAAAGTTAAGATTCAAAAGATAGAAAGGTGTAGGAGTGCGTGTAGATTAAGGAAGTACAAGATTTAGGACAAGATCTTACCGGAATCGCGAGAAATCTGAAGAAAAGTGAGGGAAACGAGCTGGTCGGACGTCAGTTGCCAAAAGTAGAAAGTATGAAAGTGACAAGGGGTATTTATAGGGTTACCCAAAGTGGAAAAGGGCTGGCCGATCGGTTAGGCAGCCCGGTCGAACAGTTGTCCGATCGGACGGCAGTCCGATCGATCGGCTGGTCAATCGGCTGGTAGCCTGGTCGATCCGGTCACCTTGTTCGAGTGTTTGGTGCGACGAGTTTTGCTGTTTCGATTTCTATTGCGAGCGTTGCGATGCGATAGAGTTTCCTAGTCAAATTCCTTTTAATCCTAACTACCATATCAACATACAAGCATCCTTATTTCGTATTCGATTAGCGTTTGCGATTCGGTTGCGATTGAGTTCGATTGCTATTCGATTGATTCCCACTCATAACATAAATAAACATGCACAAGTAACAAGTAAGGCACACACATAGGTATAACAATAACCAAAATGCGTATTTCGAGTTGCGAGTGCGATTGCAATAGCGATAAAACGATTAAACATGCGATAAATAGCGATTACCATGCGATTATTAATAGATACTCCACATAATACAACTAAATCAAAAACAAAGTAGGCTAACTACAAGTCAAAGAAGTCAAAACAGGAATTGAGCAAGGAGAGACAGATCGCAATTAGCAATCTTTTCTTCCTTTGACTTCAATCTTGACTTTGACTTTGACTTCAGAAACACGGGGTGTTACACGAGAGGCGTAAGCGATGACTTTGTCTCATTGCATGACGATGCAACCAAGACCACGATTCGAGGCATCACAATATACCACGAAGTCATCATTTCCATCAGGGAGAGCAAGAATAGGAGCGTTACAAAGCAAATCCTTGAGAGTTTGAAAAGATTCCTCTTGCTCAGGACCACAAGCAAAAGGTTTCTCTTTTTGAGTCAACAAAGTGAGAGGAACGACGATTTTTGAAAAGTTCAAGATGAATCGGCGGTAATAACCCGCCAATCCTAAGAAGGAACGGATTTCGGAGGGGTTTCTAGGCGCGGTCCAATTCTTCACTGCTTCTATTTTGGAAGGATCAACAAGGATTCCTTTTTTCACTAACAACGTGCCCAAGGAATTGGACTTCTTTGATCCAAAACTCGCATTTGGAAAACTTTGCGTAAAGATGTTCGGTACGTAAAAGTTCGAGTATAAGACGTAGGTGACGCTCGTGATCGGCTTGAGATTTAGAATAAATAAGAATGTCATCAATGAAGACGATCACAAAGCGATCCAAATAGGGTTTACAAACACGATTCATAAGATCCATGAACACAGCGGGCGCGTTAGTCAAGCCAAAAGGCATAACCACGAACTCGTAGTGTCCATAGGGAATGCGAAATGCGGTCTTGGGAATGTCCTCTTCAAGAACACGAAGCTGGTGATAACCAGATCGAAGATCGATCTTGGAGAAGCAGGTAGCGCCTTGAAGTTGATTGAAAAGATCATCGATGCATGGAAGAGGATAATGCTTCTTGATTGTGAGTTTATTAAGCTCACGATAGTCGATACACATGCGAAACGAGCCATCCTTCTTCTTGACGAAAAGCACAGGAGCACCCCAAGGTGAGGTACTTGGACGAATGAATCCCTTCTCAAGGAGTTCTTGGAGTTGACTAATTAATTCTTGCATTTCAGATGGTGCAAGACGGTACGGAGCTTTCGCAACAGGAGTCGAACCAGGTACGAGGTCAATACGAAAGTCGACGGATCGAGGTGGAGGAGGACCAGGCAGATCATCAGGAAAGACGTCAGGGAAGTCGCGCACCATTGGAACATCATTTATGCTCTTTCCCTTGCCCTTTTCTTCCACAATGTGGGCTAAAAAGGCAAGGTATGATTTACGTAAATATTTGTTCGCTTGTGTGCAAGACATTAACCTTAGTCCTTTTGAAGGTCGGTCTCCATAAACGCGTAAGGTTTCGCCAGATGGGAGTGGTAAACGAACGTATTTCTCGTGACAAGCGATTTCAGCATGGTTCTTTCGAAGCCAATCCATGCCTACGATGATGTCAAAACTACCCAATTTCATGGGTATAAGGTCGATAGTGAAGGTGTGATCGTTAAGGGTAAGAAGACAATCGCGAAGAATGGAATCGACAAAAACAGACTTGCCATTGGCAACTTCGACAGAGAATGACTTAGGTAGTTTTGAGCGTGTGACATTTAACAAAGGTTCGAATTCAACGGACAGAAAGCTTTTGTCCGCACCAGTATCAAATAACAACAAAGCATAAAGGTTATTAACAAGAAACGTACCATTCACGACGTCATTGTCGTTGCGGGCCTGATTTGCGTTAATGTTGAAAGCGCGTCCACGATGGGCTTGTTGTTGTTCTTGTTTGAGTTAAGGACATTGAGGACGAAGTGAGTTGTGTCACCACACTTGAAGCAGGCTCGTGCTGGTTGGGTGTTTTGTTGAGCTGGTTGCTCTTGGCGAGCTTGTTGAGCTTGCGGTGTGGGGTTATTCTTACAATAGGCGGTGTTATGGCCGTAACGATTGCAATGGGTACAATGGCGACAATTGGAATTTGCAGGGTGGTGGTAATGGTAAGTAGTACACTCGGGATGAATCCCAGTGTATGACTTTCATTCCTTTGCAGGTGCGGCAGAGTTAGGTTGCAAAGCTGGAGGGTTTGGCGGAGTAACAACCGCAAAATTTTGACTAGAAGCCTTCCGCTTCTTGTTTTGGTTCTTTTTGGTGGACGAGGATGGATCAACGGTGGCTTGGTGCACGTTCTTCGAGGAAGCCTTTTCAGAGTTCCTACGAAGGACGATGTTGCTGTTAAGGCGAGCGGCTTAACGATAGGTTTCTTCTATGGTTGCTGGTAGAGCAGCTTCCATAAGGTTCATGAAGGAATCAGGGCAACAATGGATATACTTGTTGATTTGCTTCTCAGGCGTATCAACTTGGCTAGGACAGAGAATGCTAAGCTGCTTGAAACGGGTGGTTAAGCCATCGTTATCATCGTCGACTTGTTTCAAAAACCAAAATTCACGCTCCAACTTTCTGAGCTCATGCGGAGGGCATAATTCCTCCTTCATGATCTTCTTTAGTTCCGCCCATGGCGGAGCGTGAGCGGCATCTTCTCCTCTTGTGCCTCGCTCGAAGGTCCACCGGTCCAGGGCCCTCGAGCGAAATACACCAGTAGCGTTTTGAGTGCGTAAAGCGTCAGGGCAACCACTATGATGGAAAGCGATTTCCATAGCATCAAACCAAGTGAGCAGTGCGGTGGCACCATCCTTGCCTGAAAATTCCAGGGGTTTACAAGCCATAAATTGCTTAAGAGGAATGGTGGCATTGGTTTCTGCACCTTGGAGTCCACAGAGCCATGGGGCGAGTCCGAATTAGGTTGGATGTGACTAACGATGTCAGGTATCACTCGGGCCATTTGATCGGCCATTTGTTTAGCGATGAGTCCGACCAATTCTTCTTTGGAGATAGAGTCGTGGTTGGAACCCTTCTTGGATTTGGTCTTCTTTCATGAGCTTGGAGATGCCATCTAGAAGTTTGAAAGAAAGGATGAGACTTGATCATAATGTTTTAAAAAAAATCGTTTTCCTGAAATGATTCACATAGCATAAAGTTTCACATAGCACAGAAGTGTTCAAATTGATTCACATAGCATATAAGATTCAAATTGTATCACATAGCATAGTCATGAATTCCACATAGCATAACATGAATAATGAAAGCATCGTAAATTTAGTTTGTTCACGAGGGATTATTATTGTTTTTGATTGTGATAACGTGCGAAATGAGTTTAAAAGCTTGAAGTGAATGAATCGTTCAAGTATAAAATCACATATAAATTGAGATACATAAAAGAGAGGCTTAATAAAACATTGGATTGTTTCGGGTAGAGAAACGTCGACTATTCCAAAGTGGGTCGAAAGTCCTTTCGAATTAGAGAAAACGTGCTTTGGCCTATAGGCAAGATACTCTCGTCGAGGAGCGATTAATGGTATCTTACCCTTCCAGTTACTACACGTCTCTAGTCGATTGAAACAATTGGGACTTTGGCGAGATTGAAAATCGAGGAATGGGACTTAATCGACGAGATGCGGGTTTCACCCCTAACTTGACGATTTCGTACCCTAAATGTGGTTGGTACTTGTCGAGTCAAAATAAAATTTTAACGCTTTGACGAGGGTCCACTAGAGTTGAAATGGAAATTACCATTAAGATGTGGATTTCACTCCTAGCTTAATGGTGTAATTTCGTGCAAAAATAGTTTAAGGTAGAATGAGAGTCATTTACCAAATTGTGGGTTTCACGCCTATTTTGGTAAAGTCGTCTCGTCTTTTGTTACAAGAGTCTTCAAATAATCAAAAGTGTATTCATGTTAGCCTTAGGAAAGGCATGTAAGTTTAACAAACAAAAAGTATTGCTAGGAAGCATGTAAGGTAGAATGCATAAGTTTTAAACAACAAATAAGAGACAAAGTGCTTAAAATTATAGACTAGGGCAAAGCATTCCTACTTATTCCTAATTCCCTATAGTTATGGCTCTGATACCAATCTGTCACACCCCAACCGATGGAGACGAAAACGAGATTGCAAGAGACTTCATAACATTATGTGACAATAATTAATTAAATCTGAATTTCATTTCATAAACTAGATTGTCATACAAGGTTCAAATGCAAGAAATAACATTGTCTCACAACAAACATAACATCAAAATAGATAAATTAATCTATGTGTGTATCTAAGTCCACCTAAATCTTGTTTCATCTTGATTCATCATCTCAACAATTCAACCTGCAACATGTATTAAAATAGAGTTCAATGCAAAAGCAAAGGCGAGTATACAAGTTTGTTACATAGCATAATATAGGATAAAATTGTTTAAAGTGCTCATATCCAACATGAATCATATTAAGCAACTTTACTAGCATGGCAAAACGGTGTACTTATATGTTGAAACCCAAGAATCCAATGCGTTAAGATACCTATCCCCGGTTAGAATAAAGGGAGGTTAATATGTTTGACTTAACAATACCCCAAGAATCGTGGGCGGTGCATTACTCCTATAGCGCTATAATTGTTAAGGTAGGCTAGCAAAGTTAATGAAGCATATATTAACACAAATAGTTCACATTAGCATAACAAGTCTAACAAGCATCATATACTTTCATGTTAAGCATGGATAGAGTTAAAAATAGTTTCATGTGTTGTGTAATTTTGTATAACATACATGTTGCATCCCAAAGTGATAAAAAGGAAAACGGGATCGAGTATACTCACGGTTTTGCAAGATTTCCTACTTGAAACCCCGCGAGTGATGTTGGTGGATGGATTAGTTTGGAGCACCTTGTCCTTCTACACGAGGAAACATAGGTGTGTGAGTTTGGGGAAATCAGAAGATTATAGATTAGGAGTCTAAAATGTAAGGAAAATAGAATAAGTGAAAATAATCATCTTCACATAACACTTGTTCTTGACACTATTGAAACTCAAAAGAGTTTGTATGATTTCATGGATTCAAAGGTCCATTAGAGTCGTAACAAGGGCATGGTCATAGATGATGTAACATGTTCTTGACAAGTAACTATCAAGTTATCATCAAGTTTAGTTACCTAGGTGTATATATATATATATATATATATATATATATATATGAAATAAATAGATAATAAAGATTACAAAGTCCTAAGGTTCAAGCATGAGGTAGGAGGTTACTGTCTCCATTTAGGCACCTCTTTGTGTCATAGAATTCATACATGAGGTAGGAAGAACAAGCTTCCATTTAGGTACCTCTATTGTTCACCACTACACTTGTTGTAAACAACAAGGAGGGTCATGAACTTACAAGTAATAAAGCAATAACAAAAACTAATCCATGGAAAAACATCAAGTAGTGAGTGGATTTCTATGAAGGATAGCCCAAGCTAGTCCAACTATCACACATTCATCAAGCTTCATGCTTGAACACTACTTGTGGGTAAAATTCTAACTAAAACAGAAGGTTTGTGAGGTTTTAACCTCATATTTAACATTTCTCAGCCTTGTTTTTAAGCCCAACTAACCATTTAATTAATTATGAGCATTAGGACATAGGTTTGAGATGAGATAGACTCAAGTTTACTAAGATTAACAAAGTTTAGATGCAAACAGAAACGAACAGTCCACTTTGGAGCCTTTTTGGGGACATTCTAGAGCTTGGTTTTCCATGGAAAACCTCTGGAAATGTTCCTAAGGTTGTTCCAAACAAGTGGGAAAAAGAATCAAGTGAAAAGGTTAAGAAACGAGTGAGTTATACTCACTTTAGTAGAGGTTGAACAATCTGCTCGAACTTGGAAATTTGCTGTAATTTGGAGAGGATTTGAGAGTGTTTTTGATGATTAGAAAAGTGAAAGAAGCATGGATTAGGATTGGTATTTATAGGGAGTGATTTGGTTAGGTTTAGGTGAGTATTTAATGTTAAAAAGGTAGTTTAAAACTCAAAAATACAAGGAAAACCGCCAAAAATGGAGCTGAAACGCGTCTGCTGATATTTCAGCGCGCTGGGCTGGCCTGGCTGCTGTTGACGAGTCCATATATAAAATGTGAGTTGGGTTTCTTCAGATGTGAAGACCCAGCTCAGCTAGTTGTGTGCGTGTTGTTTGGGATGAGCGACCCGGGTTCGAGTCCCGTGGTCCGCGTCCCTTTTATTCTTTTTTTTTGTTTTAAACACAACCTCATACTTTCAGCATATCACACAATGGTCCCTGCACTTTTATACTTTCAAAAATTACATAACTCACCCCTGTATTATTAGTTAATCTATTTATATTAAAGAAAACTAATATTTTAGTTTAAACTAGCCAAGTTAATTTACTAACTTTAATATTTGACGAGATTAACTAGTTTATTAATAAAATAATTTTTTTTAAAAACGAAATTAATTAATTTAATTAATTTGATTAGCTTAAATAATTTGAATAATATCCATTTTTATAACGAATAAAATTCTTTAAATGATTAATCATTTCGTGAAGCTTTCGAGTCTCGTCATTCTAAGAGTTTCAACCAGTTTAATGAGTATCAAGTGTCGGTAACTAACGAATCAAGAATCCACGAATAGTATTTCGTTCAAACGAGAATTGATTAATAGATGCACATGATATGAATACACAATATAGTTTCGTTTTCATTATGATCGATAGTCTCGAATTACAAACGGAACAAAAGTAGATTACAAAGAGAGTACAAGTGCCTAAATATGGAAAGTACAACATGTCTTGCTAAAATAAGAAAGTGCGGGAAAACGCGGAGCGTTACACTATGTGTCAATCGATGACGGTTCTCGGACACCATCCTGTCGATTCAAGGGCTTCTCTTGGTTTTCTAAATTGACCAACGAAGCCGACCCACCTAAAAACCCAATTCGCAACTTCTGAACTTGAACAGGTAATACAAACCTACTCTGTAAATTGTTTCACGTGCAACGAACCGTGTGTTCAACAAACCAGTGCTCTGATACCTGTTGTTAGGTATCAAGCGGTGTTGGTGCATATTTTGTATGTCTGCCACTGTGCGAATAGGCTAGATAGAGCGTGTGTTGAGTATTGTATAGAATAGTGTGAAATTCAGTACGAACTGAAGGTTTTGTGATGTTACAGCTCCGTACGAAGGGAGTCCCTTCGTACGAACAGGCAGCTTTAGTAGGTTCGTACTGAAGCACAAGACTTAGTCGCTTCGTACGAAGGGACCTTATGTGGCTTCGTACGTAGGCGCAATGCCTATATATAGAGATGTTGGATCTTGTGTTGGACAAGCTTTGGTTCCCTATGGGGAGAGGCTGTCCAACTTGTTTCACTGGTATGTAACTTTCATATTGTAATAGAAACCAAATTATAAGTGAATTGTTCGGTGTCGTTCTCTACTTCTAATCATTTCTTATCCCCGAACCTGTTATCTCAGGACCAAAGCTCCGTCAAACTAGTCGGATCCTGGACTCCCAATTAGTATCAGAGATACAGTACCGATTCAATCGATCTAACGATTGATTGAATAACCTACGCTCATAGATTTTGGATGTGTAGGGAGTTTTGACGTAAAACATAGAAAAACATCAAATTGAAGGTCAATTCATGGATGTAATTCGAAATTGAAGATATCATCATGTTCGGAATTGATTTTCATACAATCTTATGAAGTTTCATCATGAAATTCAAAGAAATAAAGATTCTGGATCGAAAAATGTGTTTGAAAGTGTTCTTGAAGAAATCAGCTTTCATGGTATGAATGCGCAGCTTCATACGAACCGACATTCCAGCTTCGTACGAACCCCCATTACACAAGTTCGTATGAATCCACATCCAGGTTCGTACGAACAAAGATTGAATTTCTGATTCGTACTGAGTCCATTCGTAAAACTAGGTTCGTACGAAGCCACTTCATGGGTTCGTACGAAGGGACACATTGTGACACCTGTGCCTCCACGGCCATCAAACAAATATTGTATCAATGAAATATTTTATTTCATACTTGGTACATGTATAAATATGTGTATCCTTTGCACATATCAATTCTTGTTCGATTTCAAGCTTTAAATCGCTTTCTGGAGGGTTATACGCGCACTGATGCGTAAATATAACCAGTTTAATGCAACGAACACTCCGGAATAGTGAAATAGGCTTAACATACCTTAAATAACCTTTATGTAACTTATAAATAAGCTTCGAAGGCTTTGGTATGGCAAAATCAAGTTAAATCGCTTACAGGGACTAAAGTTGACAAACTGCGAAAGAATGCCAATTTGAACTGTAACAGACATTCCGGAACATGACCATAAGTTAAACATACCCTAAATATCCTTTACATAGCTTAGAAATAGGCTTTAAGGGGTTCGGTGTGCTAAAATAAACTTGTGGCTCATTCAGGGACTAAAAGTGTCAAAAAGTGCATAAGTTTGCACTTTCGCGCATACCTTACGTTCTGAATACATCCGGACATCCAAAAATTTATGTAAGCACTAAAATATTTTATTTTAGTGTTTGGCATAAGAAAAATCCATTCGTCGCGCAATTTGGATCGTTTTTCGCGCTTATGCGCATTCAATCGTAATTAACCGAACATCGCGATCGTACGACCAAACGAACGTTGTTGACCGACCGGATAATATTTAAATCCCACAAATATTCTGTTCTGATTAAAATCTTATTTTAATCAGGTCCGTGTTGAAAAATAAATTAAAACGCCTAAAAACGTTATTTTCAAAGTCTAAGCGCGTACCGTGTGTTTCTGCGCAACACAGTGCTTCTACTGCAAAACGCAGACAACGCAGCCAGTCCTGGCAACTGAAATTTATTTCAATAATATCTTGGCGAGTTTATTTTTATAGAGTAATAAAAATAATTTAGAACGCCATGAACCGGGATTTAAACGCTAGATAAAATACCCGGTACCCAGTTAAATACCCGTTTTAACCATATGCCAGGAATATGCTAAGGTATATGCTAAGGAATATGCTAGGAATATGCTTGGAATATGCTAGGAATATGCTAGGAATATGCTTGGAATATGCTAGGAATATGCTAGGAATATGCTTGGAATATGTTAGGAATATGCTTGGAATATGCTAGGAATATGCTTGGAATATGCTAAGAATATTCTATATGGAAGATCCTATAAATACCCAACCCCATTCAACCCAAAACCCACAAAAATCTGATCTAAAAGACTCTAAGTTGAAGCCATTGCTTCATACCTGAGTTATTTGATCAAGGTTAGCTTTCGGGGACCCTTTGTAAGTGTTCCTTCGTTCTTTTTATTCGTTTAGTGTTAAAAGTCAAACTTTGTTTGACTTTCTGCGTTGACCAGTTTATGGTCAATGCGAAGTTCTTTTGAACTTCATAACGTGAGCGTAATCACGATGGTTATAGTCCCTAGAGACTATACCTACTGATTTCCACGTTATCTAGGCTCAGTGACGAGTCGTAGTTTCGGCCAAAATGCGTGTTATTGCGTATTTTGTAACCAAACTACTCTTGGGTATCAAAACCATTTGTTTTGATACCAAACCTGTTTTCTAAACTTAGTTAAGCATGTTTTAACATGCTTAGCTCGTCACTTTTAGTTTAGTGCTTATATAGGGTCGTAAGATAAGCGATCTAAACAATCGCTTATACTTTCGAACCCGACCCGTTTGGTCGATCATTAGGATCCGACCAAACACATTAGGTGACCATAGTGTATAGGGAATAACCTTCCGAGGTTATACCTTATGTTCACGATGTTTAGTTAGTTGTATGATAGGTAGTTTATATGCCTTAGGTAAATTACCAAAATGCCCTTTTTACGCCAAAATTCATTTTAAGCATATGTAACATAACTTTTGGTATCTAAACTGATTTGGAAACAATATTAGACATGTTAAGGCATATATTACTTGTCATAGGACTAGTTAAGCGGTCCGAACGTGTTTCACGCGAACGACGCGTTAAAGTAGCATAAGCTATCTAAACGGGTCATAATGGGTCGTAAGCACTTAGGTTAGGTTTCATTGAAGTATGTAGGCCTTGTTAAACCATATTGCATGAGTTCCCCTACTCATTTGGTTTACGAGCCTCATTCTATCCAATCCTCCGATTTAGGTCCGGATTATTAACATAGTTACCTATATTAGGTGCCGTTTGATTTCCGTGATCTCTAGCATTGGTTGGTTGTTACTCAAGGACTACTAAGCAATCTCAAGTGAGTACATAGACCCCTCTTTTACTGTTTTCCAAACATTTTTGGGTGAAACACATGTGCCTACTTGTTACTTTCATGCTTTCCTGTTTTCACATCATATACTTGCTATGTTCATTAGTACATTTATAGTACATGATTTCATTGTGTTTTATGCTATGTATTCCCATTGTGTGCATACTTAGTACATTGTTTTACATTACATTTTATGCTATGTATGCCCATTGTGTGCGTACTTAGTACATTGTTTTACATTACATTTTATGCTATGTATGCCCATTGTGTGCATACTTAGTACATTGTTTTACATTACATTTTATGTTATGTATGTCCTTTGTTGCATACTTAGTACATTTGTTATTCATCACATGCTTACATCTTGGTATGACATTTGGTTTGTTCAAATGAGACAATGTACATTCATTAACATTAGCTACGCCGCTCGTTAGTAAGTAATGGTACCATAGGACTTGACAACTCCCGTTCCTGAACCCTAGGTTTGTTTGGGTGGAAGGAATGACCGAATTCGATAAACATAACAACAAGATAGACCTTTAAATTCGTTTAAGGGTTTTTCGCCACAGTCACAAGGCTTGGATGTATGCATTTTCACAATACCGCATAGATGTTTATATCAGTATAGCATGCATTTATTACACAAAACATAACTTTGATTTAAACCATGTTTTACTTCAATACCTTGTTTTTGTGCATTTTACACATGGTTTAGTTGATATATTTCACTTACCATACATAAACATTTTGACATTGATATACACAATTCATGATTTACATTAGACATAAACATTTAGACATTAATATACACAATTCATGATTTACATTAGACATAGACATTAGACATGGTTTTCACACAAACATTTTGACATTTGATTATACATAAACATTTTACTTTGGTGGTTTGGTTTGAGTAAGTGATTTAAGTAACGAGGCGTGTGTAATATGATACAAGCATGGTGGATACGCCGCTGGTACTTCCTATATATAAGTGCTTGTATGGTATTACATATCGTAGCGTTATTTGAATCATTTTAATTTAGACATATATCATTTTATACAAATAACATACTTTTCACAATACATTGTTTTACAAACAACTTATCCGATATAAACTCATTTTACTTGGTTATTTACTTAACCATGTATTATTCTTTTATACATATATATCATCTGGTTTATTTATCACTTTTCAAATGATTTAAAAAACAAAGCAAATTACAAGGTTCATGACTAAACATTTTCTTAAACATAAGTCATGAATTCTATTTTCACAAAACCTATGTATCTCACAGGCATTTTTATGCTGACGTACCTATTTTCACATGTGTTTCAGGATATGATGCATAGGATTTATCAAGATACACTTAGGCGGACTTGGGCCTTAGTAACAATAAAAGATGCAAGACTAGTTATTTATGTTATATTTCTTTGATTGTCAAGACATTGTAACTCTTTCGATCAATAAAACAATATTTCACTTTCCGTGTGTTATGAAACAAAAATTCTGTTACAACACTCCCCGACGTTTCCGCCACATTTTGTTGTTTTACGTGGTCGGGGTGTGACAGAAAAGTTGGTATCAGAGCTCATGGTTATAGGGAATTAGGTTATTAGTGATACTTTGACCTAGTCTATAACCTTCCTAGGACCCTAACGCGAGTTTACTTGCGTTTAGTCATAAAACAATACTGTCACCTATCCTTAGGCGACAACCACAACAAGAACACAAATTTCAAAACCGCTTTGAAAACTAATCATCTGTTCTAGGATGATTGATTACTAGGTTTTGAACCCTCTGTTGTAAGGTTTTGAACCCCTTTGAATTTTCAAAACCTCGTCAAAGTTTGGGTCTTATAATGTGAACACGTGCAAACTGGAAGAGTGAATGCCTGTACCCTGAGTTTTCTGTCGAAGGCTAGAGTGTTCGTATAAACCCGCAGTATCGGACCAGTCACTCTTACCTGGGAACTCTTGGGGTGAGTGTTCACTTATAGGCGAGCATGTCTTCAGCGATACATTAATATGATCCGTTTACTTTAATTTGTCACCGTCTCATTTGTTTGCCTTAGGTAACAAACAAATGATCGCAAATTCTTATGCATTGCCATTCTGCATTGTTTATCCGATAACCTTTCACCTGTTTCTCCCTATGTCTTTCATTTCCTTCTCAAATGTCTCTTCCTCTCAGCAACGGTCAAATGTCCGAGCGAACAACCAAATTTGCCCAGCGATTTGGCGAAGTGATTCTGAAGACTGTGGATTTAGGCATTTCCATGTATCGTCTCCAGGATGAAGCCACTCATAGGAGACAGAGGCCAAGCCTTCACCAAAATCAAGGAAGCGTAAGGCTTCCAGGAAACCCGCAGCAGTTACACCTAATTAAGCGGGACCTAGCCAAGTGACAGCACCACCAACCAAGAAACCAATTGAGGAATCAAAGACCATGGATGAACGATCCCCTAAGAAATCAAAGAAGCAAAAGGCTTCTCAGAACTTCACCGTGGTCGCTCACAATGGTCAAGCCATCCCCAACCAACCAGCTCAACCCCCTGCTAGGAAGCCATACAACGGAACTGCACCCTTGTGCAACCAATGTAGCCTTCATCATCACGCTAGTGTGAAGTGCCGCAAATGCCAAATTTGTGGACTTAAAGGTCATACAGCAAGATTTTGCCAAGCTGCAGTTGCTCCAAAGCAAGCTGACCACAATCCCGCTCAAGCTCATTTCTCACCAGGGTCCTGCTACGACTGTGGCGAGATGGGCCATTTCCTAAGGGATTGCCCAAAGCTTGCTAATGCAAATCCAACCCACGGATGAGCAGCTGGCTAACTAGAAGATGTTGCTGTCCTATGCTTTTATTCTTCTGTTTTCTTGTAATGTGAAACAATCTGTTTTGTTTATAAATAAATTATTGTTCACAATTCTGATTTACGAGCGTAGTTACATGTGTGTATGACTTTTCCTATGATACCTACATCAAGGAACTATATTCCTTACAAACTACTCTTGTGAATATTTCCCATTCTTGTGTTTACTCATGATTCCCATAGAAAATTCTAAGTACTTGTTTCATTCTAAGATACGAACTACAGAAAATAAAGTGACATTATGAGTAATCCTGCTTCTGCACATCTGTGCCTTTGAATCCTTGGTTAGATAACTAAGGGTATTTTCAAATCTCATACCCATTACGTTTTGATTTTTCAACATACATAGTAAGAGTATTTCAAAAACAATCTTCATGATCTCAAAACATTTCATATAGTTTGAAAACAATTTTTTTTTCAAATGCATTGTCTATGTTATTTCAAAAACATTGGCTATGTTTCAAAAACAACCTTCATGATTTCAAAATGTCTCATATAGCCTGAAAAAATATTAATACAATATATTTTCTTATCAAGTGCATGATTTCGAAAAGCATCATTCATATTTTCAAAAACCTTATACATAATTTCAAAATTCATCTCGCATGATTTTAAAACATTTTTATAAATATACTTACCTAGTACACCTACTTTATGATTTCAAAATTATTATATATATGGTTTCAAAAACATTGAACACATTTTTTTTTAAAAGAAACCCCATACATAGTTTTCAAAATATTTTCCTCATACATTGACTTAACTTTCAAATTCTGCTTCATATGTCACCTTGGCATATCTAGCATCTCAACTTCATAAGCATTTTTACTTCATGTTTTGACATAAACACATCCAGTGCAAGGTTTCAAAACATCTTCAACTTCTAAAGTCCATATGGGATCTTTTTATCTTCACATTTAGACCCTTGTGGATGATTATCATTCAAATCAGAGTCCTTAATTGGATTCCTTATGTACCTAAATTCGAACATTTTGGTTCCTTATAATCGAAATCGAATTTTTCTTTTAAAAATCTTTCTATCTTTATAGTTAGATTCTTGATAATGTTTAAAGTACCAAATGAAATCCACGAGATGGATTCCTAGTGTGCTTTAAATACATGTGCTCTGTTAGCAAAACAAATTAACAAATTAAAGATCAAGATAAACAATCTTTGTGGTTATATGACTATGTGTTTATGCATCTTGTGTTTTCTTTTATGCATTTTGTGTTTTTGTATACTCTGGGTATTCGTTACCCAAATCCTCGTAGAATCTTTCATATCTACATATGAGGGATTCGTAGTAGGATATTCAAAAAGGTACTACCTTAAATCCTTAATGTGCTTCTATGTAATAGTTAAGACCCTTGGATTATATAGTACCACTCCATGATTCATAAGAGACCCTTTTAGGGGTCTAGTAAAAAAGATTGATTCAAAAATCTGGTTAAGAATGACATGTGATGATATAAGCTGAAAAGACTCCTTGGTTGTCTATTAAAATCATTTATTGATTTAATAAAAGGGACCCTATGGTGGTCTAGTCACACTCATCACAGGTTTGTTCATTTGGTTTTCTCCTACACATTATAAAATAGACTGTGTGAACTATGCAAGGAATTGCCTAATTATGGACGCGTACATAATTATGAAATTTAGTGCACAGAAACCCAGTAAGATTTATTATGTGTAAGAACCGATAGTGACAACAATAACAAAATGAGAACGATGTAATGGAGGTACGGTGGACGCACCAATGACGCTTCATATACTTGTATATAAGTATCCCTCTTACATTGCAAGCATGATGTTATTAAAGTTACTAGAAGTTCAGAACCCTAACCAATGTTGTTCGATCTTTTCAACTTCATGTTTTAAACTCTCACAAGTTTCCTCTAAATAAAATTTCGAGACGAAATTTCCTAAAGTGGGGGAGACTGTGACACCTGTGCCTCCACGGCCATCAAACAAATACTGTATCAATGAAATATTGTATTTCATACTTGGGATATGTATAAATATGTGTATCCTTTGCACATATCAATTCTTGTTCGATTTCAAGCTTTAAATCGCTTTCTAGAGGGTTATACGCGCACTGATGCGTAAATATAACCAGTTTAATGCAACGAACACTCCGGAATAGTGAAATAGGCTTAACATACCTTAAATAACCTTTACTTAACTTAGAAATAAGCTTCGAAGGCTTTGGTATGGCAAAATCAATTTAAATCGCTTACAGGGACTAAAGTTGACAAACTGCGAAAGTATGCCAATTTGAACTGTAACAGACATTCCGAAACATGACCATAAGTTAAACATACCCTAAATATCCTTTACATATCTTAGAAATAGGCTTTAAGGGATTCGGTGTGCTAAAATAAACTTTTGGCTCATTCAGGGACTAAAAGTGTCAAAAAGTGCATAAGTTTGCACTTTCGCGCATAACTTACGTTCTGAATACATCCGGACATCCAAAAATTTATTTAAGCACTAAAATATTTTATTTTAGTGTTTGGCATAAGAAAAATCCATTCGTCGCGCAATTTGGATCGTTTTTCGCGCTTATGCGCATTCAGTCGTAATTAACCAAACATCGCGATCGTACGACCAAACGAACGTTGGTGACCGACCGGATAATATTTAAATCCCACAAATATTCTGTTCTGATTAAAATCTTATTTTAATCAGGTCCGTGTTGAAAAATAAATTAAAACGCCTAAAACGTTATTTTTCAAAGTCTAAGCGCGTACCGTGTGTTTTGCGCAACATAGTGCTTCTACTGCAAAACGCAGACAACGCAGCCAGTCCTGGCAACTGAAATTTATTTCAGTAATATCTTGGCGATTTTATTTTTATAGAGTAATAAAAATAATTTAGAACACCATAAACCGGGATTTAAACACTAGATAAAATACCTGGTACCCAGATAAATACCCGTTTTAGCCATATGCCAGGAATATGCTAAGGTATATGCTAAGGAATATGCCAGGAATATGCTTGGAATATGCTAGGAATATTCTTGGAATATGCTAGGAATATGTTAGGAATATGCTTGGAATATGCTAGGAATATGCTTGGAATATGCTAGGAATATGCTTGGAATATGCTAAGAATATTCTATATGGAAGATCCTATAAATACCCAGCCCCATTCAACCCAAAACCCACAAAAATCAGATCTAAAAGACTCTAAGTTGAAGCCATTGCTTCATACCTGAGTTATTTGATCAAGATTAGCTTTCGGGGACCCTTTGTAAGTGTTCCTTCGTTCTTTTTATTCGTTTAGCGTTAAAAGTCAAACTTTGTCTGACTTTCTGCGTCGGCCAGTTTATGGTCAATGCGAAGTTCATTTGAACTTCATAACGTGAGCGTAATCACGATGGTTATAGTCCCTAGAGACTATACCTACTGATTTCCACGTTATCTAGGCTCAGTGACGAGTCGTAGTTTCGGCCAAAATGCGTGTTATTGCGTATTTTGTAACCAAACTACTCTTGGGTATCAAAACCGTTTGTTTTGATACCAAACCTGTTTTCTAAACTTAGTTAAGCATGTTTTAACATGCTTAGCTCGTCACTTTTAGTTTAGTGCTTATATAGGGTCGTAAGATAAGCGATCTAAACAATCGCTTATACTTTCGAACCCGACCCGTTTGGTCGATCATTAGGATCCGACCAAACACATTAGGTGACCATAGTGTATAGGGAATAACCTTCCGAGGTTATACCTTATGGTCACGATGTTTAGTTAGTTGTATGATAGGTAGTTTATATGCCTTAGGTAAATTACCAAAATGCCCTTTTTACGCCAAAATTCATTTTAAGCATATGTAACATAACTTTTGGTATCTAAACTGATTTGGCAACAATATTAGACATGTTAAGGCATATATTACTTGTCATAGGACTAGTTAAGCAGTCCGAACGTGTTTCACGCGAACGACGCGTTAAAGTAGCATAAGCTATCTAAACGGGTCATAATGGGTCGTAAGCACTTAGGTTAGGTTTCATTGAAGTATGTAGGCCTTGTTAAACCATATTACATGAGTTCCCCTACTCATTTGGTTTACGAGCCTCATTCTATCCAATCCTCTGATTTAGGTCCGGATTATTAACATACTTACCTATATTAGGTGCCGTTTGATTTTCGTGATCTCTAGCATTGTTTGGTTGTTACTCAAGGACTACTAAGCAATCTCAAGTGAGTACATAGACCCCTCTTTTACTGTTTTCCAAACATTTTGGGGTGAAACACATGTGCCTACTTGTTACTTTCATGCTTTCCTGTTTTCACATCATATACTTGCTATGTTCATTAGTACATTTATAGTACATGATTTCATTGTGTTTTATGCTATGTATGCCCATTGTGTGCATACTTAGTACATTGTTTTACATTACATTTTATGCTATGTATGCCCATTGTGTGCGTACTTAGTACATTGTTTTACATTACATTTTATGCTATGTATGCCCATTGTGTGCGTACTTAGTACATTGTTTTACATTACATTTAAGCTATGTATACCCATTGTGTGCATACTTAGTACATTGTTTTACATTACATTTTATGTTATGTATGTCCTTTGTTGCATACTTAGTACATTTGTTATTCATCACATGCTTACATCTTGGTATGACATTTGGTTTGTTCAAATGAGACAATATACCTTCATTAACATTAGCTACGCCGCTCGTTAGTAGGTAATGGTACCATAGGACTTGACAACTCCCGTTCCTGAACCCTAGGTTTGTTTGGGTGGAAGGAATGACCGAATTCGATAAACATAACAACAAGATAGACCTTTAAATTCGTTTAGGGGTTTATCGCAACAGTCACAAGGCTTGGATGTATGCATTTTCACAATACCGCATAGATGTTTATATCAGTATAGCATGCATTTATTACACAAAACATAACTTTGATTTAAACCATGTTTTACTTCAATACCTTGTTTTTGTGCATTTTACACATGGTTTAGTTGATATATTTCACTTACCATACATAAAGATTTTGACATTGATATACACAATTCATGATTTACATTAGACATAAACATTTAGACATTAATATACACAATTCATGATTTACATTAGACATAGACATTAGACATGGTTTTCACACAAACATTTTGACATTTGATTATACATAAACATTTTACTTTGGTGGTTTGGTTTGAGTAAGTGATTTAAGTAACGAGGCGTGTGTAATATGATACAAGCATGGTGGATACGCCGCTGGTACTTCCTATATATAAGTGCTTGTATGGTATTACATATCGTAGCGTTATTTGAATCATTTCAATTTAGACATATATCATTTTATACAAATAACATACTTTTCACAATACATTGTTTTACAAACAACTTATCCGATATAAACTCATTTTACTTGGTTATTTACTTAACCATGTATTATTCTTTTATACATATATATCATCTCGTTTATTTATCACTTTTCAAATGATTTACAAAACAAAGCAAATTACAAGGTTCATGACTAAACATTTTCTTAAACATAAGTCATGAATTCTATTTTCACAAAACCTATGTATCTCACAGGCATTTTTATGCTGACGTACCTATTTTCACATGTGTTTCAGGATATGATGCATAGGATTTATCAAGATACACTTAGGCGGACTTGGGCCTTAGTGACAATAAAAGATGCAAGACTAGTTATTTATGTTATATTTCTTTGATTGTCAAGACATTGTAACTCTTTCGATCAATAAAACAATATTTCACTTTCCATGTGTTATGAAACAATGATTCTGTTACAACACTCCCCGACGTTTCCGCCACGATTTGATGTTCTACGTGGTCGGGGTGTGACACACATGGTGCTTAATTGTTATTTCATCTGGAACTTTAGCCAACATATTTGTTGATGCGATCACGGATTGTAGAATTTAGTGGGGTAGTCATGATACTGGTGCAGAATGTTTATCAACTAGGGTATCTGACTATTTATGGGTCGTAACGTTAAATCCGCATAGATGAAAAACTAACTTTCGGGACAGAGATTGTTATACTCTCAGTACAATCAAGTTTTTCAGAGATGACTGAAGACTGAATTGCTCAGTTTGAGGGGGAATTCAGTGATAAGACGTCAGAATTTGCAAAAATGAGGGGGAATAAAAGTTTCAATGTCATATCTTGAAATTCCGGCATTTTTGAAATTCGTGACACTGCAACAGTGTTCGGGTGGTTCCGACTTCAGAATTGTCTGGGAATGTGAATTTGATTGTGGATGATAGCTTCTGAGATCTTGATTATCAGAGAGGGTGAATCTGATTGTGACGAATGCTTCGGAGATCAGTATACGTTACCAGTGATTCGTTATCCGTTGATGATTTGCTGATTGTGGAGATTGCCATTCACACGGATCTATCATTCTTGAAGGTGCTTAACGTTTATCACGAAAAACAGGATTTCAGATTTTCAAGAATAATCATAGGTTTGACATTAACCAGTGGGGTATTTGAAGTTTCTATCAATTACTGGTTGGGTTTCTGTACAATAATCAGATCAAGCAGGCGGAATGCGAGATTGATGGTGCTGAAATGATATATCAAAAATCGAACGCGGATGTAGTTAAAGCTGAAACAGAGATAACTGCATTGATTAGTTTCAAGTTGGTGATTGTTCGTGAAAATTGCAGTTTAGCAAATCAGAGGAGGAGTCATGAACTGTGCAAACAAAGACCTGAAGATTCATTTCAAGGGGAATTTGTTCAAACACTGTTAAAGCAAACCCGAATCATCCATCAAGGGAGAATCTATTGAAGATTTCAAGATGCCTGGTTGAAGTTGCAGAATATTTGAAGTTACAGAATATTCAAACACAACTCAAGGTTTTCGAAGTGACAATTCAACAGTGACAGGCAAGGGGGAATCTGTTGGTGCATATTTTTTTATGTATGCCACTGTGCGAATAGTCTAGATAGAGCATGTGTTGAATATTGTATACAATAGTGTGAAATTCAGTATGAACTGAAGGTTTTCTAATGTTACAGCTCCTTCGTACGAAGGGAGTCCCTTCGTATGAACGGACAACTTTAGTAGGTTTGTACTGAAGCACAAGACTTAGTTGCTTCGTACGAAGGGACCTTATGTGGCTTCGTACAAAGGCGCAATGCCTATATATAGAGGTGTTGGATCTTGTGTTGGACAAGCTTTGGTTCCTTATGGGAGAGGCTGTTGGTGTGCGTTAGGTGTGTTATGATTTTATTGATAATTTTAACCCATTTTACGCATTAGTCAAGTTTTAAATTTATAAAACACGACATTTTAGTAACACTAAACACACACATGGGCAAGTGCATCCATCGTGAGCGTAGTATAGCGTTGGTAAGATAACGAGGTCGTCCAAGGACACAAGAGCTTTTAGTACCGGCTTATCCTCAACGTGTAATCAATCTAAAATTTTGGAGAAAAGGTTTAAACATGAAAAATAAAACAAAAAATGCAGAAATAAAAAATAAAATAAAATAAAAACAGATAGACAAGATGAATCACTTGGATCCGACTCGCCTTTAATGTATCCTTTGATGATTTCCGTACTTTTGCATTTTTTAAGAGATTATCTTAGTTATAGTAGTAGGCCCCTCTTTTGAAGGTGACGTTACCCTCAACCCAGTGGTTTGAGTCAGCAAGGATACAATCCCAAAGGGTTGGAATATTGAAAGATAATTAATTAAGTTATTAATGCGAAAAGTGGTAGGCCCCTCTTTTGAAGGTGACGTTACCCTCGGTTAAGTGGTTTGAGTCAGCAGGGATACAATCCTAAGTAGCCGGTTTAATGTATTAATAGTAGTTTACATATGAGGGGATCAAGCTATTCGCACCCCCGCCATCCAATACCAGTGGGTATTGAAGGAGGTCCAAGTAAGCTTGACCCAGGTCCTTGCAGGATCTCTGAACAAGGCAAGAACCTTACTAAACCATTCCCTTAACCCCCGACCAGGTAGCCAACATATCTCGATATAGACCGTAGAGATATGAATGATGTAAATCTTTTACTTTATATGACAGTAAAGTAATGCCAAGACACCATGGACAAATGATAAAGAAGTTTCACCTTTAACATAAGAAACTAGTTATTAAAGTCATTAATACAAAACCAAATAAAAAGTGCGAAAAGATTAAAAATCAAAAGTAATACATTAAATGCTTGTCTTCACCAAGTGATGTAAGAGAGTTAGCCAAACATGGCCTTTGATTGACAAGAAATCTTACAATCAATCTTGGATCCCGAGACTACTACACACACTCTAAGGTGGATGATGGATGATGGTGGTGGATGTGGGTGTTGTAGTGGTGGTGGAGTGGTGGCAAAGTAGGAGAGAGGTGGTTTGCCAAGGGATGCATTTGAAGTGAACCAAGCACCCCTATTTATAACCAGTAGAGAGTTCTGGCCACGGCCCTGTGCCCGCTGGGCACAGCCCCGTGGTCAGCATTTTCTCTTCCTTCATTAATTGTAAGTGTCGGCAGAGGGCCCAACACGCCCCATGGTGAGCTGGGCACGGCCACGTGGTCAGTACCATATTTGTACTATCAAGATTTGGCAAGATTCTGCGTATCTTTGCGTTGACCACGCCCTGTGGCGAGCTGGGCACCACCCCGTGGTGGGCGTAGAAGCTTCTACAGGTTTGTCTTCTTGTCAGGGCTGACCACGCCCCGTGGTGAGCTGGGCACGCCCCGTGGTGAGCTAGGCACAGCCCAATGGTCAGCTTTTGCCTTCTTGTTTTTTTCTTTGGGAGATACTGCCGAGGGGTCAAGCATGTCAGGTTTCTTCCTTTTCTTTGTATTTATGTTGGTTTTGGCTGTATATTTGTTCCTTTTGTTTGTTTAAGATCATTTGATCTTGTAAATTCAAAAGGAAGACATAAAACACACTTTTTCCAACATTAGTACTAAAAATGGTTAGTTTTATGTGTAACACCCATGTTATTATTTTAAGGTTTTCGTATAAATACAATATTAAACATGTAATTACGATTAAGTATCCTTAGAAAATACGAGTAATTTAAAACTTTTACAACTTAAAAGTTTTCAACATAATATAAATAAGTTCGCCATTTAAAAGTTATGATGTAACGCCGTGCGGAAGCTTTTAACTTTATCGTGTTCGGTTCTTCTTCGAGCTTGATCTTCATCCGGGCACTCTTAGCGATCACCTAAAATCAAAACCAACTTAAAAGTTAGTTTTGATAGATAAATAAATAGTTTAAACAAGTTGCATGATTCAAACAACAACAAAAATAAGTTTTTCCGGAACAGGGGGGCATCGCGTGACGCCTAGCCCCTGTTTTCACAGACTGTTGTTTAACAGTTGCTGTACATTCTCAGCACGACTTGATTTCACGGAAACGGCCATAACTTCTTCGTTATTGGTCCGTTTTACCCGATTCTTTTTCCTACGCGTCTGTAATTAAATTCTCCATCTTATGGAGTTAAAATACAACATCTAACTTCACAAAATTTTAGACTTCAAGCTCTCGGCTTGAAGTTCAATTACGACACTTTTTGACCCGTTCGCGGTTTCATCTAACAAACTTGTTTGTGGCGCTTGTTTCTTTTATAAACATATTATTTTGATTATTTCCTATTGTACAAGGTTCAATTCACGAGTTATTACACATTTTTAACTCGTTTCGCTATTACTTCTATTTTGACCCGTTAAGGGTATTTATGCACTAAGGCCCCATATCATCCCTTTTATACTTATCTTAAGGATTTAATCTATCAAAACACTTATTTCCAACAACCTTTAAAGGTCGTTTGCCCGATTTACCCATCAAGGGCATTTTAGTCAACTTTAGCCCTTCATTGACGACGAAGGGCATTTGCTACTAATTTGACCCAAAAATGTATGTTTAACCACAATCTTATTTATACGTACCTGGCTCGAGTCAACCTAGTGACCCATTTCGACACCTTGCTTTTATTACCGATATTCTTATGGCGACGCAATTACCCAAACTACTATTCGCCCCTGTAAACACATGACTTGACAACCACATTAGTTGATTTTGTCAAATGGCGTTATTCCCACCATTTGGCCCGTTCGACCTACATAACCCAACATTTTCATATGTAACAAAACATGGGTTTTTAATTACCAATCACACATCCGACCCATTTCGGATTTTCTCACTAGATCCCTTTTTTTTAAAGTCAATTTCTTATATATTGTTTTTAACCCATTCGGCTTACGCTATGGGTGTTCTTTGAAACTTATTTTACTTTAGTCGATACTTGACTAAATTTCCATTTTTACCCAATTTCCCATTACTAGTTACGCTATAAGGTAACTTTAAGAAAAACTCACTAGTTCTTAACCAATTCGTGACTAATTTACCATTTTGCCTCTTTCACCATTAATCATGGTTTAAAACATTTTTATTGATCCCGACTCATTTCGTTTCGTGTCGGAACCCATGATTTGAACCTAATCCTTTATTGTATGCATCGCTTATAAAATAAACACATATACTACAAGTGGGTGTAAGTTTTACTTACCTCGCATCCGAAGTACGCTTTTTCCTTCTTTTTGCTTCGTTTGACCCGCTTCCTTTCCAAGCCTCCACCTAGCTTGTCAAGCGTCAAACTATCATCATAATTCGTAAGACGGTTAGTTTAGTCATTATTACATACGACTATTCCATCTTACGAACTCTATGTCGGAATTACTATTCGACTTCAATGTTGGTTTATTTGACTTTCGATAGTCAACTAACTTCAATCATATTATACGCACAATGAGTTTAATCAACATAACGTTTAGAACCCATATTATTCCGTATTACACGTAGTTAGTCAAGTTAGCCAATTACGCGTTTCTTTCATAATTTCATTATGTCAGCATTCATTCGCGCATTTTAACAAACACCTAATGTGCATAATTTTACATATTTACTAACTAGTTCATAACTAGTTATCTTTACCAAGATTTACATCATCACATTCAAACCTCTAAGTCTAGTGTTCATGAACTACATCAAGAACTTATATCCTAACCTCAATATTCATCAATCTTACATTCTAATCTGAGTGTTCATCATATTAACATAAAACCCACTTAGCACATAATAGGGTAATTACCAAGTCCCTAGTTTTGACAACAATTCATCAAATTTTCTACTAGGGTTTGTTTCTAAACCAAGATATAATCACAATAACACTCATAGATTCAACATTCATTCCAGAATTTCGATTATGATTGTTCATCATAATCTCAAAGTATCACCAAATAGCAAAATTTAACATACCTTGTGATCCCCATGACTAGGTGATCGTTTTTATGTATTCATGCAGTGATTTGAGTCTTGATTCGAGCTTCGATTTAGTCATTTAGTGTGAACTAGGGTTTTGCTCCTTGGAGCACCCTCCTGGTCGATCAGAAGAACACGCACACAATGTGTGTGTGTATATTTTTATTATTTTTTTTTTGTTTTAATAAAACAAGTTTTCCACTTGTCCATATTAGTCCCTCATGTTTTATTTTGATCAAATGAAGCTATATCTCACCATTAGTTACTTAATCACATGCTACTAACTAGGTTAATTACTCCTAGTTACTTTAACGGGTTCGGGAAGTTATAACCCGTTATGTTTTAAGTCCCGTTAATTTGGCCTTTTTATATACTTCGTTTTCTCAAAGTATTTATTCCTCTTTTTAATTAATATTAGGTTTATTTATTTGAGTCCTAATATTTACCGGGTTAATTTTTACCACTAACGGTATTTTACCCGTCTTTACTATTAACGTGGTTTGATTACTAAACCCGTTTTTGGGATGTTACAAGTCTACCCCCCCCCCCCCTTAAAGAGGTTTCGTCCTCGAAACCTTGCTTACATAGTTCATCGAGTTCTAAACTCAATGCGTTTGACCTGAGTAATCTCTTAAGCATTACTCATACTTTAACCAATTGTTAGTATTACCAGAAAAATTATGGTAATATCTTTTTGGTTACAGAACATCTACGTACCTCATACGACATAACGTAAGTTGAAATAACGTAATTCCGTTATTTCTACTAGTTTAGTTAACTTAGCGATTTCCATCGCTTTTATATATTATTGAACTCTTGGTGAATCCGTTACCTTGACCCGTTTAAAGGTCTTTAGTGAAATTTTTCACTTTTAGCAACTATTTCTTTTTGTTTTCAAATTCATTTATTCGGTTTAGTTACTCCGAATCCTCCGCTTATGAGCAGACCAAATTTCTCGATTTGAATTGCTGACCTTCACCAGTCTCACTACCTAGACTTATTAGTCCAGTTACTTTTTACCGCTCGCTCGGGTATAATGCGATTCTACTTCACATTACATTTCTCAACTGTGATCGTGTCGCATCATGTTTAATTTATATATCTACCTTTCATTTTCGAAAAAATCACTTTTTGAATATATCGTCTTGCGCCTATCAGCGTCAAGACTTGAATCTTTCATGCTTACTATTCAATTTCCTATCAGAATTTATATTTATAAAAATGTTATTTCTTACTAAAACTGAATTTTAGTCTAACGTTTTTCTCTTTAACTATGTCAATTACTCATATCAAGGAAATTGACAACCCATAATTTATTGTTTTCCGTTCTCGTTTTACGCGGGGAATCGTAACAAGTTCCCTCACCTTACATTATTGACCCGTAGGTTCCTTCACTTAACCTCGTAGGCTATTTCCTTAAGCTTTCATCTCTTTAAGACAAGGCCCTTATGATCCCTTTGCTTCAATTCATGACCCGTGGGTCATTTTGGCCCCGTAGACCTTTACACTAATTAATATCCCGTAGGTTATGATGATCCCGTAGATCATCTTTTATTCTAGTCTTTTTTTTTTCAATTGTCTATTTATACATATATAGATTTAAAGCATCCTTTGTTATGTTTGGAATCATTTAATTTTGCTTTTGAACTTTAGTTGACCTTGACCGTAGTCTAAGGTTTCATTTGTTTACTTTCGGACTATCTTTTCCGACTTTACGACTTCTAACGTCATTTACACGTCGGTCTGTCCTACGCTTACCGTTACCCGGTTCATACTTATACTCCTTTACAACCGATTACCCGGGTCCTTCTATCTTATTGTTTTTAGCTTTTCGGTTTCACCGGTTTGCGTTTTCCTATTATATTAAGCGTTATTCCTTAATTGACTCGTTTGACTCATTTTGGGTGAATTTTCATCACTTATGAATGTCAAACTTCATTCTTTATTTGACCCGTCCAACTGTGAAATGGTTGAACGTAATTATCAAAATTTATGTTTGCGAAAATTCTTGTCATCTTTTAGTCATGACTCATATTCCGAGTCTTTTGACTTTCTATTTCGTGTTCCTGTTTCTCAGTCTACGCATGCGTTTAAATCCTTACCCACCAACCGGGTGTTTTACCAAAGTCGTTATTATTGCAACCCTTACGGTATGCATTATGACTTCGTTTCACTTTTATATTCCTACTTTGTTCTCAAATTTGGTGTTTTACAAAATCGGCCCGTTAAGAGTCATATTTGCATTCTCCGGGTTCGAGTGTAAGTACACCCCTCCCAATTGCATATCTTAATTATTTTACATGTTTCTTTGTCCCCTCCCTCGGGCTCATTATACTAACATAATACGCTTCCGTCACTCAGCTGTGCGTTTACATTATGATCAAATATTCTGCTTATCTGATTCATTTGGGTACTTTTTAATTTGTCCCTTTAACCCCGTCCTTACTACATCGGATGCAAACGTGTCCGCTATAAGAAGTTCATGGTATCATATGCCACTACTTACTTGGTCAGAGTAAGCGATTAACACATGACACGCATGACCTTTTTATAGTTTTCACATCACGCCCTATGTAAGTAATGCCTCTATTTGTTTCTCTTGGAAACAATATCCCGAATACATTTTCTATTCGGGTTTTTCCAAGTTTTTAATCTACATATGCAACTTTCAATTTCTACATATTTGTTGCATATTACTATTTGTGCAATTATATTTAAATGTGCACCTGGTAATGCTTGCCCTAACGGGCTTCTCTTGCCATTAGCCTTGTTCGCGACCGCTACGCGATTTAGGTCCTTGATGAGCATACACTTTGGACCGTTCCTCTGTCAAATCAGTTATTTGTTAAACTCTCGCTATCTTCATATGCGAGTGTCCTTCAACTAAAACATATACAATAGTTAGTAATTTCGACATTAAGGGATGCCTGTATTATAATACAAGGCTTTTCTACTATACGCATCAACGCGTGTAATTTCGTTGGCTATATCTATTCTATATCGTTTTTATTGGTGTAACGTGTATTACACGATAACCATATGTGTTGTTCTCAACACTTTAATCATACTAAACCATTGATATACATGTACTTACCGGATTTGCGATCAAGCCTCGAACCGAACACCAATCTTTATTAAGAGCATAAGGTTTAAGTCCAAGCATGGTTTTCCCCACCATACTTGAATCTCTTAAACCAGGGCTCTAATACTGTAACACCCCGTGTTTTCACGAGTGAAAGTCAAAGTCAAGGTCAAAGTCAACGACCGATTTCGCGCGACTTGACTCGTAGAAATGTTTTTATTTTATTTATATTATGTGGAGTAAATGTCATTCATTACAATAATTGAGTCATGCTAACCGTATTTCTATCGACCTACGACTGTGATTGATAGGAAGTAACAATGCGATAAAGATAATCAAGCTATGCTGATCAAATCGACATCGAACCGTAACTCGAACTGTGTATTTTACTTGTTGTTTATACGTGTGTGTGTGCCTTACGTGTTACCTGTGCATGTTCATTTTATTTTATGTTATGTTGTGATAATCAAGCGAACTCAATCGAACTCGAAGTCTAACTCGAACGTAAACGAACCCGAACCCGAATTCCGAGTCGAACCATATAAGAAGTAGTTGGGACTGAAAGTAATTTGACTAGGAAACCCTATCGAATCGCTCGCAAATCGAAACCAAAGCAACACCGCACCGAACGCACCAAAGTAGGCGGCATCCGCACGGATGGCCAATCCGCACGGATTGCCAATCCGCACGGATTGCCAATCCGCACGGATTGCCAATCCGCACGGATGACCTATCCGCGCGGATAGCCTATGCGGGTACGTGCCATGCGCACGGCTCACTCTTTCCCTTTTTGGCATCCTATAAATACACGGGTCACTCTTCAAGTTTTCCACTTTTGGCAAGTGACGTCCGAACCGCACGCATTCTTCACTTTTTCTCAGATTTCTCTCAATCCAGGTAAGATCTTGCACTAATTCTTGTACATTCTTGATCACTACACAACTCTACACCTTTCCATCTTTCAAATCTTCACTTTTAACCATGAAATCATCCAGATTTGAGGTATTCTTGAGTGACGTCATCATGAAGTTCTTATGAACTTCAAGCTTGACCTCATTCCACCAAGAATAACTCAGATCTAAACGATTTCTACAAGATTTCACAATAACTTCACCTAGATCTAAACCTTTCTAAGGATAAAAGAGTTGAAAGAAATAAACCTAAGTTCTCTCCTTCTTTTATCCTTAAAATCGGTACGAATCTGATCGGTTCCAGTGTTCTACTCGTCAAAAGTGATGCACTAGTCCTAGATCTGGATTTTACCCAACGGACACCTGATTTCGGGGTCAACCGGAATGACCGTTCTGAGTCGCCGACAGGCCAAGTTAGGGTGGTTCCTGACCAGTCTAGTCGTGCGGGTGAGAATACAACTCCAAATGGTTGCCACGTAATCAGAACGTCTTGATAAACGACAATAGAAACCAAGAGTAGACGAACGGAACAATCAGACCAGAGACTGTCCGCACGGACCAGTTGTCCGCACGGACAAGCTGTGCGCACGGACTAGCTGTCCGCACGCACATGTCATCCGGACGGATTGTCACCCGGACGAGCTACCCTTGGGACCCACTTTCCAAACAAGGTTTAAGTATCGACGAATGTGCAATACGGACGGACGGCCTCTGAATGGATTACTCTTCGGATCATGAGATACTAAGGCCTTAGAACAAATTCAAACAGTGTCCATCCGCACGGACAGGTTATCCGGATGGATTGTCTCTGCCCGCGCGCACAGACTGTCCGCACGGATCACCACTGTCCGCACGGACTACCATACGCACGGATTGTCGTCCGCGCGACCGGCTTAAAAGGTAGAAACACTTATGTGTTTTCTAAATGCTACAACGAAAACTCCAAAGCACAAGCCATCATACACAAACACATCCTTAGGAAGAAACAATCCACTTGAACGTTTATCCTCGCAAACAACTTGTCCGCACGGATAAGCCATCCGCACGCAGAACTAATCCGCACGGATTACCATCCGCACGGACAGCTCGTACGCACGGATAGCTTATCCGGATGGATCACCATCCGCACGCATCGCCATCCGCACGGATAGCTCGTACGCACGGATAGCTTATCCGGATGGATCACCATCCGCACGCATCACCATCCGCACGGATAGTTCATGCGCACGGATGACTTCCTCTCACGGATAGCTGCCCGCATGATCAGCCATCCCGAACACTCTCACTTTGTACTGTTTTACGCACCACATAACGTTACGTTATCGAATCTATTCAGGCTAACCGTACTCGCTGTAAAAGCGCTCCCTTCAATCCATAATCGCTGTGAGTATACTCGAACCCTTTTTGCTTTAGCACTTTTGGGTGTTACATACGTTACGAATATTCAAACTACAACTATCACACTACTCAAGCTATTTTAACGCTAAACCATTTACGCATGTTATACGTGGCTTATGAATGCTTGTTTGTTATGTTTACACACGGAATGCTGTCTACCTGCCTTAGCAACGATAGTACTATAGTTTGGACTTAGCACCCGTTCACACGGGGGTTGTTAAGGATCTTTTACTTGCATGGATTACGGTGGTAATCATGTATTGCGAACTGCCTCGGCAGTCAACCTGCAGTCATTGGTATCGATGGATCTATGTCGATAACTAACGTGCTTCGTTTCACCATGTGTACGTGCTGGTTATGCGTAAACGAATTCGAACTCTATATGCTATTATCAAACTTGTATGCTCACCTTTACATTCTATGTATTGACTTTATTTTAACGTATGTGACAGGTGCCTAGGTTGTTTATATGCTTCTCGGGCTGTGATGAACTTGAAGCTAGGGACTGGAGTCTAGAAACCAACGAATAAACTAGTTATGTTAAATCTGAGTTGTCGGAACAGAATATTTATTTTGATGTTATCTGTAATAACTTGTTTGACTATTTAAGATACGGTATGGGACGTATTGCTTTAATTAAATGGTAATGATAGTTGTTATGGAAACTTCTGGACAATCTGTTTCGCTCAGTGCCATGCCCCGATGATTCCGCCATCGGTTGGGGTGTGACAGATTGGTATCAGAGCCATAACTATAGGGAATTAGGCAAGACTCGACCTAGTCCGGGTCGAAGTCTTAGAGACCTAGTCTATAGTTAAGAACCAACAGACCAACTCACGCGTATGCGTAAACTCGCCACTATCACTCACTCTTTTCTATCACTGCACTCGAATTTTCAAGTTGTGAACAGGCAATGAGGCCGAGAATAGGTGTGAAAACCGCAAACTCTCGACTAAAGTTTCCTAACCAGCTTGCGTTTTAACTACAAACGAGGAGAATCATACCAAATCAGGAGTGAAATCCATATTTTGATGAATAATCTCCTCAATTTTTACCAAAAACGAGGACGGAAGTTGCAAGATAGGGGTGAAACCCTAACCTTGGCGACTCGTCCTGCTCTTATACAAAAACTCCCACCAAAGTTCAATGGACTCCAACGATCTAAAGACACGATATAACCAATGGGAATTGCGCCAACGCCCAAGAATCGAGGCAAAGGCATAGTCCTGGAGGTAATTGTGCACACGGGATCCTTGCGAATAGTCGAGCCACTTTGGTTAGTCGAAGTCTATTAGCCGCAGACAATCTACCTTCGATTTATCGATCTTCATGGAAACTTTATGCATTTTCTGTCATTTGTTAACGTTTTGAGGTACTATTGGTTTCGACCCAACACTATTGCTTCTACTAAAACACAAAACTCACATGACACAACATTGACAAATCGCTCGCGCTACACTGCTTTCGAACACTCGCAAACTCTGAATACTAGGTTTCTGTTTTCTGACTGCTTTTAGTAATTAAGTTATGTGTGTTTTGCTATTGTGCTTATCTATTTAGGAATATTGTGATTATGTGCTCTATGTGTTTATGTGATTTTGTGCAATTCTGTGATTTTGTGACTATATGTGATTACATGGTACGTGTTACTGAGCTTTGGTAGTAGTAGACGTGTGAGGTGAGATTCGAATACATGTGTTGAGTTCCATGATGTCCATTGCAGACAATGTCGTCTGGATCCCGTCATCCACTCTCTCGTCAGGAAAAGAAGGACAGACGTCTTGCTTCCATCGTCGCGAAAGCCGTAGCAAAGGCGGTGAGCGATGCTTATGAAAATGCCAGCAAATCATCCGAGGAATCGAGGACTGATGGTCCTAGAGCTGTCGCAAGACCTTTCAGTTTCAAACAATTCAAAACGTATGGGCCGAAAGAATTCACAGGCGAAGGAGGTCCTACTGCTCTTTTCCACTGGTTTGACTCTATCGAGGTTACTCTGCGACAAAGTGGTTGCCCTGATGACCTTCGAACTCTGAACGCTACCGGCGTCTTTCAGTCCCGTGCTTTGGACTGGTGGACGGCCGAGAGGAACAAGAGAGAGAATGATGCAGCTTACGGTTTGTCGTGGGACGAGCTCAAGGAAGTCATGCTAGAGGAATTCTGCCATCCTCACGAGCGTCAAAAGCTTGAAGATGAATTTTGGCACATACATCAGAAGGATGGAGACAATGCTGGTCTCACTGCTCGCTTCAAACAGCTCAGCATTATCTGTCCCGACCAGGTCAAGACTCCTGATATGACCATCAAGAAGTACATCCGAGCTTTGCCCGACTGCGTTGCTGATTTCGTGCAAGCGGCTAAGACTACCACGATCGAGGAAACCTATCTGCTGGCCGCTGAAATCAATGATAAAAGGGTTAAGGCTGGGGTGTGGGATAAGACCTCCAAGCATCTGCATCAAGCCACTACTGCTGCACCAACTACTGAAACCACCTCGTCAAGAAACAAGAGAAAGAACAAGAGAAAGAACAGCCCCACCAACAAGAACTGTGCGATTACTGCTGCACCGATCCAAGCTGTACCTGCTCAACAGCGTCAAGTAGCGGCGCCTGTGGCCAATGCACCGCCTGCAAAGCGTGCAAATACTGGACCACACCCGCTCTGCCCTACTTGCACCTATCATCACCCGACTAATATTCAATGCCGCTTCTGTGCTCACTGCAATGTGTACGGCCACTTTACTGCCAACTGCCGTATTCGCCAAGCTCCTGCCAATCAAGCTCTACTCGCTGCCCCACAGGGTCAACAAGCTCCTCCGGCACCCGCAGTCAAAGCCAGAGCATGCTTCACGTGTGGCGACCCGAACCATTTTACCAACATGTGCCCGAACAGGGTAGTGAAACAAGAACCGCAACAGCAGCCGCCACAGTAGCAGCAACAGCAACAACAGGCAGCACGCGCCAGAACTTTCAATCTCAATGTGCGTCAAGCCCAGGCTGACAACAACGTGGTCAATGGTACGTTCCTTGTGAATGGTATTTATGCTTCATGTTTGTTTGATACTGGAGCCGATAATTGCTTTGTGTCACTCGAATTTGAGAAACTCCTTAGTCGTAAACGTTCTTGACTCTCCTCTGCATTCGATGTTGAAGTCGCTACCTGAAGAACCGTCGTTGTAAACTCTGCCATTCTTGATTGCACTCTCGAGCTCAACAATCACATCTTCTCAATCGATCTCATTCCGATGCAACTCGGAAGTTTTGACGTCATAGTAGGCATGGACTTTCTTCGCGAAAACCATGCCGAAGTTGTGTGCTTCGATAAAATGATTCGTTTTTCGCTCGCAAACGCTGATTCGTTGTGTGTTTATGGTGATACTACTTCGAAGGGTCTCAAGCTTATGTCATGCCTACAAGCTAGCAAGTATCTCCGCAAGGAATACAGGGCTTTCTTGGCTAACGTCGTAGCAGCAGAGAAGGAAAAGAAAGAGAAGAAGGAAGTAAAAGACGTTCCAGTGGTTCGAGAATTTCCTAATGTTTTTCCAGAGGATCTTCCCGGACTACCTCCAAAGCGCGATATTGATTTTCGCATTGATCTCATTCCTGGAGCTAATCCTATCGCCAGAGCTCCTTATCGACTCGCGCCGTCTGAAATGCGCGAACTCTCAACCCAACTCCAGGAATTGCTTGAAAAAGGCTTTATTCGCCCGAGCACCTCTCCTTGGGGCGCACCAGTCCTTTTCGTCAAAAAGAAGGACGGGTCGTTCCGGATGTGCATCGACTACCGGGAATTGAATAAGTTGACTATCAAGAACCGCTATCCTCTGCCTCGAATCGACGATTTGTTTGACCAACTACAAGGCGCTACGTGTTTCTCGAAGATCGATCTGCGTTCAGGATACCATCAGCTGCGTATACAGGAGGAGGATATACCCAAAACCGCGTTTCGTACTCGTTACGGCCATTACGAATTCGTTGTCATGCCTTTTGGCCTAACAAACGCACCAGCAGTTTTCATGGATCTGATGAATCGAGTGTGTAAACCATATCTCGACCGTTTCGTCATCGTGTTCATCGACGATGTCTTGATCTATTCCAAAACGAGAGCCGAACATGCGCAACATCTACGTTTGGTTCTCGAGTTACTCCAGGGGAACCAACTCTACGCCAAATTCTCCAAGTGCGAGTTTTGGTTGGGGGAGGTTCAATTTCTGGGTCACATCGTAAATAGTCAGGGTATTCACGTCGATCCTGCGAAGATTGAAGCTGTTAAGAGCTGGGTTACGCCTAAGAACCCGTCTGAGGTCCGCTCCTTTCTCGGGCTAGCAGGATATTATCGACGATTTATCGAAGGATTCTTGAAGATTGCTGTACCACTTACCTCTCTTACTCATAAGGACCAGCCTTTTGTCTGGGGAACCAAACAAGAGTCTGCCTTTCGAACCCTCAAACACATGCTTTGCAATGCTCCTGTTCTCACACTACCCGACGGAAACGATAATTTCATTGTCTACTGTGATGCTTCTAACCTTGGTCTCGGTTGTGTCCTAATGCAACGAGACAAGGTCATAGCTTACGCATCTCGTCAGCTCAAAGTCCACGAGAAGAACTATACAACCCACGATCTCGAGCTAGGCGCAGTTGTTTTTGCATTAAAGATTTGGCGACACTACCTGTATGGTACAAGGTGTACGATCTTCACCGATCATAGGAGCCTACAACATATCTTTAATCAGAGGGAACTAAATATGCGTCAACGCCGATGGGTAGAACTTCTCAATGATTACGACTGTGAGATTCGTTATCACCCAGGCAAGGCAAATGTTGTTGCCGACGCACTTAGCAGACGGAGCTATCTGCTTAGCACTCGTAATGTTCAAGCCCAGCACAACCTCGAAGCTCTCATTCGTGACGCCCAGCATGCATGTTTCAACGAACGCACTTTGAAGAAAGAAAGAATCTACCACGATGGAGCCCAACTTGTGAGCAAATCAAATGGGATATTCCACTTATTAGACCGAACTTGGATTCCCAAGCGAACCAACCTGCGACAGATTATCATGGATGAAGCCCACAAATCCCGATACTCTATTCATCCCGGTGCTGACAAAATGTACCACGATCTTCGCTACAGGTACTGGTGGCCGGGTATGAAACGGGATATCGCCCTCTACGTCAGAAAATGCCTAACCTGTGCTAGGATCAAGGCTGAACATCAAAGACCCTCTGGCTTGCTCGAACAACCTCCAATCCCCATGTGGAAGTGGGAGAGCATAGCTATGGATTTCGTAACCAAGCTTCCAACCACGTCATCAGGTCACGACAGCATTTGGGTTGTTATTGACCGTTTGACTAAATCAGCTCACTTTTTGCCAATACGAGAAGACTACAAGGTAGAACGATTAGCCCGAATCTACACCGACGAGATCATTTGTCGACATGGGACGCCTCGTGACATCATCTCTGATCGTGATGCTCGGTTTACTTCACGATTGTGGGAAACATTCCAAACGACACTCGGTACAACACTTAATCTAAGTACTGCGTTCCACCCACAAACCGACGGTCAGACTGAAAGAACGATTCGTACACTTGAAGACATGCTCCGTTCGTGTGTTCTAGACTTCGGTGGTAATTGGAATAGACACCTTCCGTTAGTCGAATTTTCGTATAACAACAGCTACCAGGCTAGCATCCAGATGGCACCTTTCAAGGCCTTATACGGAAGAAGATGTCGATCGCCTATTGTGTGGCACGAGATCGGTCACTCGCAACTAACCGGTCCGGAGCTACTACAAGAAACGACAGACAAAATCTTCCAAATTCGGGACAACCTAGCGAAAGCTCGGGATCGACATAAAGTTTACGCCGATAAAAAGCGCAAGCCCCGTGAATATGGCATTGGTGACTACGTACTCCTAAAGGTATCACCTTGGAATGGTGTAGTCCGATTCGGCAAGAAGGGGAAACTCGCGCCTCGATATGTTGGACCTATTAAGATTCTGGAAAGGATCGGAAAAGTCGCCTACAGACTCGAATTACCGGAGGAACTTAGCAATGTCCATCCGACTTTCCACGTGTCAAACCTCCGAAAGTGCATCACCGACCACGACTTACATGTTCCTCTAGATGATCTACAAGTGAACGAAACATTACACTTCGTGGAAAAGCCTGTCGAAATCATGGATCGCCAAACCAAAGAACTCAGGTGCTCACGCATTCATATTGTAAAGGTCCGGTGGGAAGGCAAACGAGGCGCGGAGTTCACTTGGGAACTTGAAAGCGACATGAAGGCAAAGTACCCACAATTGTTTAATTAAGAAATTTTGTAGGGTTGTAGATCAAGTGTTTTCGCACAACATATGCAAGTCTTAACAATTTTACCCGTAAAATCTTGTTTAATTTGTCGATTAACTGTTGAAAACGTGAAAAAAAAATGTAAAAGTGACAAATTGATCGAATCTGATGTGTGTTTGATCCTCGTAATCGATCACCTGCTCAGATACCACTTGTAGGACCGATTTTGACTTCGTCACGATTATGTTTAGTCAAGCACGTTCACGGATTCCGCACGATTCGGAGTCAACAATAGTCAACGCGGATTTGTTAACCGTACGGTGAACATCAACAGCAACATTCAACATTTTTCTAACAAAAATTCAGATTTCTCCCAAACGGCTTCAAATTGAAATCTGAAACTTTATAGGCTTTTAGATCAGATAATTTCGCATATCATATCCGAAAATTATCAATTTTTAACCGTAAAAACCCGATTAATTTGACAACTTTCAGTGGTCCAAACGAAGAAGTCTCACACGTGATTCACGACCTAGTTACAGCTTTCAGCTTAATTTCGGGACGAGTGAAAGTCAAGGTCAAAGTCAACGACCGATTTCGCGCGACTTGACTCGTAGAAATGTTTTTATTTTATTTATATTATGTGGAGTAAATGTCGTTCATTACAATAATCGAGTCATGCTAACCGTATTTCTATCGACCTACGACTGTGATTGATAGGAAGTAACAATGCGATAAAGTTAATCAAGCTATGCTGATCAAATCGACATCGAACCGTAACTCGAACTGTGTATTTTACTTGTTGTTTATACGTGTGTGTGTGTGCCTTACGTGTTACCTGTGCATGTTCATTTTATTTTATGTTATGTTGTGATAATCAAGCGAACTCAATCGAACTCGAAGTCTAACTCGAACGTAAACGAACCCGAACCCGAATTCCGAGTCGAACCATATAAGAAGTAGTTGGGACTGAAAGTAATTTGACTAGGAAACCCTATCGAATCGCTCGCAAATCGAAACCAAAGAAACACCGCACCGAACGCACCAAAGTAGGCGGCATCCGCACGGATGGCCAATCCGCACGGATTGCCAATCCGCACGGATTTCCAATCCGCACGGATGACCTATCCGCGCGGATAGCCTATGCGGGTACGTGCCATGCGCACGGCTCACCCTTTCCCTTTTTGGCATCCTATAAATACACGGGTCACTCTTCAACTTTTCCACTTTTGGCAAGTGACGTCCGAACCGCACGAATTCTTCACTTTTTCTCAGATTTCTCTCAATCCAGGTAAGATCTTGCACTAATTCTTGTACATTCTTGATCACTACACAACTCTACACCTTTCCATCTTTCAAATCTTCACTTTTAACCATGAAATCATCCGGATTTGAGGTATTCTTGAGTGACGTCATCATGAAGTTCTTATGAACTTCAAGCTTGACCTCATTCCACCAAGAATAACTCAGATCTAAACGATTTCTACAAGATTTCACAATAACTTCACCTAGATCTAAACCTTTCTAAGGATAAAAGAGTTGAAAGGAATAAACCTAAGTTCTCTCCTTCTTTTATCCTTAAAATCGGTACGAATCTGATCGGTTCCAGTGTTCTACTCGTCAGTAGTGATGCACTAGTCCTAGATCTGGATTTTACCCAACGGACACCAGATTTCGGGGTCAACCGGAATGACCATTCTGAGTCGCCGACAGGCCAAGTTAGGGTGGTTCCTGACCAGTCTAGTCGTGCAGGTGAGAATACAACTCCAAATGGTTGCCACGTAATCAGAACATCTCGATAAACGACAATAGAAACCAAGAGTAGACGAACGGAACAATCAGACCAGAGACTGTCCGCACGGACCAGTTGTCCGCACAGACAAGCTGTGTGCACGGACTAGCTGTCCGCACGCACAGGTCATCCGGACGGACTGTCACCCGGACGAGCTACCCTTGGGACCCACTTTCCACACAAGGTTTGAGTATCGACGAATGAGCAATCCGGACGGACGGCCTCTGAATGGATTACTCTTCGGATCATGAGATACTAAGGCCTTAGAACAAATTCAAACAGTGTCCATCCGCACAGACAGGTTATCCGGATGGATTGTCTCTGCCCGCGCGCACAGACTGTCCGCACGGATCACCACTGTCCGCACGGACTACCATACGCACGGATTGTCGTCCGCGCGACCGGCTTGAAAGGTAGAAACACTTATGTCCGCGCTACAACGAAAACTCCAAAGCACAAGCCATCATACACAAACACATCCTTAGGAAGAAACAATCCACTTGAACGTTTATCCGCACAAACAACTTGTCCGCACGGATAAGCCATCCGCACGCACAACTAATCCGCACGGATTACCATCCGCACATACAGCTCGTACGCACGGATAGCTTATCCGGATGGATCACCATCCGCACGCATCGCCATCCGCACGGATAGCTTATCCGGATGGATCACCATCCGCACGCATCACCATCCGCACGGATAGTTCATGCGCACGGATGACTTCCTCTCACGGATAGCTGCCCGCATGATCAGCCATCCCGACCACTCTCACTTTGTACTGTTTTACGCACCACATAACGTTACGTTATCGAATCTATTCAGGCTAACCGTACTCGCTGTAAAAGCGCTCCCTTCAATCCATAATCGCTGTGAGTATACTCGAACCCTTTTTGCTTTAGCACTTTTGGGTGTTACATACGTTATGAATATTCAAACTACAACCCTTTTTGCTTTAACGCTAAACCATTTACGCATGTTATACGTGGCTTATGAATGCTTGTTTGTTATGTTTACACATGGAATGCTGTCTACCTGCCTTAGCAACGAAAGTACTATAGTTTGGACTCAGCACCCGTTCACACGGGGGTTGTTAAGGATCTTTTACTTGCATGGATTACGGTGGTAATCATGTATTGCGAACTGCCTCGGGCAGTCAACCTGCGGTCATTGGTATCAATGGATCTATGTCGATAACTAACGTGCTTCGTTTCACCATGTGTACGTGCTGGTTATGCGTAAACGAATTCGAACTCTATATGCTATTATCAAACTTGTATGCTCACCTTTACATTCTATGTATTGACTTTATTTTTAACGTATGTGACAGGTGCCTAGGTTGTTTATATGCTTCTCGGGCTGTGATGAACTTGAAGCTAGGGACTGGAGTCTAGAAACCAACGAATAAACTAGTTATGTTAAATCTGAGTTGTCGGAACAGAATATTTGTTTTGATGTTATCTGTAATAACTTGTTTGACTATTTAAGATACGGTATGGGACGTATTGCTTTAATTAAATGGTAATGATAGTTGTTATGGAAACTTCTGGACAATCTGTTTCGCTCAGTGCCATGCCCCGATGATTCCGCCATCGGTTGGGGTGTGACAAATACCAACTTGTAACACCCATATTATTATTTTAAGGTTTTCGTATAAATACAATATTAAACATGTAATTACGATTAAGTATCCTTAGAAAATACGAGTAATTTAAAACTTTTACAACTTAAAAGTTTTCAACATAATATAAATAAGTTCGCCATTTAAAAGTTATGACGTAACGCCGTGCGGAAGCTTTTAACTTTATCGTGTTCGGTTCTTCTTCGAGCTTGATCTTCATCTGGGCACTCTTAGCGATCACCTATAATCAAAACCAACTTAAAAGTTAGTTTTGATAGATAAATAAATAGTTTAAACAAGTTACATGATTCAAACAACAACAAAAATAAGTTTTTACGGAACAGGGGGACGTCGCGTGATGCCTAGGGCCGTCGCGTGACGCCTAGCCCCTGTTTTCACAGACTGTTGTTTAACAGTTACTGTACATTCTCAGCACGACTTGATTTCACGGAAACGGCCATAACTTCTTCGTTATTGGTCTGTTTTACCCGATTCTTTTTCCTACGCGTCTGTAATTAAATTCTCCATCTTATGGAGTTAAAATACAACATCTAACTTCACAAAATTTTAGACTTCAAGCTCTCGGCTTGAAGTTCAATTACGACACTTTTTGACCCGTTCGCGGTTTCATCTAACAAACTTGTTTGTGGCCCTTGTTTCTTTTGTAAACATATTATTATGATTATTTCCTATTGTACAAGGTTCAATTCACGAGTTATTACACATTTTTAACCCGTTTCGCTATTACTTCTATTTTGACCCGTTAAGGGTATTTATGCACTAAGGCCCCATATCATCCCTTTTATACTTATCTTAAGGATTTAATCTATCAAAACACTTATTTCCAACAACCTTTAAAGGTTGTTTGCCTGATTTACCCATCAAGGGCATTTTAGTCAACTTTAGCCCTTCATTGACGACGAAGGGCATTTGCTACTAATTTGACCCAAAAATGTATGTTTAACCACAATCTTATTTATATGTACCTGGCTCGAGTCAACCTAGTGACCCGTTTCGACACCTTGCTTTTATTACCGATATTCTTATGGCGACGCAATTACCCAAACTACTATTCGCCCCTGTAAACACATGACTTGACAACCACATTAGTTGATTTTGTCAAATGGCGTCATTCCCACCATTTGGCCCGTTCGACCTACATAACCCAACATTTTCATATGTAACAAAACATGGGTTTTTAATTACCAATCACACATCCGACCCATTTCGGATTTTCTCACTAGATCCCTTTTTTTTAAAGTCAATTTCTTATATATTTTTTTTAACTTCGGCTTACGCTATGGGTGTTCTTTGAAACTTATTTTACTTTAGTCGATACTTGACTAAATTTCCATTTTTACCCAATTTCCCATTACTAGTTACGCTATAAGGTAACTTTAAGAAAAACTCACTAGTTCTTAACCAATTCGTGACTAATTTACCATTTTGACTCTTTCACCATTAATCATGGTTTAAAACATTTTTATTGGTTCCGACTCATTTTGTTTCGTGTCGGAACCCATGATTTGAACCTAATCCTTTATTGTATTCATCGCTTATAAAATAAACACATATACTACAAGTGGGTGTAAGTTTTACTTACCTCGCATCCGAAGTACGCTTTTTCCTTCTTATTTGCTTCGTTTGACCCGCTTCCTTTCCAAGCCTCCACCTAGCTTGTCAAGCGTCAAACTATCATCATAATTCGTAAGACGGTTAGTTTAGTCATTATTACATACGACTATTCCATCTTACGAACTCTATGTCGGAATTACTATTCGAATTCAACGTTGGTTTATTTGACTTTCGATAGTCAACTAACTTCAATCATATTATACGCACAATGAGTTTAATCAACATCATGTTTAGAACCCATATTATTCCGTATTACACGTAGTTAGTCAAGTTAGCCAATTACGCGTTTCTTTCATAATTTCATTATGTCAACATTCATTCGGGCATTTTAACAAACACCTAATGTGCATAATTTTACATATTTACTAACTAGTTCATCACTAGTTATCTTTACCAAGATTTACATAATCACATTCAAACCTCTAAGTCTAGTGTTCATGAACTACATCAAGAACTTATATCCTAACCTCAATATTCATCAATCTTACATTCTAATCTGAGTGTTCATCATATTAACATAAAACCCACTTAGCACATAATAGGGTAATTACCAAATCCCTAGTTTTGACAACAATTCATCAAATTTTCTACTAGGGTTTGTTTCTAAACCAAGATATAATCACAATAACACTCATAGATTCAACATTCATTCCAGAATTTCGATTATGATTGTTTATCATAATCTCAAAGTATCACCAAATAGCAAAATTTAACATACCTTGTGATCCCCATGACTAGGTGATCGTTTTCATGTATTCATGCAGTGATTTGAGTCTTGATTCGAGCTTCGATTTAGTCATTTAGTGTGAACTAGGGTTTTGCTCCTTAGAGCACCCTCCTGGTCGATCAGAAGAACACGCACACAATGTGTGTGTGTATATTTTTATTATTTTTTTTTGTTTTAATAAAACAAGTTTTCCACTTGTCCATATTAGTCCCTCATGTTTTATTTTGATCAAATGAAGCTATATCTCACCATTAGTTACTTAATCACATGCTACTAACTAGGTTAATTACTCCTAGTTACTTTAACGGGTTCGGGAAGTTATAACCCGTTATGTTTTAAGTCCCGTTAATTTGGCCTTTTTATATACTTCGTTTTCTCAAAGTATTTATTCCCCTTTTTTATTAATATTAGGTTTATTTATTTGAGTCCTAATATTTACCGAGTTAATTTTTACCACTAACGGTATTTTACCCGAATTTACTATTAACGTGGTTTGATTAACAAACCCGTTTTTGGGATGTTACATTATGCCTCATTTGATGTAATTTATATGTTAAATTTTGCACACATCAAATACCCCCACACTTGAATCTTTGCTTGTCCTCAAGCAAAACTCTTTAATATGTGGCTTTACACACCCAAATGGAAGAGGTAGAAGAGAAGTTTTTGGGCTCATCTTGAGTGTCGGGAATCCAAGATCTTTATTGGGTTTTATTTTTATTTTATTCACAATCCTATTCGTCATGATTTATTTAGAATGATTTATAAGAAAAATTACTTATTTGGGCATAACATGTTGTAACACCTCGAAAATTAACGTCCTATAATGTATTGACACGTGTCATAAGCTTGAACGTGTGAAAGAATACTCTAGAGGGACTAAAGTTGACAAACATGGAAAGTATGTAAATATAAGGGTTAAAATTGTCAACAAGGGATAAATATACTTTACAATAACCCTACATAATGTTTAAACCTTCAAACGAATAAATCATGGATCATACGAGGCTAACTATGAAAGAAAGTGAGAGATTACAAACTACAGGGGTTAAATGTGTCAACATGTTTAAAGTATACCTCTGAGTGACCTTTTAGCAAACCCGAAGCTTTGTAACGATTAAATATGCTCACTAGAATACATGATAAAAATTTCATCAAGTTTCGTTATCGTATGAGAAAGTTATGATCAAATTCGTATGCAAGGGGTTAAAGCGTAAACGTTGAAAGTTATGACTTTTCGGGTAATAACAAAGTGATCAAGGGCTTAACAAAGTGGGTATAAGACTTGAAGCCCCTATAAGTCAAGTTAAGGGGCTCAAAATGCAAGAAATAAAGTGTGGTCGACCTTTCGAAGAGCCAAGAGCCAAGGATGCAAACTGAAAAAGTTGTAAAACCTGAAGTTAGGCTCCAGGCGGGCCGCGTAAGGTCTTGGCAATTCTTACGCGGGCCACGTCAGGCCCCCAATTGCAGAAAATCATTTTTGTTGGCTGTTCAGCCTTGGAACCGACTTAGATCAGATATTTTCACTTCATGGGCGCCCCCTACATGTTCCTAGGCACTTAGGGACATCTGTTGATGATCCATGGCCATTGATAGCATGATTTGTCAATGATCTAAGGTGTTTAAAACACTATATAAGGGCCCTTAAGTTGCAACAATTGATCACACCTTCCATCTGCAATTGAGGAGCTTTCTGGAGCTTGAGAGCAGACACAAGTCCTTCCTAATCGTTCATAGGACTCTTGTAAGTTTGCCTAACCTTCCTTAGTTAAGTTTTTGCTTAGTTTTAGCTTAAAGTCAAACCGTCGTAATTAACAGTTGACTTAACGATTAATCACTAATGGTCCAGTGATTAGTCGAATTGAAAGTAGTTATAAGTTGGTAATTATGTGGGCAATAAACTCTTAAAAGGGCACCCTCTGATTCCCACTCTAACTAGGTCAAATGTCGGGTCAAACTTGTTATTAAAAAGTCAACAGAATGCTTAATTTACAATTTATGCATAATTAGCAATGTAGAACCCTTACAACTTGTTTGATCATTAATATAACTTGGTAATGAATGTAAGAACATGTCTAAACATGTTCAACCTGACAATCTTCTGTTTAGACCCGGTTCGGAACCGAAAGTTGCAAAGCTTTGACTTTTGCTTTGACTTCAGTTCTGACCCATTTTGGTATGATTTAGAAATACCTTAGAGCTCTATTTGGACCAGGTTACATGCTAGTATAACCCTCTGTGATTATACACCATGGTTCATTAGTTAACCAATTAATACGCATGATTCCGTTAATTGCTCATATGTTGACCATTATGCCCTTTTCACCTTAAAACGTGATTTATGAAAATGTAAAAGAGTAGAAACCTTAGCTACCAATATATAAACTTGCACCCAAAATTTGACATCAGTTTGAGGTGTAGTTTGAGAGTTATGCTCATTAGCGTAAATTGAAAGCTTTGTGTTAATTAAACGGCGTAATTAGCGTATAGCCTAGTTAAGCCTACTTTTTGATATCAAATTTATTACCCAATGATGTAATATATTATTTTGGGATATTTGAAGATTTTTAATTAATTTTAGGCTGAGCATAACTTATAGTCGTAGGCTTAATCCGGTAATTGTCGGTTTTGCCCTTACGGGCTATAAAATGAGTTTTACATATCTACTTGACTCCAAACCTTTTGTTACTGATCACATATGATAAATAAATTATTTTAAGCCTTCTGGAATAATAAAAATATCAGCTTTATGTATAGAACCCGGAAATGGCTTTTAATCGCCTTTTTAAGCGTTTTTAACGCATAGTATGTACTAGAACTATTTTAAACATACACGGGTTGATACCTACTGATATTTTAGGTAAATTATAATATTTTAACAGTAAGCAAAAGTTGTTTAACTCAGACTTCAGTTTTGAGCTTTTCGGCTTATGTGAAATTACCAAAATGCCCCTACGGTGCATAGTTTGGTTATAATTGATAAATTTCACATATATACCATACCCTACTGTTATAACTTGGTAAACTGAGTATTTTTGCTGAACATATCAGACCTACAACTCAGGTTAATACTTAAACTCTTTTATAACCTTATAAATGATCAAATTACCCCTACGGGGCATAGTTTGTGTTTAAATTCGTTTTGGGCATAATGGAAGGTATCCTACTGATATCACAACATATTTGAGGCATATTAACTTAGGAAACCTGGTTAGGACCCTTATGATTTCCATTACGCCTCTTGCGCGTACGGTTCGGCTTATGTGACTAGTTCGCATATATTAGCCGAAACGGGTCAAACCATATCAGTTTTGTCTCAAAATCCAGAATGTGTTTAAGTTACCCATATTAAACAAGAATACAAGCTTGCCGGGTCAAAAACACATTCTAAACCGGTCTTCGCTTTATCATGTGTTTGAACCGTATCTTTCTGAAAACTAACTGGTCTAAGCTTAGGCTTAATTAAAGACCCGTTAGCATTCTAAATGGTTATTTATACCATCATTCCAGACAAGAGCCTTCTGGTAAATTGTACCTACGCTTACTTAAGTGAATACGGCTGAGTTATTATAATTCTTGCTATTTAATATAGGAGCTAGCTCAGGTAAATACTCTTAACTTATTTTCCCTTATACGGGCTTGGGATACGGTATAATGATACCGCTTGGTCGGGTATTGAATGTTTAATCGGATTGTGATTAAATTATTGAGGTAACCCGATTTAATCTGTATTGTTTGAAATAAAAGCCTTTAGGGGTTAATGACCATGTCCCGGATATCCTTGACATCATTGTATTATAAAATGGCCACGTCTTAAGCACGGGTTGTAGGCATACACCTAACAGTTGCTTAAGGAATAACGGTATCTCACTCTCTTGTGGGCCTATACTTGTGGTGTGTCTGTTAATCTGACTCGGTTTCTACATCGGGCCCTGAACGTACAACAAGATTGTAAGATTATAAATATAATTGTCCCAAGTTATAAAAGATTAATTTTGCCTTTCTGCATTTTAATCAAAGTGTCAAAATATTTTGTGCCTGGTGCATCTAAAATCAATTTCCTAAACTCTTTTCAAATGAGTCAGTTGAGTGTATTTACCAGTGAAAACTGACGTATTTTCCAAAAAGGTTAAGTGACAGGTACTGAACGTAATTGGCTGGAAGCTCAGGGCGCTAATAAGGAATCTTGCAAGTTCTAGGCGTCTAAAGTCTGTTGAACAATGTTTATGTTTTATGATCCGCCTGTGGATCCTTTACTTTCCGTTGTAATACTTGATATTACGTTATATTCGGATTGTAATATAATTATCTTTTGCTTCCGCTGTGCATTTATATGTTGTGTTGCTTGACTATGATGATATCAACTACGTCACGATACTCCCCACCGAGTCCACCGGTGAAACGTGGAAATATCGGGGTGTGACAGGTTGGTATCAGAGCCAACACTGAGTGAATTAAACACTAGCCTTTTGTGTTTAATCTCAGTTACACAGTTGCACATTCTTGAGTCTAGACAAGAACATAGGACTAATCCTAATTCGTTTCATTGTCTTTTAAATTGCTTCTTTTGTTATTTTTCTGATTTGCCCTTGCATGGACAAGTCATTTTCAGTTTGAAGTCCCGTTTAGGGCAACCTGTAACAACTCTCATCAAAAGTTATATTTATTTAAATTAAATTGTCCAATAGGAAACCCTAATTAAGAAACCCAAGTGATTCTGTATAATCCCTAAATTTTTCAGAACATTTGGAATCAGGATTAGGGCCCCTAAAACTCAAAGGGGGTAAACCCTAATTGACGATTATCTCTAAAAATGCGTTGTCTAGAGTTAAAATTCACGAACTAGCAACTCAGCAGACCTATACTAGTGACAAGGCTACCCTAGGGTAGGTTGTCACCCCAGGCGAGTCGCGACAGGAGCAGCAACATCTCCCGCGACACGCGGGGGAACTCAATTTCACGTATAAATAGGACGGACTGTTTCATGCAATTGGGTGTTCTTTCGACGTTCAAATTCGAATTGTACGCTGAGTTATAGTATAATCACTACAAAAACACACACTGATCACGAAGTACTGCCACAATTCAGGGTAATAACTCGATCGCTGCTACGATTCAATGTCCGATCGATTAAACTATCCAATGGATGTTTAAGTGCTGCCCACATTAGGGTTTATGCTTTGTCATTCGTCGTTAAATCGATGGATGTTTAAGTATCGCACTTTGTCATTTGTTGTGACGGTTGTAATCTCGTGAGTTATCGTAAATGCTGTATTAAGTTACTAACCTAGTTTGTGTGCATGATTATTTAAACTAGGTTATCAAGGCTAATCAGTAGAATAAGCTCTGTTAAATCTGCAAGGTGAGTCATTCTCTTTTGATCAAATCTATTTACAAAAGCATGTTTATTTCAAAGTTATAATTACGGGGATTAAGTCTTTGTAATCACCAAGTTACAGCCGGTATGTGGGGTTTTGTATACATTACTTGATAATCGTCACCATTGAGGCAGCCAATGGGGGATATGACCATAGTCACAGATCCGGTCGAGTGACAAATACCGTGGGTAGTTGGTTTGATATCAGAAACATTGTAATCGCTCTTAATACTGTAAATTATAACAAACGAGTCATTTTAGAAATTAGAATGATTCACTCAGTATTTCCCGCTGACAAAACCTTTTTCAAACATGTTTCAGGTGATCTGTTATGATCCAGGAAAAGTGCCGTGAAGCACTATCAGCTTAAAGAAGTGGCTCAGTATAAAATAAAGAAACATGTTTGGTAAAATAAAAGATTTCCTGGTGAAATCTCAAGATTGTAAATTATCGGGTTTTATCCCGAAATGTGAAATAAAATAATCGGGAAATATTTCAGTTTTAAAAAGATCCTGAAGAAACTTCCGCTGTCAATTAAAATACCACGGGATTTCTGTCCCGCGGCTCCTGAAACGGGTCAAACCGGGTCGGGGGCCGTGACAGAAATAAGGTGGTATCAGAGCCACTGATCTAAGCCTATTAAGTATTTAGAAATACTTAATTTTACTGATTACCAATTATGTGATTATGTGTTTTATTAACTGATTATTTGTTAATTACAGTATGGGTAAACAAAAGCTGTCAAACATCTATCTTAAACTAGATAGGTCAACCAACGAGAAGGGAAGTTCATCTCAAACAAAACCTTATATAATTCCTGAAGAAGGAATATTTGTCCGTAAGGCACATTACGAGGAACCACTTTCTCCTAATAAAAGAAGTTTGATTATTAGGAAAAGTCAGGAGGAAATAAGGAAAAACCGAGAGAAGAAAGTTAAACAAGAAACCCAGGATTTAATCAATAAATCACCTTGGGAGGACAAATTAGATAAGAAATGGGCAAATCTTTATATGCTAGCTACAGTAGCAGAAAATGCAAATCTCTAATTACTCAAAAGTTTTAGCACTTTTGTGTTCCAGAAACCTTATTTAGTAAATAAATAAGTTTACAGTAAATCGTAGTATAATTTACTTGTCAGTTGTTTTATGTATGCAATGATATTTATGGGTTATCTATAAAATTTTGTTATTTTATTTTAACATTTGGTATGTATTTTGCATATATGCTAAACAGCATGAATGAGATATCAGAAGGTTTAGAAAATCTTAACCTCTATCCTGTTAAGATAGAAGTTTCAAAGGAATTCACTGGTTACTTCGCTGATAAAGAAGAACCCATGGAATTTCAATCCAAACCACTGGCAAAACCTAAACCCAAGAAATGAAGCAGATTTGTGGGCTGGAGGCGTGTACGAAGGAAAAAGCCAGCAACAAGAAAGGTTACCAAAACTGAAGAACCAAAAGACAAAGGAAAAGGGGTAGAAATTGAGGAAAATGTTAATCAAGTAGAAGCTGAGAAGAGTTTTAAGCAAACAGAAAGAGAAGTCGGAGAAAGTTCTAGGCAGAAACAGAAAATGACTCCTTGGGAAGTTTTAGATCATCAATTAGTAATGAGTGACCTCATCGGACCTGCCGATGGAAACCTTAAACCAGCCAATCCAAACCTTATATTTACTGAAGAAGATCTTTTCAGTTACCCATTAGAAGCTCCAATTCCAATCAATCTGGAACCTGCTATTCCAGATCCTATTGTCTAACCTCAACCACTACCAGTAGAATTAGATGAATGGTGGACAACTGATTGGCAATACCAAAATCTTTTAAATAACCCTGATACATTTTTCCCACAAGTTGACCCAGAACCTCCACTATACCCAACTATGAGCCCGGAGAATCTGACTGAACTTCTCCTCTGGGGCGAAGAGTTAATTGATGCAGGAAATCAAATTAGGGATGTGGGAGAAAGAGTTACTTGGAAATATGACGAAAGGGAGCGTCGTTTTTAAGAAATTAGTTGACCAGATAATGAGAGTTGCAGGAGTATGTGTTAATAAATAATCATAATAACCAGTATGTGTAATAACTTAACAATAAAACGTTGTATGATAATCGTGTGTACGAGGCATAATATAATATATAGAAATGAAATTTGTGAAATCGATAATTTTGATTATACATGTTAATGTGATTATGTGCAAACTGTTTTATTATATATTTATTTTTATACTAATTATTTACATAAAATTTATTATCAGATGTCAAACATTGGTAACGAACCAGTAAATGAGGTTAATCAGTCAGAGCAACATCCAGGAGATCAATATATGACTAGACAAGATATTGAAAATATTGTTGGTCAAGGGATAGCCAATGCCATTCCAGCATTCGTTGCTGCTATAAAGAATCCAATCGAACCGCAACAAATAGTCCCTAGTAAACGTATTTCTGAAGACAACTTCAGTAATAGGGTAAACGGAGGCAATGATAATGTCAATCATAATGCAGAACCACATCAAGCTCCATTTCCTAAGAAAATGAAAGCCGCAACGCCTGGTTGCACTTTCAAAGAATTCCTTGCTTGTAAACCCACTGAATTTGCAGGCAATGAAGGAGCGACTGAATCACTGCGTTGGTTAGAGAAAACCGAAGCAGTCATTGCAATAAGTAAATGTGCTAAAGATGATCAGGTCATGTACGCATCAAATCTCTTCAAGGAAGGAGCACTTGAATGGTGGAACACTGTGTTACAATCAAAAGGAAGAATAATAGCTTATGCTATGACTTGGGAAGAATTTAAGGGTTTTGTAGAAAGAAAATTTTGTCCTGAGTATGAAAAGGAACAGATAACGAATAAGTTTCTAAATCATAGGATGACGGGTGTAGATTGTCGCAGTTATACTTCGACATTCTTTGAATATGCTAGAGTGGTACCAACACTAGCTTCGCCAGAACCGGTACTCATTTCTCGCTACATTTGGGGACTGATTAGTGAAATCCGCAACATCGTTAAAGCTGCGAGACCTCGCACTATTGACAATGCTGTGGAATTAGCTAATACCCTAACCGATGAACTAGTGCGCACCCAAGATGAAACAGAAAGAAAGAATTGGCTCAGAAAATTACTCAAGGATTTCGTGCGGGTAACAGTAGTAATTTCAAGAGAAAAGGAACTGGGCAATTCTCAACTCCGTCATTCTGCCGAAAATGCAAGAAGAAACATTATGGAAGATGTGATATAACCTGCAATTTTTGCAAAACTGTGGGGCATCGTGAAGAAAATTGCAGGAAGAAATCCATAATTTGTTATAATTGTGGAGAGGCAGGACATTTCAAAACAGAATGTCCTAAATTGAGCAAACCAGCAGACAACAAAACTAAGGCGACCGACGGAACTATTAAGAAGAATGCCAGGGCATTTCAGCTGACCACTCAAGAAGCAGAACTCATCCCAGATGTGATAGCGGGTACGTTCCTAGTTCACAACATTTACGCCAAAGTATTATTTGACTCTGGTGCAAACCAAAGTTTTATAAATACTTCATTCTGCCAAGCTCTTAATTTACCTTTAACCAATATTAGGCAGATCTTTACAGTTGAAACGGCAGACGGAAATTCAGTTAAAATAGATCAAGTTTTGCAGGAAGAAAATCTAGAACTTTTAGGACATAAATTCTCTGCAAAACTATTGCCGATGAAATTAGCTGAATTTGATGTTGTATTAGGAATGGATTGGTTAATAGCCAACCATGCTCGAATATTGTGTGATCAGAATTCCATAGAAATTCAATCACCCACCGGAGAAGTAATTAGGATTACAGGAGATAAACCACGTAAGCCCATGAAGTTCATATCAGTAATGAAGGTTGCTAATTATGAACGAAAACAAGGAATAGTATATATGATTTCAGTAATCATTAGTACTAAGGGTAAAGAACTTAAGGAAATTCCTGTAGTCTCAGAATATCCAGATATATTCCCAGAAGATTTACCAGGATTACCTCCGGATAGGGAAGTAGAATTTAGGATTCATCTAATTCCAGGAACTACATCGATAGCCAAGGCACCTTATCGGTTAGCACCCACAGAAATGTTAGAACTGAAAAAGCAATTAGATGAATTACTAAGTAAAGGATTCATACAACCTAGCTCATCCCCTTGGGGAGCGCTAGTATTATTTGTTAAGAAAAAGGATGGTTCAATGAGAATGTGTATCGATTATAGAGAATTGAATAAGGTTACAATTAAGAATCGATATCCATTACCTAGGATTGATGATCTGTTTGATCAACTTCAGGGGGCTAGATATTTTTCTAAAATAGATTTACGCTCCGGATATCATCAATTGAAGGTACAAGAAGAAGACATACCTAAAACTGCTTTTAGAACTAGGTATGGTCATTATGAGTTTACAGTCATGCCCTTCGGGTTAACGAATGCACCTGCTGCATTCATGGACATGATGAATAGGATCTGTAAACCATATTTGGATAAATTTGTAATTGTTTTTATAGACGATATACTTATTTATTCCAAAAGTCAGACAGAGCATTGTGAACACCTTCATGTACTCTTAACTTTGTTAAGAAAAGAAAAGCTTTATGCCAAATTCTCGAAGTGTGAATTTTGGTTAAAGGAAGTGCAATTCTTAGGACATATGGTGAATCACGAAGGTATTCACGTAGATCCTGCTAAGATAGAGGCAATTACCAAATGGAAGGTTCCACAAACAGCAATGGAAATAAGAAGTTTTATAGGTTTAGCTGGGTATTATAGACGGTTTATTAAGGATTTTTCCAAGATAGCCGTACCATTAACTAAGCTAACCTGTAAAGCGGTTAAGTTTGAATGGGGACCAAAGCAAGAAGAAGCCTTTAGAATATTGAAACAGAAATTAACAAATGCACCGATCTTAGCCTTACCAGAAGGAACTGAAGATTTTGAGGTATATTGTGATGCTTCAAAACTAGGATATGGATGTGTGCTTATGCAACGCAAAAAGGTGATTGCATATGCTTCAAGGCAATTGAAAAAGCACGAAGAAAATTATACAACTCATGATTTAGAATTAGGAGCCGTAATTTTTGCCCTTAAGATTTGGAGACATTATCTTTACGGAAGTAAATTTACTGTCTACACAGACCACAAAAGTTTAAGATATATATTTGGGCAAAAAGAGTTAAACATGAGACAAAGAAGATGGATGGAAATCCTAAGTGACTACGACTGTGATATTCAGTATCACGAAGGAAAGGCAAATGTAGTTGCAGATGCCTTAAGTCGTAAGTATTATGAGAAACAACGACGAGTTCGTGCTCTCAGATTAAATCTGCAAATAGATTTAATGGAACAATTGAAGAATGTTCAAACTACAGCAATCAAGGATGATGCTGAAGGAATGAAAGGAAGAATAAAGGAATTAGAACAAGGAACAGATAGAATTTGGAGATTTCACAAAAGTAGAATTTGGGTACCTAAGCAGGGAGACTTAAGACCTAAGATTTTAGAAGAAGCTCATAAATCTAGGTATACTATGCACCCAGGAAATAATAAAATGTACCAAGATTTAAGAAAGAACTTTTGGTGGATAGGAATGAAAAAGGATATAGCACGATATGTTTCTAAATGTCTCACTTGTTCACAAGTTAAGGCAGAACATCAGAAACCTTCGGGGTTACTGCAACAATTAGAAATGCCAGTATGGAAATGGGAACTTATGACAATGGATTTTGTTACTAAGTTACCCAAAACCAGAAAAGGTAATAATGCGATTTGGGTAATTGTGGATCGATTAACCAAATCAGCTCACTTTTTTCCTATGAAAGAAACCTTTAGCATGGAAAGACTGGCAAAATTGTATGTAGATGAAGTTGTATCCTTACATGGAGTTCCACTCTCCATTGTTTCGGATAGGGATAGTCGTTTTACTTCTCATTTCTGGAAAAGTTTCCAGCAAGCTATGGGAACTCGATTAAATCTGAGCACTGCATATCATCCCCAAACAGACGGACAAAGTGAAAGGACAATCCAAACTCTAGAAGACATGCTCCGAGCATGTGTAATAGATTTTGGTGGAAGTTGGGATGATCATTTACCATTAATTGAATTCTCCTATAACAATAGCTATCATTCAAGTATTGAAACCGCCCCATTTGAAGCACTATACGGAAGAAAGTGCAGAACTCCAGTTTGTTGGGCGGAAATAGGAGAAAGTCAATTATCAGGTCCTGAAATAATGCAAGAAACGACTGATAAGATTACTCAAATCAAGGAAAGGCTGAAGACGGCTCGAGATCGCCAGAAAAGTTATGCAGACAATAGATGCAAGCCGTTAGAATTTCAAGTTGGAGACAGAGTATTGTTAAAAGTTTCTCCTTGGAAAGGAGTAGTTAGATTCGGGAAGAAAGGAAAGCTAAGTCCAAGGTACGTAGGACCATTTTCAGTGATCCAACGTATAGGACCAGTTGCTTATCGTTTACAACTACCAGAAGAATTAGCAGGAGTACATGATGTATTTCATGTATCCAATCTCAAGAAATGCTTATCAGATGAATCACTGGTAGTACCTCTTCGAGATATAGAGGTAAACGAAAAGTTGAAATTTGTTGAGAAACCTTTTCAAATTGAGGATCGAAAGATCAAGTTTCTTAAACACAAACGACTAGTTTTAGTCAAAGTCAGATGGGATTCAAAGAGAGGAGCTGAATACACTTGGGAGCTGGAATCAGAAATGAAGCGAAAGTATCCTCACTTATTCCAGTAAATCTCGAGGACGAGATTTTTATTAAGGTGAGGAGAATGTAACAACTCTCATCAAAAGTTATATTTATTTAAATCAAATTGTCCAATCGGAAACCCTAATTAAGAAACCCAAGTGATTCTGTATAATCCCTAAATTTTTCAGAACATTTGGAATCAGGATTAGGGCCCCTAAAACTCAAAGGGGGTAAACCCTAATTGACGATTATCTCTAAAAATGCGTTGTCTAGAGTTAAAATTCACGAACTAGCAACTCAGCAGACCTATACTAGTGACAAGGCTACCCTAGGGTAGGTTGTCACCCCAGGCGAGTCGCGACAGGAGCAGCAACATCTCCCGCGACACGCGGGGGAACTCAATTTCACATATAAATAGGACGGCCTGTTTCATGCAATTGGGTGTTCTTTCGACGTTCAAATTCGAATTGTACGCTGAGTTATAGTATAATCACTACAAAAACACACACTGATCACGAAGTACTGCCACAATTCAGGGTAATAACTCGATCGCTGCTACGATTCAATGTCCGATCGATTAAACTATCCAATGGACGTTTAAGTGCTGCCCACATTAGGGTTTATGCTTTGTCATTCGTCGTTAAATCGATGGATGTTTAAGTATCGCACTTTGTCATTCGTTGTGAAGGTTGTAATCTCGTGAGTTATCGTAAATGCTGTATTAAGTTACTAACCTAGTTTGTGTGCATGATTATTTAAACTAGGTTATCAAGTCTAATCAGTAGAATAAGCTCTGTTAAATCTGCAAGGTGAGTCATTCTCTTTTTATTAAATCTATTTACAAAAGCATGTTTATTTCAAAGTTATAATTATGGGGATTAAGTCTTTGTAATCACCAAGTTACTGCCGGTATGTGGGGTTTTGTATACATTACTTGATAATCGTCACCATTGGGGCAGCCAATGGGGGATATGACCATAGTCACAGATCCGGTCGAGTGACAAATACCGTGGGTAGTTGGTTTGATATCAGAAACATTGTAATCGCTCTTAATACTGTAAATTATAACAAACGAGTCATTTTAGAAATTAGAATGATTCACTCAGTATTTCCCGCTGACAAAACCTTTTTCAAACATGTTTCAGGTGATCTGTTGTGATCCAGGAAAAGTGCCGTGAAGCACTATCAGCTTAAAGAAGTGGCTTAGTATAAAATAAAGAAACATGTTTTGTAAAATAAAAGATTTCCTGGTGAAATCTCAAGATTGTAAATTATCGGGTTTTATCCCGAATTGTGAAATAAAATAATTGGGAAATATTTCAGTTTTAAAAAGATCCTGAAGAAACTTCCGCTGTCAATTAAAATACCACGGGATTTCTGTCCCGCGGCTCCTGAAACGGGTCAAACCGGGTCGGGGGCCGTGACACAACCATATACTTGTTTAAATTTTAATGGAATGATTATATTTAAAATATCATTCCTATATTATAAGATCTACCATTATAATAAAATGGCAATATCTAAAAAAGGACAAGACCTAGCTCATGTGTCATTTTAAGACAGGGCCAAGATGGTGGTTCCACAATTAGATTCAGATCCCTGTTAACATCTGTAAGTATGCTAACATTTTTGGTAAACTGTGAATCGTTAAAGTCACACAGGCCATCTTTAAAAAGGGGGTTAATCTAAATTCCCTTATTTGAAATAATCATCTCTTAGTGATGGAGTGCCTACGGGCCAAACTTGTTGTCCGATAAGACAACGACCGTGGTGGTCTCTGACCCCCGTCTAAAAATGTTGGACTACGTCCAAGCATAATAGTTTGTATGATCAATGCGATCCTAACTAACATCATCAAATGAAGATGATCATATTATAAACATCCATAAGTGATGAAATGCCTACGGGCTATACTTATTGTCCTAAGGGACTAAAGACAGTAATAGTCTTTGACTCTCTGTCCAGAGAAGGGTAATGAACTTTGATTCAAACCTTAATGCCTCGATTCTCTGAAATCGTGGCTTGTAAATTTGAAACTGTCCTTGTGACTAGGCCCTTTGCGCCACCTTAATATCCTTAATGTTTTATAACTAGGATAAATTATAAGGAAAATGCTAAACGTCCTCTGAGACTAAAGACAATAGTAGCCTTTGACTCTCTGTCCAGTGAAGGTAATGAAATATGTTCAAACCTTGATGCCTCGATTCTCTGAAATCATGGCTTATAAATTAAACTTGTCCACGTGACTAGGCCTTTTGCGCCACTTTTATATCCTTAATGTTTTATAACTAGGGTAAATTATAATGAAAATATTAATTAAATATAACTAACAAATTAACCAATATGGTTTATATTACCATGGTTAATAAATCGTCAAGAACGATAGTACTGAATGGGCTTCTAAATAAACCTTGCCCTTATTTTCTTTTTGTAGCAATTAAGACTACATGGCCGACTCTGATGAGATAAACAGTCATCCTTTGGAAAACCGCGATGATGATAAAATCAATATAACCAGAGGAGAACTTCGTACACTGATTGATACGGCTGTATCTAAAGCTGTAGAAGAGCAATTTAGGGAGTATAGTGGGACGCATAGTAAAGCCTCATCTGTACCCCACTCTAAGTCTGTCCCTAAGACTCACTCAGAGGCTCACAGCAAGCCACCCTCTAAGAAAGAGGAACCAAAGAAGGATGATGATCGACATTCATCTATTCAACACAGTGTCCCATCCAAGAGGTTAGTGTTCGATAATGAACCAAGTACCAAGTCCTGTACCTATAAATACTTTTTTTCCTGCAAACCCCGGGATTTCCTTGGGGAGAAAGGGGCAGTTGATTGTATAACCTGGTTGGATGAAATGGACACAGTTGTCGATATCAGCGGTTGTGCTGAGAGGGATGTAGTGAAGTACGTATCCCAATCGTTCAAGGGAGAGGCACTAGCATGGTGGAAGGCTCTCATTCAAGCTGCTGGGAAGATCCCACTTTACAACATGGCATGGGAACAGTTTGTTGCTCTCATTATGGAGAACTACTGCCCTCAACACGAGGTCGAAAGAATTGAATCAGATTTCTTATCATTGGTGATGACAAACTTAGATTGTCAAGCTTACCTCACCAGTTTCAATACCCTGTCCAGACTGGTTCCTTACCTAGTAACACCAGAACCCAAGAGAATTGCTCGCTTCATCGGGGGGTTTAGCCCCAGAAATCAAAGCCAGTGTTAAGGCTTCAAGACCTACTACATTCAGGTCAGCGGCAGATCTGTCGCTATCCCTCACACTCGATGTGGTCAGAAACAAGGCTGCCAAAGTCTCTGAAGATGGAAAGCGTAAAAGGGAGGATGAGAATTCTCATTGCTCCGATAGGAAGAGGAACTCTGAAGATAAGAAGAGTTCCGGGTTTAAAAGAGACAGCCAGCAGTCGGTTGAGAAGACCAGGTGCGAAACCTGTAGGAAATACCACCTCGGGAAATGCAGATTTGAATCTCAGCCTCTACCGTGTGGAATTTGCAAGTCTCAGGAACATAAAACCCTGGATTGCAAGAAGCTAAAAGATGCAACCTGTTATGGTTGCAACGATAAGGGGCATATCAAGACCTACTGCCCTAGGAATCAGAAGAAGCCCGAAGAGGCCAAGAGAACAAACGCATGAGTTTTCCAGATGAACGCCCAGGAGATGGTGCAGAATGATGACTATATAGCAGGTACCTTTCCTTATCAAGCAGTTTATACAGAAATTTATTTGATACTGACAAATATGATTCTATAAGAAACGATAAATATTGGGAATTGTTGTCCCCGTTGATTTGGACTCCGGTCATTTAACGTAAGATAGAACTTGGCCGATGACACTATAGAAAATACTCCAACAAATCATAGATTGATATCTTATATCTATTAGGAATCATTCTTTTCTGATATCCTTATGGCAAGCTTTCAAGCAATCCAAATTCATCACTATAATAAAAACAGATGTGACATTTTGATCCCCTGTCAAAAAGATGGTGGATTAGGACCAAACTTTAAATGCCATTAATGGTCTTTTGTGATCAAGGCTAAGTATAATTGATATATATTAAATAACGTTCATTAAGAATGTTAATGCTATATTGACCTGTATGGTTTAATGAAACCATGGTTAGTATATAAGGCCATGAGGATTAGGAATAGCAGTTGTCGGATCGCAACCAAGAAATGGATTCATTCAGTAATAGGAACCATTTCTTCTGTTCCGGTCAGAAATCTTTAAGTCATAAAAATTCTAATGTACCCTCTCTATAGATAGAGGACATTCTCATGAAATTGATATCTCTCTAATCCCTATTGATTACGAATACCAAATGGTATGACAAAACCGCCGTATGAAAATTGATGTATCTTAATAAGTTCCATAGATTGCTTCCATGCCTAATTAGTATGGAGGTTTAATGCATGGAACCACAAAGATATCCTAATGATCATATGGTACTAAAGTCAACCAAAAGTATTCAAAGAAGATATCCAGAATGAAATTGTCCAAGTAAGTGTCTCTGATTAAATATGTGGACTCGTAACATAAATGCGTCACTCATTTGACACCAGCAAGGATGGACGAACTGGAGCCTGAGATTTGGAAAATCTCTGTAACTCCCTTGTGTCTTGTTTACCTTCTGCAAAGGCTACCCTGTTTACCTCCCGAGAGGCAAGTAGAGTTAAGATTAACATCCCACTTTAGGTTGGAATGTTGTAGAACTCCATGTTGATTATGGAATAATCGAAACCCTAATTAAGTAAATTTTAAGATAATAGATTCATATAGCCTAACTTAATATTCCGAGAGTTTGATATTGCTAAATAAGAAAGACGGTTCATTTGGCTTATGCATTCATTACCGCAACCCTATTTAGACAACGATTAAGAATCGCCATCAACTACCCAGGATCGTCGAGTTATTCAACTAGCTATAAGGATTAGCTATTCCTTAATAATAAGTTTTAAGCAACGGTTGGGCTAACCATCTCACCTTAAGATAAACTTTCTATAATAGTTGATATATAAGCATCAAGGCTGCTCCTTTGAAGACCTTGTATAGATGGAATGTTAAACGTCCATTGATAGGACAATAGATTGGTAAGTCCAATCATCAGGATCTGAAAGTTGCATTAGAAACGACCAATAAGATCACGCAAATTCATAATCATCTGTAAGATGCCAGTATTCGGCAGAAAATCAAGGATTAATGAAAGTAGCAAACCTCCTAAATTCTTGTTAAGGAATAAGGTTCAAAAAAAGATATCACCCAGGAAGGGTGTGCCAAATTTATTAAATTATCAGGCTAGTTAAGCTCTGAATATATAGAATCATTCGAAGGAAATCGAATGTATCAAGATCAAGTAGCTTTTAGAATAAAACCTATTTAGGGAGCTTGACGGAGCTCGCGATACATTGCACACTAGTGACCGAACGATGTGTTTCGCCAATAAGTCAAGAAGCACTATCACATAATGATATGCGGATTTATGTAGTGATGAGCAACCTGTGTCGATTAAGGATCGACAGGATTAGAAGCTCCAAAAAGATACATGTACCTATTATAAAGGTCAATTGGAGTGCCATAGAGGCTCAAAAGGTACTGGGGAAGATTAAGCCCAATATAAGGCAGAAAATACTTCCTTTACTTTAACAAATCTCGAGGTCGAGATTTCTTTTAAGGGGGTGAGGATGTAACACCTCGAAAATTCACGTCCTATAATGTATTGACACGTGTCATAAGCTTGAACGTGTGAAAGAATACTCTAGAGGGACTAAAGTTGAAAAACATGGAAAGTATGTGAATATAAGGGTTCAAATTGTCAACAATGGATAAATATACTTTAAAATAACCCTACATAATGTTTAAACCTTCAAACGAATAAATCATGGATCATACGAGGCTAAATATGAAAGAAAGTGAGAGATTACAAACTACAGGGGTGAAATGTGTCAACATGTTTAAAGTATACCTCTGAGTGACCTTTTAGCAAACCCGAAGCTTTGTAACGATTAAATATGCTCACTAGAATACATGATAAAAATTTCATCAAGTTTCGTTATCGTATGAGAAAGTTATGATCAAATTCGTATGCGAGGGGTTAAAGCGTAAACGTTGAAAGTTATGAATTTTCGGGTAATAACAAAGTGATCAAGGGCTTAACAAAGTGGGTATAAGACTTGAAGCCCCTATAAGTCAAGTTAAGGGGCTCAAAATGCAAGAAATAAAGTGTGGTCGACCTTTCGAAGAGCCAAGAGCCAAGGATGCAAACTGAAAAAGTTGTAAAACCTGAAGTTAGGCTCCAGGCGGGCCGCGTAAGGTCTTGGCAATCCTTACGCGGGCCGTGTCAGGCCCCCAGATGCAGAAAATCATTTTTTTTGGCTGTTCAGCCTTCGAACCGACTTAGATCAGATATTTTCACTTCTTGGGCGCCCCCTACATGTTCCTAGGCACTTAGGGACATCTGTTGATGATCCATGGCCATTGATAGCATGATTTGTCAATGATCTAAGGTGTTTAAAACACTATATCAAGGCCCTTAAGTTGCAACAATTGATCACACCTTCCATCTGCAATTGATGAGCTTTCTGGAGCTTGAGAGCAGACACAAGTCCTTCCTAGTCGTTCATAGGACTCTTGTAAGTTTGCCTAACCTTCCTTAGTTAAGTTTTTGCTTAGTTTTAGCTTAAAAGTCAAACCGTCGTAATTAACAGTTGACTTAACGATTAATCACTAATGGTCCAGTGATTAGTCGAATTGAAAGTAGTTATAAGTTGGTAATTATGTGGGCAATAAACCCTTAAAAGGGCACCCTCTGATTCCCACTCTAACTAGGTCAAATGTCGGGTCAAACTTGTTATTAAAAAGTCAACAGAATGCTTAATTTACAATTTATGCATAATTAGCAATGTAGAACCCTTACAACCTATTTGATCATTAATATAACTTGGTAATGAATGTAAGAACATGTCTAAACATGTTCAACCCGACAATCTTCTGTTTAGACCCGGTTCGGAACCGAAAGTTGCAAAGCTTTGACTTTTGCTTTGACTTCAGTTCTGACCCATTTTGGTATGATTTAGAAATACCTTAGAGCTCTATTTGGACCAGGTTACATGCTAGTATAACCCTCTGTGATTATACACCATGGTTCATTAGTTAACCAATTAATACGCATGATTCCGTTAATTGCTCATATGTTGACCATTATGCCCTTTTCACCTTAAAACGTGATTTGTGAAAATGTAAAAGAGTAGAAACCTTAGCTACCAATATATAAACTTGCACCCAAAATTTGACATCAGTTTGAGGTGTAGTTTGAGAGTTATGCTCATTAGCGTAAATTGAAAGCTTTATGTTAATTAAACGGCGTAATTAGCGTATAGCCTAGTTAAGCCTACTTTTTGATATCAAATTTATTACCCACTGATATAATATATTATTTTGGGATATTTGAAGATTTTTAATTAATTTTAGGCTGAGCATAACTTATAGTCGTAGGCTTAATCCGGTAATTGTCGGTTTTGCCCTTACGGGCTATAAAATGAGTTTTACATATCTACTTGACTCCAAACCTTTTGTTACTGATCACATATGATAAATAAATTATTTTAAGCCTTCTGGAATAATAAAAATATCAGCTTTATGTATAGAACCCGGAAATGGCTTTTAATCGCCTTTTTAAGCGTTTTTAACGCATAGTATGTACTAGAACTATTTTAAACATACACGGGTTGATACCTACTGATATTTTAGGTAAATTATAATATTTTAACAGTAAGCAAAAGTTGTTTAACTCAGACTTCAGTTTTGAGCTTTTCGGCTTGTGTGAAATTACCAAAATGCCCCTACGGTGCATAGTTTGGTTATAATTGATAAATTTCACATATATACCATACCCTACTGTTATAACTTGGTAAACTGAGTATTTTTGCTGAACATATCAGACCTACAACTCAGGTTAATACTTAAACTCTTTTATAACCTTATAAATGATCAAATTACCCCTACGGGGCATAGTTTGTGTTTAAATTCGTTTTGGG